>JARCFY010000012.1:95091947-95691947 GCA_029233225.1 Lepidodactylus listeri
TTGGGGACCCCTGATCTAAACCCCAAACATCTGCTAGTGGTTCAGTCAATTTGCCATTTCCCCTTTACTGGCTGATATTTGATTAAAGTGCCATGTTTGATTTATTACGCTTATGGCCCCATACTTCCTCAGGGAAACTCCAAATAGCTCCCCAGTGATCTCCCAATGGGGCGGCTTTGAAAGAAGCCCAACTGTCCTGAATTCTTCTGTTTAAATATGTTGCTTAAAAGTGCTACATTGAAAACTGAGCATGTGCTTTGGTACGCAAGTGATGCAATTCTCCATTTTGTTGATTTAAAAAGTATCCAGCCCACTGCTTCTGATTTCTGAGACTTATCAACTTGACCCAATGAGCCAAAAATATCCTGAAAGTAGTAAAAACAACTCTTTAAATAGCAATGGCAACAGAGAAAATAGCAGCAGAAAAGGAAATAACAAGTAAAGAGACTCCCAACATTTACTAAATGCAACAGATGTGCTATGCAACCTTCAAGACATTAAGAATCACAGAACTGAGGGGGTTTCTGGTTGGGAGAATGGAGGTCTGACACGCTTTGCAAATGCGCAAGGCGGACAGCGGCTCTTCCTGACAGCTTGGGTGGGTTAATCCACCCGACGCAACCTCACACAGGTAGTGTGAGGACCAGCAAGCAATATAATCCAGGTTTGAGCAACCTCGGTGAAGGGAAAGTCTCGGAGGAGACTTTTCCGACACCTTGAGCACTGCAGCCGAAGAGGATTCTTGCGAGTATCTCTAAGGAGCCGAGCTGAGCTGAAAAATTCAGCATAAAACCTCCAATTCCCCTGATTCCTTAACAAAGAAGACAAAGTTTAAACGTTGGGACCACATCTGAAGCGAAGTAACAACAAAAGGTAACGGAAAAAAGTTTTTTGCCTTACCATCGCCGCGTTTTGAAAGACGAAAAACAGATCGGGTGAAGCAATAGACTGCTGTTGATTGGATGAGAGCAGTTTTGAAGTGCTAAAAAACCGAATTTGAACTTAAAAAGCCAAAAAAACAAGTTGTTTAACATTCCTGCGGTTAAGAACAGTCGGGAGGGGAAGCCAAGCATCGCGAGACAAAGAGGGAGAAGGGAACCAAGCATTGCGAGATTAAGACGTGAGGACTGAATCAGGAAGTGACGGCTAGAAGAGCAGATAAGAAGGAAAAAGGAGAAGAACCAGAAGAAGGTAAAGGGGACTCTAAATACTGCCGGACCAGAAAGGGGACTCTAAATACTGCCGGACCCGAAAGACCATAACAGGAAGTGACGTGCAGAGAGCAGACAAGTAAAGAAAAGGAAGGGACAAAAGGAAACTACGGCAAGCCAGAAGCAAGGTAAAAAGACTATAACCTTTGACATTAACCATAGAGAAGTCGCGCCCGCCATTTTGGATTTATAAAAATTTTAAAGTGCAATATCTCAAAGATTATATAACTTAGAAGGCTGAAACCAACATAATTTGACTTGGCAAGATTAGCTTGTTTGAACGCACTAATTGGTGTTTGATTTGGAAGACAAGATAAAATCGATCTTTTTAAAGAGGCAAAACGGACCGCGGACTAAGATCGAGAGCAGCTACATGGTCCTCTCCTACAATGGCAGCAAAAAAAGAAAAAGAGCTACTAGCCGTTATGGAAGCAATGGAAAAGAAAATGTTAGACGCTATAGGAGAGGTAAATGTTAAAATGAATAATATAGCGGCTCAAGCAGATAAAAATTTCATGGAATTAAAAGCAGAATTTCAAAAATTATCCACAAGAACACAAGATATAGAAACTAAAGTAAAAGAACTGGAAGAAAACACCCATAAGACATTGAGAGAGAACGAGAGGATGGAAAAGATGATGCATTATAAAGATATGCAAAACCATTTGAGATTTCGAGGGATTGAGGAAAAATTGAATGAGGACATTTTTACAAGAATGCAAGAAGCAATAGCAGATTTTTTACAAGAACAGGAAGAAGTTGTTAAAGAACACATGGATCTTGTTTATAGAGTGAACTCTACATATGCAAGAGACAAAAACATACCAAGAGACGTGGTTGTCCAATTTACAATGAAAAGAACAAAAGAACAAATCTACAGGAAGTGCTTTACTGACCCTTTTGTAATAGATGGAAAGAAAATCATAGTAATGAAAGAACTGCCTAGAGCAATACTGCAAGAAAGGAAAAAATTCAAGCGTCTGACGGATAAACTGAAGGAGAAAAAAATCAGATTTCGTTGGGAAATACCTCAAGGATTAAGTTTTTATTATGGCAACTCCAGAGTAGTGATTAAAAGCACAGAAGAAATGTATGCATTCCTGGGAGAGAATAAAGATGATTTTGGAGATATTTAAGAATATATCAAAATGGATTACAAAATACTCACATGGAATGTAAATGGACTAAATTCACCCCAAAAACGTAGAATGGTAGGTTATTGGTTGGAAAAACAAAAATGTATATAATTTGCTTGCAAGAAGCTCATCTTAAAAACCAAGACCATAAATATTTAATAAGGAAAAAATTGGGAGAAGAATTTTATTCTTTAGCAAGCAACAAAAAAAATGGTATTGTAACATATGTCAAAAAAGATTTGGAACCCAAAGTAATATTCAAAGACAAAGATGGAAGATATTTAGCTATTGAAATTTTACTGCAAGGATTGAAAACTTTGATTGTGAACATCTATGCTCCGAATGGAGCTAAAGAAATTTTTTTTAAAGAACTTCAAATGGAATTGGACAATGTAAACTATGATCAAATTATGATGTTAGGAGACTTCAACGGAACTGTAGATAATAAACTAGACAGGCGCTCTAAAAGAAAGGATGAGACGTTAGGGAAGCTTCCAAAAAACTTTTTTGAACTGATAAAACAAGAAAAGTTGGAAGATATTTGGAGGAAAGCTAACCCACAAGGAAAAGATTTTACCTTTTACTCTAACAGACATGACTCACATTCAAAAATTGACATGATTTGGATGACTACTAACCTAACCTTCAAGACAAGAAAAGTGGAAATTTTACCCAGAATAATCTCAGATCACAATCCGTGTTTATGGACAGCTGGGCAGATTAAAAAACAAAAGAGATGGAGAATAAACGAGGACTTATTAGATAATCAAGAAATAATTAAAAAATTACTTGAAGAAACAGACCTATACTTCCAAGTAAACATGCAGAAAGAAGTTAAAATTCAAACCGTATGGGATGCATATAAAGCAGTGATGAGAGGACTATTGATATCGTTAAATGCTAAAGATAATAAAAAGAAAAAAGAACAATATGAAAATATTTTACAAGCCATTAAAACAAAGGAAGAAGAACTGAAGAAGAAACCAGGGAAAAAGAAACTGCAAAAGGAAATTTGGATGCTACAAGACCAAGCAAAAGCCATTTTGAACCAAGAGATGTACTGGAACTTAAAAAAACTTCAACAAAAAGCATTTGAAGGTGCAAATAAATCCGGAAAATACTTAGCATGGCAATTAAAGAAAAAACGTGAAAATAAATTTATCACTAAAGTGATAAGAGATAATATTGAGATAATAGATAACAAAGGAATAAAAAGAGAATTTTTTAAATACTACGCAAAACTTTTTAAGAAGGAAAACAAAGACAGAAGAAAGATTAAAGAATACCTGCAAACATTAAAGTTACCAAAACCAACAGAGAAAATTAAAGAACTATTTAATAATCCAGTATCATTACAAGAGATCAAAAATGCAATAAATGACTCAAAATTAGGTAAAGCACCTGGACCGGATGGATTTACAGCGAAGTTCTACAAAACGTTACAGGAGTCAGTTTCACCGGTGTTACTGCTATTGATGAACGATATAAGAGTTACTGGAGAGGTACCAGAAACCTGGAAAGATGCATCCATCTCACTGATCCCGAAAGAAAATCAGGATTTGACCAATGTTAAGAATTATAGACCGATCTCTTTACTGAATAATGATTATAAGATTTTTGCTAAGATTATAGCGGATAGACTAAAAGAGCACCTCAAAGAGACTATACAAACAGAACAAGCAGGGTTCTTACCTAATCGACAAATAAGGGACAATCTAAGAGTAGTAGTGGACGCTATAGAATACTACGACAAACATCCTGAAAAGGAAGTGGGCTTTTTCTTTTTAGATGCGGAGAAAGCGTTTGATAATTTAAACTGGGATTTTATGTTTGAAGTTTTAGAACATCTTGAGAACGGTGAATATATGCTTAACTTCATTAAAGCAATATATAAAGAACAGAAATCCTCAATAATAATTAATACCGAAAAGACAGACGATTTTAAAGTTGAAAAAGGAACAAGACAAGGATGCCCACTTTCGCCGCTGCTATTTATTTGGATTTTAGAAGTTCTACTGTTAAATGTGAAGGAAGACAAAGATATTAAAGGCTTAACAACTAAAGGTTTTTCTTTCAAATATAGGGCCTTTGCAGATGATGTGATGTTTATAGTGGAAGACCCCTTATCCACATTACCACATTTGTTACAGAGAGTAAAAGAGTTTGGTGACTTAGCAGGATTTTATGTAAATAAAAACAAATCGAAAATAATGTGCAAAAATATGTCAAATAAGAAACAAAACGAGTTACAAAAACTTACAGAATGTGAGGTGGTGAAAAAGACAAAATATCTGGGTGTAAACCTAACTATGAAAAATATTGATCTTTATAAAAATAATTATGAAAAATTATGGTTGCAAATTATGCAGGATATTAAAAAGTGGAATGTATTGAATTTGTCATTGCTGGGTAGAATTGCGGTGGTCAAGATGAATGTGTTACCAGGATTAATGTTTTTGTTTCAAACTATTCCAATTGTGAAAGATGTAAAAACATTCAAATGTTGGCAGAAGGAGCTGTCTAAATTTGTGTGGGGAGGGAAAAAACCAAGAATTAAGATGAAAATAATGTGTGATGCCAAAGAAAGAGGAGGGTTTCAACTACCAAATCTAAGGTTATACCATGATGCAATATGTTTGACCTGGGTAGGGACATGGACTATGTTACAAGATAGAATGTTATTGTCCCTGGAAGGTCATGATTGTAGATTTGGGTGGCATGCATATTTGTATTATGGCAAAACAAAAATGGACAATATGTTTAAACATCATTATTTGAGAAGAACACTAATGGATACGTGGACAAGATATAAAAACTTTTTTTCAGAAGAGATACCCATGTGGATTGTACCCGCAGAAGTCTTACATCCAACATCAAGATATAAAGGACAAGATTGGCTGAAGTATAGAGACTTATTAATAAGACATGGCAAGGATTTTAAACTGAAGGAGCAGCATCAGATTGATTTTGATTATGGTTGGTTAAGATATAGACAAATATATGACTTGTATAGAAGTGATAAAAAACACGGTTTCAGGGAAAAAAATAATGAAATAGAACAAGTTTGGGAGGAAGGTGGGAAAAAAATTTCTAAAATGTATAAAGTCTTGCTAAAATGGTTTAATGCTGATGAAATGGTAAAAGAACAAATGGTAAAATGGGCGATAAACTTTAACAAAGACATTGAAATGGAATCTTGGGAATTTTTATGGGAAAATGCTATGAGTATATCTACGTGTTATAACTTAAAAGAAAATTGTTTTAAAATGATGTATAGATGGTATATGACACCAAAAAAAATTGCAAATATTGGTCAAAATATGTCTAACAAATGTTGGAAGTGTAAAAAGAAAGAAGGTTCTTTTTATCATATGTGGTGGACTTGTGATAAAGCAAAGACTTATTGGTCAAAAATACATGCAGAAATGGAAAAAATCTTGAAATGTACATTTAAGAAGTTGCCTGAAATGTTATTGCTAGGACTTAAACTAGAAGAGATAAATGTAAAGAAAAGGACAATAATATGGTATATGATTACAACAGCAAGAATGGTGTATGCACAAAACTGGAAAAATGAAAAAATACCAGAGGTGTGGGAATGGTTGAAAAAACTGTTATATATGGCTGAAATGGATAAATGGACTAGAAAATTGAATAATCTCTACTCAGAGACCTTTCTGGAAGACTGGAAAGATTTGAAAGAATATGTTGAAAAATATTGGGATATGAAAAACTATATTTATACATGGTTATAATAGCATAAAGGAATAGAAATATATTATATGAATGTTTTAGTTAAAATTAGACAATGAAACTGTTTTTATTTAGAAATACATAAGAGTATAGAAAATAAGAATTGGTGTATAAGTATTTTAAAGCTATATAACCGTTACCAGAAATTAAACATAGATATAAGTATTACTATTTTGAATAAAATGGAAAATGTGTTATGCTTCAGAGGTGGTGGGAAACCACCAAAACAAGATAAAAATAGAATGTACAAATAGAACAAAAAATGTTATATAATATGGAAAAAGGGATTTGTATAAGGTTAAATGTAATATTTTCGATGGTTTTTTTTTTGGAAAAATAAAAATTTCTTTACAAAAAAAAAAAGAATCACAGAACTGAGAAACCTGTAGGAGAATATTTCAGCCTCCCAGGGCACTCAATGGGGGACCTCAAAGTAGCTGTTTTATTGCAAAGGAATTTCAGAAACAGACTGAAACAGGAGACTGCTGAATTACAAGTTCTTACAACACTCAAGACAACAGAACCCCCGGGGCTTAACAGAGATAAGGAGTTCTTATCTCACTACTCATGCTAAATCACTCAGTTCTCACTTATACCCAGAATTAAACTTCGTTGGCCTTAAAGGTGCCACTGGACTCACACTTTATTCTCACAAGTGTTAACTGTTTTATTATCTGTAAGTTAATTTGTTGCTATCCACAGGTCTTACCACCTGCGTTAATCCAAACATAGCTATACTTAGGCTTACCATTCCCCAGGTCTGGGTGGGGTATCCCCACCCCAAATAGAGACATTGCTGTGTGACCTCCCCGATGCACTGATGTCACATGGAAATGCTGTCATTGTGTTAGGGATGGCGATGCTCTGGTTTTTGGGCAAAACTCTATGGTTTGTTGCCAATTTTACCATAGAGTTTTACCCCAGAGCATTGCCATCAACACAATGTCACTTCTGGGTGATGTCAGTGCGTCAGGGATGGCCCTGCCCACTCCTGGAATGCCCGCCCCCAATTCCCCCTGACGGCGTGACGAATTCCCCTGGCAACCCTAGTGCTACAGGACTTGAATCCTGCCGATCTTGCACATATCTGCTGGAATCAAAATAGTCAGTATGCAACAGCTGACAGATGACACTGGCTAACAGAGCTGTTTCTCCCTTTACTGAGGTGTTAAACTAAGCACTTTCCTATTGCTAGCCAAACACAGGAATTTATTTATTTATTTTTGCATTTATATCCCACCTTTCTAGGCGAGCTGGCTCAAGGCGGCTTCCAACAATTAAAATACCATCAAGCATGGTTTACAAAATAAAGGACATTCTCACAATAGCTTGCAGGCAGGAGGAACTGTGACACAGTCTAGGTATGAAGATTAATCCAACAAAAAGGCTCTGATTTTTGAGCAGAAATTTGAACCAACTTATTGGAACTCTGGTTTTGATTCCTTTATTCCTCTCATCCGCCAAAACTTATTGACGTCAAACTTTGCATTACAGTTAGGAGTGTTTGCTACTGAGCAGTTCGCCTTGACAACGATGTAGGATACATAAGGCTCTGAGGACTTTGTATTCGCTAAACAATTTACCTCCTTGGATGTGCCGCTGCAGGGGGCTTTGCCAAGAAGCTAGCTGGCTTGGAAAAGACAGACAGGAATGCAGCATGCTCCTAAACACCCCCCCCCCCTTGCTCCCATGGCTGTTAACAGGGTTGCCAGGTACCCAACCAGCACATAAGGGCAGTGGAGGAGATCTTGCCCAGCATCCCAGGGCCAGTGGCACAGCAACACCACTTCTGGCAACATTGGGATGCTCTGGTATTTGGGCAAAAATGGCTTCTACCATCTCCAGCAATGCAATGATGTCCCTTCTGGTGTGTGCTGAAAGTGATGTCACAGGGTTGCCATCACTGAGACACGGGGCTAGGCCTCTCCCACTGCTGGTTAAGTCCCCCACCTACCAGCTGATTGCTTGGGGGGACAAAGCCCGGGGGAAGCGGATCCCCTGACCCAGTGGGAGCCTGGCAACCCAGTGTCAGGATCCCTGATCCTAACAATGTTTCCTTTATGCCTTACATGAATTATGCCAGCATAGCTCAATCACAATTGTAACTGTTTGCTTTTTCTCTATGCATTCCCTTGCTATCTTGCACCAAGCTGTCTCAGGTTTCCTCCCTTCTCTTTATTGCTTTGAGTTATATTGCTCTGTGAAGGTCTGGTCAATGTAACAGTTCCATCCGGGAGAGTGGCGTCCTCAAACGCTGACACGTCACCCGAGACCAAATGGCCTCATCCCCTCATGCATTCCTCCGCTCCCCCGCCCTCCGGAACACGGCACATCTTATTAAATGCTGTGTCCGCTTCTAACGCTTACCCCCTCCCGCTTATCAAAGACTTGTTGGCCGAAGCCGCCAAAGGGAAAGTGTTCACTAAGTTGGATTTGCGGGATGCTTACTTTTGGGTGCGCATTAGGGAGGGGAATGAGTTTAAGACTGCCTTTAACACACCATTGGGACAGTTCGAATATCTGGTGATGCCATTCGGCTTAAGTGGCGCTCCGGGAGTTTTTATGAGCCTAATCAATGAAGTTTTGCACAAGCATCTATTCAAGGGGGTGTTATGTTACTTAGATGATATCTTGATTTATTCTGCTGATAAGGCGTTGCATGTAAAACTGGTTAAAGAAGTGCTGGCTACTCTGCTTAAAAACCAACTGTATGCTAAGTTATCTAAGTGTGAGTTCAATCGAGAGGCAGTAGATTTCCTGGGGTACCGCATTTCCCAGAAAGGGTTGGAAATGGACCTGGCTAAGGTAGAAGCTGTCATGCAGTGGGAGGCCCCCAGAACCAGAAAACAATTACAGAGCCTCTTGGGGTTTTGCAACTTCTACCGCACCTTTTTAAAAGACTTTGCCACTGTCACCCTACCGTTGACAGAACTCTTGAAGACTAAGGGGAAGGGGCCAGAGGCAGGGAAGCCAGGGGAAAAGATTAATTGGTCCGAGGAATGCCAGAAGGCATTCGAGACATTAAAAACCCTGTTTACCTCGGAATCTATCCTGGCTCACCTTGACGAAACCAAAGAATTTGTGATCCATGTAGACGCCTCAGATGTGGCCATGGGTGGAGCCATCCTTCAGAAAGGAGCCAACAATCGATTACACCCATTGGCGTATATTTCCAAAAAGTTTAACGAAACAGAGAGAAATTGGTCGGTGTGGGATAAGGAAGCGGCAGCCATCCGGTTGGCTCTCACGACTTGGAGGCATTGGCTAGAGGGGGCGCAGGTCCCATTCGAGATTTGGACTGACCATAAAAATCTTGAGGCTTTGCGCACCCAACGATCCCTCAATGCCAAGCAGCTCCGATGGGCTGATTTCTTTTCCAAATTCAACTTCGTCCTAAAACACTTCCCTGGGAAGGCGAACTCCCTAGCAGACGCCCTGTCCAGATTGCCCCAACATGAGAGTCAGAGGGAAGAGGTTTTCGACTCCATGTTTTCCCAGCAGCAGTTGGGGGGGGCGGTTACTACCCAAAGCCAGAGTAAAAGTGTGGCCGTTGAGTCCTGGAGTGAAAAATGTGCAGGAGATTACTCGGCAGGGGAAGTAGAGGAGTTAAGCACGATTGAAGAATGCTCTTTACACGCTGACAAGTGTTGGTATCATGGAACTAAGCTGGTGGTGCCCCTGTCCCGCCGCAGAGACATTCTGGTAGCCTGCCATTCATCCAAATTGGCTGGACACTTTGGATTCCTTAAGACTCTTAATTTGGTCCAGAGACAATTCTGGTGGCCACGCATGTGCAAAGACGTTTCCGATTTCGTTACGGCTTGCCAAGTGTGTTTGATGTGTAAAAGGAGGGGGGGAGACTCCTGGACTATTGCACCCCTTGCCCACCCCCTCGAGACCCTGGGAAGCAGTGTCCATGGACTTTATTACTAATTTACCACCCTCGAAAGGGAAAACTGTGATCTGGGTAGTGGTGGACATGTTTTCAAAGCAAGCACACTTTGCCCCGTTTAAACAGTTACCAACAGCAAAGGGACTAGCCAAGACATTCTTTAACCACGTGATCAAATTACACGCTTTTCCTAAATGCGTGGTATCCGACAGGGGCAGTCAATTCGTTGCCAACTTCTGGCGGGAGCTTTTGAAACTGATGGACATTGAACCCGCCCTGAGTTCGGGTTATCACCCAGAGACCGATGGACAGTCCAAACGAATCAATCAAATCTTGGAGCAGTTCTTGAGATGCTACACTAACTACCACCAGGATAACTGGGTAGATCTGTTGCCCTTTGCAGAATATAGTTACAACAATGCAGTGCATTCCTCTACAGGAGTATCACCCTTTATGGCAGTAGGGGGTTTTGAAGGGAAGCCCTTGCCAACGATTGATGACTCGGGCGAGGCCCCCCTCTCTGACTTTACCAAATGGTGGGCTGATCTACAGAAATCTTGGCCCCTGATTGCCAAGACGTTAGATAAAGCCAAAGAGGACTACAAAAAATATGCCGATCGCGGGTGTGCTGAAGGTTGGGAGCTTCAGCCAGGGGATTCTGTATATTTATCTACAAAGAATATTCATGGCCTCCAACCCAGTAGGAAATTGGGTGTCAGAATCTATGGATTCTAACAAATGTTTCTGTTATGTTTAATGCCTGTATGCTTTGTATACCTGTATGCTTGGTATAACCTGTCCCTGTAGTCGCTATGTAATCTTTCTTCATGGCTTCCTTTATGACCCTGGATTTATGGCTCAAGCTGGGTCTGGTCAGTGTAACCATTTGGTCCGGGAGGGTGGCGACTTCAGCGCATGAGAACAATCGGCCTCTCACCTCCGCGCCTCCGCATTCCTTTCCTCCCTGCTGGGGAAGAAGCGGACCAGTTTCTTATCGGCGTGTGAAGACCTTGGCAAAAGTTATTTGTTATGCATAAGATGGATACATCTAAGGGGTCTGGTTTAAGAATGGAAATTTACAGCTTCACACCTAACCTTTTTCCTGTGGGAAGCAAACGGTCAAAGGACCTTTAGCCCGCGGTTTTTCCCTCCTTGTGATTGGTTACCTATGGGTAATTCAAATTGTACTAGAGGGTATATTAGTCCTGCTTCTATTGTATATTTTATCTCTAACAATGACCCGAGGACCTGTAGTAATGTAGTAATAGGAAATAAAGAACTGTGTTTCATCAACAAAGGTCTGATCCTTGACTACTTCGAGCAGAAGCCTCACAGATTGTTAGAGATCTCTGACTGGGACTTGGCCGTTCCTGACCATGTCGGACGACGGTACTATTCCCATCCCTACAACCGAAGATCAACCGGTGACCCCGGACGACCAGGGTGCCGGAGCTGGAGGCGGCGGTGGGGAGCCCGAAGTGCCAGCGACTATGGCTCAAGGGGCTCGCTACATCCCGCGACCACCCCCTCACCAGATCGGGACCCCGAGGTACTCATGGAGCAACTTCGGCCGTGGGACAGTTGACTCGTGGGTCCACGATCGGAGGGGAGTGCGTGTCTCGGTCCAGGGGGACCGCACCGAGTACGGGTGGCCGAGTTTCCTGGGAGACGAACGCGAGACGGGGCTATGGGGGAGACTGGTGACTCCCGCTGCTGGACGAGGAGAGAGGCGTGACCTATGGTCCCGATCTCTACGGGGAGGACCCGACCCAAGCCCGCGATCGCATGATGGGAGATTTGCGAATGCAACTCACCACGGAGCTACGAGAAGTAGCCATGGATCTGCAGTTCCAGTTCCGAGACGCCCTGACTGCAATCCAGGCAGCCCGGGCAGCCCCAGGTGGGGCCGGAGCTCCAGGCGGGGGAGCCCCACTGCAGCCAGCTCCCCCAGGGGGAGTTCCCGTGGGGGTCATCCCGCAACCAGTGCCATCACCAGTTCCGCAACCGGTCCCGCGTCCGGTTCCCACGCCTGCCCCGGCCCCAGTGCCCGCGGGGCAGATGATCCGCCAGGCGCCCAACGATCCGCTGATGGCTACTTTCGATGGGTACCCCGAGAAACTACGGTTCTTCCTCATAGAAATCAAGAGGTTCCTAGACACTTGGGGACACCTCTACCCCACCGAGAGGGATCGGATTGGCTACATCGGGTCCAAGTTGAGGGACACCGCCAGTAACTGGTATGTGAGCCTGCATAACGCCCCCGGGCCCGAGTTGCGGTCAGTGAACAATTTTATGTGGGCCCTCCGACAGCACTACGAGGACTCCTTGGGAGAGGAGAAGGCGCAGAACCAATTGCGGAAGCTAATTCAGGGGTGGTCCTCTGTGAGGGAGTACACCGACAAGTTCCGGCATATAGCAGCAAAGATCCGCGGCTGGACCCAAGACCTCTTCATCGAGAAATATCGAGAAGGCCTGAACCCCGAAGTGTATGAAACGGTGCTGAGAGGAGGCCGACCCGGCTCCCTTGCAACGTGGATGAGAGCGGTGGCTGATGTGGAGGAGAGGTTCACCCTCATCAAAATGGGAACCTCGGCGACTGCCCAAGCCAAAGCTGCCCAGAAAATCAAGCCCAAGCCCAGCGTCCAGGAAATCCGAGACAGCCGGTTCAGGCAGGGACTCTGCATGAGATGCGGTGAGAGTGGTCACTATGCCTCAGCGTGCCCCCGCGGAAGTGGGAAGGTCCCCAACACCTCCACCCCAGTGGCGGGGAGCACCCCCCAGCAAGGGAAAGACCTCATTCAAACCCCGGGCATTACAGCTGGAAGGGGCAGCGAGCGAGCAAGGGGAGCTGGAGCTGACGGAGGCGCAGATGCCGGAAAACTCCAACGGCCTGCAGTGAACGGCGCAGAACTGCAGGTCCCAAACCCCGACGCACCATCTCCGGTGAGCATCCCTGGCCCTTTACTGTACATGGTAGTGACTGTGATAGCCCCCGGGACTGGGACTCATTTCCGGGTGCGTGCCCTAATTGACTCAGGGTGCGCCAGAGACTTAATAAGCCCATTAGTAGTGGATGGGCTAGCCCCAAAAGTTACCCCACTGGGGGAGCCACTCACGTTCACGCAGATGGACGGTTCAGAAATGAAGGAGGCGTGCGTGGCCGAGACGGAAAGATTAATAGTGGGGATGGGGGAGCATTGGGAAAAGAGGGCCTTTGTTATCACCCCCAATACTCAGTTTCTCATGGTATTGGGGAGACCTTGGTTGAGTTCTCATGACCCATACATCAGGTGGAGTGAAGGAAAAATCTCGTGGGTGGATGAGAAGTGTAATCATCACAAGTGGGATCCGGGGTGGGGATCGGCCCCCCCGGCCCCCTTGTTGGCGGTGGCCCTCACGTTGGTGCCCTCCGCCGTACCTAAGGAATATCGGGACTTAATGGGAGTATTCAGTGAGACCGAGGCGGACGAGCTACCCCCCCACCGACTGTCAGACTGTGCCATAGAGTTGCTCCCGGGAGAGAAATTACCGAAAGGAAAACTCTACTCTATGAGCCCTTCAGAGAGGGAGGAACTGAGAAAGTTTCTAGACAAGAACTTGGAGCGAGGTTTCATCCGCCCTGCCAAGTCCCCCTTTGCAGCACCCGTTTTGTTCAGGAAAAAGAAGGATGGAGGGCTGCGGTTGTGCACGGACTATAGGGGTCTGAACGCAGTGTCGGCTTCCAACGCTTACCCCCTCCCCCTCATAAAAGACTTGCTAACGGAGGCAGCTAAGGGGAAGGTGTTTACTAAGCTGGATCTCCGAGATGCATATTTTCGCGTGCGCATCCGGGAGGGGGACGAATTTAAGACTGCTTTTAACACACCATTGGGACAGTTCGAGTACCTGGTGATGCCATTCGGCTTGAGTGGCGCGCCGGGAGTTTTTATGAGCCTGATAAATGCAGTGTTGCACAAGCATTTATTCAAGGGGGTGTTACGTTACTTAGATGATATCTTGATCTATTCTACTGATAAGGTGTCGCATGTAAAATTGGTCAGGGAGGTGCTTTCTACACTGTTGAAAAATCAATTGTATGCCAAGTTATCCAAATGTGAGTTCAATCGAGATTTGGTAGACTTTTTGGGGTATCGTATTTCCCAGAAGGGGTTAGAGATGGACCCTGCCAAAGTGGAGGCAGTGGTACAGTGAGAGGCGCCCCGAACTAGAAAGCAGCTGCAGAGTCTATTGGGGTTTTGCAATTTCTATCACTCCTTCCTAAAAGATTTTGCCATGGTCACCCTCCCACTAACGGAACTCCTGAAAACCAAGGGGAGGGGCCCAGACGCAGGAAAGCCAGGGGAGAGGATAGCCTGGTCCGAGAATTGTCAAAAGGCATTCGAGACGTTAAAGAAACTATTCACGTCAGAACCCATCCTTGCTCACCCCGATGAGACTAAGGAATTCGTGATCCATGTAGACGCGTTGGATGTGGCCATGGGGGGAGCCATCCTTCAGAAGGGGATGGATGATAAATTACACCCTCTGGCTTACATTTCAAAAAAATTTAATGAGACAGAGAGGAACTGGTCAATATGGGATAAAGAAGCTGCAGCCATACGTTTAGCACTAACCACCTGGAGACACTGGCTGGAGGGAGTGCAGGCCCCTTTTGAAATTTGGACCGATCACAAGAACTTAGAGGCGCTGCGCACCCAAAGGTCCCTGAATGCCAAGCAACTCCGGTGGGCCAATTTTTTCTCGAAGTTTAACTTCGTGCTCAAACATTTTCCTGGGAAGGCCAATTCGTTAGCAGACGCTTTATCCAGGTTACCCCAGCATGAGAGTCAAAAAGAAGAAGTGTTTGACTCCATGTTCTCTCCCCAGCAACTGGGAGGAGCCATTACTACTAGAAGCCGAAGCAAGCAGGCAGCAATAGAATCATGGGAAGACAAGTGGGGGGAAGACTACTCGCCGGAAGAAGCAGAAGAGTTAGAGAGCCTAGAGGAATGCTCTCTCCGTTCTAATAAATGCTGGTACCATGGAGACAAACTCGTGGTGCCTCGAGCTCGGAGAAAAGACATTTTGCTGACCTGCCACTCATCAAAACTAGCAGGGCATTTCGGGTTCCTAAAAACTCTTAACTTAGTCCAGCGGTAATTCTGGTGGCCACGCATGCGCAAGGATGTATCTGACTTTGTTACTGCCTGTCAAACCTGTTTGATGTGCAAGCGGAGGGGGGGGAAAGTCCCAGGACTGCTACACCCGTTGCCCACCCCCTCTCGTCCATGGGAAGCGATAGCTATGGACTTCATCACCAACCTGCCACCCTCGAAGGGAAAGACTGATTTGGGTGGTGGTTGACATGTTCTCGAAGCAAGCCCATTTTACCCCATTCAAACAGTTGCCAACCGCAAAGGGACTGGCTAAAGCATTCTTTAATCACGTGATTAAACTACACGCCTTCCCCTGACGGGTGGTATCCGATAGGGGCAGTCAATTCGTTGCCAACTTCTGGCGGGAGCTTTTGAAGATGATGGACATTGAACCGGCCATGAGCTCGGGTTACCATCCAGAGACCGATGGCCAGTCCGAGCGAACTAATCAAATATTGGAACAGTTTTTAAGGTGTTACACTAATTACCATCAAGACAACTGGGTGGAGTTGCTGCCGTTTGCTGAATATAGTTATAACAATGCGTGTCCCCTTTCATGGCAGTGGGAGGTTTCGAGGGGAAAACCCTGCCCACTATAGAGGAGACACCGGATGGTTCCCCTTCTGACTTTAAACAATGGTGGGCTAACCTGCAAGACTCGTGGCCGTTGATTGCCAAAACTCTAGATAAAGCCAAAGAAGACTACAAAAAATCTGCGGACCGTGGAAGGGCTGAAGGTTGGGACCTTCAACCAGGGGACTCTGTCTATCTTTCCACTAAGAATATACATGGTCTACAACCCAGCAGGAAATTAGGGTGGAAATACGTTGGCCCTTATAAGGTGTTGCGCAAAATTTCTGATGTGTCCTTTGAACTGGAGTTGCCTAAATCACTGGGTCTGGTCAGTGTAACCATTTGGTCCGGGAGGGTGGCGACTTCAGCGCATGAGAACAATCGGCCTCTCACCTCCGCGCCTCCACATTCCTTTCCTCCCTGCTGGGGAAGAAGCGGACCAGTTTCTTATCGATGTGTGAAGACCTTGGCAAAAGTTATTTGTTATGCATAAGATGGATACATCTAAGGGGTCTGGTTTAAGAAGGGAAATTTACAGCTTCACACCTAACCTTTTTCCTGTGGGAAGCAAACGGTCAAAGGACCTTTAGCCCGCAGTTTTTCCCTCCTTGTGATTGGTTACCTATGGGTAATTCAAATTGTACTAGAGGGTATATTAGTCCTGCTTCTATTGTATATTTTATCTCTAACAATGACCCAAGGACCTGTAGTAATGTAGTAATAGGAAATAAAGAACTGTGTTTCATCAACAAAGGTCTGATCCTTGACTACTTCGAGCAGAAGCCTCACATTGGGGTGGAAATATGTGGGACCCTATAAGGTGTTGCGCAAAATCTCTGATGTGTCATTTGAACTGGAACTGCCTAAATCACTGAGCTCTGTGCATCCTGTTTTTCATTTCAGCCTGTTGAAGAAGAATCCTGGGCCGAATGCGTGACACCCAGCTCCTCCGATTCCTCCTCCGCTGATGAAGGAGGGGGCGCCTCACTTTGAAATCTCTGAAATCCTTGATTCAAAAATGCGTAGGGGCCATTTGATGTATTTAGTCAAATGGGTAGATTTCGGCCCTGAACTTAATGAATGGGTCTTTTCTGATAATGTTCATGCTCCTAAATTAGTTAAAAGCTTTCATAAGCGCTTTCCTGATAAGCCGGGGTGAAATAGATTATGCAGGTGGCAGGGTGGCAGGATCCCTGATCCTAACAATGTTTCCTTTATGTCTTACATGAATTATGCCAGCATAGCTCAATCACAATTGTAACCGTTTGCTTTTTCTCTATGCATTCCCTTGCTATCTTGCACCAAGCTGTCTCAGGTTTCCTCCCTTCTCTTTATTGCTTTGAGTTATATTGCTTTGTGAAGGTCTGGTCAATGTAACAGTTCCATCCGGGAGAGTGGTGTCCTCAAACGCTGACACGTCACCCGAGACCAAAGGGTCTCGTCCCCTCATGCATTCCTCCGCTCCCCCGCCCTCTGGAACACAGCACATCTTATCGCTGTGAGAAGGCCTTGGAATGGCCTTTGTTATGGATAGAGGGGGCACATCTGTGGCGCCTAATTCAAGAGAGGAAAATTTATAACTTTAACACCTCACCTTTCCTGTGGGAAGTAAAACGGCCGAAGTTCTGTAACCGCGCTTTTTTCCTTTTTTGTGATTGGTTGATTATACAGTACAAACTGTACTGGAGGGTATATTAACCCTAGCTGTTTTGTATACGGTATCTCTAACAAACATTTGAGAACCTGTCATGCAGTAATAAGACAATAAAGAACTCTGTTTCAACAACAAAGGTCTGATCTTTGACTGCATAGGGCAGAAGCCTCACACCCAGGCCGTTAATGCTGGGGAACTCCCTGACCTCTGCATGCTCATATCCTCCCCTCAGTGGCCAAATGGGAAGGAAAGTTCAGCCTTTCTAATCAATGGGCCACTACTAAACTCCTGCATTTTAGGCAGGAACACTACATTTGTTTTCTTTTGCAGTTGTTACAGGCAAGGAAGCAAGACAGCTTATTTAACTTCTCTACCATTAAAAGCAGGTGGCCTTTTCAAAGAGGAAGACAGCAAGAGACGGGTCAATAGCCCCTCTCTCTCCATCACTGGTAGCTGAATTTGCAAAGACATTTTTTTAAAGTAACTGGGTTTACATCCCTAGAGGGTGGTGAGTAGACGGGGATGATGACGGGGGGGGGGGGGGATGTCCAGTGAAGCTTGCCTCATGAGGAAAATGCAACTCCACATTAAGCAACTTTTCTCAGCATAAGACAACACAGAGAAGCGTTGTATTTACTTCATTTATACTCTGCCTTTCTCAGCACTGGGGACACAAAGCCGCTCACGTTGTTCTCCACTTCATCCTCACAGCAACCCTGTGAGGTAGCTTAGGCAGAGAGTGCGTAACTGGCCCAAGGTCACACAGCCAGCTTCCATGGCAGAGTGAGGATTTCAACCGGTGCCTACCCGAGCGGGTCCACGCTCTCACCGCTACGCCACATTGGCTCTGAGTACAGAAAGTGAACCTTAGGAGAATGGTTCCCGCAGGTAGCCATGTTGGTCTGAAGCAACAGAACAAAGTGCATGTACACAAAATTCTTATACCCAGGGGTCCTTTCGTAAAAAAAGAGGTGCAGGAGCTCATTAGCATAACTTATTTGCATATGCCACACCCCCTGACGTCACCGGAAGTGATGACGTCATCGCCAGTGTGTCATAAGGCAAGAAGGAAGGGAGGGAGGGGGAAGGAAGGAAAGGAACAGGAAGGAAGGTAGGTAGGTGGGAGAGAGAGAGAGAAGAAAGGAAGGAAGGAAGGAGGGAGGAAGGGGGGAAGGAAGGAAGAAAGAAAGGAACAGTAAGGTAGGTAGGTAGGTGGGGGAGAGAGAGAAGGAAGGAAGGAAGGGGGAAAGGAAGGAACAGGAAGGTAGGTACGAGGGGGGGAGAGAGAGAAGAAAGGAAGGAAGGGAGAGGGGAAGGAAGGGGGAAAGGAAGGAACAGGAAAGTAGATAGGTAGGTGGGGGGGAGAGAGAGAAGGAAGGAAGGGAGAGGGGAAGGAAGTGGGAAAGGAAGGAACAGGTAGGTAGGTAGGTGGGGGGGAGAGAGAGAAGGAAGGAAGGGGGAAAGGAAGAAACAGGAAGGTAGGTAGGTGGGGGGGAGAGAGAGAAGAAAGGAAGGAAGGGAGAGGGGAAGGAAGGGGGAAAGGAAGGAACAGGTAGGTAGGTAGGTGGGGGAGAGAGAAAGAGAGAAGGAAGGAAGGAAGGGGCGCTTCTCCCCCCACTGGGGCAAGTGTTTCCCTCCCTCCCCCCTCTTGCTTGGGCCCCAGGGGCTTCATGCCACTGGGGCCCGGCTTCTCCCTCCCTTGCGCCCCCCTCGGGCCCAGGAGTGTGAGTGGGGGAGGGAGGGAACAAGGGGGCTTCTCCCGGGGCCGGCGGCGCTTGCCGCGGCGCCGGGAGTGTGAGTGGGGGGGAGGAGAAACCCCTGGCCTGCGCGCCTGCCTGCGCCTCCCCGGCCACCCGTGGCGCTCCTCCTGCTGGCCCCCGCCGGGCCAGACTTCGCAGGGGGGGCAGGCCCCGGCAGCTTCTGTGCCCCGGACGCCGAGCCTTGCACGGGAGGGGAGGTGCGGAGGGCCGAGTTCTCCCCTCCCCCCCAGCCAGCCATGGGCCGCCGCTGCCGACGCCGCAGGAGGGCCTTCCCTCTCCTCAAATACCAAATTGGGAAAGTTTCACCCACCAAAGCTTGGCTACACTGGAAGGAGTCGTTTTGCAAAGTTTTCCTCCACTATCGATCGACGACACACTGCCACTTTTCTCTCTCCCCCCCCGGTGCGTTCTTGCGCCTCTCCAGGCTGGCCAGGGGTGACCCTCGGCTCTTCGTCCTCCTCTTCCCCCCCTTCCCCGGGACCCGCCAGGCGCCCCCCAGCCTCCCAAGGGCTGGCGAAGCGCGCCTCCTTTAGACTCCAGGCATGTCGAGAGAGCTGTGAGATCACCCGGGTTATAAATATCTCCGTGCCAGCGCTGCGCTCTCGGAGCGCGCTCTCCCTCCGGCGGGCCGACGATGCCTTCCCAGGCCGGCCGAGTGGACGCCCCGCCGCCCCCAAGGTGCAGCAGCAGCAGCCGCCGCTGCCGCCACCTCTGCAAAATGCCCCGCACTTCCCACCGGCTGGAAGCATGAGCTTGTCCTTCCTCCTCTGCCTCCTCTGCCTCAGCCACCTGATCCTGATTCACGCAACGGCTTGGCCTCTCTCTTAGCTATTTCAAACGCCATCCTCCTCAGCTGGAATGAGGATCGACAAGCGTTGGAAGCTCTGTATGGGGGCCGGGCCGGGCCGGGCCGGGCCAAGCCGGCCTCGCTCCGTTGGGGGAGGGGGGAGGGGGCGGGTGAGACTCACCCAGCGGCAGGCCCTTGTTCAGCAGGTGGGAACTGCCCATCGAGAAGGCAGCGGCGCGCGAGGTGGGCACAGCTCCTCCGGCGGCGGCGTGGTCTTGGCATGATCTCGGGGTGGTCTTGGGCGCGTGGCGGGTACAGCTCCTCCAGCGCAGGCAGCCCCGTCGCTCCTTCCCCCCCGCAGAAGCTGCATGGGCAGGCGGATCGGGCCCTGCGCGGGGGGGAGGAGAGGGAGGGAGGGAGCGGAGCGAGCGGCAGCAGCAGAGCCCCACCTGGACTGCCCCAAACGCACTCGCTGGCCCCGTCCCCTACCCTCCTCTCTCCCGGAGCGGCGCTCCGGCGCGCCCCGGCCCCAACGGAGTCCTGCTTATACCATTGATTTGTTCTATTGCTTCAGACCAACACAGCTAGCTGCCTGAATCTACCTTCACGGAAGGCACCAAATTAAGCCGCATGAATTGGGGTATCTGAAGAAGTGTGCATGCACACGAAAGCTAATACCCAGAATTAAACTTTGTTGGTCTTAAAGGTGCCACTGGACACAACCTGTGTTCTTAGGGGGAAAGGGGGGAGCATTCAGATCTGAGTCCTGACCATCAAAGGAGAAGTGGATTTTTTAACCCTTTGCTCTCCCTCCTTTCTTAAATCTGCCCTGGTCAGGTGTTACAAGACCTCGCTGGGAGGGAAGGGGAGGGAAAGAGTCTACCACATTTCTCTCCATAAATGCAAACTTACCTAATATTATTCCATTTACTAGAACTGTAATTTATGGTTATATTCTACACATCTGAAGGTTCTCACTGTAAACAAAATGGAACTGTTTTTCATAGTTCAGAAAAATCATTATCCTGTCAATTAATGCCCTTGCAAAGATTAAATGAAATAATATAACACACCCAGGAACCTGCTTCTTTCTCAATTGTACTTCAGTCCTGGCAGCACAAAAACGCCCACCCACATGTCTGATCAATAAACACCTTTTCTCTACTTCCTTTTCCCTGATGGAGCAACCTGAAATTATCCTGCCCAATCCATAAAAAGACTGGTCCAGAGGAAGCAAGTAAAATACCT
The DNA here is from genome assembly GCA_029233225.1 of Lepidodactylus listeri. NCBI lineage: Eukaryota > Metazoa > Chordata > Lepidosauria > Squamata > Gekkonidae > Lepidodactylus > Lepidodactylus listeri. Next base: position 95,113,097 of record JARCFY010000012.1, read on the forward strand.
GGTTCCGATAGCAACAAAATTCATAAACAGTGGAATGATACAGTCACTGTGCAACAATAGTTAAAACACTGGGGGGGTTAACAAAGGCTAGCCCAATCTCATCCAATCTCGGAAGCTAAACAGGGTCAGCTCTGGTCAGTATTTGAATGGGAGACCTCCAAGGAAGTCCAGGGTTGCTATGCAGAGGCAGGAAATGGCGAACCACCTCTGTTCACCTCCTGCTCCGGCCTGAATGGCCCAGTCTCACCTGATCTCCTCAGAAGCTAAGCAGGGTCAACCCTGGTCAGTACTTGGATAGGAGACCACCAAGGAAGCCCAGGGTTGCTACGCAGAGGCAGGCAATGGCAAACCACCTCCCAAAGCCTCTTGCCTTGAAAACCCTACAGCAGGGGTGGGCAAATGGCGGCCCGCGGGCCACATGCGGCCCACCACAGAGTTTTTTGCAGCCCGCCAAGACATGAAGATTAACAAGAGTAAATATAGATGCTCTTTGACAGACATTAACTTGCAGGCTGTGATGAGAATCTCAACAAGCAATCTCACTCCTGATTTCAAAAAAATTGTAGAAAAGTGTGATAGGGTACATTTGTCTCATTAAACTGATTCTAAAATTAAATGTGCTTGCAGCTATAGATGATATGAAATTAGCACAATAAATAACTTGAATAAAACTATCACTATTTTATTTAATTTATATTTATTGATTTTTATGATACAATTTATACCTTTTCTGAAATGCAAAGTTAAGTAATGAATGCAATCATTTTAAAAGGTGCGGCCCTCCGCTAACCTCCCCTCCCACAAAGTGGCCCCTGAGCCAAAACAATTGCCCACCCCTGCTCTACAGGGTTGCCAAAAGTCAGCTGTGACTTGACAGCAAAAAAGAAAAGTTGCTCTAAAGAGGGCAAGTCTTCTGTGGAAGAAACTCTTTTCAAAAATTATTCTTTTAACACACCCCCAAATTCTATATTAATTGGGGGAAGCCTCCACAACCCTTACAACTACACACCCATTTTGACTGTAATTTGTGGGTCTTGATGCACAGGATTTTCAAGGCAAGAGACAAATACAGGTGGTTTGTCATTGCCTGCTTCTGTGTAGCAAAACTTGTCTTCCTCGGTTAGCAGTCTCTCATCCAACTACTAGCCATGGCTGACCCTGCTTAACAGCTGAGATCTGACAAGATCACACTAGCTTGGGCTGTCCAGGTCTCAGGCACTCATGTGAACAGTAGATTCTTTTTATACTTTTCATGACAAAGAGCAATTTAGCAATGGAATAAGTACTAGCTGCCACCAACTGCAGGCTCTTGGACAGTTGACCCATAACCATGCTGTGGGCACAGACTCAAGCATTTTGGGCTAAAGCTGGTCTCCACTGAATGTAATACTGCCTTATTATGAGGTGAGACCCGAGAGTTGTTCTTTAGTCCAAACAAAACCTATATTTAATATATGTTTAAAAACCTTCCTAAATTATGTAATGTCAACAAATACAAAATGTGTATTCGAAGTATAAGTCCTCCTATGCCTGTTTGGGGTTCTTCAAGGCTGCTGGGAGGGTCACCTTAACAGCAAGAATGAAAGTCGTATGTTTGGAAAGTGCCATCAAGTCACAGCTGACTTACGGCCAATGTTCCCTCTAAACTCCACAGTGATGTGAGCAAAAAATTCTACCTTGCAAGCGAAAAAAGCTTGTAGCATTAAAGTTGTGAGCGAATCTAAATTTGACGATTGTGTAAATTAGCTTTTTAGAAGATTACTTTCGTAATCTTGTAAAAATCTTAGAACTAATTCTTTTAAACTATATTTAAACTATTTTAAGAATAATTTAAACATTAAAAGAGAAAACAGAATCAAGTCAAATTTCATTACAGAAAATGTTGTCCTCTATGGGGATAGACTAGGCCTCCGGAGAACAGATCTACCTGCCCCTTTCCACTATAGTGGTAGACAGGGCTCTTTTTGTAGAAAAAGCCCAGCAAGAACTCATTAGCATAATAGGCCACACCCAATAGCAGAAACTCATTAGCATATTAGGCCACACCCCTGAGAGCACAGCGCATTCACATATTAGGCCACACACCCCATGCTCAGATTCCCTCAAAGATGAATAGAAGTACTATAAAGGGAGAACTGTGTCCAGCTGGCACACCTTACCATGGTTTTGGTGAAATGCCAATGCTTTCTGATGGCCTTTGCATCAAAGGTACCTTTACAATTTGCACTGAAAGGTGTTGCGGAAGGAAGGAAGGAAGGAAGGAAGGAAGGAAGGAAGGAAGGAAGGAAGGAAGGAATTGCATAAATATTTTGAACAGATTTTATTTGCATAAATATTTTGAACAGATCATAGCCAGATTGACCCCTTTGGAAGAAAAAAGTAAAAACAAAACAGGCAGCATTTTAAACTCTATTTTAGGTTGGCTAGCTTTAAAGCTGGATGCCTCAGCCTAGCCCAGTCTCAGCATATCTTGGAAGCTGGAAAGCCTCACACGCCCCATCTCCAAGCAGAGATCGGGCGTGCGGGGCCCTTTCCCGCCCTCTCCCTGCACTTAAAGGGAGCTCCCTTAAGGATATAAGAACATAAGAGAAGCCAATGCTGGATCAGGACAATGGCCCATCCAGACCAACACTCTGAGTCACACAGTGGCCAAAAACACCAGGTGCCAGCAGGAGGTCCAGCAGTGGGGCCAAGACACTAGAAGCCCTCCCATGGTTGCCCCCCCCAAGCACCAAGAATACAGTGCATCACTTGCCCCAGACTGAGAGTTCCTACCTATACCTTGTGGCTAATAGCCAATGATGGACCTCTGCTCTTAAGAACATGCCACAGGTTTATTCCCCCCTGTCAAGAGCAGTGCAAGGCGGGGAGGGGCTTTGTGGCACCGACCTATCGATAATGATGGAGGCGTCGCCCATCCAAGGGATGAGGTGGCAGCCTTGTTCCTGCTGCTGCGTCGTCGTCATGGAACGGCTTGCAGGTGAAGACCAGCAACTCCATGCAGCCGCCGCCACCATCGCTGCCGCCAGCCGGGCCTCCAGCCGTGGAGGAGGAGCAGGCCGCACCTGAGAGCACTCCTTCGCCAGCAGCTCCTGACAGATGTACATGGAGATGAGGTGAAGGAAAGGAAACCGAAGCCTCCAGTCGCCCGGCTGCTCCTCACTGCTTCGCTCCCCTCAGAGTCACCATTGCCCAGGAGGAGGGCCTCACATGGAGATTGGGCATGCAGGGCCCTTTCCCACTGGCGGGGAGGGGAGAGGCGGGCTCGGACACCAGCTGGAACGCTGTTCTGGTGTGTTCCGGCCCAAAAATAGCCCTGGTGGTAGACCTGGCTTCAGACCCTGCACTGAGCCTTAAGAAACATACCAGCACTTGTGGGGGGGAATTCTTGCAGTCTACTTTGGGGTTTTTAAAGTGAAATATGACAAATTTACAGGTCAAGTATAACAGAGGTGGAACAATCACTATCAGAATCCTGCCTAACCTAAAAAACAGGAAGTTGCTTAAATGTTATCAATCTGCCCAAACTACTTATTTATTCAAATATTTATATCCCACTTTTACTGTCACTCAAGGCAAGTTACAAATCATACTGAAAAGCGTAATAGGGGTGTGCTCTATTATAGCCTATAGGGACCATTATAGTCAATGGGCCCCATGGGCTATAATGGAGAATCAATCTAAGGGTACCTGGGGTTCTCAAGGGGCTTTTTGAAGTATAGGCACCAAATCTGCAGCATAACTGCTGCTGCCTCTTCTCAAAAAATCCCTCAAGTTTTAAAAAGATTGGACCAAGAAGTCCAATTCTATGAGACCCAGAAGGAGTTGCCCCCATTATCCATTGGGGGAAAGTGCTAGAAGCAAAAATCTCTGAGCAGCCAGCTAAAATTTTGTGTGCCAGCTCCCCCTAGCACAGTGTAGAGGGAACACTGGTGACCACGTACGGTTCTCAAGGTAAGAGACATTTAGAGGTAGTTTGCCGTTGCCTGCCTCTTCACAGCAACCCTGGGCTTCCTTGGTGCTCTCTCATCTAAATACTAACGAGGGCTGACCCTCCTTAGCTCCTCTGCTCTGATGAAATCAGGCTAGCCCAGGCCATCAAACTCAGGGCAACAGATGAGTAGAGATGGTCTGCCATTGCCCGCCTCTTCGTAGCAATCTCAGGCTTCCCTGGAGGTATCCCATTCAAGTACTAGCCAGGGGCTGACCCTGCTCAGCTTCTGAGATGACAAGATCGAGTTCGCCTGGGCCATCCAGGTCAGGGTCACCATTATGCTGCCCCAAAACTCTAAAATCTACCTAGCTTCAACCCTAGCATATGCTCAGTTTTATCCCCAGCATGCTTAATTTTCCAGTATTCAAGGAATTTGTGATGCAGTCAAGTATCCTAACCTGGGATCCATCAACTGGATTTGGAGGAAGTACAGTCCCAAAAAGTCACACCAAGTTGATCTGGCTACCAGCAACAGTATTTATTCTTTCCCCTTGGCTCCCCCATCGAGAGAGTTAACTCCGGCACAGGGACAAACACAGTCACTGTTCCAAATTGGGCAGCTTCTTGCCTTTTAGACTGATAATTATACAGCCACTCAGCCAGGACCTGCCGAATGTCATGTAAGATCAGCTTCAGCAATAAATCACTGCCGCTAATTTGTAGGCATCCACACACCCCAGGCTTCTGGTATTCATTGTCACAAAACCCAAATACAGTTACTGGCCACAAAGCAGGAAAGGGGCCGTGCTTACTTGGGGGGGGGGGGGCAGCTGAAAAAGTTCCACACTAATTGGAGGGGGGGGGGCACACAAATATATCTTCCTGAAGGGTTGCAAGAACCTTTTACAGATTATCAAAAGCGCAGACAAGAACTAAGCAGCTTTCTTTTAAAGATGTTAGCAGAAAAGGGCCTGGAACAGCTCTGGGGGTCTGCAAGTCTAAAGCTTTTCGCATACAATCGGCTGTGTAAAATCTACCCCCTGGGCCACACTCACTAGAAGCTTTTATTCGACAAACAGCTTTTCACTATCTGCGGGAACCAATTTTCCTCAGCCCATTTATTTAATACTGGTCAGGCATAAAGATCAGCTTGGAAATGGCGGAGCGGAGGAAAGGACTCAGAAATGGCAAAAGCCTTAACTTTTATACGTTTTGCCCAACCGTAGGGCCCACTCCCATTCTTAACTTTTAAGTGAAATACCGTTTGTTGTGAAAAAAAATCTCGTCTTCTAGTTTACAGCCTGTATACATAGCAGATTGTTTTTTGGGGGGGGCAACCTTTTGCAAACAATGAAACAGAGACAGGGGTTGCTAGATCCATTAGAGACACCAGCGGGGGTGGGGGTGGGATGTTCCGGGCGTCAGCACTTTGCCCCTGACCTGCCTACATCACTGGAAGTGACTTCACACGCCGTGCCTACGTCACCCAGAAGTGACATAACCACATCAGGGGCGACACTCTGGTTTTTGGGCAAAACTCTATGGTAAAATTGCCCTCAAACCATAGAGTTTTGCCCCCAAACCAGGGTGTCGCCCCCAGGGTACCCATGTCACTTCTGGGTGATGTAGGCACGGCATGCAATGTCGCTGGGGGGGGGGGGGGGATTTTCTCCTGCCGGCCAGCTGGCCAGCAGTGGAAAGGAGCCCACAAAATTGGGCAATCCCCCGCTCCCAACTGGGGGATGGCAACCATAAACAAAGACATGGATATTCACCCCCCCATAAAAATACTTATTATTACGTATCAACATACCACCTGATATATATAAAAGCCCTAATGTATTGGCACTTTCCAGTTCCATCAGCCATTGGCTCATCAACCACCACTCAAGAGTACTCAAGTGCTATTTGCTGGGTGCCTGGTCCGCTCCTCTCTCCCGCCCACTGCTGGCTTGGCCACTCTTCCTCCCTGTCAGAATAAACTGCCAAAAGAGCTGTCTCTCCTGATGAAGAAGCTTCTCCCGCTTGGTTCCTCCATGGCTGGCTGGCTACTGAGGTGGGTCAGAGGCCATCAAACCATTCTCTTCTCCTGCTGTGCAGCTCACTTTCCCCTAGGGTTGCCAACCTCCAGGAGGGATCCAGAGATCTCCCGCTGATACAACTGATCTCCAGATTACAGAGATCAGTTCCCTTGGAGAAAATGGCTGCTTTGGAGGGTAGACCCTATGGCATCATACCCTGCTGAGGTCCTTCCCCTCCCTAAACTCTGCCCTCCACAGGATCCACCCCCCAAATCTCCAGGAATTTCCCTACTCAGAGCTGAGAAGCCTATTTTCCCATCAGTGGCTACTGCTAGGCAACCAAGCTTGGTTCTGTCAGTAAAAAGGTGGGGTGGAGGCCCTTTCCAGGCCTACTTTGGCCTTTGCGGGAAACTCATTGGGGCCAGTCCTGACTAGGGTTGCCAGCTCCAGGTTGGGAAATTCCTGCAGATTTTGTGGTTGAATCTACGGAAGCAAGAGTTTGGGGAGGGGAGAGGCCTCCGCTGAATAGAATACCACAGAGTCTACCTTCCCAAGCAGTTATTTTCTCCAGGGGGAGAGAGACCTGTTGTTTGGAGTTCAGTTGTGATACCAGGTGATAACACAGCCAGTGTGGCGTAGCAGTTAGCGCTTCAAAGCTGGGTCTCCCAGACTTAGGTTCTTGCTGTGGAAGCTGAGTGGGTGATTTTGGACCAGTCAGACTTTCAGCCTAACCTACCTCTCAGGGTTGTTGTGCAGATCAAAAGGGGGAGAGAGAATGATGTGAGCTGCTTTGGTCCCCATTGCAGAGAATGACTGTACCTTTCCTAGGTATAGGCTGCAGGGAGGGGGGACGAGATGGAAACCTGGAGTCAGAGGGGCAGATAAAGGTACGTTGATGGTTGGCTGGGAAGGAGATAAGGTTGTTAACTCCAGGTTGGGAAATTCCTGGAGATCTGAGGATAGGGTTGCCATTCCCCCTGGGGGGCGGGGAAACCCCCACTCCAGCAGCCTGCTGCCCGCCGGCTGGGATTGGGCCACTGGGAGGAACCCCACCCCCAAATTGCCAGGCTGAGGAGACATGCCCAGCGCAATGACGTCACCCAGAGGTGACATCATCGCGTCAGGCACATTTCGGGTGGATGCTCTGTAATTCAAGGGAAAACTCTATGGTTTTCCCTTGAATTACTGAGGTCCCACCCCCAACATGCCCGACACGATGACGTCACTTCCAGGTGACATCGCGCCACACGATTCGTGCATGAGAGAAGACTCCCAGGCGGCAACGGACTCCCCCCCCCCCCCCCGCTCCAATAGGAGGTAGGACTTGGCAACCCTATCTGAGGGGTGGAGCCTGAAGAGGGTGGGGTTGAGGAGAGCTGGGACCTCAGACAGGTAAACTGCCTCCTGGGGAACAATTGTTGCCAATCTCCAGATGCGGGCTGGAGATCAATCAGAATTACAACTGCTGTTCAAATGGCAGAGATCAGTTCCCCTGGAGAAAACGGTGGACTCAGTGTCCTTATATCTTGCTGAGGCCACCACAGCAAATTGATGCTGAGTACCCAAGGCCAGGCCACCCACCCAAAGCCTCTTTCTAGAGCCCATTGTATTTATTTCCACAACGGGCCTTTTTCCAAATATATATAATAAAAGTCAAACTCAATATTTGTGACCATGCATATAAATAATACTGTGAGCTGAATCTGGCTTGCCTTCCATTAGGACCCAAGCCCACGCTGCCTTAATTAATTACTAGAGAAAGGTTGTGGTCAGATGAGCTGTTTGATCTGTTGTTGTTGCTTATCCCCAATGGATTTAAATTGCTTGTTCAGACAGCAACATCTGTCTCGTGTTCCGCAGTCATCAGGCCCCTGTGCTCACCCCCAACTTTCCCAACACTGGGGAAAGTCCAGTATTTACAGATCCTACCAGGTTCACCATGGATCTATGGATGTCTGATTGCTCTCCTGTGCTTTCAAGCCATTTGGGGAATCAGATCCCACATTTCCTGTTTGACCACCATTTTTTAAACCATTTAGCAATATGCGCATAAGCGGTTACTCACTCAAGGCTTGTTAAAAACTGCTTATGTGTTTTGGCGCTGCAATATTTGGAAGGGATCGAGAGTAACAGTTTCAAGAAATCCAAGCCACAAAGTTCTCAAAAGTGGCCAGGGCTGTCCCTTGGTGCAGAGTCCCCAGAGAGGTGGCAGCAGAAGAGGTGGAGGCTGCTGACGGGCACCGAGGCCAGGAGCAAGCAGGCTACGGCAGCGGATGGGGAGGTACAGCTCTGGCGGTGGGGCCGAGGCTGTGTCCAATGATGCTTTCAATGGAGAAGGGCGAGCAGGCCAAGGTGCTGCTCTTGTGCAGGGAAGTGCCAGGTGCTGGGCCCAGTGAGGCCTGATAGGCAAAGTGGGCAGTCCTGCTCAGGCCTGGTGGCTGAGCAGGCAGGATGGGGCCTCCTAGGGTCCTCCTGGCTTGTGGTGGCTGGAAGGTGAAGAGAGGCAAGGCAGGCGCATCGGACTGGATCGGGAGGCCAACAAGAAGACTGCAGCAGTGGGCTTGATGCCACGGAGGAGCTGCAGGTAGCCATGGTGATCAGCATGATGTCTGGTCAAAACTCTCCCTGGTACAAAAAAACCTGGACCAAATTAGAAGCATGGCCACAACACAATAAGAACGCTGTCTGACCACACCCAAAGTTAAAGAATTTTCCTTCTAGTCACCTTTCAAAACAGTGTTTTATCCAGTTCGAGAAAGACACTTATTGGGTTGCCAGCTACCACAGGCTTTTCTGCCATTACCCAACCTGTTGGCCCTCAGGGCTTTCCTCTGGGTGGGTTCAAAACTTGGGGACTCCTATTCAATACAGATGCTGCCTTCAATAGGGGGACTATTATCCATTCCGGATTTTCCCCATGGTTTAAACTTTTCAAACGGGATTACACCAGAGCTTCCTATTTCCTATCACCTTCCATAAACAGAGAAGCCTTTACAGCCCTCGGATTTCAAACAATGACCGTTGGCTGTTGTCAGCATACACCAGTCATTCAGCGAGGATGTATCTCTGGAGCCCTAGAATTGGAGGATCTACCACACTGTGTCCTGTTTTGTCCCAGGGTCCAGGTCCTGCAGTCATTTTAGCTGGGTTAGCCTCGCATTCGGTGGCAGACAAAATCACCTACCTCTTATCTGATGATGATCATTATGCCACATACATGATGTCACTGTATGCCAAGAAGATTCGTGCAAAACTTTCGCCCTCATGTTCAACGTGCTGCACTCCACGGTGTGTCCTGGTCCCGACAATTTTAACATTGTTTTTAACCTTGTTGTGTTTTCACTGCTTGGGCAGCTATCCTTATATTGTTATGGCCTTTGGCCGCATGCAACAAAATCCTACCTACCTACCTACATACCAACCGACCGTATAAATAATACACATAAAAAAAACATTTCCCCAAAGCATCAAATGTTATAGCAAGAGAATAAGAAAATGCACGGCAGATATCACTCTCTAAATAACGAGACTTCATGCCGTTTCTATTCAGGTGCCACTTCACAGAATGCAGGTCTGCCCCACACTCAAGTGAAAATCCTCTGTCGCTGGAGTTGTGGCTGCTCATTTCCGGGTATGCACAAGTTCTGTATTACTGGCAGGCAAGACTACTGCAAGCTTTTAGCTGGTAAAATTTTAACCACAGTCACTAAACCAGAAGCCAGGTTCTTCCTCCAAAACTATATTGTCCCTTCAAGGAAATTCAACAGCACCAAAGGCTCAAAAGCCAAATAGCTGTCTGCCATTTTTATCAATAGCATAGACAACCATTCTTTCTCAGCATTTTTAAATTTTAGAGCAACTCCGCTACTTACATGAAGTATCTGCCTTGTGTACACTCAACATTTATTCTCAATGACTGGGTAAATTTTACTAATTCTGTATGGAATTAGGTACCAGAGATAACTAATTTGCAATGATTTTATTCTAATTTAACCAAGATGGATTTATATTTACCCAAACTCCAGCCCAACGCACACTGGGATACGCTTTTGTAGCATCCTTTCCCATTTATGCTTAACATCATTTCCCATGTGGTCTTCTGTAATGAACGGCTATTTATAACTGTTGGAAAGTAGGCCTTTGCAGTTGTTATTCTGAACCCTGGACTCAAAAGTAATATAATTTAACTGTAATTTCCTTGTTATAAGAATGTGCAGTAATCTGTATCCTGGTAAACAGGAATGGTGTTAACAGTGCAGGAACTGTGTCCCCCCCCCCGAGGGGGGGGGAGGGAGGGTTCTCAAGGGAGCATAGCGCGTTCTCTTCGGGCCCATGCCTGGAGGTTCCGTTTGATAAAAGCACAACTGTCTGTTGATACACTCCCATTGTCATAACATAAGTATAAAGTTGGAAGCCTTGCAGAATGTTATTGCCTATTTTTTGATTTTCTGTCCCAACAATGGTCAGCATAAGTTTGCCAGTCTCCAGGAGGTGGCTGGAGATCTCTTGGAATCACAACTGGTCTCCAGATTATACATATAAATTTGCCTGGAGAAAATGGAAGGCGGGCTCTCTGGCATTCTACCCCACTGAGGCCCCTCCCCTCCCCAAACCACGCCCTTCCCAGGCTCCCCTCCCAAAATCTCCAGGAATTTCCCAGCCCAGAGCTGGCAACCCTGCAGGCTGGATTCAGACGAAACCTTCCACTAACAGAAGACACTTCTGTCTGTGGGTTGGAAACCCCTTTCTGGCGGGTCCCTTCCCTCAGGACCCCACAGAAATCCTCGAAAGCTACTCTTAGGGGGATGGGATGCTCAGGAACGGCATAAGGGGCAAACTAGGGATCTGTAGTGGGAGGGCAGACCGGCAGAAATTGGCCCCTGACTGTCAGCAGAGGATTTAATTTGGATCCAGTCCTATGGTTTTAAGCTTCAGCATGTTTTCCATTTCCAGATCATATTAGCTCCACTTATACAGATTTTAATACACATAATCCCAGATTTACAAAGATGGTTTATATTTTTCCCTCAGAACTAAAGCTTTGACTGCCTGAGATCACAAGTAATACTACAGGAGGTTATACAGGGAGATTTTAATGCAATTCTGCTGTATAGCATACCACACTTCCTAAAACAGGATCTTTGTGCCTAGTCACAGGAAAACAAGTGGGAATCAGTGAGGAGTTAGGGGGCAGAAGGGATGAGAAATTGGCTCCTTCTCTTCCAGCATCTCTTCTCCTAATTTCCCCTCACTTTGCGCCCTTCCTCCCCCCACACCTCCAGAAATTTGAGCAAGAAGGAAATGTAGCTGGAGTGGCAAAGATTGCCAACCCCCTGGTGGAGGCTGGAGATCTCCTGGAATTACAACTGATGTCTAGACTACAGAGGTTAGTTCCCCTGCAAGAAATGGCTGCTTTGGTTACCACATCCCTGCTGAGCTCCCATTGCCATTCCCAGCATCCCTTTGGACACCACATTGCCCTGCTGAGCATCCCATTGCCTTCCACAGGCTCCACCCCAAAATCTCCAGGAATTTTCCAGTCAGGAGTTGGCAACATTCTTTCCATTCTGCACCACAAAATCAAGCTATGAAGAGGTGGTTGGAAGGTCTCATAAACCCACCACCATGTCAGGCAAAGAGGATGCTCTTGCTTGGCAGCAGCTCTCCAGAACGAACACCACCTGGCTCAGGTGTCTTCTTTCCCAGACGGCCACATCCAAGCAAAAAGGAGAGAGGTGGCTATTCAAGAGGACAGAGGCTGTTGAAGGAAAGCTTCACCACAGAAACACAGCTCTTCCCCAACAAGGATCCTCTGAACTGTTGAGGTGGTGTTTGTGCCTCTGCAGCTTCAATGGTCCTTTGATGGAGATGCTAATTAATTTGCCCCTCTGGTGCTAATCAATTCCTCACCACCACCAGGAGCTTTGGGGACAGGGACATGGTAAAACCATAGAGTTTCTGGCAATTCTTAGAGCCATCCAATATTGCTTCCTCAGTTTCCCAGGAAGTGATATCACAGCGCACAGAACTAACTTTAAAAAGTTGTCTTGGCAAACATGGGCTGCTGGCAAAATGCCTCCCTCCCCCATACTGATAGGACTGGCAGGCCTCCCCCCCTCCCACAAAGAGCCATTAAAGTTTCCAAAGGGCATGTCCTCTCAGCTCACAGAACCTTGGAGGTGTGTAGAGTAAAAATCAGGAGGCCTGCGAAAGATGGCTTCCATTCCTGACCTCCAGTTTCCCTCCCTCGCTCCCTGAGGCTGCAGCCTAATAGACACTGTGCTGGGGGGGGGGGGGTGTTTGGTGGAGGGGGGTTGCCTTTGGTTCTGCCCCCAAGGTTCCACATTAGCATGGAAGTGCAGTCCTCCTTCTCCCTACTTTTGGAAATAGAACGGGGGAAAGTATTTTTCTTCATCGCTGGAAGATTCCCCAGGTAAGCAGCGCACTTCTTCTCACTGAAGATAAATTCAGGTGGGGTAGCCATGTTGATCTGAAGCAACAGAACTAAGTTTGAGTCCAGCAGCACCTTTAAGACCAAGAAAGTTTAATTCTGGGTATAAGCTCAGCTATACTTATCACCCAGTTACTTATGCATCTTGACTTTAGTTAGCCTTTCCTGGCAACTAATCCCCCCCCCCCCAAGCTATGTGTAAGGCTTGTGGAAATTTGTTTCAATGTATTTGAAGAAGCGTGCATGTGCACAAAAGCTTATACCAAGGATTAAACTTTGCTGGTCTTTAAGGTGCCACCAGACTCAAATTTTGTTTGTTTTGTTTTGTCTCTTCTCACCGGCAGAGAACCCTGCTTTGCCACTTTACTGATCCATTCAGGGCCATGTACTCTGAGTGTTTCAGGCAACGCTGCCCCTCCTCTTAGATACATGGATCTGTTCCTTACCATGGGTTGAAAGGAATGAGGCTGGGCAGGAAATGCAAAATCATTCATGTCCTAATACACCTTAAGCTGATACCCAGAATTCAACTTTGTCAGTCTCAAAGGTGCCACGGGACTCAAACTTCATTCTACATCTTGAAACCACTATAAGAAACCCACCATTAAGATAATTAAAACCGGAGCTAAAATACATACAAAAACATGAAAACAACAAGTAAAACACTGGGCAGGAAGGAGGGATCACAGGGGAATGCCGAACAAAATGAAGAACTCTTCACCTGCTGACAGAAGATGCCGACAAAGACCAGTAAGTCTCTCTGGGGAGAAAAGAGTTCCAGAGCTTTGGTGCCATGCCCAAGAAGGCCCTCTCCTGAGTTGCCACCCACCTATCTCAGCAGGCAGGGGCACCCAAAGCAGGGCTGTTCCAAGCCACACATGAGATGCTTTGCCTGCTCTTGTTCCCTGTTACCTCAACGCTCTGGTTGCTACGGCAGCACAGGGGCCACCAGCGGTGGCATGATGACCACAACCCTGAGATACTTCCTGACCACAGGAAACACAATCCATTTCAAACAACAGTTTTCAGTTCTGGCTTGCTGGCCAGTTACACATCCTAGTTTGTGGTTGCTATTGTTTTAATTCTGGACATCGCTCCAAGCCATTAAGACCAATCCTTAACCATGCTACAACATGTGAATGGAGCCAATGTGGCTACTGTTCAGGATTTGACCTGAAAAGCTATGGAGCTTCTGCCAGTCCCTACCCCTGACTTCAGCTCTAGAGAAACACGAAAAGCAAGTTGAGGCTAACAAAATTTATTCCCACGTAAACTTTCCCAAGACAGAGCTCAGTTCATCACAGGCATCTGACAGAAGCAAGCGATGACTCACAAGAAAACTTCTGCTGGAATAAATTCTGCTAATCTTTTTAAGGTGCCACCGTTCTTCCGTTCTATTTCGCTACAATAAATTAACATGGCTGCCCCTCTGGAATTATGAGAGGCTATAAATGTATGCTTTTACTGTAACCCCATTCCCAAACTTTATTCATAAATACAGAAAACCAACAGCAGAATAAATTCTCTCTTATTTTGGTTGGTTTACTAGGATATTCTTGAAATTGACTGGGAATGGAACGTTACCTGCATGGAAACAGTTCAGAACATTGCTTGGATTCGTACATTTGATACAAACATGACAGGAATACAAAGGTAGTCTCACTTGACTACCCTCTTGTCCCAAGCACTGATGGGACTTTTACACAGTTATATGTTATACAAACCCTGGTAATAGCCAAGCCAACGACAATGGTTCAGTCAAGTTCTGAAGCACCACAGGGACTTCTGGTTTCGGCGGCTCAATGGTGGGCGTGACTTCTCAGAGCTCCGAGAATCGCGGCCTGGACTCGGCAGCTTAGAAGGGGTATTGAGCAGGACTCGAACCCCCAGGGACCCTTGGAGGGGGACCCTGCCTGGGGCACGAGGGGTTTGCTTCTCCTGGGATGGCGATCTCAGGACTGAGGCTCCCCTTTGTCCTGAAAGGTTCAGCCGCGGCAGCACCTCCGGGCATTGCAGAGCACACCGGACGGCTGCAGGAGTTGAATGAGTTGAAAGGAAAAATCAGCTTACCTGGAATGCATGGCGAAATCGTGAGTGTTGGATGTATGGCAAGATTCTCTATATTTAACAAGTTGGAGTGTGGGATTTAAACTTTAAATCCCCCCCCCTTTAAAGAAGCGGCGCTGTATTAACGTTAGAGAATCTTCTTGGTCGGCTGGATAGCTGGATCTCGAAGAGGGGGAAAAGCTACTTATCGATGAATAAAGAAAGAACTTTCTAACTGACTTTGGGCTCCTTATCTTAAACTGTAAACCAAAAGCAACTTCGGGAAGGGGAGAAAAGATGGTGGAGAAACCGAGACCTTCTCCAAAAGCTCCCTTTTCTCTAGTACAGACCTAAACACTGTATTAACGGCTGCATTGCACCCTCTAATGGATCAGCTGACTTCAGTTAATGTAAAGCTGGATAACTTGCAGAAAAATGTAACAGAAGCCAACAAGAGATCTGAAAAAATGGAAAAGGACTTGCTGGAAGTTAAATCCAAAACAGAAAAGAATGATTCAAGATTGCACAAAATGGAAAAGGAAAGAGCCTCTGATAAGGACAATTTACTAAAATTATAGATTTAACGTTCAAACTTTTTTTTTGAGATTCCAGGGTGTTCCAGAAAATTAAGGTGAGAATCTCAAGCAGTTGTTGAGTGAAGCTTTAACTCCTGTGACAGGTATGGAAGCAGTTACATTACAAAGCGATATGGATATGATTTACAGAACATATCCGGATTTTGTCAAGAAAAAAAACCTGCCAGGAGAAGTTATGCTCAGATTCTCTAAAAAGATCAACAAGAGACGTGGTGCTCAAGGCCACAAACAGAACTACCCTGAAGATCCAAGAGGAGGAGATCAAAGTATTAAAAGACATTCCATTTGAGATTAGGAAGAAGAGGAAATCCTACAAAAATTTAACAACGATGTTGCAATCAGAGAACATTCCATATAGATGGCTTAATCCTGAAGGGTTGATCTTCAGTTATAAGAATAAGAAGCAAAAGATTGACTCTGTGGCGAAAGCAAAGGCTTTTTTGGACTCATGCAAGAATAAGCAAGGCTAGAGTGGAGATGGAACTCGGAGACGACCTCAGGTAAAAAGGAGATGTCCGGGACGAGCCTGACGGCGTCTGGTAGGGAGGAAAGGAAGGGCGGGTCATGTCTACATGCAAGGAGCTCACCAGCCCTTCTTGCCGATGTAATGGTGACTAGGAATTCCATCTTTCATGCTAAAAATCTCAGTTCACATGTCGCCAAGGGCTCAAAAGGCTTTCTAGTGAGTGCCCGTAGCACCAAAGGCAGGTTCCAGGGCTGAACTGGCATCCTAATGGGAGGATACAGATGGAGCAGGCCCTTCATGAAGCGTTTCGAGAGCAGGTGGGTGAAGACTGAGAAACTGTTGACATTGTTATGGAACGCCGAGATGGCAGATAGATACACCCTTAAGAAAGAGTGCGAAAGTCCTGTGTCAGCCAAAGAAAGGAGAAATTCAAAAATCTGCGATAACCCTGCGGAGGTGGGTGGAGTAGAGCCTGGCATCAAGAACAAGCAAAAGCGAGCCCACTTGTAGCTGTAGGATTTACGTGTGGAGGCTTTACAGGAGTTGAGCAAAACATTGGCTACTCTGTCAGAGAATGCGAAGGGGTGATTCTCCACACCGTGGGTTTGAGGCGTGGGATGTCATGGTGTAGGAGTGGGGTGTCTGAGACCCGTAGGAGATCTGGTTGAGACAGGAGATGGAGATATGTCCCGTTGGCTAAGGATAGGAGGACTGGAAACCAGGGTTGTCTGGGTCACCACGGAGCTATGAGGATGCAATCTGCTGCGTCTCGAACAATCTTGTGAACCACTCGGGTCAGCAGGGGCAGCAGTGGAAACAGGTATAGGACCAGGGGTAGAGGAGGCGGTCTCCAAGGGAGAGGGGATCAAGACCTCCTTGACTGCAGAACAGCGGGCACTTTTTTGTTGGTCCAGCTGGCAACAGCATCTATGTCCGGGAATCCCCAGCGGAGGAATACTGGGTGCAGATATGTCCAGGCGAGCTCCCAGTCATGAACATGGGTGCAACCCCTGCTGAGGAGGTCTGCTCGAGTATTGAGGGAGCGTGGGATATAAGTGGCCCGAATGAAAATTTCGTCGTCGATGTACCAATCCCACATCTGTATGGCTAGTAGGCATAAGTGACCTGACCTTGTGCCACCCTGTCTGTTGAGGTAGCTGACTTGAGGTACTGTTGTTGGACAGGACTGCGACACAGTGTCTCTGCAGCAGAGGTAGGAAGGTGTGGAGGGCATAGAAGATTGCCAGTAGTTCTAGATAGTTGATGTGATGGGACAGGAGGTGGGGGTCCCATCTTCCACCTGTATTGTAGCCCAGGAGGTGTGCTCCCCATCCCCATCTGGAGGCATCGGTGGTCAGAGTGAGCTGGGGTGTGGGGAGGTGAAAGGGGGCCCCTTGGAGGAGATTCACGTCTCGAGTCCACCATAACGAGTCTCTCACATCCGGTGGTGGGGAGAGAAGGAGCGACTGCAGATGGGACTGAGGTTTGAAGGACTTGACAAACCACAACTGCAGAGGGCGCATCTTGAGTTTGGCAAACGTCAGGACTGCAGTAGTGGCTGCCATCAAGCCCAGAAGGCATTGTATGGAGAGGGTGGTAGAGGCCAGTTGAGAATGGATTTGCCAGGCTAGGGCGATAATGGGGGTCACCCTGTCGTTTGGGAGATAGGCTTGAAGAGTGGTGGAGCTGAGGGTGGCTCCTATGTATTGAACTTGCTGGGCTGGAGAAAGATGTGATTTCTCCTTGTTGATGGTAAGGCCCAGATGTTTCAGGAGAGAGCATGTGAGGGAGATGTTGTGCAGAAGAACCTCTCGGGAGATTGCCACCAGAAGCCAGTCGTCTATATAGGGAAAGACGATGACTCCCTGGAGACGGAGGAAGGCTGCGACCACCACCATAGTTTTCGTGAAGACTCTGGAAGCCGTGGAGAGGCCAAAAGGAAGTGCCTTGTATTGGTAGTGGGCTTCACCTATTGTGAAGTGGAGGTATTTGTGATGCGCGGGAAAGATGCTAAGATGAAAGTATGCATCTTGTAGGTCAATAGTGGCCATCTATGCATGTCTGCGAATGAGGGGGAGTAGAGAGAAGAGCTTGATCATGCAAAAGCGACGGTAGAGGATGAATTGATTCAGCCCTTGAAGGTCCAGGATGGGCCTGGTGCCTCCATCCCATTTGGGAACTGCAAAGTAGCAGGAGTAGAAGCCTGTCAGTTGTTGTTGAGCGGGCACAGGTTCTATGGTGTCCTTGGAGAGGAGGACAGAGACTTCCTGGAGAAGGGCATCTGAAGGTGGAGTGTAGACTACCTGTGAGAATGTTGGAGGCTGAGAAAATTCTATCAGGCACCCGTGGGTGATGATGGAGAACACCCAAGAGTCCGTGGTCATGAGGTTCCAGGTGGGAAGAAAAGGGCCAAAACGGGTGATGGAAAGAGGAAAATCAAGGCCCTGTTTGGGTGGTCGGGTAGCCTTAGGGTGGCCGGACTGTTGTGCTGGTGAAAACTTTTGTTTCTGACCATAAGGTACCCTATGGGTGGAAGACGAGCTACGAGGTCTCCAGGAACGGTCGGGGGAGCTCTGACTGGAGGACCTCCTGGACCAAGTGCATGACCAGGAGCATGGCTTAAACTGTCTGGGGGCAGAAGAAACCCCTAGGGTGTGTGACGCTTTTATGCTCTTGTCCATTTCTTGTAGGACGGATTGGTGGTAGAATGGAACAAACCAAGACCATCAAAGGGGAGGTCTTCTAAGTACGCCCTGGTGTCGGCTTGGAGCGTGGTGGATCACAACTAGGAGTGACGTCGAAGAGCAATGGCAGAGGTCATAGTCTTTGAACATGTATCCAGAACATGTTTGGACGTATTAATTTGCTGCTTCACCAGGACTGCTTCACCATTAATCGTTGATGGTCGATGTCGATGGCCCAGGTTCCATAGGGGAAACGGGTGACAAGGCCGACTCGAGAAGGGCAACGCAGAGGCAAGCCGCTCTGTTTTTCCTCGTTTGATTGGAAAATTTCGCAGTGGGCACACAAAGCGGGCTGGTGTCCCTCCCCGAGGCAAATCAGACAAAGAGAATGACCGTCTGGGGCGGCTAACTTGCTACCACAAGAGGAGCACCTTTTAAAACAGCCCCACTTTTTAGCCATGCAGTACTGGTGAACGGGGGGGGGGGGAGGGGGGAGACCGAAAGCCCTGAAGGACCCCGGAAAAAACAAAGATAGTCCTTCCTTTTTTTTTTCTTTTTTTTCTTTTGAAAAAGAAAGGAGAGTAAAGGAACAAACAAATCAAACCGGAGGTTCAAAGAGACGAAGCTTTCCACAAAAACTCTAACCAACGGAGCAAGGTAACACGATGTTACTGGCGCGGTGGTCAGAAGAGAACTGGTGGGATGTCTGTGCCCCGCTCCTCTGGGTATGCACGATGGGGCCTCCATGCATGCCCAGAGGCACTGGGTGCGAAAATCTGTTAAAGCTTTCTATGATACCGGTGGATTTCCACACAGGCGCAGAAAACCCAAAAGTGTGAGGAACAGAGACCACGTCGAAGATTTTGAGCTTTGACAAATGCCACTGATAAGTAAGTAAGGACACCTTGTTCTTGCAGCACACCTATCCCTAAATCGGATGTATCCTCACTTCTGAAGGCAACCACTGTTCATGCAAACGTGAGGTAGAAAAATAATTTCAGTTTGAAACTTTATGAGATTTATAACGGACTGAAAACCTACTTGTACTAGCACTCTTAGAGAAGCATTTCCAGAAAGTTTGTGTTCTGCATGTCAAAGAACTCATCAGGTAATAAGAACAGAAGCAAAAAGATAGATTCAGGTGGGCAGCCGTGTTGGTCTAAAGCAGCAGAACACAGTTTGAGTCCAGTGGCACCTTTAAGGCCAACAAAGTTTTATTCTGGGTGTCAGATTTTGTGTAAATTTATACCCAGAATAAAACTTTGTTGGTCTTAAAGGTGCCACTGGACTCAGACTTTGTTCAGAAGCAAAAAGAAAGTAGCAAATCAGAGTTCAATGCATAAACACCAATTTGTTTCAGTGTTGAAAGCTAGCTTGGGAGTAAAGCTTTTCGGTCTTCACAGTAAGACATAAAGAATAATACTATACTTCCAGTCCTCACCCAGCCTTCACAACTCAGCATTTCATCTCTACAAGACCAGCCTAGACTGGTCAAAATTTGCCACTACTGCTAATCCAAGTGTTTTTGAACAAGAGAACCTGAAGACAGCTCATGGACTTATTTGTAGTATGATTGCAACATGCCATTTTAAAAGTTAAAGGAATAAAATAGCCAGCCAGCTAGAGTCAGAAAGATACATATTTAAGTCAGCTGGCACCCAGGACAGTGTGAGCATGAAATATTTACATGTCTGAAGCCAGATTCCAGGCTAACTTAGAAAGCAAGACTCAGCATATATGTTATATGAAAAAACTCTCCTTTGTCAAGGTGCTACTTATTCCTTCCAGACACCACAATTACCATGATATGAAAACTGCAGCTGTTGTGTCAGGCAGATATAGGGGTATCCCTTATAGGGATAGAACCTGTAGTTGTCTTTCTAGTGAACCTGACTCAGTGGCCCATATCCTTCTACGCTGCCCCCATTACTCCACTATGCGTAGCTATTTGATTGGCCCCCACTTACCCCCCTCAAGGAACTTGTCTGACAGTGGCCTAAAAATTTTACTGTCCGACAAGTTCTCAGCAATTACTCTGTCTGTAGCCGAATTTTTAGCTTATGTTTGGAAGTTAAGGGTAAGGGAGTATAAGGCTTAATCCTCGCTGATTAGTTCCATCCAGTCATGTCGGCTACTGTTTGGTTTACTGCTAGCTGTTTGCTACTGTTTCTTTATCGATGTCCCTGCAGTGTATGCCAATAAAGGTTGTGTATTGTGTGTGATATGAAAACTGCATACATACCATCACCTGGGACATATCCATGAACTGCAGGCCAAAGTAATCCGTTTCAACAAGATCCAAGTGGTACACAATCTGGTCAAACAAATCCTGCCCTTTCGCATATTTCTGTAAAAAAAAAATAAGTTTTTTTTAAAAGGAGGAATATAGTTGTGTGTACATATATGATGTAAACTAGCCACATGGTGTAGATGTAAAAAGTGGGAGAGCACCCCTGCACATTTCCTAACCTCCATGTAATCATGTGGATGTGCTGAATTAGGCCAGTATCTCCCCAGTCCTGTCTGACGGTACGTGGCATGTGTGCATATCAGGGGATGCCACACACGACTCATCAAATAATAAAACGTCCCATGTCAGCTATAAAATGAGTGCACTGTGAAAGTGTCTGGGAATTGGTGTGCTCTTTGCTAATGGATGATTTCACAGTTTTTAATTGCTCAAAATGCAAAGGGAAGGGAACATAAATCTTCTATTGTAAACTACTGAGCAGTAATTTTGATGCACGCGGTAGCAAGCTTTCCATGAGAATTTGGAATTGTTTGCAGTCCTGTTGGCACTCTCCCGTCACTGGCAGCCACCCAGTGCTATTAGCCCCTCTAACAAGACAGAATAAAGGGATGCCAACCAATGTAGGGCCAGTCTGTACACCACTCAAGATGGCCACTAAGCCTCATACCACCATAATATGGAGATAAGCTGGCACAGTGTCCTGCTGGCACCACACTGGTGGGAATTAGGTATTTGCGTGGCTGCACCACCGGAGGTACCAACAATGGGCAAGACCAGGGGCATCCTGGGGGAGGAGTGAGGCATAGCCAGGGTCCTTCAGGCTCCTTCAGCCAATTCCCTGCCCTCCGCACCAGCACATGATGCCTACAAAACGCAGAGGCACCAGTAATATCAAGATGAGTCGCCATGTTGGTCTGTCTGTAGCAGTAGAAAAGAGTAAGAGTCCAGAAGCACCTTAAAGACTAATCAAATTTTGTTTCAGGGCACCCAGCTCAGGACAGACGAATGTCCATATGGACTGTCCATTCACATGAAGCTGCCTTCTACCGAATCAGGTCTTTGGGCCATCAAGGTCAGTATGGCCTCCTCAGACTGGCAGCAGCTCTCAGGAATCTCAGGCTGAGGTCCTTCATGTCACCTACTTCCAGATCCTCTCAACTGGAGATATTGGGGATTGAACCTGCAACCTTCTGCAAACCAAGCAGATGCTCTACCACTGAGCCACGCCCCCTCTCCTACATGAACCTGCCTTAAACTGAATCAGACCACTGAGCAATAAAGATCGGTATTATGTACTCAGAACAGCAGTGGCTTTCCAGGGTCTTAGGCACAGGTCACATCACCTACAACCTGATCCTTTTAACTGGAAATGCCAGGGATTGAACCCAGGACTTTCTACATGCAAAGCAGAAGCTCTACCACTGAGTCACGGCCCCTCCAGCCAGAAGAGGACAATGCACCCCACACGTGCAAGTCTCAATGCCCGCTGCAAACGCTGCCCACTGCAAATGCTGCCTCCCCATGCTGTTCCTACAGTGCACCAATAGCTCAATAATTCCCTTAACTGTGGGGCAGCAGTGTCCCCACACAGGGTAAGAATGGACACAGTAGGACACTGCAGATACGCTGGCAGAGAGAGAAAGAAAGAATAACCCAGACAGCAGCCCAACTATTGTCAGGAGCTAGGCGCTAGGAATGTATGTTGCCCAGCTTGGAACAGCTGCATTGACTGCCAGTCTGTTTCCAAGTTCAATTCAAGGTGCTGGTTATGACCTTCAAAGCCCTTCACGACCTGAGACCATCTCTTTCTCCACATCCCTGCGCACCAACTACAGTCATCGGTTGGCTATCCCACCACTCAGGGTGGCCCGTCTGGCATCGACCAGAGCCTTTTTCATAGGGGGCTCTGTGGAAGGGGCTCCCTGAAGAAGTGAGCCCCCCTCCTTGGAGGTCTTCCGGAGGCACTGCAAGGCCTGCCTGTTGGCCAGAGTTCTGGATGGGGTCCAAATTAGCACACATGTTTTAAGAGGGGAGAGGGAAAAGATTTGGGGTTGGCTTTTTGGATTTAAACTGAAAATGCTGCTGTTAACTATTATTGTAAGCCACCTAGAGCCAAGAGAAACGGCAGGGCGTAAATATTTTAATCAATAAATAAAGCAGCACCCCGTTGCTGGGTGAATGATGATGGACCACAGAACTCCAAGGCCTGCACGGTCATCAGGTGGAGTCTGTCAGGATTCCAGCTTCTGGGTGGCTTCCTTTCGCCAGCTTCTGGGCCTGCAGGCCAGCAGCTCCTTGCCAGGGGCTTTTTGAAATGCCAGTTGCTGCCCACTCTTTGCATGCACAGCTGTCCGGAGAGGGGCCTTGCCCAGCTGCTGGGGGCTTGCACAGGTTTCAGAGCATACAGAAATCTGTCACAAAGAGGCCATCATTTCTCCAAAGGCGCTCATTAATGTACTCTCTCTCAGGGAATACACAGCATTACCGGATACTTAAAGTTTATTGATTGTTTTACAAATGTTGCCTTGTCTTGAATTCACGCCTGTGTACCCAGGGCTGGGAGAGGAGGCAGGAGGCCAGCCTGTTGGATATTGGAACTCTGCATGCCAGCGGATCTGGGAGGGAAAGGGTTAATTCTCTCTCTCTCTCTCTCTCTCTCTCTCTCTCTCTGGGGTACACTTGGCAGTTGCCAGTCACACCCTCTCATGGATTAGATGTTGAGCCTCTTTGGCCCTTGCTTGCCTTCTGCTTCATCTTATATACAGGAGCTTTCTCTTCTTCTCTCTCTGAGCTGGGCTTGCAGCTGTAGCATGTTAACATTTCTTAAGTTAATCTGTTCACAATAAGTTAAATGTTCCTGCATGAATATGTCATGTACGATGTACTTCTGTTTCTGTAAGTAAAATTTCTTTCTCATGTCTGTTGGAGTCAGATCATCCTTGTAATTTGTTTGAACAGTATTTCCCCTTAACTAGGAAATGTGGGGTATCAGGGATACTGCGAAAAAGCTTCGGTGCTTCCAAGGGAAACGATTTTTTTCAAACATGTAACCCAATACAAACCTACCCACATGATTGGAACAAACCAGTCAACAACGGCACCAACTACAGATTCCGCTGACGGAGGTGTGGCACAGGCGCCAAGGACATGTGAGGCTGGCAGACACACACACACACACACACACATACACACACGGACCCACCAGCTGGGGAGTGGAAAGCCAAGTGGCGGCAGACGTCTGTGCCCACTACCAGCAAAGCTAAGGGAGGTATGGCTACATTTATTTACAAAACTAGTAAGGGTGGCTAACAATTTAAAACGTGCCTAGAAACACAGAGCTGGAAGGGATCCCAGGGGTCATCTAGCACAACCCCCTGCAAAGAGCAGGACATTCATAGCCCCCACCCCCACTCCCCCCAGCAGGGGGCAAGAAAACCTCCAGGATCTCTGGGCCAATCTGGCCTGGAGGGGAATCCCGCCCTAACTAAGCCATGCCCTGGCTCTCCCCTTCCTGCCCTCCCCCTCAATCACATTTATAAAACCATTAAAATCAACACCCCCTCCCAAACAAACACCATTAAAACAATTTAAAAGAGTTTAAAAACAGAGTTATAATACCTACAAAACAGAGTGGCAACACGTGTGTGTGTGTGCGTGTGCATGTGCGTGCATGTTGTGTGCCATCAAGTGGCATACAAGACATACAAACGCTGGTTAGGAAGGAGAGGTCCCCTGAGGGAGTGCCAAACGAAACAAAAAAGCCTTCAAAAGTGAAAGAGCTCCAGAGCTTCTGGTGCCACGAGCGAGAAGACCCTCTCCTCCCACTTGCCCCCCGCCTCCTCTCAGGAGCCCAGGCCCCATCCCCTCAGGGTCTCCCGGCAAGGTCATGCGCAGTACATGCCAAAGCCAGAAAGGAACACCGGACTTACCGAGAAGGTAACCAGTGTGGTGTAGTGGTGAAGAGTGTCGGACTAGGACCTAGGAGACCCGGGTTCAAATCCCCACTCCTGCCATGGACGCTCACTGGGTGACCTTAAGCCAGTCACACACTGTCAGCCTAACCTACCTTGCAGGACTGTTTTGAGGATAAGCTGGAGGAGAGGAGAATGATGGAAGTCGCTTTGGGTCCCAGTGGGGAGAAAGGGGGTATAAATGAACTAAATTTAAAAAATAAGTAACGAGGGTATCCTGACAACTGGCGATGTGAACCTGGGGACAAACAAACTGGATAGATTTTTCTTGAAATATCTCCAGGCCGAGGGGCCCATTCTTTTGGATCCAGCTGAATCCCTGCGGAGCCAATCAGCCAGCAGATTTAAGGAACCATTGGTCACTGGCTCTGTTCTCAGGGAGGCCAGGGTGGTCTTAGTCATGGGACATCCAAGGTTGCTGCTTTGGGCTAGGAAGCCCACACCGGGGAGGGGGGACTACCACTGGCTGCCTCTACCACCATTAGTCATGGCAAGAGCAACTTAAGGGTAGCTCAGCTGTAGGGTAGTCAGAGGACCCAACTTTACAAGGGAGGGGACTTGGCTCAGTGAAAGAGCATCTGTTGGGCATGCAGAAGATCCCAGGTCCAATCCTCAGCATCTCAAGCTAAAAGGACCAGGTGATAAGTGATGTGGACGACCCCTGTCAAAAGAGACCCTGGAGAGCTGCTGCCAGATAAAGTAGACCATACTGACTTAAGCCCGCACTGCCACTACCCCAGAGACCCTGGAACTGCAGCTCTGAACATGACATCTGCCACAAGTCGGGTGGGTTTCCCTGAACCGACTTACAAGCAGATGGGACATTGGGGAGCAGATGTTCCCAAGCACTCCAGGGCTCCACTGAGCTCAGGAGCACAGTACGGGGGACAAAGAGGCTTCAGCCTTCCCACCCCGCACCATTTTCCCAAGCCAAAACTGTTGGGAGAGCTGGTATGGTTAATCCAGTTCCCAGAGCTAGTTTAGCAGGGTGCATTAAAGCGACACACGCAGGAGCGTCTTTGTACCAGGTATCCACCTTTCAGGGCCACCTTTCAGACTAATAAAAGTCTATTTATTTAGGAACTACATTCTAGATGGGAAAGCTCAGAGATAGAATAGTATCCTAGTCTAACTTGCTAAGGATGGACACAGATAGTGAGAGGCCCATCTGTGTCCTAGACTGGTGCCAAGCAATGCTCCCTCTAAGCTGTGGAGTCTTGTGAGCAAAAATTCTACTTTGTGAGCTACTGGCATTAAAGTTGTGAGTGAGTGATCGGGCTACTGCATAAATTAGCTTACTCTGGAGCCATCCTTCCTGAGCGAAGACAAAAATCTGTGAGCCAGAGGCTAAAAACCTGTGAGCTAGCTCACACTAACTCAGCTTGGAGGGAACACTGATGCCAAGGTGGAGACAGCGTGTCCTCACTCTTGGTGTGTGCAAGGAGTGGAGTGTTCTGGGAGAGGATGAATGGAAGGAAGGAGAGGCAATTTCCCAGACAGTAGCAATCTACATTTCAAAGGGGACAGTAACAGAAGAGTAAACATAGGAAGAAGCTTGGTCTGCCTACCTAGCCTATCCAACTCTCTTGCCGCATAGTCTGGAGGCTGAGGCACGGGACAGTGTCCAGTTCTTCTCTTCCAACCAAAACAGCCACGGGGGACCCTGTTTGGCCCAACAGGGAACTCCAAATGCACCGACTGCAGCATGAGGAATCCCACAGCAGGGCAAATAACATCCCCCGGGGCTGTTCCAGTTCTCAAAAATGGCCCAGGAGGGAAGGCTAAAGCCCCTCGTCTCACTGTTTCTGAACTGAACTGGGCTTTCGCCCAGGGCCCCTAAATCACTAAGACCACCCCTGTTCTCTTCTCAGTGAGGAAGCACTTCTGCTTTTTGCTGACATTTAAGATGAGGTCTGGATGTTGTGTGGCCCATTCTGATGCGGGCATCTAGTTGCTGAATCTGGCTCTGAAACTGGACGAGAGCAGTAAACTTGGGTGGCTCTGAGCTCCGAAAATATGACATGGTCCTTGTTAAGTATTGAGCCAGGAGACGATAAATCAAATGCAGGTTTTTATTCAAACCATCGTTCAGCTCAGGGACAGCTCTAGCAAGAGCAGCACTCAACTTATAGTTTTCCTATAAATAACTATATACATTGTAAGTGGAAACACGCAATCTCATTGGACCTAAGCAGGGCTCTGTGATTGGTTCCTTGGATTGGCTTCAGGACCAATAAGGAGTCTTTATTCGGCAGCCAATAGGAATGAGGGAGTTAGGATACCAGAGCCCTGACAATGCAATGCCACATAACATAATAGAACATAACACTCCTCCCCCCTTACTTCAGATAACATAGCCTTTCAGAAACATGGGGGAGTGCCTGGTCCGATGGGACTGGCATGGCAATGGCAGACTCAATAGAGAATGTCCAGTTAAGTCCGGGGACTCCAAGCGGGCTGGTGTGAGCTGCGGCAGCGGAGGACTCAATTGAGAGCATTCTGCTGAGTCCGGGAGCTCCGAGCACCCCGGGGTAAGTCCCACCTCCAGCAGATGGCCTGCCAAGTCCCAAGCAGGCGGCGGCTCAGAAGACTGTCCATGTGGAATGTCCCAAGCAGGAGTTGACATGGGAATGCCTTCTGCTGGATGGCTCTCCCAGGAGCTGGCTTCTCACTGAAACGGGAGATCTCCTGGGCCGGCCACAGGAACTGAAGTGCATTGCAAACCTTCTGGAGCTAGGTGACACTGTCCAGGCTCAGGAACTGGGGGATGTTGCAACCAATCCTCTTGTGCTGGTCACCAGCATCTACATTGGGCCAGGTGCCGACGACGGACCTGTCCTACGCCGTCCTGTACCTCATAGGAGATAGGGCTCATTGAGCGAAGGACAACAGCCAGAACCCAGTGTGGACCTGCCCCATAGTTCCGGGCATAGACAGCATCACCTGGCATGAAGGACCACATAGAACCCGACACGATGGGGTCGCGGTGGACGTCTGGCACCAGGTCGGGGTGTATGCAGCTCAGGATGGTGGACAACTGATGGCCCATAAGGAGCTCAGCAGGCGACTTTCCAGTAGCGGCATGCAGCAAGGTTTGCTGCTGTAGCAGGAAACTGGCAAGGTTGGCTGGGAAGTTCCTGTCCCCCAGCTTGCAGAGCGAATCCTTTACAGTTCTTACCATCCACTCTGCCTCGCCATTCATCTCGGGGTGGAATGGCGCCAATGTGACATGCTGGATGCCCAGTTCGTCCAGGAACCTCTGGAACTCAGCAGATGTAAAATGAGTTCCGTTGTCGGACACGAGGAGGTCTGGCAGGCTGAAGGTGGTGAAAAGGCAGTCTAGGCAGCAGGCAACGACGGCCGACATCATGGAGGTGACAGGAAAAACCTGCAGCCATTTTGAAAAGGCGTCCACAACGATTAGGAGAGTCCTTCCCTGGAAAGGGCCAGCAAAGTCCACATGACTGTGAGACCACGGGCCCCTCGGTTTCTCCCATGGGTGGACTGGAACATCGGGGGCTGCGGGCCTCGATTCCTGGCAAGGCTGACACGTCCGGACCCACCACTCGATTTGCTGGTCTAGGCCAGCCAGGCCACCAGACATAACTCTGGGTGACAGTTTTCATTTCCACGATGCCCAGGTGGCCAACATGCAAAGTGTCCAGCACCTGTTGTTGAAGTGGGGGAGGGACAATGACTCGGTTTCCCCACAGCAGACAGCCCTTGCTCACTGACAGTTCTGATGACCTTGACTGGAATGGCTGGAACTCAGCCTCGAGTGTCCCCGATGGCCATCCCCTCCACACATAGTGGTAGACTCAGCTGATCGTTCGGTCCCGATTGGTGTGGAACGCTATGTCGGCAATGGAGAGCGGAGGCTGCGGCAGCTCTTCAAGTAGTAGGGTCTCTTGGATTGGAGCCTCAGGTGGCCCCGGCAAAGGCAGCAGCAGGGGCTAAGGGCATCAGCATGCCCAATGGTCTTGCCGGGCCTGTGGATGAGGAAGAAAGAGTAGGCGGAGAGCAGGACTGCCAAACACATCATCCACGGCGACAAGATTTGAGGGGTTTGACGGTCGGCTGTGAAAATGCCGAGTAGCGGCTTGTGGTCAGTGACAATCTCAAACTCACGCCCATAGATGAAATCGTGGAATTTCTTCACAGCTGCAATGATCGCTAGCACCTCCCAGTCTATCAGGGTGTAGTTTCTTTCTGTCAGAATCTGCTAATTCAGACATTATATTAGTCAGGCTTCCATTATGTTACTCAATATGTATGCCTTTGTTTTTCCTATGTAACTGTCATGTATGGGGACTCCATGTAACTGTAATGTAATGATGCTTGTCCAGACCGGGAGGGTGACACCAATGAATTATGTGAACAAGGAGGCCTCACATCCCTGCCTCCGCATTCCAGCTGCTCCGGCAGGAACTTCAAGGGAGGATGCCTCTCATCTCTTATCACAGGCAAAAACCTTGAGGCCATGGATTGTTATGTGAACTGGTAACATCTGAGGGGTCTGGTTTGGGAGAGGAAATTTACTGCTTAACACCTCACTCTTTTCCTGTGAGAACCAAACGGTCAGGACACCTTTTTGCCCGCCAATTTTCCCTTAAGGGGATTGGCTACCTATGGGTAATTCAAACTCCTTGGAATGGTATAATAGACCCGCTTGTATAATCTGTCTCATCTCTGACAATAATCCGAGACGCTGTACTAATGTAGAGATTGGAAATAAAGAACTATGGTTAACCAACCAAGATCTGATCCTTGACTACTTTGAGCAGAACTCTCACAGATTGTCACAGATTGTCAGAGAGTTTGGGTTACCACCCAGAAACCGATGGCCAATCCGAACGAACTAATCAAATCTTGGAGCAATTTTTAAGATGCTACACCAATTATCATCAAGACAACTGGGTGGAGTTGTTGCCATTTGCAGAATATAGTTACAACAACGCTGTGCATTCTTCCACGGGAGTCTCTCCTTTTATGGCGGTGGGAGGTTTTGAAGGGAAACCATTGCCTACCATTGAAAATGAACCCAATGCTTCCCCATCAGATTTTAAAAGTTGGTGGACTACCTTGCAAGACTCCTGGCCATTGATAGCCAAAGCACTGGACCAGGCAAAAGAGGATTACAAAAAATATGCTGATCGGGGACGAGCGGCAGGCTGGGATCTCCAACCAGGGGATTCTGTCTATCTCTCCACGAAAAATATACATGGCTTGCAGCCCAGCAGGAAACTGGGATGGAAATATGTAGGGCCCTACAAAGTGTTGCGTAAGATATCGGATGTGTCTTTTGAACTGGAATTGCCTAAATCATTGAGTTCTGTGCACCCTGTTTTTCATTTCAGCCTATTGAAGAAAGATCCTGGGCCGAATGCCTGGCATCCAGTTCCTCCAGTTCCTCCTCCACTGATGAAGGAGGGGGCCCCTCATTTCGAGATAACTGAAATCCTTGATTCCAAAACGCGGAGAGGCCGATTATATTACTTAGTTAGATGGCTGGATTTCGGCCCGGAACACAATGAATGGATTCGCTCAGAAAATGTTCACGCTCCCAAACTGGTGAAACTGTTCCACAAAATGTTTCCTGACAAAGCTAGGTGAAGTTAATTATGAGGAGGCCAGTGTGTCAGAATCTGCTAATTCAGACATTATATTAGTCAGGCTTCCATTATGTTACTCAATATGTATGCCTTTGTTTTTCCTATGTAACTGTCATGTATGGGGACTCCATGTAACTGTAATGTAATGATGCTTGTCCAGACCAGGAGGGTGACACCAATGAATTATGTGAACAAGGAGGCCTCACATCCCTGCCTCCGCATTCCAGCTGCTCCGGCAGGAACTTCAAGGGAGGATGCCTCTCATCTCTTATCACAGGCAAAAACCTTGAGGCCATGGATTGTTATGTGAACTGGTAACATCTGAGGGGTCTGGTTTGGGAGAGGAAATTTACTGCTTAACACCTCACTCTTTTCCTGTGAGAACCAAACGGTCAGGACACCTTTTTGCCCGCCAATTTTCCCTTAAGGGGATTGGCTACCTATGGGTAATTCAAACTCCTTGGAATGGTATAATAGACCCGCTTGTATAATCTGTCTCATCTCTGACAATAATCCGAGACGCTGTACTAATGTAGAGATCGGAAATAAAGAACTATGGTTAACCAACCAAGATCTGATCCTTGACTACTTTGAGCAGAACTCTCACACTTTCTGCCGCAGATAAAGTCCTGGAATAGAGAGCAATAGGGGCCTCCCGGCTGGAAGACAATCAGTGGCTAAGTACGACCCCGATTCCATAAGGTGCTGCGTCACAGGCTAAGACAAGGGGCTTCTTTTCGTCATAATGAACGAGGACAGCATCGAAGGTGAGGAGAGCCTTGACAGCTTGAAAAGCAATGTTTTCTCAGCAACCCCATGCCCACGGAGCCAATTTGTCTAGCAGACGATGGAGCAGTTCAGTGAGAGCTGCCTTGTTGGGCAAAAAGGCATGATAAAAGTTTAGAAGTCCTAAAAAGGTCTGCAGCTCTTTCTTCGACTTTGGAAGATGCTGGGGGTGACGCTTACCCCGAATTGTAGCCGGTTCACCTTAAAGGCACCTCAGTGCATTACAATAGTCTGTGCCTCGGCCGTGGCTGCATCTACTGGCAGTTGTTGATACGCCTGGGCTAGGTCAATCTTGGCGAACGCTTGACCCCCGGAGACTGAGGCTAGAAGATGGCTTACCACAGGAACCAGGTATGCATGTGGCTGCAGGGCGTTGTTGAGGGTGCACTTGTAGTCAGCGCACAGGTGGACGGAACCATTGGGTTTGAGAGGAGTGACGATGGGTGTCTCCCACTTGGCATTCAGAACCGGCTCTAAGATGCCTTGGGCCAACAGCTTGTCGATCTGCTCGTCAATCTTAGGCTTGAAAGCGATGGGGCAGCATCTGGACTTGAGGCGTATGGGCTGCACGGCAGGATTCAGGTTAAAAGAGACCGGTGGACCTTTGTAGCAGCCTAGCTCTGCTCTGAACACATTGGGGAACTCTTCCTCAAAGTCTATAAGGGGCTGCTGACCGATGTGATTCACGCCAACAACGTCAATGCCCAGGGTGGCGAACCAGTCCAAACCAATAAGACTTGTGCAGTGACCTTCCACCACGAGCAGATTCAGACGGCCGACAAACTTCTTGTATCTGACCTGGACTGTGGTGATGCCGACGACTGGAACTTGGTGCCTTTGGAAGTCAAATAACTGCAAACTGCACTTTTGAAGATGGCGCATAGGGAAACGCGGGCAGACTTGTTGGAAGGTGCTCCACGAGACGATTGATAACGCGGACCCGGGGTCTACTTCCATCTGGCAAGCCCGGCCTTCGATGAAAACGGTAGCTTTGATTTTAGGGCATGGATGCAATTCTTGGTGGATGTATAGGCGATTTGTGTAGTCTTCGGATATGCTCGCTCTGTTACTGTACTTCGGCCTATGCTTGAACGACACAGATGACCTGGAACGATACGACTGCCGAGAGGCAGCAGCAGACCCTTGTACAAGCCGGGACTCTTCTGGAACGGCACGACCTTGTGACAAGCGGCAGACTTTGTCGAGGTGGCGATGTCGAATACAGCCTGGCCGCATGTACTTAGAAAAGTGGCGCGGCAGACATCGTCTCCGTCAATACTATTTGCTACATGGTAGCATTCAAAATGCTCAAGGTATGACTCCCAGTTCCCAACCTTCGGGTCAAACGGTTCGATATGGCCCTTGGATGCCATGCCCATAGTGATTTAGCTCTAGGCGCCCTTAGCGATTTCAGCTGGGCAGGCAAGAGTGATTTCAGCTGTTCAGTTAGGACTGGGATCCCATCCTTGTCGCCAGTGTTAAGTATTGAGTCAGGAGACGATAAATCAAATGCAGGCTTTTATCGTTCAGCTCAGAGACAGCTCTAGCAAGAGTGGCACTCAACTTATAATATTCCAACAAATAACTATATACATTGTAACTGGAAACACGCAATCTCATTGGACCTAAGCAGGGCTCTGTGATTGGTTCCTTGGATTGGCTTCAGGACCAATAAGGAGTCTTTATTTGGCAGCCAATAGGAATGAGGGAGTTAGGATACCAGAGCCCTGACAATGCAGTGCAACATAACATAATAGAACATAACAGTCCTGATTTCTCCACATCCCCTCATGCTGTAGGCTCTCCACTGCCTCAGACTGGGATCCACCATTATCAGATGCACCTCGAAAACTTGGAACACTTTCCTGTCACTTAAGTGAATTCCTGCTGTCCGCCTCTGCATGGAGCGCCTCACTTGAGCACTGCCCTTGACCCTGGCACGTCACCTCAGAGCTTCTGGAAGTGTAGAAGGGCCCATGAAAGAGCTCTCAAATGTGTGCACACCCAATGTACAGTGCCTCTTGGCACAATCACAGTGCCCGGGAGTTGAGCCAAGAACATGAAGCCTGCATGCGTGGCTGACCTTGGCTTAGTCACTTTCACCAACCTCTCCTGCCTTGTCAAGTGGGTCAAAGTCCTTGCCTTCTCTAGTAGGTCTAGCTTTTATGAGAGTATCATGAACCACCTTAAAACCCTCTGTAAAGCTGCACCCCCAAAACACCTGGCAAGCTTTTCAGGATTTTCAGAGATTTAAAGCTGTTGATTTCCATACAGCCGATGTTCTGCCCTTCATTCAATATAATCATTTAATGCATATATTACACAGAGATGCACACTCCCATTTTGCAAATGCACTTTGCCCTATAAGACAGCTTCCTACATACAGAAAATAGTTTCTCAGCCAATCAGAAGTGAAATAGGTTCTACTTGCAGCACATGTTAAAGAGCACTGGCAGGAGGTGTCAATTGCTATTTAAATCTCATCTTGACCAAGAATGGAGGCATGCACCTTCACATTTTCTGACATTTTAAGAGACATCTATTCTGCCTTCCCTGCGATACATCCTAGCTGAAATAGCACCACTTGAGATAGGGTCTTAGCTAGTTTTCTGGGTGAACAACACCTTTTAGAAGGTGGAGTTTTTATCACCCAGGGCTTTGAGCAAAACATTCCCAAAGAAAAGATACAGCTGGGAAGCAATATAATGTACCACCTTTTGTTCTCTAGATTGACACGGAGGTATGTTTCTCAAAAGCATTCTTGAAAAACTTTCACATTTAGTGTTTTTAAGCAGGAGGAATCCCAAAGCCAAAAGAAATTTCTCCCGAGCACCAAAGAAAACATTAATACAGTCTCAGCTTACACACATAGGCAGGTTGGGAAATAAAGCATTTTTGCAAACCGGCATTTGTGATATTGCACATGAGCTGAGGACAGACTGGCAATGTGGCCCGGAATAGGTCCGCTTTAGAAGTGGGGGAAGGGAGGCAGTTCAGACAGCCACAGCTGTCCTCCATCTCCCTTCCGTACTCACCCGTTTCTGAAGCGCTTTCATGGTGCCTCAGTTGGATATTGGCAGAATGTGGTGTCCAGGGGACTTCCTCTGCTTGAATCCCGCTTCCTGGCTGTGTGGACGGGAAGAAGTGTGAACGCGCCGCCACGGAGAGATGCGCATATGCGCTCTGTGTGCCACTGAATCATGGCCAAATTGCTGCTGCACCCATGCGCCCATACGCATAGGCACCCATGCACTGGTTGCCAAAACAGCCCTGCCACGAGCTACAGAGGGGCTACTCCACAGCAGTATGTACGCATCACTGCGCCTCCTCCACGGAATGCTCTTGCAGGCATCTGGCCACTGTGAACGGCCAGCCCTGAGCCACTTTGCCCCAGGGATTTTTGCCCTGCTGCCGTTCCATGTCAAATTCCCAGTCTGTTCTCAGCCATGGACTGTCAATACATGACCCTGTTTTGGCACAGACTTTGATAGTGGTACAAAACACATGGAACTGATGAATCATATAAATCCTCTATTCACATATATCATAGTAACAACCATAAATATAGCAAACACTAATACAGCAAGTCCACAAAACATTACATACCAAATCTGACCATGACAAAAATATTTAACCATATATCATCTTCGCATCTTGGTGTGGGAACAAAACCCAATAGACATTTTTTTAAATAAACATTTTATTAGTTTCCAAAGAAAAAAGAAAGAAAAGATGAGAGTATTACATTGTATCAGTATCTAGTTCAGGGGTGTCAAACATGCGGCCCGGGGGCCGGATCAGGCCCCCGGAGGGCTTCTATCAGGCCCGCACTGGAACTGGCCATCTCCTGCTTCCAGTTCTGTTGCTGCTGCTGCATCATAACTTGCATCGCTAGACTCACTCACTCAGCCATTTCATGTTTTCCCCTGGGTCCTAGACTCAGAACTCTGAGCATGAGATTTGTGCGGTGAATGTCCATAAATCAAAAGTAGATTTGCAGCTTACAGATACAGACTTGAACAGCACACTCAAGATTGCAACAGCAGAGACATTTTGATGCAATAATTCAGAGCAAGAGGTGTCAGTTATCAGATACTGTTAAATAAACAAAATATTGCAAGAGTGCTAATATTTTAAGCATGTTATTTTAAATTTAAAAAATCTTTGTGTCCTTTATAAAGTTTATATCTCCGCTACCTGGCATTACATGTTATAACACACATGGCCCAGCCCAACAAGGTCTCATTTATGTCAGATCCGGCCCTCATAACAAATGAGTTCGACACCCCTGATCTAGTTAGTTTCCTCACACATAACGTATAAACAAAATTTACCTAAAGCTTACTATATTAACAAAAAACTTTACATCATTTTCTATTTTTAGCTATTTGCTGATTTCTTTTACAATATTATATACCTACATGTTTATATACCTACATGTTTACAATATTATATACCTACATGTAGGTATTAGATACCTACATAAAGCTTTAATAAGGTTTAATTACTGTAACTACTATGACTAATATAAACTGTTGAAGCCTTCTAGTAGCATAAACAACCTTCTACTAATATTTATTTGAACAAACAACAGCAATCATTCTGAATATCATATTTAAGAAAAGGGAGCAAAAAAAGACATTATATAGATCAGTGGTTCTCAACATTCCTAATGCCGCGACCCTTTAATACAGTTCCTCATGTTGTGGTGACCCCCAGCCATAAAATTATTTTCGTTGCTGCTTCATAACTGTAATTTTGCTACTGTTATGAATCGTAATGTAAATATCTGATATGCAGGATGTATTTTCATTGTTACAAATTGAACATAATTAAAGCATAGTGATTAATCACAAAAACAATATGTAATTATATATTGTGAAATATTTATTTCTAATTACAAATAAATGAAATTTTGTCTTGAAGCATGGTGTAGCATGGGTAACAGTCTCTCAGCCTCACCTACCTCACAGGGTGTCTGCTGTAGGGAGGGGAAGGGAAAGAAAAGGAGTTTGTAAGCTGCTCTGAGACTCCAAGTGAAGGGTGGGATACAAATCCAATCTCTTCTCTTCTGCAGCAGCCAGCTCGCTCGCTCACAACTTTAATGGCCAGTAGCTCCACAAAGTAGAATTTTTGCTCAGAAGACTCCATGGCTTAGCGGAAGCATTGCTCCCCCTCCAAAAAACCCCCCATCTCAAGTCATGCTGAATTCCTGGCTGAAGCAGCTGACCTAGGTCCCTCGTCCATCCCAGCCCACCCCCACCGCTTTTACCTGATGCGCTTGAGAATCTGAGCAATGAGAACTGGATTCTCCCCGATGGGCCAGATGGGACAGCAGGCAGGGGAAGAAGGGGTAGGTGGGCAAGCACCCTAACAGCATTGGGGGGGGGGGGGAATCATAGCAAGGGACTGCAGTCTCCCCCCCCCCAAGCTGGCTTGTTCTGCCACCTATAGCTCTTTCTGCCCAGAAGCAAAAAGACTGGGCAGAATCCTGAAGGAAGTTTCCCTACTCCGGCTGCACAAAGATTGGAATTCCTGTCCAGGGGGGGGGGGGGGGGCACATCACTCCAGGCTTATATTCTGCTTCCGTGCAGTTTTTGCTGATCTATACCCAAGCTGTCACTTTGCTTCCGAGACCAAAACAAAAAAACCCCCACCCTCGACTGACAAAAAAGAAGATGACTTTAAGGACTACGTTGAAAAGGGTTCCCAAACAACCAGCACAAATTGCACAACGCGGAACCTCCGCTGCCCTCCTTTTCGCTTGCAAAGAGCCGGGGGGGGGGGGGGGGGTGTGACCAGCTTTGCAGCACTCGCAGCAGCTCCTGGCAAGCTGCAGACCGAACCAGAAATGCACCAAAATTCCCCCGGGGGGGGGGGGGAACGGAACGACACTGCCAAAACAACACACGCCCCAGCCACTGGCCAAGGCAAGAGTTTTTATTATTTTTTTTAAAAGCACATACACACAGAGACACATGCATGCATTTTGAACCAAAATATGCATCACCCGGTGCTTTAAAGCGCTCACGAGAGTGGCATTTTTGTGCATCCTCGGCGATAGGTCCCACAGGGGGCAACACCAGCTTGCAAAATAGGTAACCCTCTCCACCCCTCCAAGTGATGCCTTGCAAAGCCATTCTGCAGGGGGGGGGGGGTCAGCCCGTCCCGCACTTGCAATGCCTTTGAGCAATGCTTTGCAAAGCCCCCAGGCCCTTCTGTGTGGGAGGGGAGGCTCAGCTTGCGGGGGGGGGGGGGGGGGGCTCAGGCAGCCCTGCCCCCTCCAAGCAACGTTTTGCAGCTGCAGCTCTTCCGAGTGATGGTTTGCAAAGCCCTGGGCCATCCAGGAGAGGAGCCCTGCCCCTCCGAGCAAGGCTTTGCAACTCCTTCAAGTAAAGCCCCGGGCTAGTTGGGGAGGGGAGAGGGAGCTCAGTGAGTCCTGCCCCTTTGAGCCAGGCATGCAAAGCCCCTGGCAGGGCAGCCCGGACGCTCGAGTGCCAAAACTTTCCTGGCGGCACAGGAGCATGTGGAGTCCTGGCCCAGCTCTTGCAAACTTCCAGCTTTGGAGGGGGGGAGGGGAGAGAAGCGTCTGCCTCGGCTGGTAAAAAAGAGGCAGGAGATGCAAGAACAGTGGTGGCTTCGAGTTTCAGTTTGCAGCGGGGAGGAAGCCAGTGAGCGAGCAGCGCGGCCGGCCGCTTTGAGGCCTGCTCCGGCCCCTCAGGAGGATCAAGACTCCAGCTCCAGGCACGCTGGGGAAGGGCTTGGGACAGTGACCCCTGTGAAAGGGTTGTTTGACCGCCAAAGGGGTCGCGACCCACAGGTTGAGAACCACTCATCATAAAAATCAAAACATTAACATTCCATTGCTAACTTCTTAGTGAGCTCTTGTAAATTAATCTAAATTCAGTTTCAGCTAAGCCCTTTCAGGAAAATCATGTAAACAGTGCTATAAGGGAAAAAGAAAAGTTAACAGATTCTATCTGTACCTCATAGTAAAATTGCCAAACACCACCAGCACATAAGTCCAAAATATCTTTCTTAATGGGTTATGGCTGTAAATTACCTGTTTCTTAGCATACACAGACTACCTGTTATTGTTGTTTTATAGTTAAATGTTTCATTTATGTTTAAATATTTTTCTGCTATACTTTTCTGTTATGTTATTTTTGTTTTCAGCTGTAGCTCCAGTTAGTCCATTGAACATATAACAACATTCCTTATCTATATATCTAATTCCAAAGTGGCCCCCTCCATGCGGATATCTAAATCCATGGGGGGGCACTTGGGGGGCAGGGAGATTTTCCTACACATGTGGAGGAGTCTCCCCATATGCAGAAAAATCCTAAAACTTAAAAAAACTTTTGGGGGGATATTTAAATCCCCACAAAAGTAAAAGCGTTCTCTGCACATACGCAGAGAACACTTTGGCCACTGTTGGGGAGGGGGTGGGAGACGGCTTGGTGGGCCTTTGGCCTCGCCACCACTGCTGGCATTTGAATGGGAGAGCGGGTGGGAGGCAGCTCGGCGGGCCTCACCACACCACCATCGGGTGAATGGGGGAGGGGGGAGGGTGGCGCAGCGGGCCTTGGGCCTCGCTGCACCGTTGTCAGGTGAACGGGGAGGGGTGGGGGTGGAGGGGGGCTTGGGGGGCCTTGGGCCTTGCTGCGCCACTGTCAGGTGAACAGGAGAGGAGTGGGGGTGGGGGGGCGGCTCGGCGGGCCTTGGGCCTCGCTGCACAATCGTCGGGTGAACAGGGGAGGGCGGCTCGGCAGGCCTTGTGCCTCACCACGCTGCTGTCAGGTGAACGGGGGAGGGGAGGGGTGGAGGGGGGCTCAGTGGGCCTCAGGCCTTACTGCACCGCAGTTGGGTGAACGGGGGAGGGGTGGAGGGGGGCTCAGCGGGCCTTGGGCCTCACCCCACTGCTGTCAGGTGAACTTGAAGGGGGGGGTGGAGGGGGGCTCAGCGGGCCTCAGGCCTTGCTGCACTGGTGTTGGGTGAACAGGGAGGGGGTGGAAGGTGGCTCAGAGGGCCTTGGGCCTTGCTGCACCACTGTCAGGTGAACGGGGGAGGGGTGGAGGATGGCTCAGTGGGCCTTGGGCCTCGCCATGCTGCTGTCAGGTGAACAGGGGAGGGGTGGGGGTGGAGGGTGGCTCAGCGGGCCTCGGGCCTTGCCGCACCACTGTTAGGTGAACGGGGGAGGGGTGGGGTGGAAGGGGGCTCAGCAGGCTTCGGGCCTTGCTGTGCTGCTGTCGGGTGAACAAGGGATGGGGTGAAGGGCAGCTCGGCGGGTCTTAGGCCTTGCCGCGCCGCTGTCAGGTGAACAGGGGAGGGGTGGGGGTGGGAAGCGGCTCGGTGGGCTTTGGACCTCGCCACACCGCCATCAGGTGAACGGGGAGGGGGTGGGAGATGCTCAGCTCAACGGGCCTCGGGCTCTGCCACGCTGCCAGCAGTTGAACAGGGGAGGGGGTGGGAGGCGGGTATCCTCCCCCCCCGTGAGTATCACGGGTTCGCCTCCTGTAACAGTCTAATCATAGTGTTTATATTTCTCTCTCTTTTTTGGCATTTTATTTTTCATGATGATCATAAATCTGTGCCTTTTTTCTTCATATGTGCAAAAAGTATACTTTGTTTCATCCCTTCTATATTCCCTACTTTTATTGGATGAAATTTACTGTCCTAAATTGTTTTGCATTCTCTGTTTGCAAAAGGCAGCCCATCTGTGAATTCATCTTGTATTCTGCGTTCTAGCATTCCAAAAGTTGAACAGGTTATTGCTCTTTCCATGATTTTGTTACAGTGTCTTGTCTTGCTTCTTTTAGGTTCCTTGGCTGAAGATATGGTTTCATAAAATGGTTCACCTTGGTTTGAATCCTGCTCTTTAACTGCGCAGATTGCAATCGAATGGTTTTCCGTTTCATTCAAAGCTTCTTGTTGTGAGATCAGCTTCTTGGTGAATAGTCTATGGAAGCTATTCTGGATCTCTTGTTGGATTGTGGTCTCCACTATTTCTAAAAATTGTTGCAGGTTAAATCGCATGTCTTGAGCATCATCTGAGTCTTCTGGCACTTCCACTTCCTTGCAAATATTTTGTAACTCCATTTTAAAGTTGAGACACAGTTCCAATCTTTTGTTCAAGGTCAGCTCTCTCTTGTTTACTTTCCCAGCAGTCTAGTTACGCTGCCCACACCAGACTCAGTGACAAAACTGAAATCCAGGAATCTTTCCATATAACCCAAACAATATGGAGTCTCTTTAATATTTCTTGCAGGCAATTACTTTTAGATAGATATCCCAGGAAAACACAGTCTTAAAGGCGATCACATAAACAAAAAGTAGCCAAAATCCATTCAAGAAAACATTCTGTTAAAGCTGTTAAACAAAGTCCCTTAAATTTTATTTTTAAATCCCATAAAGCAGACAAAAGAAAATGTTGCATTATAAAATCAAGAATATAAATTCCACATAGTAGTAGAAATTGGAGCTGTCAACAGATAGAGCCGGCCTGCTGGCTAGGCGGGGTACAAATCGAAACAAACAAACAAATAAATAAATAAATTTAACAGGCATACCCTAGAGGATTTTGGAATGCCTGGGCTTTTGGAAAGGAGCTTCACATTTGTAACTGATTTGTTACTTCCCGTAACTGAGGCCTGAGATCCTGTTAAGAGATTAGGTATGTATTATGTCAAGATATTTTCCATTATTGTATAATGGAAATAATGTATAATTCATTTTATATTTGTAATGTTGTATAATTCATATTAGATGTTTCTTTGGTGATTATATATTATTTCAGCAGGCAAGTCAGAGGTTAAGGGGATTTGCATGAAGATTGTTTAGGTTTATGGGACTGTTTTGATCCACATTTGAAATTATTATTGGACCACGAAATCTACTGGAAGTTTGGATTGAGTATATTTATTGGTATTTTTGGCCCAAATGGATGTATACTAGGTCATCTGAATTATTAGAGACTGATAATTGACCTGTTTGAGTATAGCTGTTGAATTGTACATGGGTAAATTTTTGTCATGGTCAGATTTGTATGTAATGTTTTGTGGAAATGCTATATCAGTGTTTGCTATATTTATGGTTGTTACTGTGATATATGTGAATAAAGGGTTTATATGACTCATCGGTTCCACGTGTTTTGTACCACGTCTTTTGGATAATTTAGGTGGCGCTACCATTTTGTGCTTTTAGCAGACTTTGGCCGAGGACAGACTGGCAATCTGCCCCGGGAGAGCTCCGCTTGGGAAGCGGGGGAAGGGAGCCCGTTCAGACATCCGCAGCTGTCCCTCGGCTCCCTTCCACACTTACACGCTTTGAAGCTGGTTTCCTCTCACTGTAGAAGGACACCGGGAGAAACCGGTGCCCAGGGGCCATCTTCCGCATGCCTCCCGCTTTCAGGCAGTGTGAACCGGAAGAAGGTGGGATTCAAGCGGAGGCGGCTGGGTGAATGTGCCGTTTCAGCAATTTGCGCATGAGCGCTCATGCGCACATATGCACATTGCCGAAACAGCCCTGCTACAAGCTGCAGAGGCCGGCCCACCCAGGGCTGCTCCACAGCAGTCTGAATGCTCTGTAACAGCATCCTTGCGCAATACACTGGCCAGTGTGAACAGCCAGCCCCGGGGAATTTTTCCCCCGCAGCTTTTGCCTCCAGATTCCTCCCACTCCAGATTGCCAGTCTGTCCTCGGCCTTTGATAGAGCAGACTTGCAAATGTAAAGTTGAGACATTTTACTGGCCGTGCTACGGGCACCCTTCAACATCCCTCGATTAACTCAAGTGAAGAATGCAGCCCCGCCCCCCCGCCCCCGCTAAGTACACACTTCTGGTGCAAACTCAGGTTTGCTCAGAGTAATATGCACAAAGCCCTGACCTGGATGGCCCAATTTCTCCAGATCTCGGAAGCTAAGCAGGGTCAGCTCTGATTCGTACTTGAATGGGAGACCACCAAGGAAGACCAGGGTTGCTATGCAGAGGCAGGCAATGGCGAACCGTCTCTGAGTGGATCTTGCCTTGAAAACCCTACAGGGTCACCATAAGTCAGCTGAGATTTGATGGCACTTCCCACCACCACTGTGCATGAAACGGCCCCAGAATGTTTGCCTGCTTGGACAAGAAAGGGTTTGTAATCAGTGTTCTAAGCTGAGTTAATGTGAGCTAGCTCGGTTTTTTAGCTTCCAGCTCACACATTTTTGTCTTAGCTCAGGAAGGATGGTTTCAGAGCAAACTAATTTATGCAGCAGCCAAATCCCTTGCTCACAACTTTAATGCTTGTACCTCACAAAGCAGAATTTTTGCTCACAAGACTCCACAGCTTAGAGGGAGCATTGTTTGTAATAAATACTCTATGCAAACCATGAATGAAAGAATCAGACCTCTCTCTACACAAGGAGTTGACACACCTGTTAATAAGAAGCTTCAGCAAGATTAACTGAAATTTCCCTAAAGAACAAGAGCTTGTATCCTATACCCTGTTTCCACTTGCATAGACCTCCCCCGAGGAGCATGTTTCACTAGCTCTAGAGCATTTCCACTCACCCAAGACCAGTGAGTTTCAAGGAACATAAAGTGCTCTGGGGAATGTGCTTTGCAACAGACAAAGAAGGATGCAAGTGGAAGCAAGGTACAACATCCAAGCCGGGACTTTTTGCCTAGAACCTTACAGGAAAAGAGCCAGTCCCCTTCCAGATGAGCACTGGTTTGACAAAAATCCGTGACCTTGAGGAAGCCTGTTAGAGAGGAAAAGTGGAATCTTCAGCTCTTTGATGATTGGTGGCCTCAGGTAAGGGAGGGAGGGAGGGAGGGAGGAAGGCTGCATCCCAAAACAATCTTTGGACCACCCCAAATAACACATCCCCACACTCACAAGACTGGACCCTGCAAGAGGACATGCAGTGGTGTCCGGTCCAAACTCTGGTTCTGGCACCACAAGCTTCCATTTGGGGTACCAACCAGAATAATGTATTACAAAGAAGATTTGAATATGGAACTGGAACAGCTACCAAAAATAAAGTTTGGACCATGACATATGATGCATTCCAACATTCAGGGGACTTTGCCCTCAAAGGGAATCTATGCTGCATCTTGATCTAAATCCCAGTTCTTTTGCTAACTGCTCCAATGATGAAGAGAAGAGATTGGATTTCTACCCCACCCTTCACTATCTGAAGGAGTCTCAGAGTAGCTTACAATTTCCTTCCCATCCCCTCCCAACAACAGACACCCTGTGAGCAGGGTTCCCTCTAAGCTGAGTAAGTGTGAGCTAGCTCACTGTTTTTTAGCCTATGGCTCACACATTCTTGTCTCAGCTCAGGAAGGGATGGCTCCAGAGCAAACTGATTTATGCAGCAGTCAAATGGCTCACTCACAACTTTAGTGCCAGCAGCTCACAAAGTAGAATTTTTGCTCACAAGACTCCACAGCTTAGAGGGAACACTGAGGTAGGTGGGGCTCTTTTGGGAACTGCTCTTGAGACAACAACTTTGAGAGAACTGTGACTGACCCAAGGTCACCCAGCAGTTGCATGTGCAGGAGTGGGGAATCAAACTCAGTCCTCCCAGATGCTCTTAACCACTACACTAAACTGGATGTGTTCCCCAAGACAAATGCCCATGCAGACACTGGCACTAAGGTCATTCCTTTGCTGACTGAGAAGAGGCTCTCCTCAGAGACGCTTCAGGGGGAGAGCAGAAGCTGAGACTGCTGAACTGAAGTTCATTCACAGGTTCAGAACAATGGACCCACCAGGGCTGAAGGAATCCTTATCTCACTCCAGATGCTAATGTTCTACACTTGTGCAGTTCCCTGCTGTTCTAATCAAGCTCATTACAATGTGCATTGCTCCTTTGCTGCCGCCTTTCCCGGCAACACCCATCCCACCTTCTGAATGGGATACAGTAACTCAGAAATTTCCATTTCAACCAGTATCTGGCCCGCTGAGCACTGACTCTTGAAAACTCAGACACCCCCAAAGATTGTTGGTCTTCTGTAAGGTGCTTTTGGGAGAGAGTCTCTGTGTGTGTGAAATGGACAATGTTTGGGGAGTTACCTTGGGGTTCAAAGAACATAGTAAGCATGACAGAAGGTGGCTGTTTGTACTACAATTACATTTTCAAAGCTATGTCAGCAGCTTAGTAAATGTGCATCTTCACATTTACATCATTCTGTCATCGTCCATGGTTTGTGAACATGCCTTGGGAAACCAGACATAATGACCCCACCTTTGAGGACAAAATCATAAATGCATTCTTAGAACAGTATCCTTTGCTACAGAAAGAAAGCTATTGAAAGACCAATTCTGTTTGGGGAAGGAGAGTTAAGTAAGCTGCATTCAGATACCATGCCATTTAGGAAAGGGCTTTATAATTTTTGGCATGAGAACTATATAATTTTTGGCATGAGAAAGGGACTGAGAATGAAAACAATTCAAAAGGTTCAAGAAGTGGAAACACCTCGTGTCTGCACGAATATGCACATTCTTCTGTCCATGAGATAAATGGAAAGACTCGTTTCCTCCAGTGAACAGAGAAGCTCTCAATCATGGTTAATGTTGCCCTCCTAACAGCACAGTTTTGTCCGGTCTGCGAGGCCCGCAAGAACACTGCACTCAGCAACGATAACTGGAACTAGGGTGAATACATATAGAGGACAAAGAACAGTCCACCCATACTGGGTTCGCAGCTAACTGCATCGTGAGCTTCCAGAGCAGTCTTGTCTTGTGGGTGCAGCCTGACCCCAGCGTCTGCCTGCGTGATTGTCCTGCGGCACATCACTTTGGAGCAGCTGGCACAAGAACTGCCCTTTGGACCAGGAAACGGCATACGTCCTGTCAGAGAGGAGCATTCCCTGCACATGGAGTTCTATCACACGTGGCGGTCCAATCCTAACTTCGGTGTACAGACGACATGCAGGTTTACCAGTTCCCTATTCAAATCTCCTTTGAAATACAGGCCTCTTGG
Organism: Lepidodactylus listeri; assembly: GCA_029233225.1. Lineage (NCBI taxonomy): Eukaryota > Metazoa > Chordata > Lepidosauria > Squamata > Gekkonidae > Lepidodactylus > Lepidodactylus listeri. Next base: position 95,157,884 of record JARCFY010000012.1, read on the forward strand.
AGGCACTCCAAATAGAAGCTTGTGGTGCCAGAACCAGACTCTGAACCAGGTACCACTGTATGTCTTCTTGCAGGGGACAGTCTCTGGAGTATGGGAATGCGCTATTTGGGGTGGTCCAAAGATTGTTTTGTGGTGCAGCCTGCCCCAGTGTCCATCTGTGTGATTGTCTTGGAGGCATCCCACTTTGGAGCAGCTGGCACATGATCTGGCCTTTTGGATCAGGAGACACTATATGTCCCCTCAAAGGGGAGAGCCTCATGAATGTGGAGGTGTATGATGTCTGATGGTCCAAACCTTATTTTGGGGAGCTGAGGGCATGCAGCTGTTCCAGTTCCTTATTCAAATCTCCTGTCAAATACGGGCCTCTTGGTGGTACTCCAAATAGAAGCTTGTGGTGCCAGAACCAGTGTTTGGACCAGGTACCAATGTATGTCTTCTTGCGGGGGACAGTCTCCATAGTGTATTGATGTGTCATTTGGGGTGGTCCAAAGATTCTTTTGGGGTGCATCATGACCCCAGTGTCTGCCTGTCCAATTGTCCTGGGGGCACCCCGCTTTGGAGAGCCTGGCATGAAAACTGCTCTTTCAACCAGGAAACAAAACATTATCACCTAGAAGGGGAGAGTCCCCTGAATCTGGAGGTGTATGATATGTGGTGGTCCAGACCTTATTTTGGGGTTCAGAGCTTTCAAACTCTCCTCAGTGTTTTTGATTGAATTAATGAATAAGGAACGAATAAGGAACTGGGAACCAACTTCAGCCTCATCTCACAGCTGAGCCTTTATGCCAGCCTGTCTTTTATTTTCAAATGCTTACTATTTGCTTATTTTATTTACTTCATGGATAGCTCACTAGTCTCCCCCCGAGGGGAGCCCAAAGCAGCTTACATCATTCTCTCCTCCATTTTATCCTCACAACAACCCTGCAGAGCATGTGCCAGCCAGCCAGCTTCCATAACAGAGCAAGGATTGTGAAGCTGGGACCTCCAGATCCTCGTCTGACACCCTTCGCACTACACCACACTGGCTTATTAAGGAGTACTTCTGTGCAAATATTAGGGTGTTTGTGATAAAAGGGGAAATTCAAAGATGTCAGAGTCTCTGCAAGACATTAGAACCCCCACCCCACATTACAGCAGAACGTCGTTTCCAAAGCTGTCTTTGTATCGGTATGCCCAGGCTGACTCAGGTGAGTAGCCCACGCCTGTTGGTCTGAAACAGCAGAGCAGAGCTTGAGTCCAGTGGCACCTTTAAGACCAACGTTTTATTCTGGGCATAAACTTTTGCGTGTTGGTCTTAAAGGTGCCACCAGACTCAAGCTTTGCTCTCTGCCCAGGTTGTAAGCCTGTTATCTGAGTTTCTCCACAAGGCCACAGCTGGGGGCTCTCAACACTGAATACTCTGGAAAACAAAAAATTCCTTCCAAGAGATTTGGGGGGGACGAGATAAGCTCAAAAGCCTCCCTTTCCCAAGTATCTTTACCCACCTAGACCCATCTCATTTATTCTGTGGGACCTTGCAGTGGTTTGTCGGGTTCCCCACATTACGTAACTTCTACATGAAAGTGCAGTGGTAAATCACCCCGGGGGTTTGAAATCTCCCGTCACCAATATGCAGATGACACCTAGCTCCGTTTCTCCTGACCAGCTGGAGCCAGGTGGGTCTGAGGAAGTCCTGACCAGGTGCCTGGAGAAGGTGATGAGAGGAGTGACGGTCACTGAACTAAAGCTTAATCCAGACACAACTGCTGGTCAGTGAGAAAGCCACTCAAGGATGGAGACGTCCACCTGTTCTAGAGGGTGGGCCGCACACTGCCCAAGGAACGGGTTTGCAGCCTGGCACGCAGCTGGATGCTGGCCTGTGGTTAAGGCACCGGTCCACTCCGTGGCACATGGCACCTTTCAGCAGCTTTAGCTGACACGGCAGCTATAACCATTCCTCAAAAGTATGACCTGGCCATGGTGATCCACACCCTGTTCACATGCAAGTTAGGTTACTGTCATGTGCTCTATGTGCAGCTGGCTTTGAAGACTGCCCAGAAACATCAACTGGCCCAGAATATAGCAGCCAGGCTATTGAGGGGAGGCTGAATACAGGGACTGCCCTGATGTTGACAGACAGGCACTGGGGACAAATCAAAGTATTAGTTATTATCTACAGATCCCTAAATCAGGGGTCCCCAAGGGGGTGCCCATGACCGTGGGTGCCGTGGTGCCCTCTCCCAACTTTCCTGCTGCCTGCCAAGTGCTCCTAGAAAGTGGGCAGGGACAGGTGAGGGCTTCTGATTGACCACTGGAGATTTGGCTGGCTGTGCAGATTTTTAAAAACATGGCTTGAGCAGCAGCTGCCACCACAGCACAAAGATCTTCACTGTGTGACTGAAGGTCAGCCACTGCAGCCATCTCATGGCTGGCTCCCCCTCCGGCAGCAGCCATTTTGTGGCAGCCATTTTGCCTACCAAATTGTGTCAGAATTCCCAAGGTGCCCACTGGCTCGAAAAGGCTGGGGACTCTGCCCTAAATAGTTTGGGGCCTGGGTAAATGCCAGTTCAACTGCTCCTGTATTATCCAGACAGCCCGGTAAGAACCTCCTCCCACACCTGCAGAGGTGAGGTGGGGTGGCAACCAGAGGCAGGGCTTTTTCAGTGGTGGTGCCTCACCTCTGGAATGTAGCATATACGTTCTCTAAATAAATAGCTACTCTGAACAAAATAAAGCTTGCAGCAGACGCAATGAGGGCTCTCCTGTCTGGTTCTGAGAACCAGGCGGTCATAAATGATCCATAACTATGAAAAGGGAAATTGGACGTACATTTCTGAAGGAGAACAAAAGAGCCAAATAAGTCAACCGAAACAGTATGCTTCAAATTAGTCACTAGGAACATGTCAGACATCACAGAACATCAAGTTCAAAAGGGGACTGAAACATACAAACATCTTACTTCAGGACAGCACATTCTAGATTTTCCACGAAACTTTAAATGTATAATTAGCAGTAATAATACCATCAAGACCCATAACCTTTAAGAAGCTCAGCCAGGGCATCACACAAACCAGTGAGAGGGCACAAACTGAGAGCTCACATAGTCTGCAGCCCCACAAGACTCCACTGCTAGGAGCGTGGATGCACGCCCACTTCCTACTGCGTTCTCATGGCAGCTTGCAAAAACAAGTGCCAAGGAGAAGGTATCTGCAGTAGTTATTAACTGGACCTCTTGCAATAGGGGAAGTCGTCTTCTCCCAGTGGAAACTGCCTCCATGGATGGAATGCGTATGCAGAATCCAACCCACAGGACTGATCCAAGTGCTCTGAATGCTCAAAGCACTTTGCAGATAACACTCTTAGTTCTCCTCCCAGCAGTAAGAAGGGAGTGCCAGAGTAGCATAATGGTTAGAGGGCTGGCTTAGGATCTGGGAGGCTCGGGTTCAAATCCTCCACTCTGCCCTGAATGCTTGCTGGGTGACCTTGGGCCAGTCACACCAATCTCAGCCTCACCTACCTCACAGGGTTGTTGCGAGGATAAAATGGAGGAGAAGAGAAGGATGTCAGCCAGCTTGGACCTCCGGGGGGGGGGGGACGACAGGTGGGGTATAAAGCAAATCACAAATGAGAGAGGCCGGTAGTGATACCCCAGGGTAAACTTGTGCTGGTGTGGTGGTAAGATTCAAACTGGGCCTTGTCTACTCACCCGCTCTTAGGCATTACGCTATACCAGTTTCATCAGTCCTGTTGGGCTGAAAGGATGGGATACTAGCAAGTTTCTGACATGTAGAGGTCAGAGGCATTCTTTGCTCCTACAAGGTGGGCTTTTGCTGAGGGGGTGCCCGGAGCCCTCAAACGGAGACTGGACAGACCTGTTGACTTTGCACAGGGTTGGGGTACAAACTGGGAGCTGGTTATGGGGCTGGACGAGAGCAGAGGTCCCCAACACAAATGCCGGTGGGAGCCATGGCTGGTGGAGCCAGGGAGGGCTTTTGCCCAGCAAGGCTTCTGACTGGCTACAGGGGAGTTGACTGGCTGGACAGTATTTTTAGACGCCGCTTTGGCAGCAGCTACCAACACATCACAAAGGTCTTCACTGGGTGACTGAAGTCAACCAGCAGCAGTCATTTGGTGGCTGGCTATTGGGTATGATTCTTAAACCCAGAGTAATAAGCAAGAGCCCAACACCGTGTTTAAGTTTAAAAGTAAAACTAACTTTATCTAGTTTGGGGAAGGGAACTTTGGAGAACATAAAAAAGATACAGAAAATACAAACAGTTTCTAGAGCTACATCTTGACGATTGCATGTCTAAAAACTATAAGCTGGCTGCTGCTCCTTCCTTGCAAACGAAGAAGGGAAACAGGTATGAAGAAAAAGAAGAAGAGATTGGATTTAAACCCTGCCCTTCATTACCCGAAGGAGTCTCAGAGTTGCTTACAAACTCCTTTCCCTTCCCCTCCCCACCCCACAACAGACACCCTGTGAGGTAGGCAGGGCTGAGAGAACTCTTTCGAGTACTGCTCTTTCCAGAACAGCTCTGAGAGAACTTGCGACTGACCCAAGGTCATGCCAGCAGCTGCATGTGGAGGGGTGGGGAATCAAACCCAGTTCTCCCAGATTAGAGTCTATGCTCCTAACCACTACACCAGACTGGCAAAACATCCAACATGTTGATCAGCCAATTACAAGTCTATAGATCACTTCATTGTACTAACACCGCCCACAAATTTTCCCAGGCTAACTAAACTCTAATTGGTTACAGATCAGTTAGGTAGTTTCCTGTTAACTGACAACAACAGTTAACTCTATCATGACTGAAAAGTGTAAGCAACTTATAAGTATCCCTACCACTAGCTCCGCCTCCTGAGGCAGCCCTTTTGTGGCAGCCCTTTGGTCCTTGTGCTCACCATGCTGTGTGGTAATTCAAGAGAGGCCTGCAGGCTGGAAAAGGTTGAGAACCCCCTGGACTGGAATCTGGGAGAGGCTGGATTTGTACCCAAGCTCTGCTGAGAGAGCTTGCTGGGCGCCTTTGGGCCAGTCACCCACACACTCAGCCTAACCTGCCTTATGGGCCTCTCCGTCAAGCGTCTTGTCAAGTGGCTGACTAGACCGACAGACCAACATGACTGCATCAGGGGTGGGAAGATGGTTTCTCTGCCGCCCCTACACTCCCAGAGCTCCTCCCCCTTCTCCTCAAAGCACCATGTGGCCTGGGTGGAAAGAAGTGTTCCCGTGGGCACAAGGAATGCCCCTGCCCCCGGGGGTGACTTTCCCACCTCCCCCTTCCCTCTGCAACCCCAAATGCTCTCCCCACTCCTCCTCCTGACTTCATTTGAGGCTAAAGTGAGAGGGGAAAGGAGACAAAGTCCACATTCTAAGGGCAGAAGTCATCACATCCTTGGAAACACCGCTCTAGATCCAAGCATGTGGGTAACAAATGGGGCTGCCAACCTCCAAGTGGGGGCTGGAGAGCTCTTGGAATTACAGCTGGTCTCTAAATGACAGAGATCAATTCCCCTGGGGAAAATGTAGGCATTGGAGGGTGGACTTTATGGCATTATACTCCACTGAGGCCACTCCCCTCCCCAAATCCCACCCTCCCCAGGCTTCACCCCAAAACCACCAGGAATTTCCCAACCTGGAGTTGGCAACCCTTTGAAAAGAACACTTCTAAATGCCGCCCAGCTGAGATGGACGGACCATCAGAGCCATTCCTGCAGGAAGGCCGTGTTAAGAGAAAAGGCCCCTCTGAACCTTTTGAACTGGCAGCCACCTTGTGCAGTGAGCCTCTGGTCCAATCTGCACTGGTCTTTCCCACTGTTGTGCCAACAATCTCACATCTTCTCACCAATTTCTGTCTGCATCTCAAGCCGCACCCACTCTCCTATTGTTTCATCTCAGCATCGGCCGTCTGCATCATTTTATTGCCATTCAGTGGTGACTCCGAGGTCACTACAGCATCTCACCACCTTATCTGGATTTGGTTTTAAGGTGCTACAATTGCTCCTCCCCGCCCTCGAGCCGCTGTGAGCAAAAAGCGGACAACTGGAGTCGAATTCTCTCCCCCCCCCCCCAATCTTTTCTAAAGAGATACACAAATTGTCACAAAGGAAACAAGTTAGCTGAAAATCCAGTCGTCTGCATTTAAAAGCAGCCAGGGAACATTTTTTTGCGATCATATTTGGGGGGGTGGGTTGGAAGCACACCCACCCCTGAACCATTTGTTATTTCCTGGGACAGTCCCCAGCACTCCCTGCCTGGCAACCACCGGATGTTTCATGATTTTTACCCAGCTCGTTCTGTCTTTCCTGCCCCGCCTCCGCCTCTGCCAGGTCACCCCCCTTTATTTTCTGCGGGAGGGTCCCAGGTGCCGTTTCCTCCCCGCAGCACAGGGCAGTGCCCTGCTGGCGCCCCTGGGAGGCTGCTCCTCCCCCCTCTCATGCGCTCTCCCTAAACAACTTGCGTCCTGATGCAGACGGAGGAGAGCTTTGTACGGAGCCAAATGGGAAGCCGGCGCCACAGCAGCATGGAACAGCTTTACACAGCAGATGCACATTGGGCCTTTGAGAAATGTCATTAAGGAAGAGGAAGAGGAAGAAGAGGAAGGAGAAGAAGAGATTGGATTTATACCCCACCCTTCACTACCTGAAGGAGAGTCAGAGAGGTTTACAATCTCCTTTCCCTTCCCCCCCCCCCACAACAGACACCCTGTGAGGTACGTGAGGCTGAGAGAACTCTTTCAAGCTGTGCTTGTGAGAGAACAGCTCTAAGAGAACTTGTGACTGACCCAAGGTCACACCAGCAGCTGCATGTGGAGGAGTGGGGAATCAAACCCGGTTCTCCCAGATTAGAGTCCATGTTCCAAACAACTACACCAAACTGGCTCGCACACAAAACTGGACTTCCTACAATACTGTGCATTTAAATAAATCATGTATATATGTACAGATAAACATTCAGACATTAAGAATTCCTTATTTTTTTGACAAAAATCCACGTCCCATTCCTATAGACTTTAAAAATACAATCTAGCCTTCACTTGTTTTACTTGGTGTTAAGAAATATCTCCAGAAGGTACAAATCGCTTCACCCGGACAAGAGAACCCTGTTGGGCCTGTTATTCCACACAAAGAACAGAAGACGGCAGTGAGTTGGCAATTTTAACTGCGTAAGATTACAGCTTGATAAAGATGAACAATGCCTGGCCCATGCCCCTGACTACTTTTGGAGGTCAACAGATACTCTGGCCAACTTTACTTACACTCAGCGGCTAGTCCAGCCTTAACAAAAGCCATCGAAATCCCACTCTAGCATTACAGAAAAGATTCTTAGGCAGAAGTCAGACGCTCTGAAAGGGAAGCCAGAGGGCTTTTGTGCATCTAACTCAGGTTACGCTTAGATAAATTCGCCTTCAAATGTTCTTACAGGCAAGAGAGAAAGAGCAATTCATGCTTTCAGTCCCTGTTCCTCAGTTCATGGGAGGAAATGGCAGAGACTGACCAAGAGAGAGATCTTGGGAGTCGTAGTAGATAACTCAATGAAAATGTCGAGACAGTGTGTGACTGCAATGAAAAAGGCCAGCACTATGCTGGAGGTTATTAGGAACTGAAAACTAATCAGCCAGTATCATAATGCCCCTGTATAAATCGATGGTGCAACCTCATTTGGAGTACTGTTTACAGTTCTGGTCGCCACACCTCAAAAAAGATATTCTAGCATTGGAAAAAGTGCAGAAAAGGGCAACTAGAATGATAAAAGGGTTGGAACACTTTCCCTATGAAGAAAGGTTGAAGTGCTTGGGGCTCTTTAGCTTGGAGAAACGACGGCTGAGGGGTGACATGATCGAGGTTTATAAGATTATGCATGGGATAGGGCAGGTAGAAAAAGAAGTCCTTTTCTCCCTTTCTCACAATACAAGAACTCATGGGCACTCCATGAAATTGCTGAGCAGTCAGGTTAGAACAGATAAAAGGAAGTACTTCTTCACCAAAAGAGTGATTAACACATGGAATTCACTGCCACAGGAAGCAGTGGTGGCTGCAAGCATGGACGGCTTCAAGAGGGAATTAGATAAACATATGGAACAGAAATCCATCGGTGGCTATTAGCCACAAGGTATAGATAGGAACTCTCAGTCTGGGGCAAGTGATGCTCTGTATTCTTGGTGTTGGGGGGGGGGGCAACAGTGGGAGGGCTTCCTGCCCCCACTGCTGGATCTTCTGAGGGCACCTGGTGTTTTTGGACACTGTGTGACAGAGTGTTGGACTGGATGGGCCACTGGCCTGATCCAACATTGGCTTCTCTTATGTTCTTATTTATTTATTTATGTAAGCAAAGAGCTCTTGAGGTTCTATGGCTGCGGACTGAGTAAGAGAGCTAAGAATATTTGCATTTTGTGCCAGATTTTCTTCCAGGGAATACTCCACTTGCTCATTATTCAGTGAGGGAATGAAGTTTGAGTACAGCGACACCTTGAAGACCAACAAAGTGTTATTCTTATACCCAGAATGACGCTTGGTTGGTCTTCAAGGTGCCCATTCTGGACTCAAACTTTGTTCTGCTGCTTCAGACCAACGTGGCTCCCCGCCTGAATCTTTATTCCATGCTGCGCTTTTTTTTCGAGAGTTTAACCAAAATATGCAAGACAACACGAGTCTGGATTCAAGCTTCTAAAGAACAATATATGTATTTACGGAAGAATGTTTACAGCCTGACTGCCTTGGGGAGATCCATGTCACAGCTGAACACACAGCAGCAACTGAGCACTCAAAATGAAAGCACCCGGCCAGGGGTTGCCATCAGTCGCCAAGGGCTCCTCCCTTCCTCTTGCTTAGCTAAATGTACTTCTATCCCCCCCCCCCCCCGTACTCCTTTTAATTGCTCATAAGCAGGCATGCCTGATTTCTGCTTTCAGCAGGGCATTTCAACAGCCAAAACCGAGGGCGAGCCATTCAGGTTTGTACTGATTTATTCCATGGTGTTACAAGCTACAACTGGCCCAAACCCGGATTCTTTCCAGGAGAACGGCAGAAACTGCATTTCCTGCAAAGAAGGGGGAGTGTCTCTCCGCAGGCTACCCAGGCTGGATTCCGCCTTCTCCTCCAGATGGCAGCTCCACAGTCCTGCAACTGGACCTCTCTTAATGCTGATATAATCACTGTGTTTATTGTTGACTTACAAGATCCCACTGGGTTCTTTCCAGGCGTTTAACTGCCTCTGCCCTTGGCAGCTGGCATGGTAGCGACAGCCACCATTGGCAGGGGATTATAAATTGATTTGTAAATGTAGCAATTCCCTTGATTTAAGCCAGGGCTGGCCAACTTCTGCACTGTCACTCTATTGTGTTGATACCAGTCCAAAGGCCAGAAATGGACAGTGGCCTCTTCTTGAGTAGTCCAACCCCAGAACAATATAGCTGCCACAAACCCACTGGATTTCACCTTCATTTCTTTTCCCCTTACAGGTAGGGTTGCCAAATCTGGGTTGGGAAATAACCTGGAGATTTTGGGGGGTGGAGTCTGGGGAGGGTGGGTTTTTGGGAGGTGAGGGACTTCAGCAGGGTGCAACACCATACCGTCTACAATCTGAAGCTTCCATTTTCTCCAGGGGAACTGATCTTGGTCATCTGGAGATCAATTGTAATAGTGGGTGGTCCCCAGGTGCCATCTGGAGGTTGGCAACCCTACTTACAGTTTAAGCTCTTAACTAGACTTTGGTTCAGGTAAGTTTCAGAGCCAGAAAGAACTGCTTTGGACCCTGCCTGTTTGGAATGTGGCAAAGGTCCAATTTCAGGTGGATTCTGTGACTTTGTCAAGTGCTGTCAAGTTACTTCTGACTTATTGACAACCCTATAAATGAAGGACCTCCCATCATTAACAGCCTTGCTCCAGTCTTGCAAAGTGAAGGGCCAATATGGATTCTAGTAAAGGTAAAGGTTTCCCTCACTTGAAAGCCAGTCAAATTCAACTCTAGGGGGTGGTGCTCATCTCCGTTTCCCAGCTGAAGAGCCAGTGCTGTCCAAAGACGTTTCCATGGTCATGTGGCCGGCATGACTAGATGCTGAGGCACACGGAATGCTGTCACCTTCCCACCAAAGTCCTATCTATTTATCTACTTGCAATTTCTTGCTTTCAAACTGCTAGGTTGGCAGGAGCTGGGGCCAGAGACGGGAACTCACTCCGATCTTCCAGTCTGCAGTTCAGGATCTTAACCAGCAATTAAATTCTGGTATTCACCACCAGCAGACCTGGTGCTCGTCATGAACACAGAGGACTTTAGAAGTGGGTCTGCACCCACTCACAGAGGAGACAGAGGTCCATCAATAGCCAGCAGCCACAGAGGTAGCAAACCTCTGAAACCCAGAACTAGGGGGGGACATGACAGAGAAGGCCTCTGTGCCCCGTGTGTTGTTCCTTTCCAGGGCAGCTGGTTGGCCACCCTGTGAAACAGGATGTTGGGCAGAAGGACCACTGGTCTGACCCACCAGGGCTCTTTGTATAGTGCTCTATGGTGGCCTCATGGCCTTGAGAGGCAGTCTGCAGAGATAACAGGCCTCATTAACAAATATGCAACAAGCAGACAGAAGATTTGGGAGCAATGGGGGAAAGGTGCAACTTCGGCAAGTCCAGTTAAGAGAATCCAGCGTGTCAGGCCAAAATGGGGGTCTGGAGAGGTTCAGAAGGCAACTCCCAACTATTGTGGGAGGGGCTGTGGCTCAGTGATAGAGCATCTGCTTGGCATGCAGCAGGACCCAGGTTCAATCCCCAGCATCTCCAGTTACAAAGGACCAGGCAGTAGGTGATGGGAAAGAGCTCTTTCTGCCTGAGATCCCAGAGAAAGTGTGGGGTATGTACCCATGCCACAGCCCCTATTCTCAGGAAGGGAGTCTGAAGAACTGACCCAAATTGAGGTGGCCAAAGATGAAGTTCTAGATGTACTGTGGAAATTAAAAATTGGTAAGTCTCTAGGTTCTGGTGCCAATACACCCGAGAGTTCTTAGGGAATTCAAATATGAGATAGTTGATCTACTGACCTATATAGGTAACTGATCACTAAATTCAACTGCTGTACCAAAAGCCTGGAGATTAGCAAATTTTTTAAAAAGGATCCAGAGGGGAACCAGGAAATTACAGGCCAGTCAGCCTAACATCTGTCCCAGGCACGTTAGTAGAAATTGTAACCAAAGATTGAATTATTAGGCACATCGGGGAACAAAGCCTGCTAAGGGAAAATCAGCATGGCTTCTGCAAAGGGACAGTCCTGCCTCACCAACTGTAATGTAGTATGCTCTGTGTAGCAACCAGCCTGCCATGTGCTCCCAGGTAATGGCACCCGCCACAGGGCCAGAGCACATGGTCAGGCAGAGAGGGGAGCTTGAATCTGGAGGAACAATAGACATCCAGATTGAAAGCCTCCACCAATGTGGGACCTAGATTCTCCCTGGGGAGCCAATGCAATCAAAGGCTCCTCCAGGGAACCTATGACAAACATGCGCATATGTTAAGCCCCTATCAGGTCTTTTGGGTGTGGCCGGAGGTGTGGCTCCAGCCAGCATATAATGAGCATGCTTGTTCTGACCATCTACTGGGCATGCTGAATCACTCAATAAAGGCTTCATGATTTCACCGTTCCTGGTCTCCTGAGTCCAGTACTCTTCACTGGCGATGAGGATGGGATCCCGATGAGTGACTCCTTGGCCGACACCAGCACCACATTGAGCCCAGACCAGATCCATCAGACACTGGCCCTGCTTGGCTCCAGCACCACCGCACCACCATCGGCTCCCGAGGATCTCGCTCAACACACTGCTGCACATCCCAGAATGGCCACCGCTCCGGGAACCACCCACCCATTCAATCCAGCCTGCCCCGAAGCCTGGGAAGCCTGGAAGGACCAGCTCACATCCTACTTCGATGCACAGGACATCACGGATGCCGGGAAAAAGAAGTCCTGGCTCATGGCCTCCTGCGGGGTAAAGACGCTGAAGTTACTCCACATCCTGCTTTCCCCTCGTACCCCAGCGGAGGCCACGTACGATGACATCATGGCGCTCCTAAAGAACCACTTCTCGCCAAGACCCTCCAAGAACACGCAGTGGGTGAAGTTCTTCTGCCGGCTGCAGCAGAAGGGTGAGTCTGTCTCCAATTACCTTGCGGCCCTCCGCCATCTCCTGGTGGGGTGTGAGTTCGTGGCCGTAGAGGACACGCTATACTCCGCGTTCCTGTGTGGGGTCCACGACCCCAAGCTTCAAAGGAAGCTGATGGCCAACTCCACAGCCACCCTGGACAAGATGCTAACCACGGCTTGCGCCTTTGAGGTCTCTCAGCAGGAGAAGCTAGGCACATCTGCAGCCGCCCACCAGACCGAGGCTGCTGCAGACCGACATTTCCGAGGATGACGAGACACTCCAGGTGCAACGCCGGCCTCCGGGACAGGGGTCCCGCAACTCAGGTGAGAAGGCTTCCCGCTCAGCGATGCCACACTCCAAACATTCCATGTGCGCTAGCTGTGGCGATCAGCATGACTGCCAGACCTGCTGTTTCCAGGAAGCAGAGTGCCAGTCATGCAGCAAGAAGGGCCACATCGCCCGGGCCTGCTGCACCCGCTCCAACCACCGCATCCAAGCCATGCACCAGGAGTCCACCGAACTCCTCCAGACAGCAGCAACCCGCCGCCGCCACCGCAAGACACAGCAGGTAATGAACTTGCCCCCCCAACACTCTCAACAAAATTAAGGTCTCAGTTTTGATTTAGGGGACCCCATGCCAAATGGAAGTAGACACCGGGTTGTCCTACTCCATAATCTCGAGTCCACTCTCCGCAGGCTCTGCCCCACAGGGGGGCCCCGACTTCAGAAGGTCCAGGGCCTAACCCTGCGAGACTTTCAGAAGAACCCGATACCGATAAGGGGGTTGGGCAAGTTCCTGGTCCAATTTAAGAACTTTATGGGATGCTTGAGCCTCCTGGTGGTGGAGGGCAACCTCACAAGCCTGCTGGGACTCTCCTGGTTCCAGCCCCTCGGGCTGGGCGTCACCGGGGTACACAGCCTGCGGCCCACAGATTTTGCTGACATCTGTGAGGAATTCCCAGTGGTTTTTGACGGGGCACTGGGCTCCTATATGGGGCCACCCCTCACCCTGGACCTTGACCCCGTAGTCCGGCTTGTGCGCATACCGGTCCGCCATCCGCCACTCGCAGTGCGGCCCAAGATCGAGCGGGAGCTTGATAAGTTGGTCACCCAGGGTGAACTAGAACCAGTGTCCCACGCCCGATGGGAGACCCCGATTGTGACGCCAATGAAGGCAAACGGGGACATCTGCATCTGCGCAGACTATAAGTGCACCATCAATAAGGCACTTCAGGCCCATGCCTACCCAGTCCCAGTCATCAGCCACGTGTTGGCCTCCCTGGCTGGGGCACAAGTGTTTGGGAAACTAGACTTGGCCCAGGCCTACCAGCAGCTGCCGGTCGACGATGCCACAGCAGAAGCACAGACCATTGTGACACATAAGGGGGCGTTTAAAGTAAAGCGCCTCCAGTTCGGGGTCAGCGTAGCCCCCGGGATCTTTCAAGAGTTAATGGACCGTTTGTTAAAAGGTCTTCCAGGGGTGCAGCCCTTTTTCGATGACGTCCTGATCGCGGCTCCGGACGTCAAGACTTTCTCGGCCCATCTACGCTCTGTCCTCCAGCGATTCCAGGACGCCAGCCTGAAGGTGCCTCCTCGGGGTGTCTGCGGTGGATTTCCTCGGCTTCAAGGTGGACACCCACAGAATTCACCCCACTAAGGACAAGGTGAAGGCCATCTCCGATGCCTTGGCCCCCAAGTCCAAGGCTGAGCTGCAGTCTTTTCTGGGACTCATCAACTTCTACCACGCCTTCCTTCCCCACAAGGCAGCGGTAGCTGAGCCCTTACACAGGCTCCTGGACAAAAGCGCCACCTGGACTTGGGGTCCCCGCCAGGCGGCGGCCTTCCAGGGCATCAAGGACCTCCTAATGTCCAATGCAGTCCTCGCCCACTTCGACGAAGCCCTGCTCATCGTATTGGCCTGTGACGCATCTCCTTATGGGGTGGGGGCAGTTTTGGGTCACAAACTGCCGGACGGCCGGGAGGTCCCGGTCGCATATTACTCCTGGACCCTAGCCCCGGCCGAAAGGAACTATGCTCAGATAGACAAGGAGGAACTTGCAATCGTGGCCAGGGTCAAAAAGTTCCATACTTACTTGTATGGGCGCAAGTTCACGGTCGCCATGGACCACAAACCTCTTCTGGGCCTCTTCACCCCGGATCGCCGCACGCCACAAATGTTGTCCCCGCGAGTCCTCCAATGGTCGATCTTCCTCGTGGGGTATGACTACGACTTGGTGCATCGCCCGGGAAAGGCCATGGGCCATGCGGATGCACTCAGCTGCCTTCTGCTGCCCTCCTGCGACCCCGACCCAGCTCCGGCTTACCACGTCGCTCTGCTTGAGGATCTACCGGACTTGCCGCTTCAGGTATGGGACGTGGCCCGGCCCGGGATCATCAACTCTCCCGGGTCTCTGACTGGGTGGGAAGGGGGTGGCCCAAGAATCCGGACCCTGAGTTCACGGCCTTCTTAATCCAGTGCGCAGAACTCTCCCTCCGCCCGCGAGTGCTGACCGCTCTGCATCAGCACCACCCTGGGGTAGTACGAATGAAGGCCCTGGCCTGCAGCTACGTCTGGTGGCCAGGCCTTGACAAGGAGATAGGGGACCGGGTCCACCGCTGCGAAAAGTGCCAAGAGACCCGTCTGGACCCTTCACATGCTCCCGTCCGCCCCTGGGATTCCACCCAACGCCCCTGGTCCCGGCTCCACGTGGACTTTGAGGGCCCGGTACAGGGGCAGCTTTTTTTAATTCTAGTCGACAGCTACAGCAAGTGGCTGGAAGTCGTTCCAGTGCGCGCCACCTCCTCTGAAGCCGCCATTCGAGCAATGTGGCACATCTTTGCCACCCATGGCCTGCTGGATACCATCGTCTCGGACAATGGCACGGCTTTCACCTCCGCGGAATTCCAGTGCTTTGTGGAGCTCCATGCCATCCGGCACGTGAGATCTGCCCCTTTTCACCCGGCCATGAATGGCCAAGCAGAGCGAATGGTCCACACCACTAAGGAGGCGCTGAGGCACGTGGACAAGGGGGATCTGGGGTTTATGTTAACGGCTTTCCTATTCGGCCAGCGCACCACCCCTCACTCACCCCCTGTGGTTGCCGGGGTGGATTATCCGCGTCACCGGTCCCCTCTCCTATGAAGTCGCGGGCGAGGAAGGACAACGGTGGAGGCACCACGTGGACCAACTTCGCCGCCTCCTGCACACCTTCTCTGCGGACGATCCAGGGCTGGACTTCCCAGATGCGGAACCCGAGGTACCCGAGACAGACGATCCACCCGCCCCACGACCGGCTGAGACTCTGCAGGAGGACCCCACAGAAGCTGGCCACCCAGACATCACTCCAGTTGCCGTCCCTGCACCGGTACCAGACCCGGCTCAGCCCAAGGCAGAGATCCCCGAATCTCCGCTCCCTACACCGGTGGCTCCGGCGACCCACCACCGCTCAACCAGAGAAGGGAAACGTCCTGCACACCTTAGAGACTATGTTTGCCAAGGGACAGTCTGGACTATGGGGGGAGGGGTGTAATGTAGTATGCTCTGTGTAGCAACCAGCCTGCCACGTGCTCCCAGGTAATGGCGCCTGCCACAGGGCCAGAGCACATGGTCAGGCAGAGAGGGGAGCTTGAATCTGGAGGAACAATAGACATCCAGATTGAAAGCCTCCACCAATGTGGGACCTAGGTTCTCCCTGGGGAGCCAATGCAATCAAAGGCTCCTCCAGGGAACCTATGACAAACATGCACATATGTTAAGCCCCTATCAGGTCTTTTGGGTGTGGCCGGAGGTGTGGCTCCAGCCAGCATATAATGAGGGCCCTGGAGCCCTGGAAGCATGCTTGTTCTGACCATCTACTGGGCATGCTGAATCACTCAATAAAGGCTTCATGATTTCACCGTTCCTGGTCTCCTGAGTCCAGTACTCTTCACCAACCTTTTGGAGTTCTTTGAGAAAGTGAACAAGCATGCAGGCAGTGATGGCCCAGTAGACATTACAGACTTGGAGTTTCAAAAGACTTTTGACAAGGTGCCTCACCAAAGACTCCTGAGTAAACTTAGCAGTCATGGGATAAGAGGATGGGTTCTCTTATGGATTAAACTGGTTAAATGACAGGAAGCAAAATGCAGGAATGAATGGGCAGTTCTCACAATGGAGGGAAGTAAGCATTGGGGGTCCCACAAGGATTGATATTAGGACTGGTACTATTTAATGTATTGATAAATGATCTGGAACTAGGGGTGAGTAGTGTAGTGGCCAAGTTTGCAGATGACACAAAATTATTCAGGATGGTAAAAACCAAGGCTGACTGTGAAGAGCTCTGAGAGGATCTTCACAAACTGAGTGAGTGGATGACAGTGTGACAAATGAAGTTCAGTGTTGGTTGAGTGTAAGGTGATGCATATTGGGACAAAAAATCCCAGCTTAGGCAGTACAGGCTAATGGGGTCTGAATTTGCTGAGGGGAAAAGATCTTGGGGTTGTAGTGGATAGCTCAATGAAAGGGTGAACACAGCATGCTGCATCGGTGAAAAAGGCAAACCCTATGTTAGGGATTATTTGGAAAAGAGACTGAGAATAGAATGGCCAATACTATAATGCCCTTGTACCGATCTATGGCACAGCCTGATTTGGAATATTCTGTGCACAGTTCTGGTCATCGTATCTCAAAAAAGACATGGCAGAGTGGGGAAGAGTACAGAGGAGGGCAACCAAAATGATTAAGGGGCTGGAGTACTCTCTCTATAAGGAAAGATGGAATTCTGGGACTTTTCAGTTTAGAAAAGTGTCAGGTAATCCTGCCACTCTCCAGGGCGGGAGCTGGGATCTACTGGGCTAAGCGAAACAACTCCACTCCTCCCCCCTCCTCCAGCTGGAATGTACTCCCTTTCCCTTGCTTGCTTGCTTCACAGGGTTGTTATCTCTGTCCAAGGCTACTGGTAACTTCACACAGACATGCTTTGTGTTTTTAGTTTCTCTTGCAGGTGTCATCTATTAATGTCTTCCCGCTTTTTAGCCTGGGAATGCTTTTAGGTGGGTTTTGCCCCGGGGTGGTGATTGGGGCAGCCTGTGTGACAACACAAGTTTGAACTCACTGTATCTATCCCAACACCATTGTTCAAATCCATTACTAACTCAGCAAGTGTACCCCGAAGAAATTCCCCCAATAAAGAAAGTCTTGATTAAGATCCTTTGCGTGGGGTGAGTTTATCCAGGAAGTCTCACAGAGAGTTAATAATCCCCATCTTTCTCTCTGGGGAGGCCCTGCCATTCCTGACGATGTCGGAAGACAGTGGTGAACCCCCGGCAACCTCGGGGGACACGGTGGTCCTCGTATGGACACCATGCCCCTTAGCACCACCCCGTGGGTGGATTGTCGGCCCTGGGGTCTCAGGTACTCGTGGACTCAATTTGGGACCGAAACGGTTGAGACCTCTCAACAGGGAATGTCCCTGGGACTGGAGCTGGGTCAAGAGCTGGGAGAGGGAGCAAGATCTCACAACTCCCGCCATCTCAAAAGACCCGAGTTTGGAGACTTGTGGTCCCATGTGGATCGCCACATGGAAGCGATGGAGAACCTGCTGCAGAGAGAGATGACCGCCTTACTGGAGGGACTACCCGGAATTGTCCAGAGGGTGGTCGACATTCAAGCAGGCGGCGCTGGAGGGGCCGGTGGTCAGGCTCCTCCAGCTCAGGTCCCGGTGGGTCAGCCAGTTCCCGTAGGACAACCGGTGCCTGTGCCCACGCCACCGGTCCCAGCAGGACCCCTAGTGCCAATGGATCATCGGCCGGTCCTGCAGGAACTACTGGCCGCTACATTCGATGAGGACCCGGCAAAGCTACAATTTTTTATCATCGAAGCAGGACAATTCCTGCAAACCTGGGGCCACCTCTTCCCGAATGAGGGCAACTGGCTGGGATAAATCAGCTCCCGGTTGTGAGAAGAAGCCGCTGACTGGTACGTGAGCCTTCACAACCCCCCAGGGCCTGAACTGGATCAGGTCGAAGACTTCATGTGGGCCCTCCGGAGGCAGTACGAGGACCCGATGAGCAAAGAAAAAGCCCGGAACCAGATGAGGAGACTTACCCAAGGACGGGGTTCGGTACGTGAGTACACGGCAGCATTCAAACAAATTGCAGCTAGAATAAGGGGGTGGCCTGAGGAAGTGTTGGTGGAAAATTACTGACAAGGGTTGAATCTGGACTTGTATGAGACTGTGTTACGTAATGTCAGCCCCACCACTCTGGCAGCCTGGATTCAGGCAGCTGAAGAAGCTGAATCATGCTTCACACTGATAAAAATGTGAGCTGAGACGGAGGGTCCCAAGGGATCAGAAAGCGAAGTCAAAGGGACCCCTCAAAGACATCCATGACCTACGACTGAAGAAGGGGATGTGCATGTGGTGTGGAGAAACTGGGCACTATGCTTCGTCCTGCCCCGCTGCCACCCCGAAAACCCTACCTCCCACCACCCCTGACCCCTGAAAGCGATCCAAGGATCAAAGCCACGAGTGTTGCAACTGGAGCCCGCTCCCAAGGAGGATAAGGTGGCGATCGTGGAACTTCCCTCGCCAGCAGGAAACGAGAAGAACCTGTGCTAAAGAGCACGAAGCAACAGGTCCCCACCTCCCCAGCGCTGAAAGTGGTGAGCTGTCCTGCCCCTTTGTTGTATGTTGTCGTGACAGTTGTTGCCCCCCAAACCAGAACTTGTATGAGGGTATGGGCTCTAATAGACTCAGGGTGTGCCCGTGACCTCATCAGCCCGATGGTAGTCGATGGTCTGGGGATGGGGGTGAATGCCCTAGAAGAACCCTTATGATTCATGCAAATGGACAGGTCAGAAATGAAGGAGCCTTGTCTCTTCGAGACCCTCCCCGTGGTTTTGGGAGTGGGGGAGCATTGGGAGGAACGGGCATTTGTCATAACCCCACACGCCCAGTTCCCCACGGTGCTCGGCAGCCCTTGGCTGAGTGGACATGATCCATACATCATGAGGAGTGAAGGAAGGATCCGGTGGGTGGCCCTGGTGTGCCAACACCACACTTAGAAAGCGGCTTGGGGAACCGAGCCATCCAAGGCACAAGCATGCCTGGCCGCAGAGGATTTATTACAAATACCCCCCATATACCGGGATTTAGCGGAGGAGGAGCCACATTATGAAATAGAACAAATCCTTGACTCCAAAGTTAAACAGGGCCGTTTATACTATCTTATTAGCTGGAAAGACTTTGGCCCTGAATATAATGAATGGGTCGCATCTGAGCATGTTAACGCTTCTGCAAAAATTCGTGCCTTCCATAACTCTACCCACAAGCCCGGGGGTTGAAAGGGTTTTCGAGGGGGCAGTGTGTCAGGTAATCCTGCGACTCTGTACCAGCTGTTCTCTCAAGGACAGCTCTGGAAAAGAGCTCCCTCAGCCCCACCTACCTCACAGGGTGTCTGTTGTGGGGAGGGGAAGGGAAAGGAGTTTGTAAGCCGCTCTGAGACTACAAGTGAATGGCGGGGTATAAATCCAATCCCCTCCTCCTCTTCCCCTCCACCCAAGCATTTTTAGTAAGTGGGTGGGAACAGGTAGGACTTTTGCCCAGCAAGGATTCTGATTGGCCATTGAAGATTTGATTGGCTGTCCAGATAGGAGGAGACACTAAGAGGCAACTGCATTGCCCATGCACATGCATGCAAACACAGAGAGAGAGAGAGAGTTTTGCAAGAAAGATCTTCTGCACCATAAGGGCCCCACCCATTCCGACAATGGCCACTTTTGCCACTCTATAATTCAGAAAGGCCATAAGAGCTCATTGCTATTAATGTAAAATAGCTGATTAGAAACAGTCACATGTGCTCAGGGGCTATCAATTCAACCTTTATGCTGGAAGGACTCATCAAGAAAACAAGAGCCCAGTGGCATAAAGCAGTTAGTAAATCGCCTCCTTTGTGTGCTGTTGTCATCAAGTGCGTCTCCAGCCTCAACATAATCCTTTCATGTGTTAATGCTTAACATTCCATGTGGCTAAGGCCAAACACCCCTAAAGTAATATCAGTTTAGCCCAGCCTTTGACTGTTTTTATTGCCAAGATTACATGGCTTTAACCTTCCTTGCCACCAGCAGGCTAAAACTGGACACTTTGTTCACACCGTTATAAAGGAGCCTTGGGATAGAATTATGAAATTACTCAAGTCTCCTCCCGCCCCTCGTATCGGCAATTAAAAACAAACATCGCAAGTGAGAGCGAGGCCGGTCTCTAAGGAAACAAGCTGATTAAAACACAAATTTGCTTCTCCTTAAATTCAGGGAACAGACTGGAACTGAGAAATGTGGATACAGGCAAAGTTTGGCACCTAACAGAGGAGTTTAGCAACTGCAAGACTATCTTGCAACACAACCTGAATGTCAACAAACTGCAACAACACCACCCCCCACACACCCCAAGCAACTCACACCTCAGACTGTATGCACAGTGAAGCAGTCCGGCAACCAATGGCATGAAGCCATGTTTTTGGCCCATCTTGCCCCCAAAAGCCTCAGGAAGTCTGAAAGAGTCTCCTTTCCTCTGTTACACAACAACCTTGTGAGGTAGGTTAGGCTGAAAGAGGTTGACTGCTCTAAGGTCACCAAAGGGACTTCATGGGTTGCTTGGGCCTTTGTGATCAAGCCCCCTTCCAGTCCTAGAATGACCCTCCTACCATCTCACCACCCTAGGGTGTCACAAACTCACACGTTCTGGATGAACAATGCTCCTTTGGTTATACAAACTGGCCCCAAATGGCAGTATTAGGTAGCTATTTAAATGGATTCCTCCAGAAGAGAACTTACGAGGGTGCATGGGGGTGATCCCCACCCACTGTAACACACCAATGTGGCCAACATGGTGGAACGGAGCATGGCTCTTGAAAAGCCCGCGCATAACCACAGCACTGTGCTCACACCCAGAGTTCTTTGTCATGATTTGGCCTCAGTAGTCCATGCTTCGATCACACCCAAGTTAGACTCCTGCAGTGTGCCATACATGGGGCCGCTTTCAAAACTGTCTGGAAACTTCAATGGGGTCCACCATGCAGCAGCCAGGCTATCGTCATGGACTGATTACAGGGATTGTATCACCTCTGTGCGGACAGATCTGCAGTGGTTGCCAACTCCATGCTGGGAAATTCCTGGAGATGTGGAGCATGGGGAGGGCAGAGTTTAGGGAGGGAAGGGACCGAGGGTTGTCAGGTCCCTCCTGGCAGCTGGCAAGGGGTGGGCTTACCAGGAGCAGGAAGTTTCATCTGGTAATTCAGCGATGTGCCCACATGACTTCCATCGTGACCCAGAAGTGTTGTAGGCATGTAGAGGACGTCAGGGTGATGCTCTGGTTTTTTGGGGAAAACTCTATGGTAGAATTAGCTTCGACCATAGAGTTTTTGCCCCAAACCCAGAGAATTGCCATGACATACCCACTTCACTTCCAGGTTACACTGAAGTCACATAGGCAAGTCGCTAAAATGCCGGGTGTTCCTCTCTTTTGGGGGCTAAGTCCCCCCCGCCGACCAGCTGATTGTCAGCAGAGAGGTGGGACCTGGCAGGGGGGACCCCCATCCCCATCAGGGGGGTCTAGCAACCTTAGAGGGACCTCAGCAGAGTATAATGCCTGAGCATCCACACATCAAAGCAGCCATTTTGTCTGGGGGAGCTGATCTCTGTCATCCAGAGATTTCTCATAATCCTAGGAGCTCTCCAGGCCTGACCTAGAAACTGAGAATCCTAACTGGTACCTATCTGTTTCCGGGCACAATTCAAAGTGCCAGTTTCCTCCCATACCATCTCTTCCCATACTATCCAGCCCACTAGTTAAGACCTGCCTCTCTAACTCTGCCCTCCACGTCCCTGCCTTCAGAGGAGAGGCAGGTGGGGGCTAGAGACAGGGCCTTTTCTGGAGTGGCCCCTTGCTGGTGGAATGGCCCCACCCATCATGGCTCACCTGGTGCATACTTTACTTTCATTTAGGTGCCACACTAGAACTTATCTTTTACCCAGATTGTTAATTAGGAGTTTTTGAGCTGTTTGATGGTTTGTTCTTGGTACCAGGTCTATTTTATGGCCACTTCCCCCCCATTTTTTTTGTCCTTGGGCTTGTTTTAACAGCTTATTTTGATATTGATAATTTATTCCTTTAGTTGTAACCCATCTTGAACAGGATTCTGGACTTATGGCTCTGAAATCTCCTAAATCAATAAGGATCCAGGCCACTTAGTGTCTATTCCCTAGAAATTATGAAGCCTGTAAGAAAACCTTATTCTCTACAGTATTTTTAATGGAGATTTGGGGCAGGAGAGAATTGAAACATGCAATAGCTACATTCTTATCAAACTTTCAACTTATTTTACAGCTTAAACAACACTGTAAACTGTCATATTTGACATACTGATGCCATCTAATAGTATAAATGCCTTATTTTGTCCGCACAAAATTGCAAACGAACCCCACACTAGAAAGAGAACGGGGCACACTGCGAACAGCTGCAGTTTCTGCTCTCCCCCCCCCCCCATGTCTCTCTTAGTTTCCGCCATCTTGGGAGGTTAGGGAAAAAATAAAAGTTGAAAACAGGAACAATATATTTTGCTGAAAACGGGAGCCAGTTTTAGAAACATTCTTCAGATATGCAGGCCTGGATATTAAAGACTACCTGAAGACTTGGATCTTGAACCAAATGCTGCAAACCTGACCTCTCCAACCATATATCAGCAGCAAACACGAAGTGTGGCACACTCATTGAGGGCAAAACCATAAATAATAAAGATATCCTTGATGATATGTCTGATCAGTCTACATGAATTATCTTATGCCGTAGGTTGTCTTATCCTTAACCGCCTTTAGAGCAGCTTTTTGTCTTTAAAAAACTCATCTTCAAGAACACCTGACCCATCCCCAGAGCAGAAATATTTCACAGGAATCCCGCCACACACACCACATTCCCCAAAGTTTCTAATTTGACTGCTGAAAAAATGGAGAAGGGGCCTCCCCAAATGTTTGCTTTTTTGCCCCTGGGTCTTCATATCTCTAATCCAAGCTGAGCGTGTTCTTTAGTTTTGTGGGCACCCACAAGTTCTGCGCCCACTCAGAGCCACCAGAAGGTTTAGTGGCCATGCCAGCGTAGAGCAAAGAGGCACAGAAAGGGTGCTTAGACTCTGTATTGTATGAACAGGCAGGAGGGACTCCTACAGACCACAAAGTGATGCCCAGGGCTTGCTAAAGAAAGCACAGAACAGGAGAACAGACCTAGCTGTAGCCAAAGGGCTGCCATCCTCCAGGTGGGTCCTGGAGATCTCCTGGAATTACATCTGATCTCCTGGTGACAGAGGTTGGTTCCCCTGAAGAAAACAGCTGCTCCGGAGAGTGGACTCTCTGGCATCACACCCTGCTGAGCTCCTTCCCTCCCCCAAACCCCAGCTCTCCTGGCTCCACTCCCCCAGTATCCAGGGATTTCCCTACCCAAATTTGGCAACCCTATGTAGCTATCAGGCAAGCTGCAGAAATGGGGAGCGATCCCTGGTCTGTGTCTCCTCAAATACTTTGCAGTCTCTGGCCCGCCCCCATCAGATACTCCAGTCCACATCTTCTTATTAAATAAAGGCCTAGGCACCTGGAAAAGTGAGGCACCTCAAATGAAAAGAGGAAGGCTACAAAAACTTCTGTTTGCAAGGGCTGTGTGTAATTGCTGGCCACCTCTAGTCTTGACTGATACTTCTTTGTCAGTTAAACCCTTCTCCGCAAGCCTTATGGCTCTCGTATCACTCACTGCAGCCTAGAGGCAGGAGAACAATCCCTATCTATAAATCTGCCACCTGAAGTGATCTCCATAACACCTTCCCAATTATAAACCACAGGCATCCAACCTGTTCCTCCCATTCCTGAATGTGTTCTCTTTCCCCAGTCCCTGCAGACTGCAGTGTTTCAATCCACCAGAGAAACTGGCTTACTATAAAACTCCCCTGGGGCGCCACAGAGCAAGCGAGCAAGGGAAGAAATGTGAGGGAAAGAGGCAACCTGGGCAAATGCAAGTGTCTGGCGGCATCCACAGCCAAACCCACCCACCCCTGCCCTGGCCTGCCCCAGCATCCATCTGGAACAAATTCTGCAACAGGCAAGAAACAGCTCAAAAGCAGGAAAGATGGGGAATCCGGTCACGATCCAGAGGAGGTGTATGCATGCGGGCAAGAGCCTCACAAACAGCTAGACCTCTCTTGGAAGCAAGTCACAGCAACCCCTGCGGCTGCCCTGTGTGAAGAGGTAGGCTGGCTGTGAATTGTTCTAGGATGTGAGTGTGCACACACAAATGAGGCTGCCTCGTGGTATATCAGACCCATGGCCCATCAAGGTCAATATTGTCTACGCAGACTGGCCACCACTCTCTGGGATATATCTCATTACCTACTGCCTGGTCTTTTTAAGCAGAGATGCCAGGGATCGAACCTGGACCCTTCTACATGCCAAGCAGATACTCTGCCACTGAGCCACAGAGCTGGATATGGTGTGGGAAAAGGTTAGAATGCCTTCCCAGCAAAAAAAAAAAAGACTAAAAAGGTGGGGGCTATCCTTTTTATATTGTTATGTCCACTGATGGCCACATGGCACCAGCGACTTATAGCTTGAGCTTGACTCCTGGAAACAAGAGGAGCCAAGGATACTAGACCCCCCACTAGCCCGCCAATAAGAACTCGGGCGGGGAATTCAAACCCACCACTAGGACTTTGGGCTGTGTTCTAGGGACTGTATAAAGTTGGCCCTCGCGGCCGGTATTGCATGTTCATTGTGTACTCTAATAAAGTATGCTCTTCACTATGTCTCCCAGATTAGAGTCCGCGTTCCTAACCACTACACCATACTGCAGCAGGAATCCTGTGCCTGGCTCCCCGTCTTCTTGTGCCAAGTCAGAATTCAAAATGTGCCCACAGGCTCATAAAAGGTTGGGGACCCCTACCCTAGATGGAAAAGGGGTACAAAGGCAGGCGACACTTCTGGTAGTTACCAAGTAATCAGTAATCTCTTTTCAGAACGTGGAGTTGGGGGGGGGGGGGGCGAGTTCCCTCTGGATTTACTACCTAAGCCAGCCATGCCATGAACTAAATTCTGGGGGAAAGCAGGGAGGGTACATTTCTGCAATCATCTTGTCTGGGCTCTTTATTTCACAGGCCAAACAGGGACCTCAGTCAGGTGGGTTTGAGAAGCCGAAGTATTGCCAGGCATCCTTAACAGAGTGAAGAAGGCCAAAAGACGAGGATTGCGGAACTGCAAAGGCTAAGTCAGGGATCCAGCCTTCCTGAGCCTGCAGGGCCCCTCTGGAACTGGGACACAGCATAGTGGGCACAGCCACAAAATGGCTGCCACAACAAAGACCTTTGTGCTGGGGTGGCAGCAGTTGACAACGCAATGTTCATGTTTTTAAAAATCTGCAGTCAGCCAGGAGCCTTGCTGGGCAAAAGCACTCAACTGGCCCCGCCCACTTTCTAAAACACTTGGCAGGCACCAGGAAAGGCATTGGTGGGTGCCATGGAGCAAGCGGGCATCACTTTGGGGACCCCTGTGCGAAGGTGCAGCCTGGCCCTAAGGCAAGTTGGGACTCCATTCTTGCATTAGAGAAGCCCAGCAGCTGACGGATGAAGAGGAGGACCGGCTGCTGAAAGCACACAGCAGGATAGTCCTTTCCAGGCCAAAGGCAGCCGAGGTCGATACAGCATGAAACCGGGATATTTGAATACTGAGGCACAGGTATTTGTCTCTTCACTACACAGTCTGAGCACGATTACTCAAATCTGCCCCAGTCCCAAGGGTTCACAGTCAAACAGCCAATTTAAATAAGGAGGACATCTAAACAAATGGGCTTGAAGGCAATTGGAGGGGGGGGACAAGCCTTAAAATTTACATAAATGTGTTCCCAGAAAAAGAAGTCCCCCTTGACCATTGAGAAGTGGCAAGAAATCAACCCCAGAAAAGGAAATGGAGAATTAAAGAGGCAGGAGATGGGGCCATTTGCAGACGCGAGCAAAAATGTACAGCCTCTTCAGAGTATCCCCAATTAATCATGCGGCCAACTTGCGAGTGGTTGATAATCCCCAGGAAATCACAGGGGATACTTTCCCCAGCAAGCTCTTTTAGGTTCCACTGTGGTGCAGGCACTCCTGTTATGAGAACTGGAATGTCTTGAAAGGGATGCTCCCCTCACAACCAGATGCTGTCTCTCTAACCAACAGAGATCAGAAGATCTAGGCCAGAGGCAAGTATGTCATCTGCAATAAATTCCAACTAATTCGGGAAAGAATTTCTCTAAAAATAACCCCAGAAAGAGCTCTCAGGGGCCGATACATGAAGCGAATCAAGACAACCAGCATGGCACAGCTGCTGGAGTGACTAAACAGTGAGAGATCCGAGTTCAAATGCTGCTGTCATCCACTCTGACAAATCGTTGCTGTGCACCCACCACGGTTCCTCATCTGTAATTATAATGTAATTATGAAACCTTTATAAGATTTGTAACGAATAAAGGAAAAGAACTGTTCAACCAGCAGCCCCAATGAAACAGTTCTGCAGAGGGGTGGGGGCAACATCAGAGTATCACTTCCAGGGAAAACCACAGAGTTTCCATCAGTTCCTAGAGAGAACGTGACCTCACTTCCAGGTTTCTACAAGAAGGGATGTCATGTTCTTGGAATGGCCCTTTTTTGTTTGTTTATTCTTCTCCAGCTGCTCCAGCTGAGGAACAGGAGGCTGGGGGCACGGGATGCCCCGCCCCAAGCAGGAGATCGGCAGCCCTCTGCCAAATAATAAGGATGGGGAATCTCAATAAACAAACGTGCATAGCCAGCCTCATATGAGAGGTTTTTAAAACGAGTAAAGCACACATAGACCCTTTGTCACACCACTGGTGGGAGAGACGGTGCCCAACACATGAACACATGAACCTGCCTTGTACTGAATCAGTCCCTTGTTCCATCTTGGTCAGTCTTTACACAGCTTTACGCAGCGGCTCTCCAGGGTCTCTGGCAGAGGTTTTTCACATCACATACGGCCTGGTCCTTTCTAACTGGAGATGCTGGGGACTGAACCTGCAACCTTCTGCACACCAATCAGATGTTCTACCACTGAGCCACATCCCCTTCCTCCCTACCTCAAGAGCAGCTTGCCCAGTGCCCTTAAACCGCCTGCTGCTGTGAGCAGGAGAGACCGTATGTCCCTTGGTGCTTACATTTTCCACCAGCAATTCCAAGCAGTCTCCATCTCACATTCTGTTGTTTGGTTAATACAGCAGGTGCACCAACCACTGTTTACACAAGTGAGCTTCCTGTTGCCATTTCACTGCAAAAGATTTGCTTGTTCTTATCTCCGAGACAGATCTGCCCCGGTTATGTTTTCCACCAGGAAATTCCCCCATGCAAGCCCTAAGAAACGATGTGTTCTAAGGCCCTCTGGTTTTTCACCGTACTTCCTTATAAACCAGGGGTGGCCAAAATGTGGCTCAGGAGCCACACACGGCTTTTTCACACATATTGTGCAGCTCCCAGCAGGGCAGCTGGGGGAGTGAAGGGGAGGCATGCCTCTCCAGCCAGTGTTTCCCAGCCAGTTTTCCCCTCCCTGGATAGGCTTGAGGTGTGGGGGAACAGAGAAAGAACGCAGCTTTAACTTTAAATGTGTTCTCAAAGTCCCCCCCCCCCCACTGGCCATTTTGAAGAAGGCATTTGTCTCTTTAAATCTATTCTCCAAGCCAAGCCAAGCCAAGCCAGCCAGCCAGCATGGGGGTGGAAGAGGCTTGGAGGACGCACCTCTCCCCCCCTTCTGCTTTCTTTGTTTCTCTCTCTCTCTTTCTCTCTTTATTTCCACCTCCCTCTCTCTTTCTCTCTCTCTTAGACCAATAAATATCATTGGCAAACAAATAAATATCATTGGACAAACAAATATCATTATCAATATCTGTTTTCACCCCTTTTGTTTTTATTTTTGGCAATCTCGTTTATTGTTCATAAAAAGCAAATTTGCATATTTTTAAATAAAAATGTGTGTGTAATATTTGTTCATATCTTGAGGCTCTCAAACATCTGACGTTTATTCTATGTGGCTCTTACGTGAAGTGAGCTTGGCCACCCCTGATATAAACCGTCATAAGACCACAAAAGGCTACAAGTTTGCTGGTATGAGATAAGAACGAACACGCTGAACGGCAGAATGATCCTGTGCCATTATTTCATAGGAAAAAGCTGAAGCCAACTTTAGCTTGGGTCCTAATCCTTGCTTCCTCATGTCAAATAGAAAGGACTTGGGAGCTTTGGCCCTCAAAAGCTCATAACTCCAAAATCTTATTGGTCTCTAAGGTGCGCCTGGACTCAAATCTAACAGTTCCCCCTGCAGCATGAGGCGCTTGCTCTCAAGAAAGATCAATGTCTTTTAATGGACGGTAGACCATTCGATTTTGGCCCACCATTTTGCCTCCCTTGGAGGGTCTTATCTTGGTCTGCCTCATTTCTCCAGGGACACAGTTGGAGTGTTTTTGGGGGGGCAGGCAGGGGCTCTTCTGTGTGGCCCTTGATCTGTGGGGCACCCCAGGAATGGGTCCTGTCCCTGACACTGTCTAACGTCTACACATGTCCTCCAGTGGAGCTCATCAGGAGGTTGGGGGTGGGTTGCTGTCAGTATGCCGATGGCACCCAGCTCTTCCTCCTGCTGAATAAGCAGCCAGAAGCGGCTCTCTCTTCTCTGACCCTGGTTGAATGGCTGAGGCAGCCAAGACTGAAGCCCTGCAGCTGCATAAGACTGGGCCTGTGGGAGGGACTGCAGCTTCCGGCTCCGGAGGGGGTCCAGCTCTCACCTGTGGACTCTGTGAAGAGTCTGGGGGATGCCTCCCTTACCTTGGACAAGCAGGGGTCCACAGTCGCAAGGCAGGCTCTTTTCTACCTACGCCAGGCCCGTCACCTGGCCCCTTAGGTGACCCAGCCAGACCTGGCCACAATGATTCACGCCATGCTCACCTCCAGAATAATGGTAAAGGGTTCCCTTGCTCGAAAGCCAGTCGAATTCGACTCTAGGAGGCGGTGTTCATCTCCGTTTCCAAGCCGAAGATGCAGCAGCCGGGCTTCTGACCGGAACGTCTTGATCTTCACAGAATACCAAGTCAGGTTCAAGGTTTTGGTGTTGACCTTCAAGGCCTTGAGCAGTCTGGGACCCACGTATCTGTGGGACCTTCTCCTCTGGTATGTCCCCTGGAGAGCTTTACACTCTGCAGATAACAACCTGCTGGTGATCCCTGGCCCCAAAGATGTCTGGCTGTCTTTTTTGGTCCTGGCCCTGACCTGGTGGGACTCTCTGCCTAACACCACCAGGTCCTGTGAGACCGGATGCGATTCCGCAGGGCCTGCGAGGCAGAGATGTGTCCCGCCAGGCTTTGGGTGGAGGGCAGCCACTGTGTTCTGTTGTGGCTGGCACCCTCCTCCTCCTCCTCTCCTCCTCCCCTGAGTTCTGCTCTTGTGTTCCCTCTCCCCCTGCCCAGAAAGTGGCCACGCAGTCCAGAACTGGGATGAAATTTTTAAGGACACCATCTGGGACTTTTTTTTAATCTGGCTTTTTAAATTCGTCATTCTAATTTTGCATTTTTAAAATTGTTAATGTTTTATATATTCATTTTATGGCTTTGTGCCTCTGTTGTACTTTGCCCAGAGCCCAGCACAAGCTGGGATGGGGCAATTAATAAATCAAATAATACTACGAATAATATACAGCCTTTCTTGAAGCAGCTGCATTGGCTGCCTGTTGGTTTCTGGGTCGAATTCAAGGTGCTGTTTTTGACCTTTAAAGCCCTAAACAGTCTCAGGCCATCATACCTGAGGGATCCTCTCTCCCTTTAGGACCCCCTCAGCAGCTGCGGCCATCGCCTCGTGCCCTACTGGTGGTGCCGGGCCCTTGGGTTGCATGTCTGGTGTCCACCAGGGTGAGGGCTTTTTCAATCACAGTCCCATCCTGGAGGAATGCCCTCTCAGATGGGCCCTGGGCCCTGAGGGACAGCCCTAGGTTCTGCAGAGCCTGTAAGACGAAGCTTTTCCACCAGGCCTTTCCTGGTTAAGTTTGGGGGGGGGGGCTTAAAGCTGGATCCACCGCTGTCAGTTGTACACTTTGGTTTTTATGCTTTGTAATTGTATACTCTTTTAACTATGATGTCTGTTTTATACTGTTGTGAACCACTCTGCCACTTTGTGGGGGAGGGGCAGTATATAAATTGAAATGATAAATAAATATAAATAAGAGGGGAACCTGTAGAAGAGAGGCTTAGGATCCAAACCCTTGTTTCCAATCCCTGTTCTCAATTATATATCCCAATTTCTCAAAGACAGGCACACGTATACACTACTTCAGATGGTTTTATTCAGGCCTGTAACTACAGTGGGGCTTTGGGGAGCTCTACCCCCTTTCTTACAAACACAGCCCCACAAGAATTTATCCTGTAAATGCTTTTTTCAATCATTTAAAAACATATTTTAAAGGTGTGCACTCCTTTAAGCAGAGTGGGGTGCTGTAGTTGACTAATTCCTGCACTGAGCAAGGGGGTTGGAGTAGGTGACCTCTAGGATCCCTTTTAACTCTGTGTCAAGAAACTGGTCTGCTTTAAGAGAGTTTTTCTACCTAAGTTTTCTTGATTATAGGAGTTATCACCCCCACCTGCTGCCTTGTTATCAGAATTGTTGCTTAGGCTGGCAGAAGTGATTAACTTGCAGCAGCTGAGACCTGTCATCTAAAGTGGTTGACAGCTTGCAATTTAGAGATCTAGCCTGGTAACAGCGTTCTATTGGCTAAAATTTTCTTTCTGCACTGAGAACTTCAGCCCCTCCAGAAAAAAAATTGCCCCACAAATCACAAAATCCTGGCAATGGGCCTGGTCTTATTGCCCAGACCTGGGGTCTCCAACCATTTTTGAGCCTGCGGTCACCTTTGGGGTTCTGACACAGCATGAAAGGCACAGCCACAGAATAGCTGCCATACAATGGCTGCTGCTGGAGGCAGAGCTGGCTACAAAGGGCTGCCAGGGCTCACCTCCAGTCACAGACTTAAGCTCCTTCTGCTGTAGTGGCAGCGGCTGCAGAGCAACATTTTTAACAATCTGTCCAGCCCATCAATGCTCCAGGGCCAAGCAGCAGCCCTGCTAGACTAAAGCCCTGCCTGGCCCCACCCACTTTCTAAAAACACTCAGAAAGCCCCAGAAAATGTGCCACGGGGGCCAGACATTTCTTTAGAATACGATGACAAAATAGTGCCATACAAACTCGTAAAGCAAGTAAAACATTATATCATACGGAGCACTGCAGTAACGATCAAGGCAGAGCTGATGCGAGCACAGACAACTTAAATAGTAGCTACTGTGTGTGCAAGAAAAGATTAACAGTGAAAATGAGAAAAAAGAAGCAAACATCCATTTCCTCTTAGGCGGTATGGATCTCCAAACTCCAGCGATTAGTTCCTTGGAGAAAATGTCAGCTTCTGAGGGCAGTCTCTGTGGCATCACAGCCCCGCTGAGCTCCCTTCCCAAACTCTGCCCCCAAATCTCCAGGAGTTTCCCAACCCTGCGGTGGCCGCCCTTGGAGAACATCAGAGGCTTTGTGTTCAGCAGCAGCATCAGCATCAGGGGAGGTGGCCGGCCTGCACCTGAGTGGCAGCACCCCCTGAGGCTGCATGTGTCAGGGAGGTCACATGCTTCCTCCGTGTAGAACAAGCCCCACATGCAGAAAACTAGTGTGTCAGGGAAAAGGGCCTAGCATTCTCCCTCGCAAGCCAGTTTTCCTCGGGCTGGATCCCCACCCCCACCCCCCAGTGAGTTATGTCAAGGTAACAAGTTGACAGAAGCCAATTTTCACTGGTTTCCTCCTCTTAGGCAATGCTCCCTCTAAGCTGTGGAGTCTTGTGAGCAAAAATTCTACTTTGTGGGCTACTGGCATTAAAGTTGTGAGCGAGCGATTTGGCCGCTGCATCAATTAGGTTGCTCTGGAGCCCTCCTTCCTGAGCTAAGACAAAAATGTATGAGCCGAGGGCTAAAAAACTGTGAGCTAGCTCACACTAACTCAGCTTAGAGGGAACACTGCTCTTAGGCACACAAATTCCCACAGCTGAGAGTTCAGAAACCCTCCAGGAAGGGATGTTGTGCAGCACAGGAGCAGAGATGTGAAAGCTCAGAAAAACCAGGGAAATACAAGGAGAAACCCCTCTCCCACAATATTCTGATGGGAAAGACTGGGGGGGGGGAATCCCTTGGAAAATGTGTAATGCTTTTTAAGACAGATTTTACTCACAATATCTGCATAGTGTTCAATTCTTTCATTGGAAAAATTGGGAAATTTATGGGCGCACTGATAAAAACTCCTATGAACTTATTTTTCTTTTGGAATGAAGGCAATGTCCTGAGATGGCACTGCGGACAGCAGTTTTCTTTAGTCTCCTTTAGTTTTGGTACAGTTGCAGTTTGGCATGTAGAAAACTAAGGTATTTAAACTCTGTAACACCAATGGATGCCATTTTACTCTATATGTGAACAGGTATATAAGTGACACATTTTATGTTGTTAAATATCAAACAACGAGTTTTGGTTTGATAGAAATATAAGTATTGCATCTATTTCAATCCCCCCCCCCCCCCCCCGCACACAATTTTTTTTTTTTTTACCCCTGTGGCTTTAAGACTTCTGGAAATCACATCTCTGGCGAGGAGGGAGACTCAGAAGAGACCGCTTTTCTTCTCCCTTCTGCCGTGCAGCGTCACCCCGCTGCAAATGTGACCGGCTTCACAGGAGAGGTGAGAGGAGCAGGGGGCCCATGCTCTTCTTTCCCCGTCCCATGCGACCTACATCAAGCAGAAGCTGCACGAGACGACAAAGATGTCGGGTCTCTCAGACAAACGGAGGTTGTCTTCAAGTTTGGGCCAAAAATTTAACGAGGGCATATACACCAGTGTAAACCACAGCCCCAGTTCTGTGCGTGACTAACACTGACACCATTTCCCCAGGCGGTTTCAGCCACAGAGCTCTGGTTTCTGTGTACTTGAGCCAGGGCAGAACAGGTGGAACAAGCTGTCATTCAATAAATAAATAAAGGTTCTCCTACTGACCTGGATGGGCTAAGTTCAGCCCTGTCTTGTCAGATCTCGGAAGCAAAGCAGGGTCGGCCCTGGTTGGTACTTGGATGGGCGACCGCCAAAGAAGTCCAGGGTTGCTACACAGAGGCAGGCAATGGCAAAATCACCTGTGTTCACCTTTTGTCTTGAAAACCCCTCGAGGGGTCACTGTAAGTTGGGTGCCACTTGATGGCACTTTCCTCCATGACTACCACTCACTACTGTGCAGGGGTGGACTGGCCGTTTCACTTCCAGGGGAAGTCCCCGGTGGGCTGCTGCCCTGGAAGGCTGCTGGCCACCAGGAGAGACAGAGCCAAACCTCAGGAGCTCTGCTCAGGATGGCGGGGGCCACTCAGAGCAGCCTGCTCCAGAGACATTTCAACTTCCCAGTCCATGCTAGCTACAACAGACACGTTCCAGTCCCAAGAGGAAGAGCAAAGTCAAGAATGTCCTTTGAAGTCACAGAATCACAGCACTGGAAGGGACCTCCAGGGTCATCTAGTCCAACCCCCTGCACAATGCAGCAAATTCACAAATACCTCCCACACACACACACACACACACACACACACACACACACACACACACACACACTGACCCCTGTTCCATGCCCAGGGCAAAAAAAACCCTCCAGGATCCCTGGCCAAACTGGCCTGGAGAAGAATTGCTTCCTGACCCCAAAGTGGTGATCTGCATCCTCTCCCCTGACTTTCATGCTCTCCTTCTGGGGTAAGGAAGGAGGCTTCAGTAGCACCGAAAACCAGAAGTAGGATGGGCGAGATCCTGTAGATGCCTTCCACTCGCAGAAGAGCTTTCCTCTGGCAGGAAGAGTGTCCCCTTGGCACAAGTGAATCCTCTTGTGCCAGGCGAAGTCTCCTCCTCCTGCCAGAGGAAAGCTTCTTCACTCCTAGAAGAGATCTACCTCTGGGGGTGCACAGAAGCAGCCCTTGCAGCTTGTCTGTTTTTTTAAGCTCGACTGTTGCCTTCTCCACATTTGTCCTGCAAGGGCTCGACTCTTTGAGAGGCAGCCTTTGTCTCCAGGCTCAGAAACCCACCAAAAGCTGGCGGCACAGCCAGGTATGGCCGCATCCTTTAAACCCTTTCCAAATGTTTCCATCCCGCTCTTCCAAAACGCTCCTACTCTAAAATGCCTTTTGTTCAGCCCAACAGCTCCAGCCAGCCAGCTTCCTGAGCACGCAGCGCAAGCTTATCAGGAAGCCAGCCATCCTGGAGATTATCATCTCATTTTGGAGCATTTATATCACTATACGGAGGACTACTTCTGCTGCAAGGCAGTCTCTTTCCAAACCCATATTCAATTAAATGCCTCGAGAACATTTAGCAAGGTCTGGGAGACCTTCAGGAGAACCTACACCTGTAACTGTCTTAAGGACGCTGGACTCTCACTCAGCCTCCCTCAACGTGGCTTACAAAGCACACCTACAGTACATGGCAAAGGGGTTTTTTTTTTCACATTGCGGCGGGGGCAGGGAGGGGGGAGACGTTACAGAATAAACCCAAGAATCTACTTGGCAAGATCCCTACACCCAGCCTTCCCCTGCCCCCGCCCCAGAGACCTCTACTAACCAGGGTTGCTTTCTTAGGACGACATAGTGAAGGTGATCTGTCCACACCCCCATGATGAAAACGAAAGAATCTCTCGCTCTGTTTGCTCTCCTCAGTGCCAGAGGGCAGTTTCCCCAGGTTCAGGCAAACATTCCATATGCCACAAATAGCAACAAAAACCACGACAGAGGAGCAGGCTTTCCGCATACTCCTGATGCCAACTGAGTTTCACAACTACCAGAGAGGCGCCCAGCCTTTTGTTGATGCAATTCTGTTATTTCAAAGAGACGATGCCCCTGGTATACTGCAACCGGCATTTAATTCACCCCTGAAATCCAAGCAATCACTGAACTCTGACGCAAAGTTCGGGGTTTAGGAACATGTTATAAGGGGGGGGGGGATTAATAAAACCACCTCTGGAGTCCGTGCTTTAACTAAGCATGTTGAGGACTTCATGGCGAACAGGTTTGCTGGGTGAACATACCTGGTGGAAGCTCCCTGAATCGCAGAGATCAGATTCTGAACAATTCATGGCCATCTTCCCTGGTGCCCCTCGTCACAAGCGGGGGGGGGGGGCCATGCTGAGCCATTCTGCACCTCCATGGTCAAGGCTGAGCCTTTACTGTGCAGGTGCAGAACAGCTTGGCACGACCCCCCCCCCCCCCCCCCGCTTGTGACAAGCGGCACCAGGGACAATTGCCATAAACTGGCCCAAATCTGATGTTGTTGCGATCAAGGGAGAGTCTCTCATATGTGAGCTAACTCATCTCATTTACTGGAGAGGAGGCAGTATCGCACGGGTCACAGCCACTCAGGTGATGAAAACGACCACCTTCTAGAAAGCATGGCCTAGCTGACAGGTTACCCCCACTTGGTACCTGCTCAGTTGGATGCATCTTTCCAAAGCAACCAACAACAGATACAGTCAGTAGCATCTATTCTAGAAGGGACTGCAAAAAACGATCAGGGTGGCATGTGAGCAGAAAGGTATGGAAGGCCTGCCAAAGTTTTAAAGTCCCACTTCAAAAGTCTAAAACTTTCCCCCCTGTTTACGACATGCCTTTTAATGCTGAAGGGGGCAGCAGCAGACGTGGTGGGCGGAGGGTACACTGCAAAAAAAGCCATCTGACCACAGGGCAATCATGCAGACAAGCAAACCCAAACTCATCTGGACACATCCTAGCAGCTTGCCAAACCACCACTTGCCTGCTGGCATCCAGTGTGAGATAAATAAGCAGGTGTTTCACCACACCTGACTGCAACTATGGGCACTTTCACACTGTATAATGCAGTTTCAATCCACTTCAGCCACCCTTTGCAAGTGGATTTTGCCATTTCACACAACTGCAAAGGGCACTGAAAGTGGACTGAAAGTGCATTATTTTGTGTATGTGAAAGTGCTCTGCAGCGTCACACTTTCTGCAATAGATCAGCCAATTGAAGTTTTATGTTGATTATTTTTCTGGGGAAGCCCATTGTAAGTAAGGCAGCAGTCTGGGGTATTTTGGTGTTACTGGAATACAGAATCAGAAGAAATCACCAATGGTTTCAACTTTACTGACAAGCTTATGCTTTCTTCAGTGCTTGAAAAAAAGTTATTTTAAGTTTTTCAATCAACTTTTAATCAACAAGCGGACTGATCAGTGAGTGAGCAAATCAATAGGTGCCATTTGTATAACTGGAGGACTGCTTTAACCAGCAACCGAGTACCTTGGAAGCATTTTGCTCTTCATACAAGGAAAAAAGTAGCATCTTAATTAGAAACATAGAACTGGCCGGGATCCTCAAGGGTCATCTAGTCCAACCCTCTGTGCAATGCAGGAAATTCACAGCTACCTCACCTCCCCCAATCCCTTAGTGACCCCTGCTCTATGCCCAGAGCATTACTACAATCATCTTCACAGTATACTGTACAAGTACTGAAAGTCTCCTGAAATGGCATTTTCAAAAGAAAGCCACTCTCTGAGGCAGAGGCCTTTGTTTCAGATTTCTGCCACAAGGGATGAGAAGGGAGCAAATGAGCTTCATTTATCAAATACCAACAAGAGCAAGGGGGATGCCATTTATTTAAATCCGACATGACGCTATACGAGGGCCAAGAAGCCCATCTATTTCCAAACTAATGCTTCAGACCTTCCAGTTATCTGTTTAAAAACAGCGGCCAAAGAGCCTGAGAATTTAAAATTAAACTCTCTCAGGCTAGCAGATGCAAACAAACCCAGCTGGGTCAAAAGGAGTTTACAACAAAAGGGCTGTGCTATCCGCCAGTCCTGGAAAGTGTTAGTAGTGTGGGCGGGAAGGGGCCGTGGCTCAGCTTTCCATTAAGAAGCTCCAGGGATGGCTCAGGAAGCTAAGCAGGGATGACCTTGGTCAGTATTTGGATGGGAGACCACCAAGGCAGTCCAGGGCTGCTATGCAGAGGCAGGCAGTGGCAAACAACTTGCCCTGACCAGGATGGCCGAGGCTAGCCCCATCTCGTCAGATCTCGAAAGCTAAGCAGGGTCAGCCCTGGCTAGTACTTGGCTGGGACACCACCGTGGAAGTCCAGAGTTGCTACACAGAGACAGGTAAGGGCAAACTACTTCTGTTCATCCTTTGCCCTGAAAAACCTAACAGAGGTGTCAAACCCATTTGTTATGAGGGCCAGATCTGACATAAATGTCACATTGTCAGGCCGGGCCATGGGTGCCATTAAAAGTAATACAAAAAGCGAAAAAGGGGGCAACTCCCCCCCCAAATAGCTGCGAACCAAGAGGGTCAAGCTAACAAAAGAATTATTATAAAAAATATAAACATTAGGGTGTACACATAAATAAAACATAATAAAATTAATCATAATACTGGAGATATAAACTTTATAAAGGACACAGGCAAACCCAATTAACAATATTATTTTTTACTCAAACTACAAACATGCTTAAATTGTTAACACTCTTACAGTATTAACAGTCTTTGACAACTGAAACCTCTTGCTCTGAATTACTGTAGCAAAATCTGGAGTCAACGTCTGTGCTGCCACAATCTCGAGTGTGCTGTTTAGGTGTGCATCTGCAAGCTGAGAACGTACTTTTAATTTATTGACATTTATTACAAAAAAGAGCTGATCACAGATGGGTCATTGTCCCAAACATAGACAGAATTTTAAAAGCAGAAGCCTTAGGTAAAGGTAAATGTTTCCCTCACTCGAAAGCTAGTCAAATCCAACTCTAGGGGGCAGTGCTCATCTCCATTTCCAAGCCGAAGAGTCAGCGCTGTCCAAAGACATTTCCGTGGACATGTTGCTGGCATGACTTAATGCTGAGGCGCACAGAATGCCGTTACCTTCCCACCAAAGCGGTACCTATTTATCTACTTGCAATTTTTGCTTTCGAACTGCTACGTTGGCAGGAGCTGGGGCCAGAGACAGGAGCTCACTCTGTCATGCAGCACTCAGGTCTCGAACTGCTGAACTAGCAGTCTTCCAGTCTGCAGTTCAGCGTCTTAATCACTGAGCTACTGTGGCCCCTTAAGCTAGGGGTAATTCAGACACCAAAATTGGTAAAATTTGCTAATGCCAAGTTCAGAAAGCTTATCCTTCAGTACAACATCATATTGCTCCCCCACCTACCTGTGTTTTGTGGCATCCTTACATTGGTAGGTGGGGAGCAATATGTGTCCCATTTTGTCGACTGTACTGACTCACTATCTGTAATCCGCCTTGAGTATGCCTCCCACCTTAGAGAAACTTTCCTCCCAGCAGAGGATCATCTGTAAAAAAACAACAACAACCCATGAGCACTGATCCCTGTGGCTATCTGGGACAGCATCCCCGGAGCTGCAGGCTGAGCGGAGAGGCACCTGACCTCACCTTGGAACCTTGAGCCGGCACGAATGCGGCTGTGGTGGCTCCCGGCTTACCAGTGAGGCTGCCACTGAAGTGAGGGGGTTGTGCTTGCCTGCTGCAGACGAGGCTGTTCTGCCGTGCTGAAGTCACAATCGGAGTGGCTCCGCCCCCTCGCCCCCTCCCAAGCAGCCTCCTGTTCCCTCCCTCGCACCAATTGTCTGCGGGCCAGATGACAGCCCCAGATGGGCCGGTTCCAGCCCCCGGGCCTTAAGTTTGTCACCCCTGCCCTATGGGATAACCATGTCAGCTGCGATTCCATCCTCCTTCCCCTCCTCCCCAACACCACCACTACCACCATGTTCCATCCTCGGTAGCCTCTCCCTGAAATGGATCAAGTTGTAGGTACTGTGAGAAGCCTCCATGTGAAAGCTGCTGCCAGTCAGAGTAGGCAGTACTGACTTCGACAAAGCAAAGATTTGACTCAGTGGAGTGCAGTTTTGTATGTCTAATCCCTGCAACAGCCCTGAAAAAGTGCCTTTCTGAACAAGCCACACTAAGCAGCAAATGCAATTAATGGGTTTCTCCCCTTAATGAAGCAAGCTCTAATGCACGCTAACTTGTGCTAAAATAAAATTTAGTCCTTAAAGGTGCCACAAGACGCCAGTTTATTAGTCCTCAAGCAGACAGCATGATGTAGTGGTCAAAGAATTGGACTAGGATCTGGGGAATCTATATTCTAATTCCAAGAGGTTTTTTTCCTGTGTGGATACTTATATCTGCCAAAAGAGAGCTCACTCTCCCCCAACAGCTTTTCCTACATAGTCAGGGGCCTTCCTCAGTCTGCAGAAAAAAACAAAAAGTAAAAAAAAAATTCAGGGACCGTTGAATTCCCCCCAATACCTTTTGAAATGGCCTTCGCAGGGATCTCTAACTCCAGGCGTCAACTGTGAGAGATTAGAATGTTCGGGGGTGGGGGGTGGGGGAGAGGGTTCTAACTGTTTCTGTCAGTTAAAGGCAGGGTTTTTACTGGCAGAAGTCTAGGGTTGCCAAGTACACACACCCCCACACCCCGGCCACCAGAAGTGGATCCAGATCCAGGCTGGGAAACTCCTGGAGATTTGGGGGTGAAACCTGGGGAGGACAGGGACCTAAGTGAGGTACAGTGCCATAAACTCCACCCTCCAAAGCATCCATTTTCTCCATGGAAAGTTATCTCTGTAGTCTGGAGATGAGCAGTAATTCCAGGGGATCCCCAGGTCCCACCTGGAGGCT
Source organism: Lepidodactylus listeri (assembly GCA_029233225.1). Lineage (NCBI taxonomy): Eukaryota > Metazoa > Chordata > Lepidosauria > Squamata > Gekkonidae > Lepidodactylus > Lepidodactylus listeri. Next base: position 95,197,764 of record JARCFY010000012.1, read on the forward strand.
GGCATCCCTAGGCAGCACTCTCTGTGTGACTTGATACTGCCTGATTTGCATGATTCAGGTAGGCTCAGCTGCTTTGCTAGTGTTCTTCAGCAGCCACCCTATGAAAGCCAGTGTGATGTAACAATTAGAGCTTCAGACTAGGTTCTGTGAGACCCAGGTTCAGATCCCCATCTTGTGGTGGAAGCTGACTGGGAGATTTTGGACCAGTCACATGCTTTCAGCCTAACCAACCTCACAGGGTTGTACAGATAACAAGGAGGAAATAATAATGTAAGCTGCTTTAGTCTGTGGAGAAATACTGTAATTTTTCTAGGTAGAGGCTGCGGGGGAGGGGGGTGGAGATGGAAAGCTGAAGAGAGTGAAAGGTAGGTTGTCAGTTGGGTGGGAAGGAAATAGGGTTGCCAACTCCAGGCTGGGAAATTCCTGGACATTTGAGGTGTGGAGCCTGGGGAGGGACTACAGACCAGTATAATGCCACAGACTCCACCCTCCAAACCAGCCACTTCCTTCACTTGAACTACCATTGCCAGTGCACCCAGAATTACAACTGTTGTCCAGGTGACAGAGATCAGTTCCCCTGGATAAAATGTCTGCTTTGGAGGGTTGAGTCTATGGTATTATGCCCTGCTGAGGCTGCTTGCCTCCCCAGTCCTCACTGTCCCAAGGCTCCACCCCCAAATCTCCAGGAATTTCCCAACCTGGAGCTGGCAGCCCTGAGGTGAATTGATCTCTGCAGCTGGGAGATCCATTGTGATTCTCAGAGCACTGCCACTGCTGCTGTGGGGGGAGAGGAAGCAGGGAGGAGGCTGGGAGAGTGATGGGGGCAAAAGAGTGATGGAGTGAGAGGCAGAAAGAGAGAGAAAGAGTGATGAGGTGGGGAGGCAGAAAAACAAAGGGAATGATGACAGGTCAGAAAGAGAGAGGAAGTAACATACATGGAGGAGAGAGAGAGAGTAAGAAAGGGGGGGCAGAAGGGAGAAGGAGTGTGAGAGAGGTAGGGGGAGAAGGGAGGAAGCAAAGGTGTGAGGAATGGGATAACCATCCCGCAAGTTTCTTGTGGGTCTCCACTTGTCCAGGTTTAAGAACAGAAGAAGAGCCCTGTAGGGATCAGACCAGTGGCCCGTCTAGGCCAGCATCCTGTCTCACGCAGGGGACAACCAGTTCCTCTGGACGACCAACAACAGGTCTTCTCCTGAAGTTGTCTCCTGGCTCTGGGATTCAGAGGCATAGTGCCCTCAGCCACCATGGCTAGTAGCCACTGACAGACTTATCCTCCATGAATCAATCTAATAACCCCCTTATAAAGCTGTTGGTAAGTTTGAATCCCCATCTATGCCACAGAAGTTCACTGGGTTACCTTCAGTCAGTCACCCATTCTCAGCCTAACCTACCTCACAGGGCTGTTGTGAGGATACAGTGGAGAAAAGGAGGATAGAAGCCGACTCAGGCCCCCACTGGTATGACAGCGTGAGATATAAGCTAAATAAATAAATAATAAATAAAAGGACCGGGGGAAGGGGGGACATTTGAGGGCCATGATTCAACACACATCTAAGTGTGTCTAAGCCTGCTGAAATTCCCCAAGCTAGACATCACCTTTCATCTTTGACACCATGTTTAACAGTAGCGATCCCCACCAGAAGGCCTTTGTTCCCCCCAAAAAAGCATCCAGGAGCAGGGGAAATTCTCTCTCTCCTGCCTTGTTGCTTTCCCTCTCAGTATGCAAATAATACTGCCCGGCCCCATTGCAGAAGACCTCCAATCCTACCTGTGATGCCTTTACAGCTTAAGTTGCTTGTTGTAAACTGTTTTAAGATTAAGCTAATGGCAGCTGTACAGAACTGGAGGCATAAATAAACAGAAAGTGGTGTTACACAAGAACTGGATGACAAACAGCTCTCGTGGTGCACAGCCAGATAATCGCCCGGTTCTATATGGAACTCACAGCACAGTGACAGAAAAAATTAAAATAAAGTGGAGATGGAAGTCAGCTGAATTCCCAGGGCCACCCGGAGAGGCAGGGGAACAAAGTCACAAGAAAAGCTCAAGCCCTAGATATTCCAAACTTATTTCACGGAGTTACATTTGAAGCTTTGTAGAATAAGAATCCCAGCTCAGACATAAGGGAACACACCTCGCATTCATGCACAGTAAGAGAATGTGGTGATGGCCACAGCCAAATTCTGGTGACCCTGTGGGGTTTGCAAGCCAAGAGACATTCAGAGGTGGCTTGCCACTACCTGTTTCTGCGGAGCAGCCCCAGACTTCCATGGCGGTCTCCCATCCAAGGACCAACCCTGGTTGGCTTCCCAGACCGGATGTGATCAGCCTTGATTGGGCCCTCCAGGTCAGAGCAGGATTGAATATCTCTTTGTACAAAATGAGAGCGTCTGCTCAGGAAGGAAGAAGACCCGCTGTGCTCCCCTATCTCCCCCCTCACGGGCTTTAAAAGAGCAGCTCCTACACAGGGGTGGGGGGTGGCGCTCTTTCAGCCTGCACAACAGACTGGCAGGAAAGTGGAAACAAGGTGCAAAGGCAATTCTTGCCAGCTTTATCTGGAAAGGCACTGAGAGCTGCTCTGTCTCTGACCTCTGAACCCATTCAGTAAAGGCCCCGTTTTTCGGGTTTGGAGGTATTCCAACGGCTGTCACTCACCTTAGCTAGAACACAGACCCTTCACAGTCAGAGGCAGCATCTCTCTGACGACCCACTGCCGAAGATCAGCAGGGAAAGAGGTTTGCCTTCATGTCTTGCTTGGAAGCTTCCCTGAGGTATCAACTGGCTTCTACTGGAAACAGGACACTGGGCTAGATGGACCCCTAGTCTGATGCAGGACAGCTCATTTTAAGTTGTTCTAAGAACTTGGCTGGGCATCTTCATATGAAGGTATTAAAATAACCAAGTGTAAGTACCTCTGCTCTGGCCTCTGTATCTAATGCAGGGGTCCCCAACATGGTGCCCACTGACTCCTTTTCTGGTGCCAACCAAGTATTTTGGGAAAGGGGGTGGGGCCAGGTGGGGCTTTTCCCTAGCAAGGCTTCTGATTGGACACTGGAGATTTGATTGGCTGTGCAGTTCTTCAAAGGCGTTGCTTTGGCAGTAGTTGCCACCACAGCACGGGGATCTTCACTGTGTGAGTGACTGTAAGTGGTGGCAGCTATTTTGTGCCTCACCCCACCATGCTTTGTCAGAACTCCAAAGGAGCCTGCAGCCTCAAAAAGGTTGGGGACCCCTGATCCAACGTAACACTCTATGTTCCCACCACTGGAGCTGTCCACAATGAAAAACAAGCTCGACACAAGAACAAGCCAGAGTAATTTGAAACCCCAAAGATCACAAATGATGCTCACATTTTGGCTTGTTGGCACACACTGCACCCAGCCATTTCGGACACAGAGCACTCCCCCCCTCTTAATTTTCTTTATTAATAGTAATGCTGAAGCATCAGCAATGTCCCTTTGCTGCTCCACTGCGTATAAAAGTCCTCATTAAGAGCAAAGACTAGATTTGTTGCTGAAGTTTGAAACCCAGGATTCAGTGTGAGAGTGTTCCAATAGAAGCAATCAGCAACAGGTGTTCTTAAACAGAAAGTCCTTTATTGCTAGATAGGTCTTGTTGGTCACTTACACTTCTTGTGTTAGTAATACCTGGCAGTCAGACATCCAGGCATGATACACAGTATTCAACACTTAGTTCAGATAGTCCCCGCCAACCATGAAGAGATAAAAAAGGCGCCTAAGTATACTGGTTTTTCCTTCCCAGACTAAAAGCGGGAAAAGTTACAGTTTGCACCTGAAGGGAAGAAGCTGCTGAGAGCCAGGCTCCTCTCAGGATCAGAGGAGCCAGGGAGGCCATAAGCAAAACTGCAAGCAGCTAGCCTGAGAACAGGGAGCACATTCCAAGGGGAGGGGGTCTGACTCAGAGGAAACCATCTCTCGAGGGGGATATGGCAGCATTAGCTGACATTCAGACTGAACCATCCAAGCTTAATATTCCTGCAGTCAGTCCAAAATCTCGCACTTGAGCAGGCTACCTTACAGCCTGGATGGCTCAGACTAGCCCAGTCCCATTAGGTCTCAGAAGCTAAGCAATACTTTGGTTTAGGACTAATTTGACTGATTTAGTTTTTATCTACCGGCAGTCTTAACTGAGATTTTAAACTGTCATCTTTTATGTGCGTTCTAAACAAAGACGGAACCACCACACTAAAAAAGAGTGGGAGATTATTTTAATCTTCCAGGTCATTTCATTGCAGACTTAAGAGTGGCACTTCTCAAACAAAGAAACTGCAGGGGGAAACCACAACAGGAGATGGCTGAACTTGAGTTCATTCATTCATCAGTTCAGAGCAATGGAACCACCACCACCACCACCCCAGCGCACCTGAATAAGGACACAAGATGCCTACCTCACCACAGAGGCTACAGTTCTTCCCCAAGCATCTCCCCTCAGCTCTAATCAAAGTGGAGTTTATTTTGCATTGTATTTCTGCATCCTTTACAAGCATTTGTTGCAACACCCCTCCCTCCTTTTGACTGGGATATAAGGACTCAGCGATATCCATGCCTATTTGTGTCTGATGAAGGGAGCTGTGACTCTTGAAAGCTTATAACCCCAAACTAATTGGTCTCCAAGGGACTACTGGACTTGACTTTAACATCACCCAATTAAGGTCCTTCAAAACATCCTATTTTTAATAGCCTTGCTCAGGTCTGGCAAACTGAGGGCCTTTGTGGCTTCCCTTATTGAGTCCAGGGGTCCGTTGGAGCGGGAGCGCACAGGAGCGAAGCTCCAGGAGTGAGGAGCCCAGGGGGCGGGCACATGACCAAGCCTCGCCCCCTCCTCAGCTTCCCCGAGCAGTGCAGAGGCGCAGCGCCCCGGGGAAAGCCCTGCTAGGGTCTTTATTGTTTTTAATGTTTTGTTTTAATATTGATAATTTTATCATTGTTCCTTTTGGTGTAGTGGTTAAGTGCGCGGACTCTAATCTGGGAGAACCAGGTTTGATTCCCCACTCCTCCACTTGCACCTGGCTGGATGACCTTGGGCAAGCCATAGCTCTGTATCAGCTATTCCCTCAAGGACAGCTTGGGAAAGAGATCTCTCAGCCCCACCTACCTCACAGGGTGTTTGTTGTGGGGAGGGGAAGGGAAAGGAGTTTGTAAGCTGCTCTGAGACTACAAGTGAAGGGCGTGGTATAAATCCAATCTCGTCTTCTCTTCTTCTTCTTTTATGACTGTGTGCTGCTTTTCCAGAGACTTGCTCAAGGTGGCATATAAATTTTCTAAGTATACCATTTTTTATCTGGGCACATGGCACATAAGTACTGGAGAAATTTCACCAACCCTTCAGCAGCTTCCACCCCATCAGTTTGGTGTAGTGGTCAGGAGTTGGACTCTACTCTGGGAGAACCGGGTTTGATTCCCCACTCCTCCACATGCAGCTGCTGTTCAGACCTTGGGCCAGTCACAAGTTCTCAAAAGACCTCTCTCAGCCCCACCTACCTCACAGGGTGTCTTGTTGTGGGGAAGAAAAGGGAAAGGGATGGGTGGTGCACATGTCCTGGGTATCTCAAGTCTACTTGAAACCGGGTGGTTTCAAGGGAGCAGGAAGAGAATAAGGGTGTGTTCTTTACGCTTATTTTTATTGCACAAAGTATTGGATAGGGAAGGGAATGGAGGAAGAGAAGGTCAGTTTCACTCACCTGTGGAGTGGAGCCTGGGGGGGGGGGGTTGCCTTCTGACACACTTCCGGTATGTTAGGGGGTGTGGCATATGCAAATGAGCTATGCAAATGAGCTATGCTAATGAGCTCCTGCACCTCTTTTTCTACGAAATGACCCCTGATTGAGTCCATCCACTTCATACTGGGTCTTCCTCTTTTCCTGCCGCCTTCAACTTTTCCTAGTGTTATTGTCTCTTCCAGTGAGTCTTGTCCTCTCATGATGTGACCAAAGTACAATTGCCTCAGTTCCATCTTGTCTTCTTCTAGAGAGAAGTCCAGATGGATCTGATCTAGGACCCACTGATTTGTCTTTTTAGTGGCCCACAGTATCCGTAAAACTCTCCTCCAGCACCACAGTTCAAAGGAATCCACATTCCCCTGTTCGCTTTCTTCATTGTCCAACTTCCAGACCCACACAGAGTAATGGGGAATACTATGGCACAAATTGTCTTGGTCTCCAGCAATATTTCCAGATTTTAATAAAGGACTTCCTGGGCTCATGGTTCCATTTCTTAAATGTTTTATTCACTCGTGTAAAACAGGCACCTTCCATTTGTCTTCATACCATAAAACTGTCTTCATTTTTCAGATCCTTAGAGGACACCTTATAAGCCTGAAAGTCCTAGACTGGCCTGACCTCAACAGAGCTGGGAAGCCAAGCAGGGTTGGCTGTGGTCAGTATTTGGATGGGAGACCACCAAGAAGTCCACAGTTGCCATGTGAAGGAAGGCAACAGCAAACCACCCCTGCTCGTCTCTGGCCCTGAAAACCCCATAAGGGATCACCACAAGTCAGTTGTGACTTGATGGTACATCATTATTATTATTAAATGACAGGAACTCAACAGAAACCAATGCCGGCATTTGCATTCTCTCCCCCAAGGGCAAGTCTGTCCTCCCCATGCAAAAGAACTGATAAACTGACTCTCACTTCTTCAACTAGAGCTAACCCTAACAGAATCTCTGTTATTCAACCCCCATCTCCAGGGAGTTCAGCCTATAAGAGGCTGGTTTACGGCATTATTGAATTTAAAAGAAAAATAGGTTCAAAAAAAGTAGGCATTGTAAAGACTTAAAGGCAGAGAAAGAAAGCATGAACCATTAAGTGACCCTCTGGCCTCCCCCCCCATTGGACTAATCTCTACCCACAAAACCAGTCCTAGAGCTGCCGCTCTTGGACACCAGAGGTCCTAATGTAGAGGTGCCAACTGCCAGGTGTGATCTGGAGATCTCCCAGAATTACAGCTGTTCTACAGATGACAGAGATCATGTCTCCTAGAGAAATTGGCTGCTTTTGTGGCATTTATAGGCCATTTAGGTCCCACCCCTTCCCAAACCCCAAACTTCTCGGTCGTTCCCAACCCAGAGCTGACCACTGTACCCAAGCATGCCCCTCCCTTCCTCGAGCACTGTGTCTGGACCCACTCGCTTCCCATGTCCTCCTTGTGCCGGGGGGGGGGGGGGGCGCAAAGCTAGCCAAGCTCTCCGGATTACAATACGGATTTTGACCCACGTTGAATTTTCACGAACAAATGAACCTCCTCTTGGATGTTTGGGCAGTTACACTTTATAATCTCATTAGCAAACGAAGGAGAGAAGCCACGTAAATGGGGAACTGAGGTTACCAGCTGCGAATTCACAAATGGGAGACAACCCCAGCTCCATCACCACATTAATCCAAGCCTGGCCGTTTGTGAAGAACAGCAGATCAAGCTCCATATACCTGGAACTCATGAATCCCTGAATAGCAGTCAACTTTTGACAGCTGTTACAGGAAAATTACGTCAGGAGAAGCTTCCATTGTCTATCTGACTTCACTTATACCCTGTCTTTCCTCTTACTGGGGGACTCAACACAGCTTACACGATTTTCCTGTCCTCCATTTTCCCCTCACAACAACCCTGTGAGGTGGGTTAGGCTGAGAGGCCAAGTAGACATTTGAACCTGGGTCTCCCAGCCTGACACTCGAAGCACTGCATCACATCATGCAGGAAAAAATGCAGCAATTCCTTTGAAGACAGAACACCGCAGCTTTTACAGCGGAAAATTTAATTTTAACTTAATTGCCTCTATTAATCATTAGTTACCTGAAGGGGATTTTTAAAAACTCTTAGAAATTATTTTATGATTATTGTATCCAAGTGGAGTAGCCCTCTGCAAGTCTCCGATAATGATAACAACAACTGCATGTAGTCAAATCACAACCAACTCAAGGTGATCCCAGGATCATGGAGTTTTCAAGGCAAGAGACAAACAGAGGTGCTTTGCCATTGCCTGCCTCTGCATAGTGACCCTGGACTTCCTTGGTGGTCCCCCATGTAAATAATAACCAGGGCCAACCCTGGTTAGCTGCCGAGGTCTAACAAGATCGGGTTAGCCTGGGCCATCCAGGTTAGGGCAAAAAACAAGCAGAGGTGGTTCCCATTGCCTGCCTCTGCATAGCAACTCTGGACTTCCTTGGTGGTCCAAGGGGGGATAATGTTGGAGGTGGGGTGACTCTTTATGTCAGAGAGGGTATACAGTCCAGTAAGATTGAGAGGGTAGGAGAACTGCATTCACTTCTGGAAATGCTGTGGGTTGAATTAGTGGGCCCAAAAGGAAGCTTAACACTGGGAGTTTATAGACCCACCAAATCAAAAGATAGAGGAGGATTATAAAATGATGAATGAATTCAAGATAGCGGCTAGACAAAATAACTGTGTTGTAATTGGTGACTTTAACTACCCACACATTGATTGGGTCAATATGTGTTCAAGTCGGGAAAAATAGATTGAGTTTCTAGACACTTCAATGACTGTGCTATGGAGCAGATGGTTACAGAACCGACCAGGGGAGAGGCGATCCTGGATTTGGTCCTAAGTAACGCCCAAGACTTGGTGAGAGATTTTAAAGTGACTGCACTGCTTGGAAACAGTGACCATAATGTTATTGAGTTCAACATTTGTATAAATAGGGAGTTGCCCAAAAAGACTGACACAACCACTTTGAACTTTAAAAGGGGTAACTTCTCTGATATGAGGGGTTATGTGTGGAGAAAACTGAAAGGAAAAGTAGAAAGGGTCAAAACCATTGGGGAAGCTTGGAGACTATTTAAAATTACAATCCTAGAGGCTCAGAGAAAATATATACCGGGGGTTAGGAAAGGCACAAATAGGTATAGAAAAAAGCCTGCATGTTTAACAAACTATGTAATGGAAGCTGTAAAAGGTAAGAAGGATTCCTTTAAGTGGTGGAAAGCTAGTCTCAGTGAGGCTGATAAAAGGGAACACAGGCTGTGGCAAATAAAATGCAAGTGTGTGATCAGGCAGGCAAAAAGGGAAGATAAGGAGCATATCGCAAAAAACATAAAGACCAACAATAAAACTTTCTTCAAATACATTAGAAGCAGGAAACCAGCCAGGGAAGCAGTGGGGCCCTTGGATGACCAAGGGATAAAAGGTGTAGTGAAGGATGATAGGGAAATGGCTGAGAAGCTGAATGCATTTTTTGCCTCTGTCTTCACTGTGGAAGATGAGAAGTGCCTGCCCACTCCAGAACCACTGATTTTGGGAGGGGTGTTGAAAGACCTGAGTCAGACTGAGGTGACAAGAGAGGAGGTCCTGCGACTGATAGACAACTTAAAAACAAATAAATCACCGGGCCCAGATGGCATACATTCAAGAGTTCTGAAAGAATTCAAATGTGAACTTGTGGATCTCCTGACAAAAATATGTAATCTTTCCTTAAAATCTGCCTCCATTCCTGAGGACTGGAAGGTAGCTAATGTCACTCCCATCTTTAAAAAGGGTTCCAGAGGTGATCCAGGAAATTACAGGTCAGTCAGTCTGACATCGATATTGGGTAAGTTGGTAGAAACTGTTATTAAGGAAAAAATTAGTACGCACACTGATGAACAAAATCTATTGAGGAAGACTCAGCATGGGTTCTGTAAGGGAAGATCTTATCTCACTAACCTGTTAGTGTTCTTTGAGGGAGTAAACAAACATGTGGACAAGGGGGACCCAACAGATGTTGTTTACCTTGACTTCCAGAAAGCTTTTGATAAAGTTCCTCATCAAAGGCTCTTAAGTAAGCTCAATAGTCATGGGATAAAAAGACAAGTCCTTTTGTGGATCAAAAACTGGCTAATTAAAAGGAAACAGAGAGTGAGTATTAATGGGCAATTTTCTCAGTGGAGGGAGGTTTCTCAGTGGAGGGAGGTAAGCAATGGGGTACCGCAGGGATCAGTACTCGATCCGATGCTTTTTAACTTGTTTATTAATGATTTGGAGTTGGGAGTAAGCAGTGAAGTGGCTAAATTTGCAGATGACACGAAGTTGTTCAGGGTGGTGAGAACCAGGGAGGGTTGTGAGGCACTCCAAAGGGATCTGTTGAGGATGGGTGAGTGGGCATCAACGTGGCAAATGGGGTTTAATGTGGCCAAGTGCAAAGTGATGCACATTGGAGCCAAAAATCCTAACTATAAATACACGTTGATGGGGTCCGAACTGGCAGAGACTGACCAAGAGAGAGATCTTGGAGTCGTAGTAGATAACTCAATGAAAATGTCAAGACAGTGTGTGACTGCAATGAAAAAGGCCAATGCTATGCTGGGGGTTATTAGGAAGGGAATAGATAACAAATCAGCCAGTATCATAATGCCCCTGTATAAATCGATGGTGCAACCTCATTTGGAGTACTGTGTACAGTTCTGGTCGCCACACCTCAAAAAAGATATTCTAGCATTGGAAAAAGTGCAGAAAAGGACAACTAGAATGATAAAAGGGTTGGAACACTTTTCCTATGAAGAAAGGGTGAAGCGCTTGGGGCTCTTTAGCTTGGAGAAACAACGGGTGAGGGGTGACATGGTTGAGGTTTATAAGATTATGCATGGGATAGGGCAGGTAGAGAAAGAAGTCCTTTTCTCCCGTTCTCACAATACAAGAACTTGTGGGCACTCCATGAAATTGCTGAACAGTCGGGTTAGAACAGATAAAAGGAAGTACTTCTTCACCCAAAGAGTGATTAACATGTGGAATTCATTGCCACAGGAGGTGGTGGCGGCTACAAGCATGGACGGCTTCAAGAGGGAATTAGATAAACATATGGAGCAGAGGTCCATCAGTGGCTATTAGCCACAAAGTATAGATAGGAACTCTCAGTCTGGGGCAAGTGATGCTCTGTAATCTTGGTGTTTGGGGGGGCAACAGTGGGAGGGCTTCCTGCCCCCACTGCTGGACCTTCTGAGGGCACCTGGTGTTTTTGGCCACAGTGTGACAGAGTGTTGGACTGGATGGGCCATTGGTCTGATCCAACATTGGCTTTTCTTATGTTCTTATAATGACCAGGGCTAACCCCACCTGGCTTCTGAGATCTGGCAAGATCAGGATAGTCAAGCATCAAAATGCATTACTTCGTTAAAACTCTCAACATCCCATCTCCAGCCACAGAAACAAGCCAAGTAGCCATTTTTATTTATAAATTATCATTAAAAAAAATTTTTAGATGCCTCCCGATTAAAAACCCCCTATTTAACGCAAAAGGCTGTCAACAATTAGATTTTAAAAAACAAAACCTGTTGTGCGGCCCTTCCCCTGGGACTGCCTGCACGGCTTCAAAGAACACCCCAGCTCCCGGATTGCAGAACTGCCCATGACACACTCTCCTTGAAGCTACCCAACCCAGGGATCTGCACACACATTCCATGCACAGCTACATCACTTGCAGGTTCCACGTGGATATTTACCACTCAGACCCCCCCCCCACCTCAACACACACACAAGCTCAATAAACAGGCCATTCACTTTGATATCTGAGTTCATCACTGAGGCAAGATGGGTCAGTGGTAGAGCAACCGCCTTACATGCAGAAGGACCCAGGTTCAATTCCTGGCATCTCCGACTAAAAGATAGGTGATCTGGCCCTGACCTGGATGGTCCAGGCCAGCCCAATCTCACCAGAAGCTAAGCAGGGTCAGCTCTGGTTGGTCCAGGGTTGCTACGCAGAGGCAGGCAATGGCAAACCACCTCTGAACATCTCGTCTTGAAAACTCCATGTGGGTTCGTCATAAGTTGATTGCAACCTGACAGTCCACCACCACTGGTGACGTGAAAAGCCTCCGCTTGAGCCCCAGGGAAGGCCCCACTAACCACTGCAGGTAACATTGACCTCGATGAGCCCCACGCACAAGCTACACATGAATGCACATCGAACCTGCATATGCAAAATTCATAAGTAGTATGTGTGAAAAATAGATCTGGCCGGAAACCGTGCATTGCAAAAAGGTTACAAAAGGTCCAAGCCACTGACAAACACCAACTTAAATTTTCAGTAGTTCAGAACGCAAGACTGGAGGGCAGGACAACTCAACCATAGCGCAATGCATGAACCAACAAGACACAAACTTCTGAAGTACCACCTTGTTTACAGTGCATGACTCTGGAAATCATCTCCATCTTAAATACGACATGTTTCCATGTTATCTGACACAGTTTTGACTCCTGAAAGCTCACACCACGAAAACTTTGTTGGTCTTTAAGGTGCTCCTGGACTCAAATCTAACATGTTTCCGGGGTGTTTACCCAGACTGAAGAGGGCCAATGTGGCGTGACAGTCAGCTTGTCAACAGAGCGCCTGGGCCGTACATTCAACAGATGACCCTAACCATGTCACCCTCTTTAAGCTTCACCTACCTACAGAGTTATTTGTGCGGTTAAAGTGCAAACACAAGAACCATTCACACCACCTTCTGCTTCCCTGGACCAAGGTGGAGGAGATTAAAAATGGACAGATGCTAGAAATCCAACACCTACAGAGGCGTTTCCTACTTGCAACAGAATTTTCATGGTTTTGAATTACTCTCTATAAAAACAAAGCATCAAGACACAATCTGAGCCACATGGAAAGTGCCATTAAAAAACCAAATATGAAAGTACAAAGACCACAAATTTCATACCCAGGGAGAATCTGAGCATCACCATAAGGTTGCGAGGTCTCTCTTGGCTACCATCAGGGGATGGGGTAGGGTTGTCAGATTCAGGCTGGGAGATTCCTGGAGATTTGGGGACGGAACTTGGGGAGGACAGGGACCTCAGCGGGATGTGAGGCCATACAGTCCACCCTCCAAATCGTCCATTTTCACCCAGGAGAACTGATCGCTGTAGCCAAGAGATGAAGTGTAATTCCAGGGGATCTCCATGCCCCACCTGGAGACTGGCATCCCTACATTATCCGTATCTCTCAAGAGAAGGGCAAAACAACGGGATTCAGCAGCTGAAACCTGCCCAAGTTTAATACAAATTCTGGCTTAATACAAATTGGGTCTCCTGCCAGTCCTGCCACAGACCATTGGGTGAGGAGGAGCAGCAGGGCTGAGGCGCCCTGCGCCAGATGCATGCGGCCCCAGGTTCAGTCCCAAGCACCCCCACTTGAAAAGGATCAGGTTCCCGGCGGGGAGGGGGGAGACCAGCCCCAGGAAGCCCCCGGGGGCCAGCAGCCGAAGCACACCGCCGTGACTGGCCGGGGATGAGCCCAAGGCCGTCGGGTGCGTCCAAACCACGGGCGGCCTTTGTCCCAAGGCGACCCCCCCAGCGCGGCGGTGGATTCCACGTGCGAGCGGGACGAGCTAGCAACCCCCGCCCCGGGGAAACACGACCCCGAGGAGCACACACGCGCCGCCCCCACTACCCCCCCGGGGGGGGGGGGAACCCAGCGAGGGAGACGGGCTCCTCCGGCCCAGCGGCTCTAACAGGTGCCTGCGCGGAGCGGGGGAAAGACGGGGCAGGCGCTCGCGCGTCTTGTCCCCCGGGCGGGCGGGCAAGCGGGGCGCGGCTCCTCAATACGCGCCGCGGGCGGCCGTTGCTGCGGCTGAAAAAGCTGCTCCGAGCCCCCGGGGGGGAAACCCGACGCCTCCCGCCGTGCCCGGGAGGCGCCAGCTACAAGCACCGGAGGGGGGGGGCGAGGCGGCGCCGCTGCTCTGCGATGCGTGCGCGGGGGGGGGGGGGGGGAGGGAGACTCGCTAGCATTTTGCGCGGGGGGGGGGGGAGGCGCTTGGCGCAGCCCGGGGAGGAAGGGGTGCGAGCACACGTGGCGCACCAGCGGAGGGAGGGAGGAGATCGGGCGCCCCCCTCTCTCCCTCCCCCCCGGCCCCCAATTTACCGGCAGCTCCACGCTGACTTCGGCGCCGTCCAGCAGCTGCACCCGGCACTGCAGCGCTGCTTTGCCGTCCGCCGCCGCCGCCTGGATGTGGTGCAGCGGGGGGGCGCTGGCGAGGGGGGAGGCGGCCCCGCGCAGCGTCCCATCGCGCTCGTCTCCGGCCCCGCTGCTGCCGCCGCCTCGCCCGTAGCGCTGCATCGACCGCCGGCCAAAGGTCCTGCGTAGGAAGCGCAGCATCCTGCGCGGGGCTCCGGTGCCCCGAGGGGGCTCGGCTGGCGCGGCGTCCCCCGAGCCGAGCCCCGGCCGTCCCCGTCCCCGCCGCCGCCTCTTCTTTTTCGGGCAGGTCCCCCCGCAGCGCGCCGCCGCCGCCACCCGGGAAGCCAGGCGGGCAGAGGTGGGCTGGGAGGCGCGGCGAGGGGCGGGTCCGCGGCTCCGGCCGGCCCTTCCCTACTCCGCCCTCCTGCCTGCCTCCCTGCCACCACCTCCTCCTCCTGCTCCGGGCGGGGAGGGACAACCTGTAGCCGCCGGCGGGGGCGCTCCGTTCCGCAGGCAGCCTTCAGTCTCGCTGCTGCGCCGCCGGCCGGCCGGCCGACGAAGGGGAGGGGGACCTTTAGGCGCGGCCGCCTTCGCCGCTGCCTCCTTCGGCGGGCCCCAGGGCGCCTGCGCTCTGCCCCCCGCCGCCGCCTCGGGCTTTACCTGCGCCGCCTCCCGCCACCTGCCCGGCCGGCCCTACCTGGCAGCCGCCCTGCCCTCCCTCCCGCCCGCCGGGAGCCGCGCCGGAGTTAGTGTTGCCGGCAGGCAGGCAGGTAGGGCCCGGAGCCAGAGCCAGGCGGGTTTGCCCGACCGACCCCGGCCTTAAGGCGGCAAAGGGGAAGGCCGTGTCAGGGACGCGCAACAGGCGCCGGGGGGGGGGGGGGGCGTCTTTCCAGAGAGGAAGGCCTCGGGTGGCCAGCCTGCAGGTAGGGCCGGGAGACCCCCCCCCGGCGTGACAGAAGCCAGCCCCCCCCCCACACACACACAGGCGAGGCCTGTAGGAGACGCGGCTGAGCTGCCTCCTCCCCAGACGCTGCCTTCGCTGGACACCCTCCCCCCCCCACCCCGTTCTCCAGGTGTGACTCGGAGCTGGCAACCCGGTTTCAACGCCAGGCAGACTTCAGTGCCGGCCCCCGTTGGGTCCTCACATCGAGTCCTCCTGTGCCTGCGGCAAGTGCTGCTGCTGCTGAGTCCGTGGCGCTCTTCTCGTGGCCCGGAGGCTCGTGGGGAAGGCCACGAAGGAGTAGGGGGAGACAAGGAGAGGCAAGGGGGGGCCGGGGGAGTCTCCGCCGCCGGCCAGGTGGGGGGGGGGGGGGCGGGGACGGAGTCTACCTCCTTGCAAAGCGGCCCCCCAAGTGCCACGAGACGGGGGGGGGGGGACAACAGAAAGAGCTTATGCGCCTGCTGCTTCCATCCCCAGCAAATGCAGGGGAGGAGGTGGGAAAAGATCCAGAAGGACAGCAGGAAGTCTTCCAGTAGGCAGCCCAGTTGGTCTGAAGCCCCGGAGCAAAATCTGAGTCCAGTCAGGCACCTTGAAGACCAACCAAGTTTTATTCTGGGTGTAACTTCCACGGGCATGCACACAAAATATCCTTCCCGCCGCCGCCAAAGAAGCGATCCAGGAGCTGCACAAGTCAGCCTTCTTGAAAAGTATTGGAGTCGGGAGGCCAGTAATGGTGAACTCAGCATTGTGGTTTATTGCAGGTCAAGATGGAGCATGGGGACAAAGGGTTGGGGAAGCCACTTATATTTACAGGTAAACCACATCTTGGCCGTGTCCCCCCTTAAGGGGATTGGGCCAACAGGGAGTAGTCTCCCGCCAGAGGCTGTCATAGGTCCATTCAAATATCCTCAGCCTCTGATAGGGGGACCGGCAGGATCCCTAGGTCCATTGTTCTCTGGGGAAGGAAGCTCTGTTGTTATCACATCCCATTACAGATAAACATGCCCAGACATGTTCCCTGGCTGCAGACAAAGAGTCAAGCAGTGGACATAACTCCCCCCCCCCCCAAATAGTCTAGTTCCCCCCCCCCCCTGCAAACATAGTCCTTTAAATACTCTGGCCAGCAACGCTCGCATCCCGAGCGACAGGGAGTTGCTGGCCATGGAGCGCTGCTTGGTTCTGGGAGTGGGGTCGCCAGTGGCTGCCTGGGGCCGCTTGTGGGAATGTCTGGCAGCGGCTCGGGCGGCGTGGACTTGCTTGGATGGTCGAGAGGTTGGGGTTCCACAGGCTCCGTGTCTGGGTCGGATTCCTGGAGCGGGGTTAGGACCGGGTCATCGGGAACCGTTGTCACGGGGACGTTGCTCGGGAGCCGCTGGTTGATATGGCATCGCCACTCCGCTCCGTCATCTGTGAAGCCCTCATAGGAGAGCGGCCCGGTTGTGTGAACGATCTTTGTGGGGACCCACGCTGGACCTCTAGCATAGTTCCGTGCATTGACAGGGCCCTTGGGGGAGAAATCTCATGCCGCTGGCCGGGACTCATGTTTGGCATCGCTGCTGATGGCGCAGTCCGGGTGTAGGCGATCCAGCAGGGAGCCGAGGCGTCGACCCATCAGTAGCTCCGCTGTCAGCGTCGCGTCCCATTGTGTAGGGTGTTCCATTGGCTGAACAGGAACTTAATCAGCTGGAGCTCCAATCCCCTTGTTCCATCCGCTTGAGGGTGTCCTTGGTTGTTCTTACTATCCATTTCGCCTGGCCGTTGGTTGCGGGATGGAAGGCTGCCGAGCGGATGTGCTGGATACGGAAAGAGTCCACGAAGCGCTGAAACTCCCCGGACGTGAAGGCTGTCCTGTTGTCCGTAACGAGGGTGTTAGGCAGGCCATAGGTGGCGAAGATGCGCCACAGAGCTCGGACAGCCGCTTTGGTCGAGGTAGCCCACACCGGGACTACCTCCAGCCACTTACTGTAGTGGTCTACAACAATAAAAAACAACTGGCCCTGGACCGGCCCTGCAAAGTCCAGGTGGAGTCGAGACCAGGGCTTGTCGGTTGACTCCCAGGGCCAGACGGGGGCGTGAGGAGGATCGGGGCGCAACTCTTGGCATTTGCTGCACTGGTGCACCTGGTCCTCAATTTCTTTGTCCGTGCCTGGCCACCACACATAGCTGCGGGCCAGGGCTTTCATCCAGACAATTCCGGGATGGGACTCATGGAGGGCGGTCAGGACCTTGGAGTGGAGTGGCCCCGGAATGACTACCCTTGTCCCCCCTAGCAAGCACCCCTTGTGGGTGGACAGTTTGTGCCGTCTTGCTGTGTAGGCAGCGAAGTCAGGGCCTGGACGGTTGGGCCACACCCTCCACACCCAGCTCAAGACCCAGGAGAGGACTCGGTCCCTGGCCATGCAGCGGGCCATGTCAGATACCTGTACAGGCCGGTCCAGGAGGTCCTCAATGAGCACAACATGGAACGCTGGTGCCGGGTCCGGGTCGCGGGAGGCAGCTGAGGGTGTCGGTGTGGCCCATGGCCTTTCCGGGGTGGTGCACCAGCTCGTACTGGTAACCTGAAAGGAAAATTTACTACCGCAGGACCCGCGGGGATGGCATTTGCAGGGTCTGGTGGTGGGGAGCGAGGAGACGCAGAAGCAGCTTGTGGTCAGTGGCCACTGTAAATGCTCTACCGTAAAGATAGTCATGAATTTTTTTTACCCCTGCAATGATGGCCAGCGCCTCTTTGTTGATCTGGGCATAGTTTTGCTCTGCCGACGACAACATTCTGGAGTAGTATGCCACTGGAACCTCCTGCCGATGGCTCAGGACCGCCCCCACCCCATAAGGAGACGCATCATATGCCAGAATAACCGGCAAGGACTCGTTAAAGTGAGCCAGGACAGCGTTCGAAACTAACAAGTCTTTCACTGCTCGGAACACCGACGCTTGTTGCGGCCCCCAAGCCCCTTTGGCCCCTTTGTCCAGCAACCTATGTAGGGGTTCAGCAACCTCTGCCTTGTGAGGGAGGAAGGCGTGGTAAAAGTTCAGGAGTCCCAGGAAGACCTGTAGCTCCGCCTTCGATGTGGGAGTGGGCGCATTTGTCCTTGCGCACCTTTAGGCCGGCGTCCTGGAATCGCTGGAGGACGGCCTGCAGCCGGGTCTTGAAGGTGGCGACATCCGGGGCTGCGATCAGGACATCGTCAAAGAACGGCTTCACGCCAGGAATGCCTTTCAAAACAGAGTCCATTAGCTGTTGGAACAACCCAGGAGCGACGCTGACCCCAAACTGGAGCCGCTTTACCTTGAACGCTCCCTTGTGTGTGACAATCGTCTGTGCCTCTGCCATGGCGTCGTCCGCGGGGAGCTGCTGGTAGGCCTGTGCCAAGTCCAGCTTTCCAAATACCTTGGCCCCGGTAAGGGAAGCCAAAACATGGCTGACCACGGGCACCAGGTATGCATGGTCTTGCAGGGCCAAGTTCAACATGCATTTGTAGTCTGCATAAATGCGAACCTCCCCGTTCGCTTTCAAGGAAGTCACTATCGGAGTCTCCCACCTAGCGTGGGAGACTGGCTTGAGCTCGCCTTGCGCCACAAGCTTGTCCAACTCGGCCCTTTACTTTTGGCCGTATGGCCAGGGGAGGCCACCGGACTGCCACGCGGATGGGGTGGACCGCGGGATCTAAGTCCAGGGAGACTGGGGGCCCCCAGTAGGAGCCAAGTGTTTCATCAAAAATGGCCAGGAATTCTGCGCAGACCAAAGTGTAGTCTGTGGCACCCACACGGTACACCACTTTGAGCCCCACCCCGAGGGGCTCGAACCAGGTGCGCCCCAGGAGACTCATGAGGTCTTGTTCCACCATGAGGAGGTCAAGGGGGCCGTCAAATTCGTGGTACTGTACCCTGACCCTGGCCAGCCCCTTGATTGCGACCGGGTTCTTTTGGAAATCCCGGAGCACTAGCCCCGTCGGTCGGCATAGCTGGGGATTCCCCCATGGGCAGATCCGTTTAAAAGTGGCCATAGAGACTAAGGAGTACGCCGACCCAGAGTCCACCTCCATGGAACAGGGGGTGCCCTCGATCTGTAGGTCCACCATATAGGCTCCAGGAAGTGGCTGGGGAAGGTTCAGAATCTGTACCGTTGTGAGGCTGTCCACCAAGTTAGCGGCGGCAGTTGAGCGACAGCAGGTCCGGGTGCGACAGGCCTTGGCAATGTGCCCCGTTTTACTACAGGATCGGCAGATGGTGTCCCAGAAACAGTAGCAACGACGCTCGTGGGGATCCCCACAGCTAGCGCACATTGGGGACGGCCTGTTTTTGGGCGAAGAAGGAAGAGCGGCAGCGGATGCCAAGTGCTGGGAGGGGGGCCGGGAAGAGCTGGACTCACCCTTCTGCGAGTGCTGTTAGAGCCGGTGGACGTCCTCATCTTCGGACCTGGAGGTAGCAGTGCGATGGACCTTGGTAGCCGGCTTGTCTTTTAGAGTTGCCTTGAAAGCCACGGCTGTTTGTAGCATCTTCTCGAGGGTTGGCTCGGGAAGTGCTGTCAGCCAGCGCCATAGCTTGGCTTCTCGTACGCCCCCCATGAACGCTGTTTCTACGTGGTCATCCATGTGGCGGAACTCACAGCCCACCACCATGCGGCGGAGGTCGGCCAGGAATGTTGTGGCTGATTCTCCAGGCTGCTGTTGGCGCAGGATGAAATCCAGGCACAGAGCCATTTTGGTGGGTTTAGGGATGAAGTAATCCCCAAGAACCTTGGTTATGACGTCATATGACTCCTCGAGGGGATCTTGTGGGGCGAGCAGGCTCTGGGCGATCCGCATCGCATCTACCCCACTAGTGCTCAAGAGCCAGGCTCGCTTCATGTCCGCATTGGTAATGCCCCGGATGATGAAAGCGCAGCCCAGCTGCTTGATCCAGGCCTCCCAGGTCTCTGGGCGAGACATGTTGAAAGGGGGTATTGGTCCCGGAGCGTCAGCCATGATTGCTGGAGCAGAAGCGGCATGGCGAGCAGTGTCCTCAGCGGCTTGCAACAGTGCTTCGGAGCACGGGGGCTCAGCAGTGCCTGGAGCCGGCGGATGGGTGCTCGGTGTGGGGCTGCTCAGTTTGGCTGGGGAGTCGCTCATTGGGATCCCATCCTCATCGCCAGTGAAAAGGATTGGAGTCAGGAGGCCGGTAATGGTGAAATCAGCATTGTGGTTTATTACGGGTCAAGATGGAGCATGGGGGCAAAAGGGATGGGGAAGCCACTTATATTTACAGGTAAACCACACCTTGACCATGTCCCCCCTTAAGGGGATTGGGCCAACAGGGAGTAGTCTCCTGTCAGAGGCTGTCATAGGTCCATTCAAATATCCTCAGCCTCTGATAGGGGGACCGGCAGGATCCCTAGGTCCATTGTTCTCTGGGGAAGGAAGCTCTGTTGTTATCACATCCCATGACAGGTAAACATGCCCAGACATGTTCCCTGGCTGCAGACAAAGAGTCAAGCACCGGACATAACACTCCTCCTCCACTTTATCCTCACAGCAGCCCTGTAAAGATGGAAGTAAGCCCAAGTTTGTATGGCTGGCCCAAGGGGGTCACCCAGTGAGTTTCTGTGGCGTGGTGGGATTTGAACCCGGGTCTCCCAGGTCTTACTCCCACATTCTGACCAGTCTACTGCACTGACTCCCTGTGGTGGTGGCGCACTGGCATACTTGAGGCCGCGGCCCCAGCATGCCTGTTTGTGAACCACCATGGCACAGAGCATTTGATCGGTAAGGCCACAAATCGGAGCTAGAGAGAGACTGGGGAGGGGAGGGGGTCCTCTACAAAATAGTTCAACAGATACATTTAAAAACCAAAATCTAACTGGGAAGCTGCTGAATTGGAATTCATATGTAAATTTGACTAGTCAGACTTGGATTGAATAGAGATTTTGGATGGTTATCTCATTACCAGAAGTAACTGCCTTTCAGGTATTCCATTCAGATTCATCGATTGAAGGAAGGGGTCACACCCAGCCTGGATTGCCCATTTGACCTTTTTCATGACTCTTGCAACTGCTTTGCATTTACCTGGCACTTTCTGCATCCTCTCCCCCCTCCCCTCCCCTTACCACCTATATATCTCTGGCCAGTTTCTTCATATTCTCCATGCATCTGACCGAAGAGAGCTGTGTTTTTCGAAAGCTTATGCTGCAATAAAGTTTGGTAATCTTAAAGGCTCTACTGGGCTTTTTGCTATTTTACAAAATTGAAAAAAGTCCCAAAGTTGCTGAAAAATCTGAAACTTAAAAAGGGATTAAAACTCATCAAAATAACAGAAACAAACGCCTGTTGCTTTAAGAAAAGAATGCCCTCAAAACTCTTAGTGGCTGTGAGGGTTGTTATGCAACCACAGTATTCTCAAGCCTTCAAGCCTTGGTTCCTGTAAAGAAAAGTATTGGCGGGAGGGGGGAGTAGACTGTGAGGCCAATGCAGTGGCGGGGGGAACAAAGAGCCCTAATGAATAGGGAGGAAACAAAAACAAATTGAGATGTTAAATGTTGATCAAAAGTAGGGCAGTGAAGGAAAAATACTAGTTCAGAACAAAGATCTGCTGCCAGTTCTAAAAAATGGGTTAGGTCAAGGGTATCAGAATTACAGCTTAGAGGCATAAACTACAGAGGAGCCGTCTCCGTGCCAGCTTGCTATAAATTCTGCTCCGTATTAATCTCTTGTGATCTGATGAAATTGCTCACCACAATGATATCCCTGGACTTCAATTAGTCTGTCTGCCTGCCTGTGCTATCCATTTAAAGCACTTTCTAGCTAAATTTATGGTTTGGAGGATCATCTGAAGTGAGCCTCCAGGAGTCCCCAGCCTTTTTGAACTTGCACGCACCTTTGGAATTGCAACAGGAGGTGGTGGGCACAGCTACACAACGGCTGCTGTAGGGGGTGGAGCCGGCTACATAAGGGCCATCACAGGGGGTGGAGCCAACAATGTCAGGGAGTGAAGTCATGCATAATGATTAATAGTGACTCTTCCCCAGATTTCCAGTAGCCAGTCAGAAGCCCTTCTGAGCAGAAGTCCTGCCTGGCCCTGCCCATGGTCCAAAAACACTTGCTGGGTGCCAGGGAAGGTACTGATGGGCATGACATGGGGGACCCATGAAGCAGTGGCTCCCAATCTCTGGGCTGAGGACCTTGGTGGTGCTGCAGAATTGTCGCGAGGGGCCCATGAACACCTTTCCACTTGGGTAGCTTTCCAGCCCCTCCCACGCCTCTGCCCTCAGGAAGCCATTGGGGATCAGCGGCTTCGCCCGGACATGGTGCCTCCCTCTTGACTGGGCCAGGGTTTCTGTTGGGTTTAGCAAGTGAAAAACACTTCAGTAATTATAGAGTTAACTTTGTCTGTATTAGTCAACAGGAAGTCACATGTTTATGGTGCCCAATCTGTTTACTAAGTAGAAAAGCCCGGGAATCTTGTAGGAGGTCTAATAATAATAATGACCTGAACTTTAGCCCTGTGATTGGAAATCAGTGTATTGGCTATTTAACATACTGAGGTTCCTTTTATTCCTGCCTTTGTGTTGGAGAAGAAGAGATGCCATTCCCGTTCCTACAGAGATTCCCCTTTTCAGAACAAAAATTACTCAGCGCCCCCCTGGAAATCTACCTTCAAAAAGTGGACAAAAAGATGCAGTGACAAATATGCACCCAAAGCTCCTACCACCCACCTGGATCGTTCCAGCGCCTCTCAGGCCCCTCAGGCACTTTGGGAACCGGTGTTTGTAGCATCTTCTTAGCGGTAAAGATGTAGGGATCTAGTGCTTTGTTATTTTGCATCCTGTTTCCCTTTTCCATATGTTAGTTTTCTAGTAAACGTTTATATTTTACAAACATACACATGGACTCATTCTCAATCATTGCTCTGCTCATTTACTCTCTGCTTAACTATATTTTTACCAAAAAATACTCTACAGCAGGGGTGGCCAAACTTGCTCAACATAAGAACCACATAGAATAAACATCAGATGTTTGAGAGCCACAAGACATGAACAAATATTACACATACATTTTTACTGGAAAATATGCAAATTTGCCTTTTATTAACATTAAATGAGACTGCTAAAAATAACAACAAAAGGGGTAAAACATAATGATAATGATATGTATTTGTCCAATGATATTTCTTTGTTTGCTAGTGATATTTATTGATCTAAGAGAGAGAGAAATAGGGAGAGAGGTGGAAAGAAAGAATGAAAGAGGTGGAAAGAAACAGAAAGAGAGAGAAAGCAAATGGGAGGGAGAAATAGCATGCCTCCCCTTCCCTTCCCCAGCCATCCTGCCGGGAGCAGTACAATATGTGTGAAAGAGCTGCATGTGGCTCCCAAGCCACAGTTTGGCCACCCCTGCCCTACAGTTTCCCAGTAAGTGGGGTGGGGAGAGCAGTCAGCCCCAGATAGCGCATATCTCCGGACTGAGCTCTGACTCAAGAAAGCTGATGCTGGGACAGGGTTTTTTTACTCATTAGGAATGGCCCAGGCTACCCTGATCTCAGAAGCTAAGCTTAGT
Organism: Lepidodactylus listeri; assembly: GCA_029233225.1. NCBI lineage: Eukaryota > Metazoa > Chordata > Lepidosauria > Squamata > Gekkonidae > Lepidodactylus > Lepidodactylus listeri. The sequence goes on from JARCFY010000012.1 coordinate 95,221,118, forward strand.
ATTTGGACAGGAGACCACCAGGGATGCCCAAGGTCACAATGCGGAGGCAGTGGCAAACCACCTCTGGTTATTTCTTGCCTTGAAAGCCCTTAAGGCAGGGGTGTCAAACATGCGACCTGGGGGCCGGATCAGGCCCCCGGAGGGCTTCTATCAGGCCTGCCCTGGAACTGGCCATCTCCTGCTTCCAGTTTATTTATTTACTGGATTTCTATCCTGCCCTCCCCGCCTTCTGACAGGCTCACAGTGGCTATCAACACATTCATTACACAGTAAAATTCCATAAAACATTATCCTGTAAAACATACAATGCACAACTTAAAATCATACAACGTATAATGCACCACAATGCAAGATGGCGCAACTTTGTTGCCCACATCTGAGCAGCATCACTGATGCTATACACTTCTGGTTGGTGCATAATGGTCCAAATTAGTGGTTTCCAATGATAGGGCCAGGGCTATAAAAGTTGAGGCGGCCCCTACTTGAAGGCCTGGTGGAAGAGCTCTGTCTTGCAGGCCCTGCGGAACTGTGAGAGGTCCCGCAGGGCCTTGATGTTATCTGGGAGCTCATTCCACCAGTGCGGGGCCACTACTGAAAAGGTCTGGTCCTCATAGCTGCCAACCAGGCCTCCCTCGGCCCTGGAAGAACCAGGCGATTCTGGGACCCTGATTGAAGTACTCACTGGGGTACATATTGTGAGATTGTGCCACTAGATGTAGTCCACAACAGGTCTCCTTAAACAGAAAGTCCTTTATTTGCAGAAAAGATCTTGTTGGTCAAATGCACTTCTTCTGTTAGTAATGCCAAAGCGTGAGAATACAACTATAATTATACTTGATATGAAGTATGGCCCCCTTAACATCCACCAATCAATTGGGAAGATTATTGGCACCCAAATATACAGGAAAAGTCACTTTTCAGATTTTGGGGCAGATGTTCCCAAGGAAAACCAAGCAAAGGAACTCATAACACCTGTGAATAATATAACACATAACAGGAGGGTTTCAGCTCAAGGGCGTGAGCTAGGGAAAAGCGAATGAAAGATAAGAGTGGAGAAAAGCTAATGAGCAAGAAGCATGCGCAAAGCGAGCAAAGCAAGCGAAACGCGCATTCCGGAGGTGGGGGGTTCAGCCACCGATGCTATCTCCCATCCGGGACCTAGATGAAGTGAAAGAGCACTGAAAAACTAAGATAAAATTAATTGCTCATTAAACAGACAAGAACAACCTTAAGCACTGATAAATGAAATGAATGTAGCATTCTTAATTACCATAGCAGTCTACAGAATTTATGGCAGAGTCAACAGAACTTATGGTAGTGCTAACTGACATGTATGGGGAGAGGCAGTCCCTCAGGTAGATAGGTCCCTGGCCATATAGGGCTTTATAGGTCCAGCACCTTCAAGGACCAGCACCTTGAACCGTATCTGGTATGCTATAGGCAGCCAGTGCAGTGCTTGTAAGGTGGGCTGGATGTTTTCCCACATGAGGAGGCACACATTCTGCACCAGCTGCAGCTTCCAGATTTGGGACAAGGGCAGCCCCATGTAGAGAGCATTATGTCAGTTAACTGCCATAAATTCTGTTCAAGAACTGCGTTACTGCTTCCGAATGTATTTACATGGCCCCTGAAAAGGTTATTGGCTTTCATTTGTTTTTCCTTCCTAATTGGTGACAGGTCCCGCCCGGGAGTTGGCAACGGGCCCATGACTCCCTCCTCTGGAATGTCTGCTCCGCTTGGCTTGCTTTCGGCTTGGCTTGCTTTGCTCAGTGCTTTGCTTTTCTCCGCTATCTCCGTGCCCTGTCCTTGAACAGCAATGCTAGTAATTATGTGTGAGCCAAACATACCTGTGTTTTGTATTTCTCTTATCCATGACTTGAGAACTGAATTTTAGAGATGTTCCTCATTATTGTTTTCTGGGAACCATTTTTCCCGCGTTTTCTATGGGAACTATATTTGAGTGCCTAAAATACTGCATAGTGATTGGTAGACTGCCCTTAAGCCATATTCCATATTCAGTATATCAATACATGTAATTCCTAACCCCAGTATTACTAACAGTGAAAGTGTTTGACTCTAATGATCTTCTCTGCAAATAAAGGACTTACTGCTTCATGAGACCTATTGTGGATTATATCTCTTGGGACATTCTCACACATTACAGTAATCCAATCTTGAAGTGACCAACGCATGGATCACTGTAGCCAGGTTGTTGCATTCAAGGAAGGGAACCAGCTACTTGATCAGCTGTAGATGATAGAAGGCTGACCTTGCAGTGGCTGCTACCTGGGCCTCCATTGTTAACAAGGGGTCCAGGAGCACTCCCAAGCTCCTAACCTCCAGCGCTGGCACCAACGGTGCCCCATTGAAGGTCAGGAGAGGGATCCCTACACTTGGTCCACTCCAACTCAGGCATAGGACCTCCATCTTCATCAGATTCAATTTCAATTGGCTCTGCCTAAGCCAACCAGCCATGACTTTCAATGCCAGGTCCAGATCACCCAGACTAGAGTCTGACTGGCCGCCCAACAACAGATAGAGCTGGGTGTTGTCAGCATATTGATGACAACCCAGCCCATGCCTTCAGGCAATCTGGGTGAGGGGGCACATGTAGATGTTAAACAGCATTGGGGAGAGTTCTGCTCCCTGTGGCACTCCGCATACTAGCGGGTGTCTTTGGGAGAGCTGCTCCCCAACCGCCACCCTCTGTCCCCGATCTTGGAAAAATGAGGAAAGCCATTGTAAGGCCAACCCCTGGATCCCAATGTCAGTGAGGCGGTGGGCCAGTAGTTGATGGTTGACCGTACTGAATGCCGCCAACAGGTCCAACATCAACACCGCCATGCCGCCTCAATCCAGGTGCCTCCGGAGATCGTCTGTGAGGGCAACCAGAACTGTCTCTGTCCCGTGGCCTGGTTGGAAGCCGGACTGGAAGGGGTCTAATATGGAGGCGTCATCCAAAAAGCTCTGCAGTCGGTCCGCCAATGTCTTCTCAATTAATTTGCCCAGATAGGATAGGTTGGATACCAGCTGATAGTTGGCTAATTCGGCCAGATTAAGCGATGACTTTTTCAAAAGGGGGTGTACAACTGCCTCCTTTAGGGGACTAGGGAACACCCCCTTTGCAAGGGATGTGTTGATAACCTCCCTTAGCGCCCCTCTTAGCCCATCACGGCTCACTTTAATTACCCATGATGGGCATGGATCGAGATTACAGGAGGCTGGGTGGACCGATAGGAGCAATTTGTCGACCTCCTCTAGGCAGAGCGGATTGAAATAATCCAGAATGACTAGAAGACATGCATGGAGCCTCAAGTTCCGTTACTGTATCAACTGTGGCAGGGAGATCCTGGCGGAGTGATAAAACTTTGTCAGTGAAGTAGTTCCCAGAAGTCTCACAGCCAATATTCAATTCCCTATCATTTGGTCTGCCTTGTGGCAGAGTCATCAAATTGTCCTAAATAATTGGGCTGGGCGGGAACTCACAGACACAATCTTGGTTGCGTAAAAAGCTTTTTTCGCAGCTTTGACCACCATCTCATAGGATTTCATAAACGTCCTATAGGATGCTCTTGCTGCCTCGTCAGCAGCATGATGCCACTGTCTCTCTAGTCGTCTGAGCTCCCGCTTCATCACCCTCAACTCCCACATATACCATGGGGCAAGCCGTGGGCGAGGGCGCAGAGGGCGCCAGGAAGCAATTTCGTCAATGGCCGCCAAAAGACAATGTTGCCAGTCCTGAACTTGCTCATCCAACGAACCACCAGGGGGCATTGGATCCCACAGAGCCACCTGGAATCGCATGGGATCCATTGACTTTGCGGGTGAGCTAAAATATGCTCGCCACCCAAACAAGGTTGGAGCGACATATTCACCTGGGCCTTCAGAACACATGGTACGACTGTGGTCGTAATCCGGTCCACCGTAACCCCCGCCACAAAAATCAAGTCAAGCATGTGGCCGGCTCTGTACGTGGGGGCCGTGACAAATTGGGAGAGTCCTAGTGCCACCATGGACGACACCAGGTCCATTGCCTGTGTGGAGGTTGCATCCTCAGTGTGGACGTTGAAATCACCCAGGACTAATAGTCGAGGGTGCTCAAGCACCCAGCCTGATACGGCCTCCAGCAGGGATGACAGGCTGCTCGCCGGTGCATTGGGTGGTCAGTACACCAGCCAAACAGCCAAACTCTCCCTGGTGTCCCAGATAAAGCCGGCACACTCTATGCCTGTGAGATTCAGTGACGGGAGCGTCCTGAAAGTGTAACTCTCCCGGATCAATAACACCACTCCTCCCCCCCACCCCTGAGTCCGGGATTGGTGGAGGACCGAGAAACTGGGAGGAGCCATTTGGGAGAGAGCCACAGTCTCCCCCTCTTGCACCCAGGTCTCGGTCACGCACGCCAGGTCCACATCCTGCTCTGAAAGAAAGTCATGCAGGGTTGTGGTCTTGTTATTAATGGACCTGGCGTTACACAACACCCGTGTCGGAGTGGGGTTTTCCCTCCTAGCCCCACAACCTACCACCTTTGGGATGGGACACAGCAGTTCTGTTGCTGCTGCTGCATCATCGTTTGCTTTGCCAGACTCTCTCAATCGCTCAGCCATTTCATGTTTCCCCCCGGGTCCTAGACTCAGAACCCTGAGCATGAGATTTCTGTGGTGAATGTCAATAAATCAAAAGTAGGTTTGCAGCTTACAGATACACATCTGAACGTCATATTCAAGATTGCAACAGCACAGACATTTTGATGCAATAATTCAGAGCAAGAGGTGTCAGTTATCAGAGACTGTTAAATAAAATATTGCAAGAGTGCTAATGTTTTAAGCGTGTTTTTATTTTAAGTAAAAAGAAAACTTTGTGTTTGTGTCCTTTATAAAGTTGATATCTCTGCTACCTGGCATTACATTTTATGTCACACATGGCCCAGCCTAACAAGGTCTCATTTATGTCAGGTCCGGCCCTCATAACAAATGAGTTCAACCCCCCTGCCTTAAGGGGTTACCGTAAATCAGATGTAACTTGACAGTACTTTCCATCCCGAATCCAAGCTTTCCCCTGACCTGGATGGCTCCAGCTAGCCTCATCTCATCCAGCCTTGGCTTCCAAGCAAGGCTGGCCCAGGTTAGTCTTTGGAAGGGAGACCACTGAGGCAGTCCAGGGGTGCTACACAGAGGCAGTCAGTGGCAAACCACCTCTGTCAGCCGCTTGTCTTGAGATCACTGCAAGGTCACCACAGGTCAGCTGCGGCTTGACACTCTCCACCCCCACCCCCAAGCTGCCCCTGGACTTTGCATCTATCCCCCCCCCCCCCCGGATTAGGAATTGCTACATTTCCAGCTGGGGGAAACCTACGCACAGAGACCCGACAGCACACTCTGGAAACAGGCTCCCCCTTCCTCCAACCCCAGTGCCATCGCTAAGCCAGGTGATCCTTTGGTCACGCCTGGGTCCAGCACAGTTGAGCATTCTCTCCACAAGCAACATTTTACATATCGCACTTTAATCATTATTTGTATTGGATTTTAATACCTGTGGGCTCCTTCGGGAGCCAACTGGCTGCTGAAAAGCAAGGTTAATATCAAAATAAATAGAAATCCACCCATTATTCTGCCAAGGACTGAAAAGTTCATTGCACATCCAGATGTACTTCTAGGAATACAGCTAGACTCGAGCCCAGTAGCACCTTCAGGACCAACAAGGTTTTCTGGGTATGAACCTTCAAGAGTCAGAGCCGGGTGCCAGAGCTTTGACTCTCAAACACTCATAGCTCCAAAATCTTGTGGGTCCCAAAGGTTGCTGCCAGCCTCCAATCTAGCTGTCCTGCTGCAGACCAGCCCGGCTGCCCTCAGGAACTGTTTTCTGGTGTGCACAGTTTGACAGTTAGCACAGAGGGTCATTCTAGGCAACCCAACTTAGTAACACCAAATTATACAAACATATGAAACTTTCTTGTACTGTCTCAGGTCATTGGTCTGCACTGTCCCCCCTTCAGCCAGACTTCCAGACTTTGAAAGCTGCAATGCACCACTAGCCGTTTCATTAAACTCCATATAAGAAATAAACAATCATACCTTCTGTTGAGTGAATGATATGTCACACATATGTGTAACTGTTAGATGCTGTGGATAGATGCTGTGGAATGGATACAAATCCATTTATAAGCACTGCTGAAATAATTGGGGGTTTTTGTCATGTATTTTCTCAGTCAGCGGATACTGGTGGTGCAGCTATCATCAGGGGTGGACAGCGTTTTGATGTTAAAAATGGATACTCAAAAAGATTGGGAATGACTGTTAACAGATTTTCAAAGCACATCACATCTGTTATTCTCAATAATAACCAGGGGTCCCCAGCATAGTACCTGCAGGTGCCGTGGGGCTTGCCAATCCTTCTCCCAGCACCCAGGAAGTGTTGTTTAGAAAGTGGGCGGAGCCAGGTGGGACTTCTGCCCAGGAAGACTTCTAATTGGCCATTAGATGGGCTTGATGGGCTGTGAAGATTTTTGGCAGAAGTTGGCACCACAACACAAGGATCTTCATGGAGTGACTGAAGGTAAGATGTTGCAGCCATTTTGTGGCTGGCCCCACCTCCTGACACAGCAGTCTTGTGGCTGTCATTTTGTGGCTGTGCCTACCACACGGTGTGAGCATTCCAAAGGCACCTGCAGGCTTAAAAAGGTTGGAGACCCCTGCTTTACAGAAATTCATGAAAGTATATGTTAGATCTCATGTTGCAGAGTGGGATGCTGAGAGGGAGAGGGGCTTGCCTAGGGCTACCTGGTAAGGTGGTGGCACAGGTGAAATTTGAACCAGGGACTTCCCGGCTGCTGCTGCTGTTTACCACAACACTTCAACAGTTCTTTGGCAATGAGATGAAGGAAAGGATTACACAATCTGCATTCCTCCCCCCCCCCCTTCTGAGCAGAACACTGTTGCAGGAAGTGGTGGCGGCTACAAGCATAGATTCATGAGGGGACTGGATAAAAGTATGGACCACATGTCCATCAGTGGCTATTAGCCACAAGGTATAGATGGAACACTCTGTCTGGAGCAGTGATGCTCTGTCTTCTTGGTGCTTGAGGGACCGCAGTGGGAGGGCTTCTGGAGTTCTGGCCCTGCTGGTGGACCTCATGATGGCCCCTGGGTTTTGGCCACTGTGTATATTGGACTGGATGGGCCATCGGCCTGATCCAACATGGCTTATCTTATGTTCTCAACGGTTTCGCCTTCACATAGTGAAGTTCTGAGGGAATCACAGTTATTCAGAGAGAGAAAACTACAGATGCTCTTTTGACAGGGAGAGGTTCTAACAGAGTGTCTTTGGCAGCATTCCACTTTCCTTAATTGCACTGTGCTGGCTGACTTGTACCTGTCTTCCCTCTCGTTTCAAATGGATGTACCTGGAGGCAAAATCGTACTCTTGTGTGCTGTTAACTGTCGGCTGTGATCCAGCCTTCAGCATGGCTGGACCACTCAATTGCTCATCCCTTTAGTAGGGGTGACAAACACAGCATCTGAGGGTGTGCAGTGGAACAGTCTCATTGACCTGTGGGCCCTGCTCTTTTACAGCCCTTTGAGGCATGTAGGCACCACTGGGGGTCCTGAGTCTCCACCCAGTAATGCAGTGCTCTCTGGGGCTGCCCACCCCCTCATAGGGGTTTAATTCATGCTTCTCCTTCTGTATGCTGCCACCAGCTGGTCAATTTGGGAATTACCTGCCAAGAGGATCAGTGCTCCCAGCTTCCCTTCCACATTGCTGACTGGAGGTTCTACCTATGGCCCACGTCTCCTGCTACCCAGTAATGGATTGCCACAGGGATGGCTTGTGCCTATTCTTGAATAGTGTTTTCAAACAGTGGAGTCTAGATGGTACAGAGAACAATGACCAGCTTTTAAAGTAGTGAAGAATTTATTAAAAGGAAAATGTCCAAACACATACTCTGCACAGTGGCAGAACTGAGCAAGGAATACAAACAAAAGGTATAAATATGCAATCCTTTGTGCCTTCACTGTGTATCTGCCCTAGCTGATCTTATTCTACAGCAGGCTCCTTAAGCTTAGAAGTTACAGCAGTCTAAAAGCTTCAGGTTACATTGGAGTCTTGGTCTGATCAGCCAGCCCTTTGTCTGCTCCACATGGCAATAGCTGCTACAAAAGATGGAGCCCCAGTATGAGAGCTCCTTCAAGATGGACCTCACCAAAAATGGATCTTGTTCCCCTTGTGTCCAAGGGATTTATTACCTCTCTCTGCCCCCACCATGGGCCATACCTTCTCTTCCTGTCTTTCCAAAAGAGATACTATCTGGCATTTTGCATCCCCTAGACTCTGTCCCTTCCAAGGTATCACATTCCTGCCAGGTGTGGAATGGTCCTTTGATTGATCTCTGCTAGCTGGTGTTGGAAGTCAAGGACCATATGCTGTCTCTTTGCCTCAGCGTTCAGAGGGGGCTACACTAGAGTTGGAAAGATAGAGAGGTCAGGACAGAGAGGATCCTTTCCTTCCTTCTATCCGATACTATCCCTTTGAAGTAGAATGCTATTCTTAGGGAATGGCTTCCTTCACTTCTGTTCTGACACCTTCTCTTGCACACATTACCAGCTCTCTCCATGTTGGCATCATGGATGCAATATATGCATCCTGTATCCACATCCACCTTAGTTAGCTAGAATAGGCTACTATCCTGTCTCTCCTCTTTCCTATCTAAAATGGAGTTCTGTAAATAAAGGAACTCATGTTAGTTTGCAAATATAAAAGAGTCTCCATCAAGGGCATAGACTTTCCAATTTCCGGGGGGGGGGGGGGCTGGGCCAGAGGTATTGCTATACTAGGTTCTTAAAAGAACCAAGGCCCAGTGACATCATAGGGAAGAGCCAGTGACATCACAGGCCATTGTCACTATCTATGGAGGCAGAGCCATGTGGGATTTAGGAAGGGGCTCCCCAGAAATTTAGGGAGGGCCTGGAAACCTTTGGGAAACCCCCTAACCATGCCCCTGGGCTGGGCTAAACCCTGGAAAAGGTGGGAGTTGGCCAGTGGTTATAGTGGTATTTCAGTGGTCTCCTGCTGTGTCCTTTATTTAAATTCACTTTTAGAATAGTCACTTTAAGATCTGCAGATATACATACCATTTGCATAAGACAAACGAATGGTCACAAATTTGAAAGTAAGGAGGGCAACACAGAAAAGCCTGTAGGGGAACATTTAAAAAGATTTCCCGGACATTCATTTACAGGAGTCTTGTTTCTGACTTATTCATATGGGTGACTTTGCACTGAAATTTACTAAATTGTGGCATCACAGATGCCTTCGTTTGGTAAATGCATGGCTGAAGTCTCTGAGCCAGAATACCAAACAGTTGCTGTGCGCTCAATTTCTGAGCAATGTACAGAGTTCAGAGTAGCAGCAATCTTCTTCTCACTTAAAAATCATATCCTACAAGTAAGTACAAGTCCCAGAGCATTGAGCCTATTCCCAGGGGCTGTCATTCCACTTTTCAACCTGTCATTCCAGTCCCAGAGCACTGAGTGTATTCCCAGGGGCTGTTCTGCTCATTCCACTCTATGACCTGTCATTCCAGTCCCACAGCACAGATTCTATTGCAGCTCCCCCCCAAATGAAAAAAAACAACTGTTCTCAATCAAGGATATATAGACCCAAGTAAAATAAAATAGAGACACACTTTCCTTCAAAATGTAAATTGGAGCTCAACAGAGGCTTTGCAGTCTGACTGTTGCTACACTGAATGTGGGTGGAGACAGCCAGAGTTAAGAACTGTACTTTCTTGTCCAACAGACAGCTCTGGTCTGTAGTTGGATGGGAGACCATAAAGGAAGCCCAGAGTTGGTATGCAGAGGCAGGCAATGGCAAACCACCTTTGAATGTCTCTTGCCCTGAAAACCCTACAGGGTTACCACGTGTTAGCTATGGAGCTAGTTTTAAAATTGTGAGTAGACCGACTTAAAAAAAAAAAGATAGAAACTGTTCAAATATAATCTCAGAAAGAAAGAAAAAGAAAGAAAGAAAGAAAGAAAGAAAGAAAGAAAGAAAGAAAGAAAGAAAGAAAGAAAGAAAGAAAGAAAGAAAGAAAGAAAGAAAGAAAGAAAGAAAGAAAGAAAGACCAGGCAAGGTTAAAGAGGAAAAATGTGGTTTAGTCTTAAGTGGTAATAGTCAATTTCAGCAGAAAATGGGGATTACGCAGTTGTTCCAAACAATTCATAGAAAAGATGGATGTTAAGGAATCATCTGGAAGAGGTGGCAGAAGTGGTATTGTGTGTGTGAGCTGAAGGCATTATGCACCAAAATAAAATAAAAATGGTCTGAGAAAGACAGAGAGAGATAGAAAAAAAGCAAGAAAGAGAAACAGAGAAAGACAGACAGAAAGAGAGAATGGTAGAAAGAGAGAGAGGGAAAGAGAAAAAAAGACAAAGTAAGAAAAAGATAAGACAGAAAGAGAAACACAAAGAGAGAAAGGAAGTAAGGGAGAGGTAGAAAAAGATGAGGAGAGAGGAGTGAAAGAGAAAGAAAAATGAAAGGAAGGAAAGAGGACAGAAAGAGGCAGAAAAACGATAGGAAGAAAGATTCTAGTCAAGTGGCAACCTCCCTGCCAGGCTTACCGGGTTGAAATGTTCCCACTTCTGTCCAGGCAGGCCAGCCCTCTCTTCCCTACCCCTCTCCTTTGTAAGCACTTTGGTGTCTCTCCTCTTGTCCCCTCTGTGACAATTTACATTCCTGGAACCCAGGCAGAATAGATGTAGATATAGGAGTGGCTCCTTTTTTATTTGTGCAAATGGCTCCCATTGAGGCAGAGCGCAGCTCTTCCGCCTTCATCTGCTCCCCCTGCATGGAGATGGCAGAAGGCACCTTCTTTGCCCCTGGAGATGCATGGCGGGAGCCACTTCCCTGCTTGCCTCTCTGCCATGGCAGGGTGTGCATGTGATGCAGGGCAAAGAATTGATTCAGAAAGTTGGACTCCCCTCCCCCCGCTGGATCTCCCTCCCGTTCTTAGGTGTGGGGGACTGAAAAGTTGCCCTGAACTGGTTGTCCATGCTTTAAAGCCTACCTGCACTGGTTGCCCTGGGGGAGGCTCAGTACCTCCTGTAAAATTTTGGTGGGGGGCAGAACCCCCCAGCACCTCCCCATAGTTGATGCCTATGGTCTCCATGTAACTTTGTTTTATCTGAGCACACACAGAGACTGGACAGAAGCTTCACTGTGGGATAAATTTTCAGGCACTCTGCTAAATTAATGGTGGTTCTTGGCTATACCAAATCAGAGAATCCCAATAGCTAGAAGCATTTGCATGACCAAGCTTTAAGTACCAATTGCTTGGGAGAGGCATCAGCAGGATGGAGTTGCTCGGCAGCCATTAACTTCCCTCCTGTTTCTTGTTCTTGTGCCAATAGGCAAAGGTTTCCCTTGCTCGAAAGTCAGTTGAATCCGACTCTAAGGGGCGGTGCTCATCTCCATTTCCAAGCCGAAGAGCCAGCACTCTCTGAAAACTTCTCCATGGTCATGTGGCCAGCATGATGAAATGCCGAGGCGCACAGAATGCTGTTACCTTTCCACCAAAGGGGTACCTATTTATCTACTAGCAATTTCTTTTGAACTGCTAGGTTGACAGGAGCTGGGGCCAGAGGTGGGAGCTCACTCCGTCACACAGCACTTGGGTCTCGAACTGTCGAGCTATTGACCTTCGGGTCTGCAGCTCAGCATCTTAACCTCTGAGCCACCACAGCCATGCCGACAGACAAATCTCCTAAAATGAAATGGGTTTTTTGAAGCCCCAAGCCTCAAAATTTCTTTGCATCACGCTAAGGGGGTGGGGGTGGGGGACGGACTACCAGGAATATTTGTGTCACTGAGTCTTGCTCAAGATCCCCTTCAGTTGGACCACTCTCCAGGTAAGCAGTTTAAAATTCAGACCGAAGAATAAGTCATGGCTGGATTGTATTGCCTTGCTTACAAAATGCAATTTGCTAATGTTTCGCCATGGGCAACTGGGGGGGTGGGGAGTGGTGCTTCACCACAAGAATAGCGAAGAGGAACACAGAGAAGTGGGGTGAGAAGTGCAGGGTCTGACGGCTCCCACTGGATTGGCCTTTGAACTGTAAGGGAAAGGGATACTCCCTTTCACTCTGTTTGTGGCTTAGCCTTGGAGAAAGAGGAATCTACCTTCTGCGTGTTGGAGTGCCTGCCCTCAGAATGATGTGAAGGCATGACATAGAAAGCCACGCCAGTCTGACTCTGCAGCCCACCTGGATGGCAGATGATCTGGGAATAATATGTGACGGCTTCAGACACAGTGAATACATGAATCTGCCTTGTACTGAATCAGACTGTGGGCCCATCAGAGTCAGAACTGTCTATTTGGACTGGCAGCAGCTCCCCAAGGTCTCAGGTCACCCAACTGCCTGACTCTTTTAATTGGAGTTTCTGGGGGTTGAACTTGGGACCTTCTGCATGCCAAGCAAATGCTGTACCACTGAGCCATGCCCCCTCCCCTTATGCTGAGTGTGGTGGAACAGGCCTGCTCCAGCCTGCAGGCCCTGTGCCACCCTGTCCTCCAAGGTTTTTCTCAACACTACCACCACCACCTGACCTTTGTAGGAATAGCCTGCTTGGAGGGTCAGGACTCCCAGCTTCCCTTCCCAGTTCTGAGACCTTGCCTCTGTGTCTCCCGCTGCCCAATACTGGATCACCATTGGGACAGTTTACTGCCTTGTGTGCCCCTGGAGAAATTGTCCCTTGCCAACTGCCTGCTTTTCTCTTGGTGCTCCTTTTAAAATAGCATGTCCAAGATGGTGGAAATCTATGTGGTACAGAGAACCATGCCCAGCATAAGAAATTATAAAGTATTTGTTAAAAAGAAAATGTTCACAAGCATACTTTTAGCATGGCACCAGACTGAGCAAGGGATTCAAAAGAAATGGGTAAACCACAAATCCTCTGTTCCTTTTTCTATACATGCCCTATCAGATGTTAAAAAATAGGACAGGTTCCTTTTGCTTAGGAAGTTATGGATCTCTACAAAGTTACCATCATCTTGAAGCTTCCTTCCTGTTGACCAGGCCATTGCATGGCCAATGGCCACCTGCTCCAGACCTCAGTTCTTTCTCCTCTGATGGACCCAGCATGAAAGAGACCTCCTCCTTGCTGCAAGGAGTTTTTAACATCTGCCTTTCCCCTGCCACTGACCCGGACAGGCCAGTTTAAGGAGGCTTCTCCTGATGTCTCCAGAAATTTCCTTCCTGGATATTATTTCTGGAGCCTTTCTAGTCTAAAGTCCTCCAAATCTCTGTTCTCTCCTTGGAGAAGGGGGAAGAACATGACCCACCCATTATTTCTCCTGCTAGATCTATTAACATTTGTATAAAGGTGGGCTGAGGTACACCTGGAAAGCAATTGAACGGACTTCCTCTCTTCTTGCCTATTCTCTGCCCGGGGGGGGGGGGACTATTAAAAACTCAGAGTGAAGGTTTTGCTCATTTCAAACCTCCAAAGGAAAAATGCATTTCTGCACACCAAGTACTAACCTCCCCCCCAGTTGTCTTTGTAACATGATTCAGGACTTTCAGTTGTCAGCATAACAGCACATCTGTTCCTCTATCTGCCCATTGTTTTGCCTAGAGCCCAACAAACTGTGCTCTGAGGAGCAGGACTAGGACAGTGCCTGGACAGCTGTGCTTGCTTCAGTCTCTTCTCTTTCTCCCTACCCCCAGTCAAATATTGACATGGGGATCTTGCTGGGGGGACTGGGAGGGAAGCATTACAAGTCTTTACAGGCTCCATTCAGACAAAATGCAAAAACATGACTTAAATCAGATGTACTATGGGTACTGTGGCCCCTGGAATGCAGGCCACTCCATCATGGTTAGTTAAGGTTCATCAAGCCAGCATCCAGAACCATGGTTTGAAGTTGCTTTATTAACCATGGTTTTAATTATGCTGTGATGTATGAATGCAGGCATCCTGGTTTGTTTCCCAGCAATGCTGTCACACACTGCCCTGCAACAGAGACACCTGGACAGAGTACAAGTGATGAACCCGGCACCTGTTAAAAAACAGGATGTGACTGATCATCTGGAAGCCAAATCCTAGTTTTGCAAATTAACCCTGGATGAAATAAATCAGGGCTTTGCCAGTTTTGTGTAGTGGTTAGGGGTGCAGACTATAATTTGGGAGAACTGGATTTGATCCCCCACTCCTCCACATGCAGCTGCTGGTGTGATTTTGGGTCAGTTACAAGTTGTCAGAGCTGTTCTCTCAAGGGCAGTTCTTGAAAGAGCTCTCTCAGCCCCAGCTGCCTCACAGGGTGTCTGTTGTGGGGAGAGGAAGGGAAAGAAGATTGTAAACTGCTCTGAGACTCCTTCGAGTAATGAAGGGTGGGGTATAAATCCAATCTCTTCTCTTCTTCTATGTGGACCAAACCACCATTTCATGGTGAATGTTCATGAAACAAGTACAGAGGCCTAGCAATGACCACTAATCCCTGTTACCTCTGGGAAAAGAAGCAGCAGAAGTGTTCTGTATAACTGGTAGTCTCATGTGCAGCTTCAGAGCAGAGCTTCCCTGTTCACAGTTACCAAGGAGATGGTATAGATATACATGGTTAATCTGATAAATAAATAAATGTGTGCACATAGCCATGTGTGTGTAAGGTTGCCAACTGACCAGAAAAAAATCCCCTGAGTTGTTGGGATGGTGTTGATGATGATTAGGGTTGCCAACCTCTAGGTGGGGCCTAGCAATCCCCAGAATCACAACTGATCTCCGTGGGTATCTTCGTATAGGGGGAGGCTGTCCTTCAGACGCCCTGAACCCAGACCATGGAGGCTTCACAGGTCAAACCCAGCATTTCAACTTGTGCATGGAAATAGATAGGGAGACCATGAAGGTCTTGTGGTACACAGCTAACGTGTTTGTGTCTATGGTTGCCAAACTCCAGGTGTGACCTGGAGATCTCCCATTATTACAATTTATCGCCAAGATCAGTTCTATTGGAGAAAATGGCTGCTTTGGCCTAGAGTGGCCTAGAGTGACCCCAGTGAGGTTATTCCTCTCCCCAAAGCTACCCTTGCCAGGCTCCATCCTCAAATCTCCAGGAATGTCCCAACCCTAAGTTGGCAACTCTAATGATGATTATGATGATTTTTGCCTTCAGGATATTTGCTATTAGACTGCCTTTTGAACTCTTCTTTGAGCCCCTGCTCAGTAGAAGAATGTCTGCTTCTAAGAGCTGGCATTCCAGGATCTGGCGCGGGAGGGGGGGGTGGTAGAGAATACCCAGGATATTTTTGTATTGTCTTCATTAAAAACATTTCTGTCCCACTTTTCTCTCGATCCACAGGGACTCAAGTTACCTTACAAGCCAGCATTGGGGGTGGGGGGGGGGGGGAGATCATTAAAACCAGACAGTTACATCAGCTAAAGGTCCCAGAACATTCTCCACAAACACACAACAAGAACTTAATTCTGTCATTGGAATAACATGGCCTGACAGGATTTGCTGAACATGGGAAGCTGTAAGAGCCTCCCCCCAATGAACCCCTGTTACTCTCCCCACTCTGAGGTGGATTTTTCCTACCAAAATTCTTAAGTTTCCTTCTGGTACTGAGCTATCCCCTGGTAGCATGATAATATTTGCAGTTTTATAAATCTGAATGTACCACTCTGTGACAGAATCTAATTTGGCTTTTGCCTAGCCCAGGAACTTGTCAGGCGAAAACAGGAGCCCTCATGTTAGATCCCTTGAAATGGCACTAGAGACTGAGTAACAGTGAGCAATAATAAAGGTTTTATTTAATAGGCAGGGATGGTATGGGGTTGTCAGGAATAGGAAAGACTGAGTTAAAAATTGCTGGTAAAACAATATATATTTATATTGACAGGCAAGATGGCGTTGTAGCAACTGATTTTCACAAATTCTTGGTTCTTACCAGTGAGAGATGGTTGACTGAGTATTTTAGTTTGAGTTACAATGTTTCTGCATATAGTTTCCTAATAACTGTTCAGGTTTTCTGGAAAGGTATCTCTTTTAGTGTATCAAATTCTTTGCCCTTTTCTGAAATCACAGTGTGCCTTCTTTCCCCATAGCAATCTATCACCGTTTCCTTTCACCTCAGACCAGGGACTGCCTCAGTGCCAATTTCCTGAACAGGACTTCTATCCCTTCCCTGGAAATATCATCCTCTTCCTTTTGGCCTGATTGGGAGGTTCAGCCTGCTACCCAGTCACTCCTTGCCAAAATCTTAAACTCCAGTTCTTAGCGTCTGTGTGAAAACGAACTTCAGCTTTAGCTGACTCTAGACTCTGAATTCTTAGATAGAATTCTCCCTCAGGTTATGTTGAACACAGCTAAGACCAGGGGTCTCTCCCTTTATTCAAAAGGTGAACCTGTCTGACAGACTTTTAGTCAGACTTTTCGGACATCCACCCCTGTAGCTGAACTTTTTCTTTACTGAACAGTAACTGCTGCTGAACTGGACTGTCTGTCTGACTGACTGACTGTATAGTTTTCCTCAGCTGGTGCTAGCCAATCAGAGAAAAGGAGCAGCCTGTCACTCAAGCATGACATTCTAGAGCAGAATTAACTATTCACCTCCCTTCTCTGATTTTACTTCACTAGGGACACAGAGTTTTAAATGTAGTCCATCACACATGGCCTAACAGGACTTGCTGAACCTGGAAAGCTGTAA
Source organism: Lepidodactylus listeri (assembly GCA_029233225.1). Classification (NCBI taxonomy): domain Eukaryota; kingdom Metazoa; phylum Chordata; class Lepidosauria; order Squamata; family Gekkonidae; genus Lepidodactylus; species Lepidodactylus listeri. Next base: position 95,237,815 of record JARCFY010000012.1, read on the forward strand.
GAGTCCCCCCCCCCCCCCCAATATGCCACATTATACATGGTTAGAAATCATTTGTCTTTGAAATGTTTTTTTTAAAAAAATAAAACAAAAACATTGTGTAAGGCCTGCTTGGGACAAGGTACATTCTGGACAGACCTATGATAACTTGCACAGAAAACTCTTGGAAGAGGAAGCTTCAGGTGAAGTGATACCATCATGAGGTAATAGTGCATTTGTAAAAACTGCAATGTAGCTGAACCTGAAGAACCGGATGAAGAAATCTTGTTTCACTATGGCAAAAGTTGTCTTATGTATTGACCATGCGGTCGCCATGTGCTCCCATAATTACGACCGCATGGCCAGAGCACATGGCCAGAGCATAGCCAGAGCACATGGCCAAGAAACTACCTGAGCTTCAGCCAGGTAGAACAAAGGCCAGGTGGATTCAAACCGGCCACCAATCATGTACCTAGGTTTCTCCCAGGGAACCTATGAAATGTAAATAGACTTCTAATAGCCTATCAGGCCAGTTGGGTGAGGTCAGGGGATTGTCCCTGACCAGCATAAAAGGAGGGCTTCGAGCCCTGGGTTGTATGCTTCATCTGGACCAGCAATAAAGATCTAGCTGTTTCACTATTCCATGGACTCCCGACTCCAATACTTATCAGTGGCGACGAAGGTGGGATCCCGATGAGCGACTCTCCAGCCGACCACAGCAGCACAGCGAGCTCCGTCCCGCCGGCCGCAGGCATCTCCGAGCTCCAGCGCTCACCGCAAGCCGCTCTGAGCCCAATCCTCCGGCACTAGCCAGCACCGAGCCTCAGCGCTCCCCGGCACCGCCGCAAGACACGAGGACATCGCTCAAACAGCCGCCGCCGCTCCTGCTCTGGTAAATATGGCAAACGCTCCGGGACCAATTACCCCTTTCGATACGTCTCACCCCGAGACGTGGGAGTCCTGGCTCAAGACACTGGGTTGCGCCTTTAAGGTCCATGGAATCACAGATGCAGACCTGAAGAGCGCCTGGCTCTTGAGTTCCGGAGGGGTGGAGGTCATGCGGGTGGCCCAGAACCTACTAGCCCCGCAAGACCCCACTGAGGTGTCTTACGATGTGCTCACCAAGACCCTCGGCGATTACTTCGCCCCGAAGCCATCAAAACTGGCCAGGCACTGGGAGTTCATACAGCGCCAGCAGCAGCCGGGGGAGTCGGCCGCCACTTTTCTGGCTGAACTCCGTCGACTAGCCATGGGCTGCGAATTCCGCCACATGGATGACCACGTGGAGACCGCCTTCATGGGAGGGGTCCGGGAAGCCAAGCTCCGCCGGCGCCTCATCGCAATGCTGGAACCTACCTTGGAAAAGATGCTCCAAATGGCAGCAGCCTTCGAGACAATGCAAAAGGACAAGGCAGCCACCAAAGTCCACCAGGCGGCTCCTCCCGAACCTGACTCAAGCGAAGAAGAGGACGTCCACCGGATGCAACCACGCTCGAAGAAGGGTGAGCCCGGCGACCCCAGGCCCAAGGGCCGGCGCCCAGCATCTGTCTGTTCCCTCTTCTGCTTCCCTCAACAGGCAGGCCCCAACGTGCGCCAGCTGCGGGGACCCCCACGACAGACGGACATGCCACTTCCGTGATGCCATCTGCCACGCCTGCAGGAAAGCAGGACATCTTGCCCGGGCCTGCCACCTGAGGAACAGCCACCGTGCCCCAGCAGCGAACTTCGAAGAAGTGGGTAGTGTCATTCCCACGGCCACTGTAATGAACTTGCCCCAGCCCATCCCAGGCGCGATTTCCGTGTATCTCCGAATAGAGGGAGTTCCTTGCTCCATGGAACTGGACTCAGGGTCAGCATATTCAATTGTGTCCGCAGCTACGTTCCGCCACCTCTGCCCGAAGGGGGTACGCTGGCTGCGGCTGCCGGCTGGGTTGGTCCTCCGGGACTTCCAGAAAAACCCAGTGGCTATTAAGGGGCTAGCCATGGTCCGGGTCCAGTACCACGCCTTTAACGGCCTGCTGGACCTTCTCGTGGTGGAGCGCAATCTAACCAGTCTCCTAGGTCGCGCCTGGTTCAAGCCGCTCAGAGTGCAGTGGACTGGAATACACCGCATGGGCTCTACTGACTTTTCATCCATCTGCGAGGAATTTCCCGCTGTTTTCAACGGCTCATTGGGCTGCTACAAAGGACCCCCGGTTTCCTTCGACCTGGACCCGGCAGTCCGGCCCATCCGCGTGGCCGTCCACCGGCCACAACTCGCCTTGCAGCCCAAAGTGGAGGCGGAGTTGGAAAAGCTCGTGGCACAAGGGGTGCTCGAGCCGGTCTCCCACGCCAAGTGGGAGACTCCCATTGTGACCCCCCTCAAAGCTAACGGGGAAGTCCGCATCTGCGCAGATTACAAATGTACTATTAATAAGGCATTACAGGACCACGTGTACCCAGTACCGGTGGTCAGCCATGTCCTGGCCTCCCTCGCGGGTGCCAAAATATTTGGAAAAGTAGACCTGGCCCAAGCCTATCAGCAGCTTCCCGTAGACGAGGCAACGGCCGAGGCACAAATGATTGTGACTCACAAGGGAGCGTTCAAGGTAAAACGCCTCCAATTCGGGGTCAGCGTAGCACCAGGGATCTTTCAAAATCTGATGGATTCTCTCCTCAAAGATGTTCCAGGGGTGAAGCCGTTCTTCGACGACGTCCTCATCGCCGCCCCAGACATCGACATGTTTGCGGCTCACCTACGGATGGTGCTGCAAAGGTTCCAAGACGCGGGTCTCAAGGTCCGAAAAGACAAGTGTACCCTGGGAGTCTCCTCGGTGACCTTCTTGGGGTTCAAAGTGATCGCAGATGGCATTCACCCGACAAAGGAGAAGGTAGCGGCAATTACAGGTGCACCCGTCCGTCCTCAAAGGCGGAACTCCAGGCGTTCTTGGGACTTTTGAACTTCTACCACGCCTTCCTTCCGCACAAGGCGGCGGTTGCTGAACCCCTGCATCGTCTCCTGGACAAGGGAGCAGCTTGGGCCTGGGGTCCCAAGCATGACACAGCCTTCCGGGCCGTCAAAGACTTACTAGTTTCAAATGCGGTCTTAGCGCATTTCGATGAGAGGCTCCCTGTCATCCTGGCCTGCAACACATCCCCCTACGGTGTTGGGGCAGTCTTGGGACACCGGCTACCCAACGGAAAGGAGGTACCAGTTGCCTACTACTCCAGGACCCTGTTGTCGTCGGAACGGAACTACGCCCAGATCGATAAGGAGGCCCTAGTGATAGTAGCCGGCATCAGGAAATTCCATGACTATCTCTATGGATGGTCGTTCACCGTAGCCACAGATCACAAGCCTCTGCTAGGTCTCCTTGCCCCCCACCGGCAGACCCCTCACATGCTGTCCCCGCAGGTCCTGCGGTGGTCAATTTTTTTGTCAGGCTACTCCTACGAATTGGTACATCGCCAGGGGAAGGCGATGGGACACGCCGATGCCCTCAGCCGTCTTCCCCTCCTGTCCTGCGACCCTGATCCGGCTCCCGCTTTCCACATAGCGCTCCTGGAGGACCTACCGGAGTGCCCCGTACAGGTATCGGATGTGGCCCGTCACACGCGGCGGGACCACATCCTTTCTCGTGTCTCAGACTGGGTGGGAAGGGGGTGGCCAGAAAAACCGGGACCGGATTTCGCCTCTTTCACGGCATGCAGGCATGAACTATCGGCCCACAAGGGGTGCCTGCTATGGGGATCTCGAGTGGTGATCCCCGGGCCCCTGCGGCCCCGAATGCTAGAGGCACTACATGAGGCTCATCCGGGAATTGTACGCATGAAAGCCCTGACCCGTAGTTACGTGTGGTGGCCAGGCCTGGACAAAGACATTGAGGGGCGGGTCCAGAAGTGTACCAAATGCCAGGAGTCGTGGCCAGATCCGCCACATGCTCCCGTCCAATCCTGGGAATCCACTAACAAGCCCTGGTCCCGTCTGCACCTAGACTTCGCAGGACCGGTCCAGGGGCGGTTGTTTCTTATCGTTGTAGACAGCTACAGCAAGTGGCTTGAGGTAGTGCCAGTAGCATTGACCTCCACCAACGCTGCCTTAAGAAGTCTCTGGCCGGTCTTCACGACACACGGAATGCCAGACACTCTCGTGACCGACAACGGGACCGCATTCACCTCCGGCGAGTTTCAACGGTTCGTGGAAGCCTGCGGTCTTCGCCACATCCGCTCCGCTCCGTTCCACCCTGCAACCAACGGCCAGGCCGAGCGCATGGTGAGGACAACGAAGGACACGTTAAAGAAGATGGAGCACGGTGACTGGGAAGAGCAGCTGTACAAGTTCCTGTTCTGCCAACGGAACACTCCCCACTCAGGGACCGGGCGCCGGCCAGCCGAACTTCTGATGGGAAGACGACTGGGAACCGTCCTGGACCGCCTACATCCCGACCGAGCAATCGAGGGGAATCCGACAACGGAGGACCGGCCAGCCGCCCAAGGATTTGCTCCCGAAGACCCCGTATACGCAAAGAACTTCACGCGGGGTCCGACATGGCTCCCCGCAAGGATCGTCCGAGTCACCGGGCCTTACTCCTACGAGGTCCTTACGGAAGATGGCGTAGTCTGGAGATGGCACATCGACCAGATTCGATGCCGCACACTGAACCACGACGTGACCCAGACCCCCGAACTCCCTGCACCAACGGACCATGACATCGACACGACTCCAGAAGCAGTGCCAGACCCTGATCCGGAGACTGCGGAGATGCCGCTCCTGCCCGCAGACGAAGCAGCCGCACCATCCACACCGGAACAACCCCCGAGCAGACAGGCCCCGCCAGCAGAACAACTACCCACACCGCAACCTGCCGACACAAGCAACACGCCCCGCCTTACAACCCCCGGCACTCTGAATGTGAGCACAGATGCCCGGACTATCTCAAAGACTATGTGTGCAGAGGGGTTCTGGACTATGGGGGGAGGGGTGTTATGTATTGACCATGCGTTCGCCATGTGCTCCCATAATTGTGACCGCATGGCCAGAGCACATGGCCAGAGCATGGCCAGAGCACATGGCCAAGAAACTACCTGAGCTTCAGCCAGGTAGAACAAAGGCCAGGTGGATTCAAACCGGCCACCAATCATGTACCTAGGTTTCTCCCAGGGAACCTATGAAATGTAAATAGACTTCTAATAGCCTATCAGGCCAGTTGGGTGAGGTCAGGGGATTGTCCCTGACCAGCATAAAAGGAGGGCTTCGAGCCCTGGGTTGTATGCTTCATCCGGACCAGCAATAAAGATCTAGCTGTTTCACTATTCCATGGACTCCCGACTCCAATACTTATCAGTTGACTAAAATAAACCAACAAAACACTGTTTTACTGGATGGGGGTGTTTGTCTTGGATTTCTCATTGATGCAATCCAACCAAAAATGAGAAGTTATAAATGAGAATTGATAAACTCCACTTATCTTTGATGGGATTATTCTCATTTGTCTTCAGCAAAAGTGTTTTTCAAACATCTGACAATATGACTGGGAAGAACAAAAAAGAATTATGAACCAACGTGACAAGTAATACATTTCACATCTGACCCTAACAGTACCCCTAGTTGGCCTGCCCGATACACTCCCAAATGCAAAGCCAATTATCAACAACAGAATGGAATCAATAGCTCAGACCAGCAAAATACAATTCTGAACATAGTAAAATCCAGCAATCACATTGGAAAAGAGGTCCAAAAAGCCAAAAGAATGGAATCTTGACAGGCTTCCTCAGAGAGGCTTCCCCAAAGAGAAAATCACCAGTGCACCATGTAGTCGTCAGGCAAACCTCAGGTGGCACCAGCAGTCAGAAAGGCCCTTGGGATCTGTAGAGGGCCTCTGAAACGTTTCACCTTTCAAAATTCTTCTGGTTTCCCTTCTCACATTTCTCCAGAGGAGGGGGAGGAGGAGATTGTTTTTATACTCCGCCTTTCACTTCAAGTCTCAGAGTGGCCTACAAACTCCTTTTCCTTCTCCCCACAACAGACACCCTGTGAGGTAGGTGAGGCTGAGAAAATGTCTGGGAAAATGTCTCTTTCAAGAACAGCTGTGCCAGAACTATGGCTTACTCAAGGTCATCCAGCAGCTGCAAGTGGAGGAATGGGGAATCAAACCCGGTTCCCGCAGATTAGAGTCTACACACTTAGCCACTGCACCAAACAGACTCTCACCCACCACCTCCAGATTTCACTTTTGGCAAAGTTTCTGGGATGATTCTGGGTATGTCCTTTTGAAGAACTATGCAAAAGATACATGTATCTGGTTCAAGGCCCCTAAACTATGTTTTGCCAATCTTAGCAGTTCAAGACTGTAGTTTAAAATACTGAATTATTACTTGTACTTTAAAGTACTTTAGCTAGATTTGAGTCTATTGGCCCCAACAAGATCTTCAGGATATGAGCTTTTGAGAATCAAAGTTCCCTTTATCAGATATGAGATCTCGTATGTGTCGAATGGAGCTTTGACTCTTGAAAGCCCATATCCTGAAAATCTTGTTTGGTCTCTAGTAGGGCTGCCAAGCCCCCCGGGAGGGCGGGGGAAACACCGATTTTTAATGCTTACCCCCGCTTTTTCAAAATTGACTACCGGGGGAGGCAATGGTTGCCAGCAGGAACACAGGGGAATGTCGGAGCCTGCCTTGCCCTCTCCCTGCCAGGCCTGAACTCTTAAAAGGGAAATGTCTGCAGAGAGCCTGCCCTGCAGTAAAAAGCCTCACCAGACATTTCCCCTTTAAGAGCAGAGGCAGCAAGAGAAAGTCCCGCCCAGAGATTAAGGAGGGACTAGGCTCTTTGTACTGAAGGGCATGCTTTTGCATGTGGCTTGCAAGGTTGCTGGGGTAAGTGCTTCTGCCAGCTCTTTTCGTTCTCTCTCTCTCTCCCCCTCCCCCTTTTTTTCTTTCTTTTTTCTGTCTGTCTGTCTGTCTGTCTCTCTCTCTCTGTCCCCATCCAGTAGAGGTCTATCAGTGGCTATTATTAGCCACAAGGTCTAAATGGAACACTTTGTCTGGGGCAGTGATGCTCTGCATTCTTGGTGCTTGGGGGGCAACAGTGGGAGGGCTTCTGGAGTTCTGGCCCCGCTGCTGGACCTCCTGAGGGCACCTGGTATTTTTGGCCACTGTGTGACACAGAGTGTTGTACTGGATGGGCTGTTTGCCCGATCCACTGTGGCTTCTCTCCTGTTCTTATGATATGAAAATCATATTTAGCACTTGTGTAGCACTTAGTGCTTCATATTCTGCCGAGATGAGGAAGGATTCAGTAGGGCTGTTGCTCAGTGATCGAGCATCTGCTTGACATGCAGGAGGTATCAGCCTCTTCAGCTAAAAAAGGATCAGGTAATAGGTGACATTAAAGATCTCAGCCTGAGACCCTGGAGAGCCACTACGAGTCTGAGTAGTCAATACTGACCTTGATGGACCAATGGCCTGATTCAGTATTAGGAAACTTCATGAGTTCATGTGTCAGCATGTGGAAGCAACATCACAGGATGTGACATCACAAAATGATGTCACTTCCTTTCTCCTGGCTCCACCCCCAAAGTCTCCTGGCTCCACCCCCAAAGTCCTCAGATATTTCCCAAGTTGGACTTGGCAGCCCTAGTCTCTAGGGTGCTACTGGACATGAATCTAGCTGTTTTACTGAAGACCAATATAGCCACCCTCTGAAATGACCTTTAAAGTATCTGATGAAGAGAGCTTGGACTTTGGAAAGCTCATATCCTGGAAATCCTGTTGGTCTCTAAGCTGCACTGAGTAGAGGGCCAACACTTAAAACTTAATATATAAATAATATGTAAAAACACATGTATTTATAAAAAAGTGCTGTGAATTTTATAGCTGGGACACAGGAGTTCTAGGTCTGGAAAAAATAATTCATGGTTTGTTGTTATTGCCAAAACCAAGCCTATCGGAGAGAAGGAATGAAACACTCAAGCTTCCAGCTTGTATCACATCAAAGTATGCTGCTGAGTAATTCAGCGTTCACCTAAACTTTAAACTGCAGCTGTTCCAGAGGCTGTGGTGTGACTGGGGGGGGATCAACTCCCCCGCGCCCTTGAATCCAGAGGGATTCAAACCATAAAATGGGGGGGGGGGGGGGGATTAAATTCTCTGTACCACAGTCCCAATCCAAATCAGGAGCACCAAAATGTCTGCAGTGTAAGGTTTAAACTACAACTAGTCTCCACTTGGCCCTAAGCACAGTAGATATGGTTGCCAACCACCAGGTGGCAACCTGGAGATATCCAGCTCTTACACTTGATCTCCAGACAACCGAGATCTGTTCCCCTGGAGAAAATGGCTGCTTTGGAGGGTGGAGTCTATGGCATTGGATCCTGCTGAGGCCCCTCCCCTCCCCAAGCCCCACCTTCTTCAGGTCCCCCCCCCCCAAAGCCTCCAGGTATTTCTCAACCCAGAGCTGGCCACCCTATCAGTTGAACGCATCTGGCAAGCTCTTGTAGCAGCATGTCTGGGATCCAGCAACCAGAGGCTGTGCCAGAGGCCCCTGGCACCTTCCGCCGTCAGAAAAGCTGCTTGGTACCACACATACCCAGTAATGACATGACACCAAATTGTCTTTGCAAATGTTTGCATAATATTATCTGCTCGCTTCCAGAATGCAGGGCCATGTTTCTAAACATCAGCTGTGTCAGTGAATCAATGTGCAGAAAAGGAAGGAACGCTTTCCATATGTGCCTTCTGTTTGCCTCCATGTATTCCTCAAAGTCTAAATTGTAGATGGAAAAGAAGTGTGGCTTAGTAGCAATCCAAGAAACCACTCCACAGGGGTGGCTGTCTTTTGTTGGCTGCAGCCAGAACAACCAAATCTTGTGGCCCTTTGGCTACATAAACTCAGTCGTTATGGTGCCTGCCAAAAGATTATCCGTATCTGTTATGTATTGAGCCTAAGCCTTTCCTCTGGCTGGGCCTTGAATGGGCAGAGCTTGCTTCTACAGAACAATAGCTCACCTGGATCTAGAAACCAACCTATAGATAAGCAGTGTAATTTAAATAACCTATCATTTAGAGAGCCAGTTTGGTGTAGTGGTTAAGTGCACAGACTCTAATCTGGGAGAACCGGGTTTGATTCCCCACTCCTCCACTTGCACCTGGCTGGATGACCTTGGGCAAGCCATAGCTCTGTACCAGCTGTTCCCTCAAGGACAGCTTGGGAAAGAGCTCTCTCAGCCCCACCTACCTCACAGGGTGTCTGTTGTGGGGAGGGGAAGGGAAAAGGAGTTTGTAAGCCACTCTGAAACTCCCTTGGGGAGTGGAGGGCGGGGTATAAATCCAATCTCTTCTTCTTCTTCTTCTTCTTCTTCTTCTTCTATCAAGGGAGTGGGTGTGTGGGGTGTTTTGCTTGCTTATAAGCAGGGCCCCAGCCCTGCTAGAGTTGTCTTGTAGTTTGCTGAAATCACTGAATAAACCTGAGCTGATCACTGCAATGCGTCTGCAATTCATAAGAGAATTGCTCTTGTATGAGGATTTTAAAGTGTATCGTTCCTAAAATTTGAACTTGGTTCCCAAATGTTTTATTTTAAAACCTGAAGAGTACTGGACTCAGGAGACCAGGAACGGTGAAATCATGAAGCCTTTATTGTGTGATTCAGCATGTCCAGTAGATGGTCAGATCAAGCATGCTTCCAGGGCTCCAGGGCCCTCATTATATGCTGGCCGGAGCCACACCTCCATCCACACCCAAAAGACCCGATAGGGGCTTAACATATGCACATGTTTGTCATAGGTTCCCTGGAGGAGCCTTTGGCCGCATTGGCTCCCCAGGGAGAACCTAGGTCCCACATTGGTGGAGGCTTAGAATCCGGACGTCTATTGTTCCTCCACATTCAAGCTCCCCTCTCTGCCTGACCATGTGCTCTGGCCATGTGGCGGGTGCCATTACCTGGGAGCACATGGCAGGCCGGTTGTTACACAGAACATACTACATTACAAAACCGATCTCCCACCTGTCAGGGTCTTGAGGGCTTGAATCAGAACCCTCAACCAGAGCTCTACAATGCCTTTCAGGAGCAGATGAAATGAGCAAGATGAGCTTCCATGACTGGCAGAAAGTATGAAGCTTTGGGACTGGCCAGTCCTGATCACTAGAAGAAGAGAAGCTGGGGGCAGAATCAACAAGCAAAGAGAAAAAGGAGACTTCCAGACTAGGGTTGCCCGGTCTCCCTTGGCCACCAGTGGGGGTCGAGGGTCAGTAGGGTTGACAGCTCCATGTTGGGAAATTCCCAGAGATTTGTGGGTGGAGCCTGGGAAAGTCAGGGACCTCAGAGGGATATAATGCCATAGATTCCACCCTCCAAAGCATTCACTTTCTCCAGGGGAACTGATCTCTGTCACCTGGAGATGAGCTGTAATACCAGGGGATGCCCAGGTCCCACCTGGAGGCTGGCATCCCTATCCCAGACCCATGGCTGGAAATTGTCTAGTGTGGAAGCACAAGGACACTGAGTGGAAGGGGAGGGGCAGAGTAGCCAGGGCTCTATGATCTCGAACGCTGATTCCAATTGGGTGGGGCCTGTATGGCATCATAGGTGGGGATCCAGTGAGGAGGTCACATGGAATAGCAGTCTCATTTATGGTAGCACTCTGGCGTATTGTTGTGCCACGTGGTCTGCGCGTCATCACCTGCTTAAGAAAATTAAACATGGAAATTTGCTGCATACTAAATGTAAATATGTAAACCAGGGGTGTCGAATTCATTTGTTATGAGGGCTGGATCTGACATAAATGAGACCTTCTTGGGCCAGACCAGGCCATTTGTGTCATAAAATGTAATGCCAGATAGCAGAGATATAAACTTTATAAAGAACACAAACCCAAAGATTTTTTTTAAAAAATAAATAAAAACATGCTTGAAACATTAGCATTCTTGCAATATTTTGTTTATTTAACAGTATCTGATAACTGACACCTCTTGCTCTGAATTATTGTATCAAATTGTCTGTGCTGTTGCAGTCTTGAATATGCTGTTCAGGTGTAAGCTGCAGAGCGACTTTTGATTTATTGACATTCACCACAGAAATCTCATGCTCAGAGTTCTGAGTCTAGAACCCAGGGGAAAACATGAAATGGCAGAGTGATTGAGAGAGTCTGGCGAAGCAAGCTATGATGCAGCAGCAGCAACAGAACTGGAAGCAGGAGATGGCCAGTTCCAGTGTGGGCCTGATAGAAGCCCTCTGGGGGCCTGATCTGGCCCCTGGGCCGCACATTTGATACCCCTGATATAAACTGTAGTTGAGCTGACCATGCCCAGTTATCCCCCCCTCATCTTCCCAACTTCCAGTTTCCATGTGCAGAAAAAATTACAAGCACTGCAAGCCTATATGAAAGTCTTAGGAGAAGCCATATATCTCTCACGTGGCATGTCAGTGGCTAGCCACGCAAAACTGATTTTCCCTTAATTGTACTATTAGTCCCTTGTTGATTTAATTAGCACATCTATATTCTCCTCTCATGAGAAGACATAAAGTTGAGAGACAGGATTCAGGATTGCGTTGGGAAAGACGAGGGGGAGGGGGAGGCAGCAGTTCTTCTTATTTACTGAAACGGGACATTTCCAATTTACTCCTGCCTGCCAATCACTCTCTCCAGCCTAGACATTCATTCCCTAATAGCAGGTAGGTAGAAGTATGTGGTTGGCCTGACCTGGAGGGCCCAGGCTAGCCCAGTCTGGCCAGCTCTCAGAAGCTCAGCAGGGTGAGCCAGAGTTAGTACTTGGAAGGGAGAGAGACCACCCGAGAAGTCCAGGACCATGACATAGAGGCAGGCAGTGACCGACCACTTCTGGTCGACTTTTGCCTTGAAAACCCCATGAGGGGTCACCACTTGTCAGCTGTGACTTGATGGCCCTTTCTACAACTGGAAGTAGATTGTTACTTTATAGTATATACAGTATCGTATTCAGAGAAGAACAAGGTTTGAGTCCAGGGGCAAGACCAACAGAGTTTAATTCTGGGTATAGGCTTTCAGGTGCACACACACTTTGTTCTGTTGCTTCAGACCAACACAGCTATCCACCTGGATCTATGCAAAGGGGAGTTTACTTTTGGTGCAGATTTATTTGGACCCTCCCTTTTATTTTCTGTGGTGGGAGGGGGAGGGCCTGAAGACTTCTTGGCCTCTTTGGTTCTCCAGCCGTCTGCAGCAAAGTTCTTCTTTTTCTGAAGTGAGATGTTCTGGAACTTAAACCTGCCCAAACAATTATGCCTCTTCAGTACTTTATCCCTAATTGGGGGGAGATAAGGACAGGAGTTTGACAGGAATGCTTCACTGATGAGCAAAAGGCTTTCTGCCCATGTTCAGAGGCATATACCAGCACATTACAGCCAGGCGGCTGGCAAGTAGTGATTAAAACAGGCTGTTAAAAATTGCGTATTCACTTTCCAGTTACCAGACCCCTTCTAGGTTTGCCACTCCAGGGGGGGCAATTCCTGGAGATTTAGAAGTGAAGCCCAGGAAGGGTGGGGCGTGGGAAGGAGAGGGACTTCAGTGAGGTAGGATGCCACAGAACTGATCTCTCTAGGTCAGTTGCAATTTCAGAAGACGGGCAGTCCTACATATGGTCCATCTAGCCAGCATCCAGTTTCCAATACTGACCAGTCGTGTGCCACAAGGAAGGCTACAGGCAGTGCCCATAGACAATAGCCCTTCCTTGCTGACTGCCCCTGACCCACCACTAGTGAGGCATTATGCCTCTGAACCAGGGCTGCTGCCAGGTCCCTTCCAGGGGAGGGAAATCCTTGCCCCCCCCCACCCGCTGCCAATCAGCTGGCCAGTGGAGGGACTTACCAGCAGCAGGAGGAGGCCTAGCTTGGCCTCACAGCAACATCACTGGCAAGGGGGTGAGATCACTTCCAGCACACAAGAGAAGTGACATCATCATAGCCCCACTTTGGTATTTTGACAAAAACTCTATAGTAAAAACAGCCTATACCATAGAGGTTTTGCTCAAATACCAGAGAGACCCTGTGTCAGCAGCAACACAATGACATCACTTCTGGAAGTGATGTGGCCATTGGTGTCACTGTGATGCCAGTCTGGGTCTCCTAAGCTCCCCCCCCCACCAGTTGCTAGGAGGGGCCTGGGTGACCCTGCTCTGTGCCCAAAAGTCACGTCCGGCCATGCCACCGAGAAGCCAGTGGTGCTGCCGCCTGGCCCCCAAACCCGAAGCCACTCTGACCAGGCCATTGCTTCTGGTGCACCGAAGCTCCTCCTCCTCCTGTCAAACCAGTTCTGTCCTTGCTCCCTTCCCAGTCATGCCAAATTGCATCTGCAAAGTAGGCAGCAATCCTGTGACAGTGGAAAGGATTCATTTGTGGTTGCCGGTGGACGTGAGCGGAGACTGACAAGGCATTATTTATCCCGCGGAACAATTCTACTGACCTGTAAATATTGCAGAAGCGGACAAGAGGGCTCTCCTTTCCACACCACGGGCTATTTGTAAAGACTGCCTGCTGCCAGTCAGTTCAAGCACAGAGTGAGCATCAGCTTGACCCCTTTGCTGTCTGCCTGTCTTGCTCAAACTCAGGCAAAGGGAAAGCCGTGAGGAGTCACTGCCAGGAGGCCACCCACAAAACATGCCAAGTCCCCAAAGCCTGGCAGGCCTACTCCTGATGTCCACTCTTTGCTTGCAGCTTTGTGCTCTCTGCCGTCATCATGTATGATTCAACACAGGGGTCATTTTGAGCAGAAACTCGGGGAGCTCAGCTCTGAAAGTTGGTGCCAGACCCCCTATGGGGGAATGCCTGCTTGTGTCATGGCTGCAGCAAAATGACCCCATCCCCTGGAAAGGTCCTTATTCCTCTGACCAGCCTTCTGAAGGCTTCAGCCACCACTGGAGCTATACTCCCAGAATAGTAGCGTTTCTATTTCTAGATACGGAGAAAGCGTTTGACAGCTTCAGACGGCAGCTCTCATCGAACGTTCTACAAAATATGTGCAGTGGTCCTGCATTCTGGAGCTGGGTGCCTGGAGTGTACCCGAACCAACAAGCAAAGGTCTTAATTAATGGGAAACTAACAGACAGAATTTCAATTGAAAAAGGAATATGTCAGGGATATCCTTTATCCCTTTATTATTTATACTAGCAATACAGATTTTAGCTATAAAGATTAGATAAGACAACAGAGTTGTCTTATCTCTGGATATTACTGATTCCTAGGGAATGTGGTAGCAAAATTAAAGTCCAGTAGGACCTTGAATATTACATTTTTGTCACTTCAACATGTTGATTTACATGATTATGAGTGGGGGTATCAGACCTTCTCCCAGGGCTGGCAGCCTGCCGGGCCCTGGGAATAACGAGCAGGGGGGGGGATCAGGCCTTCTCCCAGGGCTGGCGGCCTGCCGGGCCCTGGGAATAATGAGTGGGGGGGATCGGGGGGGATTGGGCCTGGGAGACATGGCGGCGAGGGGAAGGCAGCCTCGAAAGCCTTTTCCCAGGCCCGGTGCTCCGGCATGGGATCTAGGAGATGTGGCAGCAGCCCAACTGAGGGCCGATGGGAGCAGGGGTGGGGCTTGGTCATGTGCCTGCCCCCCGGGCTCCTCACTCCTGGAGTGGTGCTCTGCTGCGCTCCAGCTCCAACCGACCCCTGGGATCTTTATGAAATCCTATGAGATGATAGTGAAGGCTGCAAAGAAGGAATTTTATGTGGCCTTCATTGCATCCACTAGCTCTCACTTGACACAATTATTTAGGCACAACTTGCCTCTCAGAGGGAACCCAAAATACTAGTGATCTTGTCACTCCACCAGGACTTGCCTGCCAGTAGCGATATAGCATAGGAACTGGAGGCTCCTTGGCCATCTTTGGGACCAGTACTGGCCCAATTCAGCTGGCTCTCACAGGCCAATATTGACAGGATCCTGGATGCTGTGAAGCCTACCACATGCCTATTGGACCCGTGCCCATCATGGCTGGTAAAAGCCAGTGGTGATGGAATATGCCCCCCCAGTGGATGTTGTAAATCTGTCCCTGAGTTCAGGGGGTCTTCTCAGGGAGATTAAAAGAGGCAGTGGTGAGACTGCTCTTAAAGAAACCATCTCGGGATCCTACTGATCCATTGGTGTCAAGCTTACCATGCCTGGGCAAAGTAGTTGAGAGAGCGGCAGCAGAACAGCTCCAGGTTTTCCTTGATGACACTTTGGCCTGATACCCCTTCCAATCTGGCTTCCGCCCTGGCCATGGGATGGAGACGGCACTGGTTGCCCTCGCAGATGACCTTCACAGGGAGCCAGATTGAGGTGGATCAGCGCTGCTAATATCACTTGACTTGTCAGCAGTGTTTGACATGGTTGATTATGATCTGCTGATCCACCACCTCGCCAATGTGGGGATTTGAGGGACAGCCTTGATGTGGCTTGTCTCATTTCTCTAAGACTGGGGATAGAGGGTAGTGCTAGGGGAGAGGGTTTCATCATGATATCCTTTAAAAAATTTTTTAATTGATTTTCTACTACTACATACAACACTAAAACTACTACACTAACAAAAATACTACTCACTACCCTAAAGTATACAGAGTTAGTTTCTATTCTAGAGTTAATTTCTTGCTTTTCTGTTTCAGAAATATTTAACTAAACAGGCTTATCTAAGCTTAATATCACAGAATTCAGACCTAAAATACAAGTAAAAATTAAATACATGCAGGCATAAGCTCAAATGGGATACAGTAAATTTATATGACTTTTAACAACACATTAATTATTTCAGCTTATGTCCTCTCCTTTTTCTTCTTTCTTCTCTGGGGTTTCACTGCCACTGCTCCCAAAGCACCGTCAGACTATTCTTCTTCTGAGCTTTCAGTTCCAGATGCATCCAAACTTTCCAGTCCATAAATGCTCTCTTGATTTTCCAATGAGTCCCCTGTGAAACCTTTATCTTTATCTTCTTTGCAATAGTCCAAAAAAAAATTAGCTTTTGAGATTGAGTCAATCTTTTGCTTATCTTTGAAGTCAAAGACCAGTCCTTCTGGAGTAAGCCAGCGATATTGGATGCCTTGCATTTGTAAATAAGTAGTTAAGTTCTTGGAGGGTTTCCTGCTCTTTCTAATATCAAATGGAATGTCCTTCAAAACTTTTATATCCGCTTCTTGAATCTTCAGGGATTTTCTATTTGTGGCCATGAGCACCACATCTCTAGTTGATCTCTTAGAGAACCTCACCATAACCGTTCCTGGCAGATTTTTCTTCTTCACATACTCAGGATATGTCCTGTAGGCCATATCCATATTGCTTTGTATTTGATCCGCTTTTAAATCTGTCATTGGAGCCAAAGCCTCACTCAGTATCTTTCTGAGGTTCTCTCCTTTTTGTTCAGCAATCCCCTGAAATCTCAAAAAAAATAAGAACATTCCATCTGAAGTCTCAAAAGATTATCTTTGTCTGAAATCCTCTCCTTTTCCATCACATCCGTTCTTTAATCCATCTTTTCTGCCTTAGTCTTGACCTCTGCCAGCACTTTAGCCATCTGCTCAGATTTCATACTTGCATCTGTAACTTGTTTTTGCAAAGAATCCAGCTTTTGATTCACAGAAGTTAGCTGGTCCATCAGGGGGTGCAGAGCTAATACCAAAACTGCATTCAGGTCTGTGCTAGTCTTGGAGTTTGTGCCAGGAAATGATGACGTGGCTTTGGGAGAGGGTCTGGGTTTCCCCGCCATCTTTTCACCCCTTCCAGCCATTCCTTTTTGTTTATACTTAAGAAAAAGTTCTCCATCTGTTAAAAGTCCCTCTTTTTCTTATCTCCGCCACTCAACTTGATTCCATTCCGCTTTCAGCCATGCAGCACTTAAAACGATTCTCTAATATGCTGTTACTCCGTGCCGAAAAAGGGGGGGATTTAAACTTTAACCCCCCCACATCCAGATAAGATCAGAGAATCTTTAATATAGATGGTCACTCACATTCATGCCGTGCAAATCAGGTAAGTTTTCTGTTTTCTTTCAGCCATCCTGGCTCTGCAGCTGACCAGGAGCGCTTCTGGGTGCCGAAGGGCTCCTTGGCAGCAGAACCTCCCAAGGCAAAGGGAAGCCTCGATCCCAGGGTTGCCACCCCTACAAGGGCTCCTGGGGGCCTGAAGCCAGTTTGGGACCCCTTCTCACTGCTGGGACCAGGCCGCATCTCCCGGAGCTTTGGGGACACATGCTCGCCATTGAAGCTGCCATAAACTGGAAGTCACCATGATATCCTTTAGTACATGGTGCCCCCAAGGGGCAATTCTCTCCCCAATATTAGTTAATATCTTTATGCACCCCCTCACTCAGCTGGTGCGGAGTTTCAGGCTAGGATGTCACCAATATGCAGAAGACACCCAGCTGATCTGCTGATGAGTGGCCAGCCAAATGCCACCCCAGATATTTTTGTGGGACAAAAATCAAAGGAAAACTGCATAAAAGGAGCGCTAATAAAAATAATGAAAATATAATGCTTAGCAAAAGCAATTATATAATTTTGTATCAATAGATGAAAAATAGGACCATACAATATACAACATAACATAACATATACAGCAGTGAATATCAATATACAACAGTGAACATCAATGAACAATGTACAACAGTGAATATCAATATAGTGAAGTTATTAAGATATAGTCACATATAGTGAGGTAGCAAGTTAAGGTTAATGAAGGTTTCTGGAATAAGTCTTCGTTTCATGGAGAGACTTCATCTGAACTGGGAGGTGGGGATGGTTGACCTCTTTATGTCACTACTGTGGAATGTTATGTTATACTTCCCAGAGGCAGGTTGATAGCTTTCCCTCCTGCTTCGACCTTGAGAGACTGTGGATACCAGGCTATGTATATTTTCTCCTGTCTAGCTAAAATTCTTCCCACCTTCTGCTTGGGAACAAAGAACCAGTATTTTAAGCATCTTTTTCCTGATCTGATGATTGGTTACATTATACTGTCTAACCATACTTGAATTCTGTATAACTACTGGGTGCAGCAGTGCCCGCCATTACTAACACAAGATGTGCAGATGACCATCGCAGACCTTTCTCAATAAAGCTTTCCTGATTAAGGACACTTGTTGCTGACTGACTCTGTAGGACTCTCACAGAGTGTTAGTAATCTTTTTCCCTTCAGGAAACTTCCCCTGTACCCAAAGATGGGTGACGGCGGGAAGCCACCCTCAACCACTGCACTCTCAGAGGAGCCAGTGTCGATGGCAGAGGATGCTGTTATACCTACTATGGGTCAGTGGGTCTACGACAGACCAAGGCAAAGCCACTACTCCTGGATGCAATTCGCCACCATCCCACTAGAGACATGGTCAACACCCCGCCAAGGTTCCACCATGAGCCTGGGACCCAAGGCTCCCACGGCGACCACAGCAGCTGGGACATCTTGGGATGCTATACAACAAGGTGAGATGTAGGCTCAGATTGCAGATTTGAGGTGATGCAGCAGATGTTTCAAAAAGAGGTGACAGAGATGTTCCTGGACCTTCCCAATGTAATTGCGGCTGTGATCAGGGGAGAAGGAGGAGAGGGAAAAGGGGCCGGGGCACCCCCTTTACTGCCACTGACCGCCCCCACCCATTGGTGCTCCTGCAGGGAGGGTGCTGGAGGGGCTCCAACTGGGCTGGCAGCACCGGGATCAGTGATAAACTGCCACCCAGTGCCCCAGGAGTTACTGGATGCCACATTTGATGGGAACCAGAATAAACTGCAGTTTTTTGTGATCGAAACTGGCTGGTTCCTCCAGAATTGGGGACACCTGTTCCCATCGGAAGAAGAGCGTGTTGGCTACATCAGGTTGAGAATGCATGAAGAGGCGGCTGATTGGTACATAAGCCTCCACAACATGCCGGGTCCCAAACTCTGAAACACAGAGGATTTTATGTGGGCATTGAGGTGACAGTACGAAGATCCCATGGGAGAGGAGAAGGCTCACAACCAGATCTGCGTCTTGAAGCCAGACAGCAGCTCTGTGCGTGAGTACTCTGCAGCATTTAAGAGGTTCGCAGCTAAGATACAGGGGTGGCCCGAAGCCGTGTTTATTGAACAGTATCGGCAGGGCCTAAATCACGATATCTATGAGACTGCTCTCCGAAATGTGAACCCCACTACGTTGGCGGCCTGGGTGAGGGCGGCAGAGGATGCTGAGGGTTGATTCCAGCTTATCCACATGCATGTCCCCAAGCTGTTCCCAAGCCCCCCAGCAACTGCTGGGATGTCGACCAGACCCAAACTGAAACAGCCGCTTCACAACATCTGAGATATCTGAATGAAGCAGGGGCTTTGCCTATGCTGCGGGGAAGCCGACCATTATGCTTCCTCCTGCCCAGTGGGTACCCCTAAAGAAGTGGCAACCCCACCAATCACCACCCTGCACAGGATAAAGGGGCTCCACTCTCTCAAGCCTCAGGCCCTGCAACTTGAAGTCCAGCCGGAGCGTGTAGTGATAGTGGAGCCCATTCAGCCGGCAGGAAATGAGCTGGTTTAAGTGGCACTCTACCTGCTTTAAGTGGCACTACTCAGCAGGTCCTGCAACCTTCGGTGCCACCTGTGGTGAGCAACCCCACCCCCTTGCTTTATGTTATACTGACTGTCATTCATCCAGAATTGGGGACCCAAGTTAGAGTAAGAGTCCTGATTGACTTGGGGTGCGCAAGAGACTTGATAAGCCTGATAGTGGTCATGGGACTACGGATTGGGGTGACTGCTCTAGCAGAGCCCTTGCGTTTTACCCAAATGGATGGGTCAGAAATTTAAAAACTCTGCGTTTACCAGACTGAACCTTTAATTGTGGGAGCAGGGGAGCACTGGGAGAATAGAACTTTTGTCATTAGCCCCCGTGCTCAGTTCCCAATGGTTTTGGGAAGCCCTTGGTTAGGCTCTCACAATCCTTATATTGTGTAGAGTGAGGGGAAAATAAGTTGGGTGTCCAACTGTTGCACAGAACACCAGTGGCAACCCCAGTGGGGAATGACGCTCACAGACCCCCCACTTAATGCCTGTCTGGCCAGGGAGGAACTTCACAGTATCCCAGCCGAGTACTGAGACTTGTATGATGTATTTGGGGAAGCCGAGGCCGATGAGTTGCCCCCTCATCGGAACACTGACTGTGCTATTGAGCTGTTACCAGGGCACAAATTACCAAAAGGGAAGTTATACTCAATGAGCCCTGTAGAGAGGGTAGAACTCTGCAAGTTCGTTGACCAAAACTTGGCTTGGGGTTTAATTCGACCCGCTACCTCCCTTCTCGCAGCCCCCATTTTGTTTTGGAAAAAGAAAGATGGGGGGCTAAGGTTGTGTATTGATTATAGGGGACTGAATGCAACGTCAACTTCCAGTACATATCCCTCCCCTTGATTAAAGATCTCTTGGTGGAGGCGTCCCGGGGTAAAATATTCTCTAAGTTGGACCTTCGGGCTGCATACTTCTGGGTGCACATTTGAGAGGGGGATGAGTACAAAACTGCATTTAATACACCCCTGGGTCAGTTCGAATACTTGGTGATGTCGTTCGGACTTCAAGGCACACCTGGAGTTTTTATGAATTTAATAAATGAAGTGTTGCACAAGCACCTGTTTAAGGGGGTCCTTTGCTATTTAGATGACATACTTCTGTACTCCCCAAATCAGAAGTCACATGTAAAATTGGTGTGTGAAGTGCTTGCCACCCTTCGGGAGCATAAGCTTTTTGCCAAACTGTCCAAATGCAAGTTTCACCAAACCGAAATTGATTTCCTGGGGTATCATGTATCCCCTAGGGGCTTAGAAATGGACCCTGCCAAAATAGCGGCCATTGTGGATTGGGAGTCCCCCAAAACGTGCGGACAACTTCAAAGCTTTTTAGGATTCACGAATTTTTACCACAGTTTCATTGAGAACTGTGCTCATTACAGTTTGCCCCTCACTGACTTACTGAAAACCAAGGGTAAAGGCCCTGACTCTACATGACCAAGGGCATGCCTAGATTGGACCCCCAAATGTCAACAGGTGTTTGAGGCTCTTAAGACTCTGTTCACCTCTGAGCCTGTGTTAGCATACCCTGATGAAAATAAGTTTATAGTGCATGTAAATGCCTCCAATGTGGCCATGGGGGCATGATCCTCCAGGAAGGGGCTGATGGGAAGCTGCACCCCCTTGCTTACATGTCTCACAAATTTGGGGATACCAAACATAATTAGGCAGTTGGGACAAGGAGGCTGCAGCCATCTGACTGGCATTAACCACTTGGTGCCATTGGTTGGAAGGGGTGTGCACTCCTTTTGAGGTCTGGACAGATCACAAAAACCTTGAAGCACTTAAGACTTGTAGAACCTTGAATACAAAACAACTCCGGTGGGCCGAATTTTTCTCAAAGTTCCAGTTTACCCTCCACCATTTTCCTGGGGAAAGTAATTCTTTGGCAGATTCTCTTTCCCATTTACCACAACACGATAGCATGCGAGATGTAGTAGTTGACTCAATGTTTACCCCCACACAACTAGAGGGGGCAGTGGTCACTAGAAGTAAAAGCAAAGCTACCGTGACCTCGCCCGACAATGCCTGGCAGTCTAAATGCGCCCAAGCCTACACTGACACCAATTGCACTGGAATTCAAGGAGACCCTGAAGTACAGCAAGGTCCTGATGCGTGCTGGTACAAAGGAACTAAACTGTTTGTCCCTCTCTCTCTGGAGGAAAATCATTCACTCTGCCCACGATTCCAAATTATCAGGCCATTATGGTTATTTGAAAACGCTTCACTTGTTACAACATCAATTCTGATGGCCACACATGTGTTGAGATGTTTCCTCTTATGTGAGCACTTGACAGACTTGTTTAATGTGTAAACACAGGGGGGAACCTCTGGGTCTCCTGAAACCATTGGAGACCCCAAGCCAACCTTGGGAGGTGATCTCTATGGACTTTATAACAGAGCTGCCACCCAATAGAGGGGAAACAGTGATTTGGGTAGTTGTGGACTTATTCACCAAACAAGCTCATTTCATTTATTATTCATTCATTCATATTTTTATCCTGCCCTCCCTGCAAGCGGGCTCAGGGCAGCTCACAAGGGCACAAAGTGCCAGACCAAACAATAGTTTAAAAACATTTTAAAATACAACACAACAATAAAACCATTTCAGATAAAGTGCTTCCAGTAGTGATGTTATTCAGTGATGTTATTCAGTGATGGCTTCCTGCCAGGGTCAGTGTCTGGCCCTCCATGACTATCCAGCCAGGCTGTATTTCAGGGCCGACCCTCATCGCTGGTATCATTCACAGTGGAGATGGTACCAACGGTGGTGGCTCCTAGTCAAAGGCCTGGCAGAAGAACTCCATCTTGCAGGCCCTGCGGAACTGCATAAGCTCCCGCAGGGCCCTGATCTCCTCCGGGAGCTCATTCCACCAGAGAGGAGCCGCCACCAAAAAGGCCCTGGCCCTGGTTCTAGCAAGCCTGGCCTCCCTGGGGCCTGGGACATGAAGTCGATGTTGCGACCCCAACCAAAGTGCTCACTGGGGTATATGTGGGGAAAGTCGGTCACTCAAGTATTTTGGACCCTGGCCATATAGGGCTATAAAGGTAAGTACCAGCACCTTGAAGCAGAGTCGGTACGCTATAGGCAGCCAGTGCAGTGCCGCCAGCACAGGCCAAATGTGGTCCCACTTTGTGAGACCCATCAGCAGCCTGGCTGCGGCATTCTGCACCAGCTGCAGCTTCCGAATTCACACCAAGGGCAGCCCCATGTAGAGAGAGTTACAGTAGTCCAGCCTCGAGGTAACCGTTGCATGGATCACTGTACCTAGGTCATTGCGGTCAAGGAAGGTAAAAAGGCTGACTTGGCAGGGGCTGCTACCTGGGCCTCCATTGTTAAGGAGGGGTCCAGGAGCACTCCTAGACTCCTAACCCCCAACGCAGGCACTAATGGTACCCCGTTGAAGCTCGGGAGTGGGACCCCCCACCCTGGACCACCTCGACCTAGGCACAGGACCTCCATCTTCAACGGGTTCAATTTCAGCTGGCTCAGCCTAAGCCAACCAGCCACAGCATGCAATGCCCGGTCCAGGTCTTCTGGGCTGGAGTCCGACTGGCCACCCAACATCAGATAGAGCTGGGTGTCATCAGCGTACTGGTGACATCCCAGCCCATACCTCCAGGCAATCTGGGCAAGGGGGCGCATATAGATGTTGAACAACATCGGGGAAAGCACCGCCCCTTGAGGCACACCACATTCAAGTGGGTGCCTCATGGATTGCTGCTCCCCTAGCACCACCCTTTGTCCTCAACAAAGGGAAATGAAAGGAAATGAGCCATTGCAAGGCCTGTCCCTGTATCCCCACATCAGCAAGGCGGTGGGTCAGCAGCTGATGATCAACCGTGTCGAACGCTGCCGACAGGTCTAACAACAGCAATACTGCCACACCACCCCGATCCAGATGTCTCCGGAGGTCATCAGTAAGGGTGACCAGAGCAGTCTCTGTCCCATGTCCCGGGCAGAAGCTGGACTGGAAGGGGTCTAAGACCGAAGCGTCATCCAGATATCTCTGTAGCTGTAACGCCACTGCCCCCTCAATTAATTTGCCCAAATAGGGCAAATTGGACACCGGCCAATTCAGCCAGGTCCAGGTTTGATTTTTTCAAGAGAGGGTGGACCATCGCCTCCTTGAGTGCCCCCGGGAACTGCCCCTCACTGAAGGACGTGTTGATAATTTCCTCTGCGGCACCTCGCAGCCCCTTGTGGCCTGCTTTAGTCAGCCAGGACGGACACAGATCAAGGATGCATGTGGTTGGGCGCACAGTCACGAGAAGTCTGTCAACTTCCTCTAGGCTGAGCAGGCCAAATCCATCTAAGCCCAGAACCGGAGATGTGCAAAGGGTCTCGAATTCACTTACTGTTTCAAATATGGCGGGGAGGTCATTTAAACAACCCATTTAAACAACTACCCACAGCTAAGGCTTTAGCCAAAATGTTTATGATTAATATCATTAAACTGCACTCTTTCCCGCGCAAGATAATCTCTGGCCACGGGTCTCAGTTCGTTGCCACCTTTTAACAGGAGTTACTGGGAGTGCTGGGGGTGGTGCAAGCACTCCGCAGTGCCTATCTCCCAGAAACTGATGGCTAAACAGAAAGAGTTAATCAGGTAGTTGAGCAATTCTTGCACTGCTTCACCAATTATCAGCAAGATAATTGGATGGACTTATTACCTTTTGTGGAATACAATTATAACAATGTGGTCCATTCTTCTATGGGAGTCTCCCCCTTTTTTGCTTTGTGTGGTTACAAAGGAGCCCCATTACTCCACCTCACAGATGGCACCTTGGGGTTCAAGGATTTATAAAGTTGGTGGACGGACTTGCAGAACTATTGGCTGTTGTTGGCAAAGACTTTGAATAAAGCCAAACAGGACTATAAAAAGCAGGCAGACAAGGGGAGAGTGCCTGGGTGGGACTTGCAGCCCGGGGACTCTGTATATCTGTCTACCAGGAAGATATCTGAGCCCTTTTTCTAAAGACCATCACTTTGGACTTTTCAAAGTTAATGTTAAAGGTCTCTTCCTGACAGTATAGTCCTAGTTGCTGCAATAATCTTCTCATCCCGATTTTTGTAACTGATATTAGGGCCATGTCGTCTGCATAAAGTAAAATTGAAATTTTATGCTTCCCAAGGGTAGGTGGAAAGAATTGCGGGCCAGATAGCCTATCAACAATTTTGTTTATATATAGGTTAAACAATAAAGGGGCCAACACACACCCCTGCTTCACTCCTTTATGAACTGGGATTTTGTTAGTTAGGGACCCTGACATTCCAACTCTAATTTGGGCACTAATATCTGTATGCAGCTCACGTAACAGGAATAACAACCGTTTATCAATGTTCAGAGCTGCCAGTTTTTGCCATAGGCTGTTCCTATCAATGGAGTCAACCCAGACCAAACATCTGGCAGCCCCAGCAACTGACTCCTCCTCCTCTGATTCTGAATGGTGAACCTCATTATGAGGTTGTTTAAATCCTGGACTCTAAAGTTAAACTTGGCCAATTGTTGTATCTGGTGCGTTGGAAAGACTTTGGGCCAGGGGATGATGAATGGGTGGATGCTATCCATGTTAACACTCCTGCATTGCTTTGTGCCTTCCACAAACTGTATCCATTAAAACCTGGGGGGTGAGGGACTTTTGGAGGAGCAGAATGTCAGTTAATGCTGCCATCTCCTGCCTGGGAGGTGGGATGGTTGACCTCTCTACGTCACTACTGTGGAATGTTATGTTATACTTCCCAGAGGCAGGCTATTCGCTTTCCCTCCTGCTTCGACCTTGAGAGACTGTGGGTACCAGGCTACGTATATTTTCTCCTGTCTAACTAAAATCCCACAGCTTCTGCTTGGGAACAAAGAACCAGTATTTTAAGCACCTTTTTCCTGATCCGATGATTGGTTACATTATACTGTCTAACCATACTTGAATCTGTATAACTGTGCTGGGTGCAGCAGTGTCCACCATTACTAACACAAGAAGTGCAGATTACCATCGCAGACGTTTCTCAATAAAGCTTTCCTGATTAAGGACACTTGTTGTTGTCTGACTCTGTAGGACTTTCACAGGTGTAGTGGTTAAGTGCACGGACTCTAATCTGAGAGAACCGGGTTTGATTCCCCATTCCTCCACTTGCAGCTGCTGGATGACCTTGGGCAAGCCAAAATTCCTCGCACAGCTGTTCTTGAAAAAGAGCTGTTTCTGTCAGGGCTCTCTCAGCCCCACCTACTTCCTAGGGTATCTGTTGTGGAGAGGGGAAGGGAAAGGAGTTTGTAAGCTGCTCTGAGACTCCCTTGGGTAGTGAAGAGTAGGGCATAAATCCAATCTCTTCTCTTTTTCTTACAGGAATGTCTTGCAGAGCGCATATCCCACTGGTGCTCCACCAGCTGCACTGGCTCCAGGTTGAATACCAGATCAGGTTCAAGGTTTTGGTATTAACCTTTAAAGCCCTAAACGGTCTGGGACCAGCATACCTTTGGGATTGCCTCTCCTGGTACATCCCCCAAAGAGCGTTATGCTTCAGTGATAATAACCTACTGGTGATCCCTGGCCCAAAGAGTGTCTGGCTGTCTTTTTTTTTTTTTTTTGTAAAGAAATTTTTATTTTTCAAAAAAAAACAAACATCAAAAATAATACATTTACCTTATACAAATCCCTTTTTCCATATTATATAACATTTTGTTCTATTTGTACATTCTATTTTTATCTTGTTTTGGTGGTTTCCCACCACCTCTGAAGCATAACACATTTTCCATTTTATTCAAAATAGTAATACTATATCTATGTTTCATTTCTGGTAACGGTTATATATCTTTAAAATACTTATACACCAATTCTTATTTTCTATATTCTTATATATTTCTAAATAAAAACAGCTTCATTGTCTAATTTTAACTAAAACCTTCATATAATATATTTCTATTCCTTTATGCTATTATAACCATGTATAAATGTAGTTTTTCATATCCCAGTATTTTTCAACATATTCTTTCAAATCTTTCCAGTCTTCTAGAAAGGTCTCTGAGTAGAGATTATTCAATTTTCTAGTCCATTTATCCATTTCAGCCATATATAACAGTTTTTTCAACCATTCCCACACCTCTGGTATTTTTTCATTTTTCCAATTTTGTGCATACACCATTCTTGCTGTTGTAATCATATACCATATTATTGTCCTTTTCTTTACATTTATCTCTTCTAGTTTAAGTCCTAGCAATAACATTTCAGGCAACTTCTTAAATGTACATTTCAAGATTTTTTCCATTTCTGCATGTATTTTGGACCAATAAATCTTTGCTTTATCACAAGTCCACCACATATGATAAAAAGAACCTTCTTTCTTTTTACACTTCCAACATTTGTTAGACATATTCTGACCAATATTTGCAATTTTTTTTGGTGTCATATACCATCTATACATCATTTTAAAACAATTTTCTTTTAAGTTATAACACGTAGATATACTCATAGCATTTTTCCATAAAAATTCCCAAGATTCCATTTCAATGTCTTTGTTAAAGTTTATCGCCCATTTTACCATTTGTTCTTTTACCATTTCATCTGCATTAAACCATTTTAGCAAGACTTTATACATTTTAGAAATCATTTTTTTCCGCCTTCCTCCCAAACTTGTTCTATTTCATTATTTTTTTCCCTGAAACCGTGTTTTTTATCACTTCTATACAAATCATATATTTGTCTATATCTTAACCAACCATAATCAAAGTCAATCTGATGCTGCTCCTTCAGTTTGAAATCTTTACCATGTCTTATTAATAAGTCTCTATACTTCAGCCAATCTTGTCCTTTATATCTTGATGTTGGATGTAAGACTTCTGCGGGTACAATCCACATGGGTATCTCTTCTGAAAAAAAGTTTTTATATCTTGTCCACGTATCCATTAGTGTTCTTCTCAAATAGTGATGTTTAAACATATTGTCCATTTTTGTTTTGCCATAATACAAATATGCATGCCACCCAAATCTACAATCATGACCTTCCAGGGACAATAACATTCTATCTTGTAACATAGTCCATGTCCCTACCCAGGTCAAACATATTGCATCATGGTATAACCTTAGATTTGGTAGTTGAAACCCTCCTCTTTTTTTGGCATCACACATTATTTTCATCTTAATTCTTGGTTTTTTCCCTCCCCACACAAATTTAGACAGCTCCTTCTGCCAACATTTGAATGTTTTTACATCTTTCACAATTGGAATAGTTTGAAACAAAAACATTAATCGTGGTAACACATTCATCTTGACCACCGCAATTCTACCCAGCAATGACAAATTCAATACATTCCACTTTTTAATATCCTGCATAATTTGCAACCATAATTTTTCATAATTATTTTTATAAAGATCAATATTTTTCATAGTTAGGTTTACACCCAGATATTTTGTCTTTTTCACCACCTCACATTCTGTAAGTTTTTGTAACTTGTTTTGTTTCTTATTTGACATATTTTTGCACATTACTTTCGATTTGTTCTTATTTACATAAAATCCTGCTAAGTCACCAAACTCTTTTACTCTCTGTAACAAATGTGGTAATGTGGATAAGGGGTCTTCCACTATAAACATCACATCATCTGCAAAGGCCCTATATTTGAAAGAAAAACCTTTAGTTGTTAAGCCTTTAATATCTTTGTCTTCCTTCACATTTAACAGTAGAACTTCTAAAATCCAAATAAATAGCAGCGGCGAAAGTGGGCATCCTTGTCTTGTTCCTTTTTCAACTTTAAAATCGTCTGTCTTTTCGGTATTAATTATTATTGAGGATTTCTGTTCTTTATATATTGCTTTAATGAAGTTAAGCATATATTCACCAATCTCAAGATGTTCTAAAACTTCAAACATAAAATCCCAGTTTAAATTATCAAACGCTTTCTCCGCATCTAAAAAGAAAAAGCCCACTTCTTTTTCAGGATGTTTGTCGTAGTATTCTATAGCATCCACTACTACTCTTAGATTGTCCCTTATTTGTCGATTAGGTAAGAACCCTGCTTGTTCTGTTTGTATAGTCTCTTTAAGGTGCTCTTTTAGTCTATCCGCTATAATCTTAGCAAAAATCTTATAATCATTATTCAGTAAAGAAATCGGTCTATAATTCTTAACATTGGTCAAATCTTGATTTTATTTCGGGATCAGTGAGATGGATGCATCTTTCCAGGTTTCTGGTACCTCTCCAGTAACTCTTATATCGTTCATCAATAGCAGTAACACCGGTGAAACTGACTCCTGTAACGTTTTGTAGAACTTCGCTGTAAATCCATCCGGTCCAGGTGCTTTACCTAATTTTGAGTCATTTATTGCATTTTTGATCTCTTGTAATGATACTGGATTATTAAATAGTTCTTTAATTTTCTCTGTTGGTTTTGGTAACTTTAATGTTTGCAGGTATTCTTTAATCTTTCTTCTGTCTTTGTTTTCCTTCTTTAAAAGTTTTGCATAGTATTTAAAAAATTCTCTTTTTATTCCTTTGTTATCTATTATCTCAATATTATCTCTTATCACTTTAGTGATAAATTTATTTTCACGTTTTTTCTTTAATTGCCATGCTAAGTATTTTCCGGGTTTATTTGCCCCTTCAAATGCTTTTTGTTGAAGTTTTTTTAAGTTCCAGTACATCTCTTGGTTCAAAATGGCTTTTGTTTGGTCTTGTAGCATCCAAATTTCCTTTTGCAGTTTTTTTTCCCCTGGTTTTTTCTTCAGTTCTTCTTCCTTTGTTTTAATGGCTTGTAGAATATTTTCATATTGCTCTTTTTTCTTTTTATTATCTTTAGCATTTAGCGATATCAATAGTCCTCTCATCACTGCTTTGTATGCATCCCATACGGTTTGAATTTTAACTTCTTTCTGCATGTTTACTTGGAAGTATAGGTCTGTTTCTTCAAGTAATTTTTTAATTATTTCTTGATTATCTAATAAGTCCTCGTTTATTCTCCATCTCTTTTGTTTTTTAATCTGCCCAGCTGTCCATAAACACGGATTGTGATCTGAGATTATTCTGGGTAAAATTTCCACTTTTCTTGTCTTAAAGGTTAGGTTAGTAGTCATCCAAATCATGTCAATTCTTGAATGTGAGTCATGTCTGTTAGAGTAAAAGGTAAAATCTTTTCCTTGTGGGTTAGCTTTCCTCCAAATATCTTCCAACTTTTCTTGTTTTATCAGTTCAAAAAAATTTTTTGGAAGCTTCCCTAACGTCTCATCCTTTCTTTTAGAGCGCCTGTCTAGTTTATTATCTACAGTTCCATTGAAGTCCCCTAACATCATAATTTGATCATAGTTTACATTGTCCAATTCCATTTGAAGTTCTTTAAAAAATTTTTCCTTAGCTCCATTCGGAGCATAAATGTTCACAATCAAAGTTTTCAATCCTTGCAGTAAAATTTCAATAGCTAAATATCTTCCATCTTTGTCTTTAAATATTACTTTAGGTTCCAAATCTTTTTTGACATATGTTACAACACCATTTTTTTTGTTGCTTGCTAAAGAATAAAATTCTTCTCCCAATTTTTTCCTTATTAAATATTTATGGTCTTGTTTTTTAAGATGAGGTTCTTGCAAACAAATTATATTACATTTTTGTTTTTCCAACCAATGACCTACCATTCTATGTTTTTGGGATGAATTTAGTCCATTTACATTCCATGTAAGTATTTTGTAATCCATTTTGATATATTCTTAAATATCTCCAAAAACATCTTTATTCTCTCCCAGGAATGCATACATTTCTTCTGTGCTTTTAATCACTACTCTGGAGTTGCCATAATAAAAGCTTAGTCCTTGAGGTATTTCCCAACGAAATCTGATTTTTTTTCTCCTTCAGTTTATCCGTCAGATGCTTGAATTTTTTCCTTTCTTGCAGTATTGCTCTAGGCAGTTCTTTCATTACTATGATTTTCTTTCCATCTATTACAAAAGGGTCAGTAAAGCACTTCCTGTAGATTTGTTCTTTTGTTCTTTTCATTGTAAATTGGACAACCACATCTCTTGGTATGTTTTTGTCTCTTGCATATGTAGAATTAACTCTATAAACAAGATCCATGTGTTCTTTAACAACTTCTTCCTGTTCTTGTAAAAAATCTGCTATTGCTTCTTGCATTCTTGTAAAAATGTCCTCATTCAATTTTTCCTCGATCCCTCGAAATCTCAAATGATTTTGCATATCTTTATAGTGCATCATCTTTTCCATCCTCTCGTTCTCTCTCATTGTCTTATGGGTGCTTTTTTCCAGTTCTTTTACTTTAGTTTCTATATCTTGTGTTCTTGTGGATAATTTTTGAAATTCTGCTTTTAATTCCATGAAATTTTTATCTGCTTGAGCCGCTATATTATTCATTTTAACATTTACCTCTCCTATAGCGTCTAACATTTTCTTTTCCATTGCTTCCATAACGGCTAGTAGCTCTTTTTCTTTTTTTGCTGCCATTGTAGGAGAGGACCATGTAGCTGCTCTCAATCTTAGTCCGCGGTCCGTTTTGCCTCTTTAAAAAAGATCGATTTTATCTTGTTTTCCAAATCAAACACCAATTAGTGCATTCAAACAAGCTAATCTTGCCAAGTCAAATTATGTTGGTTTCAGCCTTCTAAGTTATATAATCTTTGAGATATTGCAGTTTAAAAATTTTATAAATCCAAAATGGCGGGCGCGACTTCTCTATGGTTAATGTCAAAGGTTATAGTCTTTTTACCTTGCTTCTGGCTTGCTGTAGTTTCCTTTTGTCCCTTCCTTTTATTTACTTGTCTGCTCTCTGCACGTCACTTCCTGTTATGGTCTTTCGGGTCCGGCAGTATTTAGAGTCCCCTTTCTGGTCCGGCAGTACTTAGAGTCCCCTTTACCTTCTTCCAGTTCTTCTCCTTTTCCCTTCTTGTCTGCTCTGCTAGCCGTCACTTCCTGGTTCAGTCCTCACGTCTTAATCTCGCGATGCTTGGTTCCCTTCTCCCTCTTTGTCTCGCGATGCTTGGCTTCCCCTCCCGACTCTTCTTAACCGCAGGAATGTTAAAAACTTGTTTTTTTGGCTTTTTAAGTTCAAATTCGGTTTTTTAGCGCTTCAAAACTGCTCTCATCCAATCAACAACAGTCTATTGCTTCACCCGATCTGCTTTTCGTCTTTCAAAACGCGGCGGTGGTAAGGCAAAAAACTTTTTTCCGTTACCTTTTGTTGTTACTTCGCTTCAGATGTGGTCCCAACGTTTAAACTTTGTCTTCTTTGTTAAGGAATCAGGGGAATTGGAGGTTTTATGCTGAATTTTTCAGCTCAGCTCGGCTCCTTAGAGATACTCGCAAGAATCCTCTTCGGCTGCAGTGCTCAAGGTGTTGGAAAAGTCTCCTCCGAGACTTTCCCTTACCCGAGGTTGCTCAAACCTGGATTATATTGCTTGCTGGTCCTCACACTACCTGTGTGAGGTTGCGTCAGGTGGATTAATCCACCCAAGCTGTCAGGAAGAGCCGCTGTCCGCCTTGCGCATTTGCAAAGTGTGTCAGACCTCCATTCCTCCGGCCGGAAACCCCCGAGTGTCTGGCTGTCTTGAACCAGGACCAGGGCCTTTTTGGCCCTGGCTCCCACCTGGTGGAACACTCTGCTGAGCGAGATCCAGGCTCTGTGGGATCTGATGCAGCTCCACAGGTAAAGCTGCCAGCCCCCAGGTCCAGGTGGGGGTTCCCCTGCTTCTGGGGTCTTCAATTTGCCTCAGCCAGCTGGCTGGTGGGGGAAGCCCCGCCCCCAGCCCCGCCCCCAAGAGTAGACTACCCGCCCAGCCACCCCTCTCCCTCCCCATCTGCAGAGCTTTAAAGGGCTTCAGCTGATCGGCAGGGACCATGTGGCCCACTGACCAGCTGGAGGGCCCTTTAAGTCTAGCAGGAGGGAGGGAGGGGCGGTCTCAGGCTGTACACTTGGCTCGCAAAAAGACTCTTTAAAGGATCTTTTTTGTGAGCTGAGCATGCGGCCCACAACCACCCCTTTCCCTCCCTCCTGATAGATTTAAAGGGTCCTCCAGCTGGTTGGCAGGCCACGTGGTCCCAATCAATGAGCTGAAGCTCTTTAAATCAGGCAGGAGGGGAGGGAGAGGGGTGGCTGACTGGGTGGTTGCTCTTGGGGGTGGGGCTTGGAGGCAGGGCTTTGGGCATCCCTGCTCACCCCTAGAACCCCCCCGAATCCCCCTGCCAGAGCAACTCTATCCACAGGGCCCACAAGATGGAGTTGTTCCACCAGGTCTATGGTTGAAGGCAGCGTCAGCTCTTCCATCTTAGACTGGCTTCCCTTTCTTTTTCCCCTCCCCTTTCCTTTATAACAGACAGATTGTAGGATACATATCTTCCTCCCGGGATCAGAAGCACTAGGTTGTGTTGGTGGTTGTTGTTATTTTATTGTATTGTGTACTTTAAATATTTTATATGTTTTAAGATTTGAACTCAGGAGACCGGTTGAGTGATTTTCAGCATAGTAGAAGTTTATTGAGTCAGGAACAAGCATACCTGAGGTGGCCCGGGGGTCTGCTTATATGCACAGATAAGCCTCGCCCCTGGCCGCACCCATACCTCAGGATAGGGCACCCTTCCCACCAGAGATTCTCTTTGGTGCATTCAAATATTTTAGGCTTCTGATAGGTGGAACTTTAGGAGCCCTGGGTGCTATTGTTCTTTAACCTCAAGCTCGGACCTTTCCTGGCCATGCGGTCAGATCACATGGTGACCGCCATTCTGCGATCATCTGGCCACCATCTCAGGTGGGTGCCCACCCAAGAATCTCAGTGAAACAGAAAAAGAAAGTATTTACAGAAATGTGGTTAGGACATAACAATAATATACGTTTTATTTTAATAATAATATTTTAATAATATATGTTTTAATATTTTAACTGTATGAAATGTTCTGTGGATGCTGTTACCTGCTCTGAGCCCTGTTATACAGAGGAGGGTGGGCTATGAATCGAATGAATGAATAAATAAAGCAGAAAGGTGTGGCTTTTTCTTGCACTGTGATGGTTTAAATGCAATGATTGGCCTTTGAAAGCCTGTAATCCCCTCTCAAATGAGATAAAGCAATAATTGCCAGGGGAGGCTTAAGAAAATGGACTATTAATATGATACCAAAAAAGAAAATTGAAGTGAACAAGGAGAGGAAGTCTAATCAGTGATGTGATTTAATGTGTTTACATTCCTATTAGGATTTCTATATTTGTAGATGGCAGAACATTTCCCATTACTCTCCTAGAATACAAAGGAATAATAATGTGGACCCCTCCTTGTACTTCGTTCTCCAAGAGGACATCAAGAATTTCAGCTGTCACCTCTGGGGCTGTGTACGTAGCAATTGCACGGGATTCCCTTTTAGCAGGGTTGCTATCCTCCAAGTGGTGCCTGGAGATCTCCTGGTATTGGGATGTGGCCAGGTCTGGAGCCTGCTTTACGCCAGACAAAAATTGGAATGGGAATCCTTTAGGTCAACCAGCAAAGATCAACAAGGCTGAGGTCAGAAGACCAGTTTTTAAAAAAGCATGACAAGAGACAGCTTCTGAAGCTCATGGTTATGGGGGCAAATGGGGGTGCACCTGGGGTTGCCAACCTCCAAGAGGCACCTGGAGATATCCCGCTATTACAATTGATCTCCAGACAACCAGGATTAAGTTCCTCTGGAGAAAATGGCTGTTTTGGAGGGTGGATTCTCTGGCATTGTACCGTGCTGAAGTCCCTCCCCTCCCCAAACCTTGCCACATCCCGGTTCCACCCTCAAAATCTCCAGGGATTTCCTGTGTCCCACCCCATCAACCTTTTCCCCAGGGCCCCTTGCAAATTTCTCATTCCCCCCCCTCCTCTTTGGTGTCTGCAGCACAGAGCACAGATTTTGGGCAGGAAACCAGAAAGAGATTTATGCTATTGGGGGGTCGCCTCCTCCGTCTGCAGTGGGGAATTTGTGGCAGGCCATGGTAGGTCAGGGTTTTTAACCTCCAAGTGGGCCCTGGAGATCTTCCATCATTACAACAGATCTCCAGACTACAGAGGTCAGTTCCCCTGGAGAAAATGGCTGATCTGCAGGGTGGACTCTAGGACATTATACCCCACTGAGGGGTCCCTCCCCTCCCCAGGAATCTCCCAACCCAGAGTTGGAAACTCTGCCTTGGAAATGATCCAGCAGGACTACTCTCACGTGCTCACATTTGGCTTTGAGACAAGCTTTTATGATCTTCATACTGATCAGTACAGCTAACACTCTTGGACTTAGAAAAAAGCAGGAGTCCAGTAGCCCCTTAAAGATGAAAATAATCTCATGTATTTTGTCTGAAACCATCTAAACTAGACTTACCAGCTGGTGTGCTCTACGGCTCTAGCCTCCGAATCACTCAGTGGAAGCCATGTGAGCAAAAATTGGAGTGAGGATGACAGCATGCAACTGTGTGATGTCAACTGGAACTGATTTCACTGCATTGCACTGTGTTGTCTCCGCCCCCAATGTTCCAATCCCCAAATGACTCCTGGCCAGCATCTCTAATCTAAGCCTGTGCTTTAAAATCCCCATGTAAATCGATGGGATTAACTTTGACTTACTACATAATGTAATACATATTAACATCCATAGTCATATGGAATTCGGTCAACTATGAAAAAAAAATTTATGCAAAGGAAATTAAAGATGATAGAAGGCTGAGGCAGAAACAGAAGATTAATTACTCTTTTCAAGAGTCATTAGGATAACTTCTGACTCATCAAAGAAGAATAAGATTTTTTTTAAACAACACCAAACTGATTATGTCTCTCTAATTAGAGAGAAAAGTAGAAAAGATTTTATTCCAGTTGCAGTAGCTGAGAAAAGAAAATTTCTTCATAAATTATATACTTGTCATATTAAGAAAAGAGGAGTGATCAAGGACGTGGTCCTTCCGTGTGCCAGGAAGTACCACAGAGGTGAGCCACGCCCCAAACCGCAGGAGGAGGAGAGAGACCTTTCCCTGCAGCCTCGTGTCAGATTCTGCTTTGCAACTATGCTGATATAAATGTTTTCATCTTTATTCCTTATAATTGAATCTGACACTGTTACAAATGGGTGACTATGTTCTTTGTTTCATATGTTACTTTCGTTTCTCCTTTTGGAATGCCTAGCCAAATGGTTTATGGCCCCTTTGATGTAGTATTGCTTTTCCCTGCTCAATGTTACTTTTTAGGTTGGAGGTTCCCACATTCCTGATTGTCACCAAGCACAGAGTTATCTCCCTTGTTCCCTCCCTTCCGCGCCTTACAGACTCTCAGGGTGCTATCTGTCGACTACAGCCTTGAGAATTGTTTATGAGTGCCTGGCATGTCTGGGTTTTCCATTTTCTCACCCTGAGGTGACAGAGGGTGACCCTAGTGTTTCCCGCTAATTTTTCTGTATGCTGATTGGTGTTCCTTTTTGAGCTTTCATGTTTGAAGGTATAATACACCTCTGTTCCTCTTGTAATGTATCACTAACAAAAACAGAGACCTGTATCCAGTATCTGACAATAAAGGACTATGTTTTAATCAACAAAGACCTGATCATTTGCTGATAGTGCAGAAGCCTCACAGATTGTTAGTGATCCTGCTTTTTGGCTCTCCCGTGCCTGACTATGTCAGATGATGGGAGCAACCATCAAACTCCTTTGGAGGTCCCGGTTACCACGGCTGTGGCAGCGCCCGTGGAGCAGCCGGTACCGGTGACTACCACCCAGGAGCTGAGTTTGCCCCTACGTCCAGGGTCTCGGCTCCTTGGTGCGCCTGCTTCCCCCTCTTGCTCCTGGGCTACATTTGGGGGAGGCACTTCTGAGACATGGATCCATGATTGGAAGGGGGCCAGAGTGCGCTTCAGTGGCGACCAGTCGGAGTTCGGCCGCCTGAGCGTGGTGGACGAGGATCACTACCCTCGTCGTGGATCAGGAGCCTGGGGCCTCAGTTTCCAGGAGGAGGAGTGTGTGATGCCCCGAGGCCCTGATCCCACGAGTGGGGACCTGGACCGGGTCCTGGATCGCAGGTTTGCGGATATGCACGACCGTCTGGTGGCGGACATGCGAGAGGCCATGCTGGAGATGCAGCAGCACCTGATGGGCGCTTTGGCTGCTGGGGTGGCGCAGCTCCCGGTACAGGTGCCAGTTGGAGGAGCTCCGGCCGTAGTGGTCCCTGCTCCCCCGGCTGGGGGGGCAGGGGCGGCCCCGGCGCAGCCGGCCGGGGCTGGGGCACCTCCCGCCAGGGCCCCGGTTGCACCACCGGCACCGGGACTCGCCGTCCCAGTGGGAGGCTACGTGAGGCAACTGCCCAATGACCCTGTGATAGCAACTTTTGACGGTGATCCAGAGAAGCTTCGGTTCTTCATCATAGAGATCGAGAGGTTCATGGCGTCCTGGGGGCATCTCTACCCAACAGAGAGGGACCGGGTCGGCTACATCGGGTCCAAGCTGAGGGACACCGCGAGCGACTGGTATGTGAGTCTGCACAACCCCCCGGGACCTGAACTGCAGTCGGTAGACAATTTCATGTGGGCCCTGCACCAGCACTACGAAGACCCGTTGGGAGAGGAGAAAGCCCGGAACCAACTCCGCCGGCTGACGCAAGGGTGCGGGACGGTCCGAGACTACACTGATCGTTTCCGGCGCATAGCGGCTAAGGTCCAGGGGTGGTCCGAAGATCTGTTCGTGGAGAAATACCGAGAGGGACTCGCCCACGAGATCTACGAGACCATCCTGAGGCGTGAGAGGTCAGCCACTCTGGCAGCTTGGATGAGAGCGGCGGCGGATGTGGAGGAGCGTTTCACCCTGATCAAATTGGGAGCTCCCGCGGCACAACCCTCCAGGTCCACCCCCAAGACAGATGGCTGCTGTTCCAAAAGCTGCGCGAAGCCCGCTTCAAGCAAGGATTGTGCATGAGGTGTGGAGAGTCCGGCCACATTGCCTCCAACTGTCCCCAGGGGGGGACGAAGGCTCCGAAGACCTCCACCCCAGTGGGGGGTGGCACCCCGAAGGCTCTGAAGACACCTTTCAAACCCCAGGCATTAAAGCTGGAAGGGGCAACGAGTGAGCAAGGCGAGCTAGAGCTGACCGAGGCCAAGCCATCGGGAAACGCCAATGACCTGCAGTAGCTGGCACAGAGCTGCAGGTCCCATCCCCCGACGCGCCATCACCGGTGAGCATCCCGGGCCCCTTGCTTTATATGGTAGTGACTGTATTAGTGCCCCACACGGCAACTCATATGCGGGTTCGAGCCCTCATAGACTCGGGGTGTGCCAGAGACTTGATTAGCCCATTAGTGATAGAGGGGTTGGGACCCAAAGTGACCCCTTTAGAGGAACCTTTGCGGTTCACTCAGATGGATGGGTCAGAGATGAAGGAAGCGTGTGTAGCAGAGACTGAACTGTTGGTGGTGGGGACTGGGACTCATTGGGAGGAAAGGGCATTCGTGATTACCCCCAACACCCAGTTCCCCATGGTGTTGGGTAGCCCCTGGCTGAGTTCACACGACCCCTACATCAAATGGAGTGATGGGAAAATTTCCTGGGTGGACCCCCGCTGCACAAATCACATTTGGGAATCGCGCTGGGGATTAGAGCCACCTGGGGTAGTGACTCCTGCAGCTTTGGCAGTGTCGGTGGACCCCATCCCCCGGGAGTATAGAGACTTGGAGGAGGTGTTCAGTGAAGCCGAGGCTGATGAACTTCCCCCCCATCGCCTCACTGACTGTGCTATCGAACTGCTACCCGGGGAGAAACTGCCCAAAGGAAAACTGTACTCCATGAGCCCCTCAGAGAAGGAGGAATTACGGTCGTTTTTGGACAAAAATCTGGAGCGGGGTTTCATTCGCCCAGCCAAGTCTCCATTTGCCGCGCCCATTCTATTTAGGAAAAAGAAGGATGGGGGATTGAGACTGTGCACAGACTATTGGGGTTTGACTGCGGTGTCCGCTTCTAATGCTTACCCCCTCCCCCTGATCAAAGACTTACTGGCCAAAGCCGCCAAAGGGAAGATTTTCACTAAATTAGACCTCAGAGATGCGTACTTCCGAGTGCGTATTAGGGAAGGGGACGAGTATAAGACTGTGTTCAACACCCCCTTGGGGCAATTCGAGTACCTGGTGATGCCCTTCGGTTTGAGTGGCGCGCCCGGCGTTTTTATGAGTTTAATCAATGAAGTGTTGCACAAGCACTTGTTCAAAGGGGTGCTCTGTTATCTAGGTGATATCTTGATTTATTCAGCTGATAAGGACTCTCATGTGACTTTGGTGAGGGATGTATTACAGATGCTACTAGAGCACCAGCTTTACGCCAAGCTTTCAAAGTGCGAGTTCCACAAAAGGGAAGTGGATTTTCTAGGCTACCGCATTTCTCAGAGAGGGCTAGAAATGGATCCTGCAAAAGTGGAGGCGGTAGTACAATGGGAAGCCCCTCGTACCTGCAAGCAACTCCAGAGTCTCTTAGGATTTTGTAATTTTTACCGGACTTTCCTAAAAGACTTTGCCACGATTATGTTGCCTCTGACTGAACTGCTTAAGACTAAGGGGAGGGGTCCCGAGGCAGGGAAACCAGGGGAAAGACTGTGTTGGACCCCTCAATGTCAAGCCGCGTTTGACGAGCTGAAGCGGTTATTCACATCCGAGCCAATCTTAGCCCACCCAGATGAAACTAAAGAATTTATCATTCATGTGGATGCATCGGATGTGGCCGTGGGGGGTGCGATTTTGCAGCGGGACTCTAATGAGGTGTTGCACCCCCTTGCTTACATCTCAAAGAAGTTTACCGAGGCGGAGAGGCATTGGTCAGTGTGGGACAAGGAAGCGGCAGCCATTAAGTTAGCTCTTTCGACCTGGCGGCATTGGCTGGAAGGGGCGCAAAAGCAGTTTGAAATATGGACTGACCATAAGAACTTAGAGGCTCTATGGACCCAGAGGTCTTTAAATGCAAAGCAGCTCCATTGGGCCGATTTTTTTCTCAAAATTCAATTTCGTCCTGAAACATTTCCCTGGGAAGTCCAATTCCTTAGCAGACGTATTGTCCCGCCTACCCCAACATGAGTCCCAGAGAGAAGAAGTCTTCGACTCCATGTTTTCACAGCAACAATTGGGAGGGGCGGTGGTAACTCGGAGCCACAAAACACCAGCTCTCGAGCCCAGGGAATGGACCGTAAGGTGTGGGGAGGCGTACACCCCGGAAGAAGTGAAGGAATGGGAGGGCGACAGTGAAGCAACCAAGTCTGTAGAAGGCTGCTGGTATCATGGCTTGAAAATAATTGTGCCCCTTTCCCTCAGAAAAGAGATTTTGCTGTCTTGCCATGAATCCAAATTATCAGGGCATTTTGGGTTCCTAAACACATTGAATCTGGTACAGCGCCAATTCTGGTGGCCCCGGATGCGCAAAGATGTCTCCGATTATGTTACTTCTTGTCAAGTGTGTTTAATGTGTAAAAGGAGGGGTGGGAAGGTACCAGGTTTGCTCCAGCCGCTCCCTACCCCCTCCCAGCCGTGGGAAACGGTCTCTATGGACTTTATCACCAGCCTCCCACCCTCGAAGGGGAAAACGGTCATTTGGGTCGTGGTAGATCTTTTCTCAAAGCAAGCCCATTTTGTCCCGTTTACGCAATTGCCCACAGCCAAGGGACTGGCCAAGACGTTTTTTAACCATGTCATTAAGCTCCACACGTTTCCTAAGAGAGTGGTCTCCGACAGAGGCTCACAGTTCGTTGCCACCTTCTGGCAGGAGCTTTTGAAAATTATGGACATAGAGCCCGCCCTCAGCTCGGGTTATCATCCAGAGACCGATGGACAGTCCGAACGAGTGAATCAAATTTTGGAGCAATTCCTTAGATGTTATACCAATTATCACCAGGATAATTGGGTGGACTTACTTCCTTTTGCTGAATACAGTTACAATAACGCAGTGCACTCTTTCACTGGGGTTTCACCGTTTATGGCAGTAGGGGGGTTTGAGGGGAAACCGTTGC
Source organism: Lepidodactylus listeri (assembly GCA_029233225.1). Taxonomy (NCBI): domain Eukaryota; kingdom Metazoa; phylum Chordata; class Lepidosauria; order Squamata; family Gekkonidae; genus Lepidodactylus; species Lepidodactylus listeri. The sequence goes on from JARCFY010000012.1 coordinate 95,278,237, forward strand.
CGTCGCTGCCTGATGGCACTAATGCCCCAAATTCGGATTTTGGGCAATGGTGGTCGCGACTGCAAGAGTCCTGGCCCCTCATTGAGCAAACGTTGAATAAAGCCAAACTGGATTATAAAAAATACGCTGACAAAGGAAGAGCTGCTGGCTGGGACTTGAAGCCTGGTGATTCAGTGTACTTGTCCACCAAAAACATTCATGGATTCCAACCCAGCAGGAAATTGGGATGGAAATATGTTGGACCTTATAAAGTGTTGCGAAAGATTTCGGAGGTGTCATTCGAATTGGAACTGCCTAAGTCATTAAGCTCTGTGCATCCTGTTTTTCATTACAGCCTCCTGAAGAAGAATCCTGGGCAGAATGTATGGCACCCGAATCCTCCGATACCTCCTCCTCTGATGAAGGAGGGGGAACCCCATTTTGAAATCTCTGAAGTTCTGGACTCTAAAGTTCGCAGGGGCCGTGTCTACTACCTAGTCAAATGGGTAGACTTCGGCCCGGAGCTCAATGAATGGGTCCTCGCTGATAACGTGCATGCTCCTAAGTTAGTCCGCTCCTTTCATAAGTGCTTCCCTGACAAGCCTGGGGGAGGGGGAATTTAGTTTTGAGGGGGCAGGGTGTCAGATTCTGCTTTGCAACTATGCTGATATAAATGTTTTCATCTTTATTCCTTATGATTGAATCTGACACTGTTACAAATGGGTGACTATGTTCTTTGTTTCATATGTTACTTTCGTTTCTCCTTTTGGAATGCCTAGCCAAATGGTTTATGGCCCCTTTGATGTAGTATTGCTTTTCCCTGCTCAATGTTACTTTTTAGGTTGGAGGTTCCCACATTCCTGATTGTCACCAAGCACAGAGTTATCTCCCTTGTTCCCTCCCTTCCGCGCCTTACAGACTCTCAGGGTGCTATCTGTCGACTACAGCCTTGAGAATTGTTTATGAGTGCCTGGCATGTCTGGGTTTCACAGGTTGCCTTTAGATCTGGGGTTTTTCCATTTTCTCACCCTGAGGTGACAGAGGGTGACCCTAGTGTTTCCCGCTAATTTTTCTGTATGCTGATTGGTGTTCCTTTTTGAGCTTTCATGTTTGAAGGTATAATACACCTCTGTTCCTCTTGTAATGTATCACTAACAAAAACAGAGACCTGTATCCAGTATCTGACAATAAAGGACTATGTTTTAATCAACAAAGACCTGATCATTTGCTGATAGTGCAGAAGCCTCACACCTCGGAGCAGCCGCCTGATAGCCCAGCCTTGCCTGATCTCATCAGAGCTTGGAAGCAGGGGTTGGTCATGGTTAGAACTTGGATAGGAGACCACCAAGGAGGAATGGCATTCCTCTACAGAGGCAGGCAAGGGCAAACCACCTCTGCTCATCTCTTGCCCTGAAAACCCCATGGTCCTGGGGTCACCATGAGTTGAGTTTGGTATAGTGGTTAAGAGCTGCGGACTCTAATCTGGGTTTGATTCCCCACTCCTCCACATGCAGCCATTCTCTCAGAGCTGTTCTCTCAAGAGCAGTCCTCTCAGCCCCACCTACCTCCCAGGGTGTCTGTTGTGGGGAGGGGAAGGAAAAGGAGATTGTAAGCAGCTTTGAGACTCTGAGTGAAGGGCAGGGTATAAATCTCCTCCTCCTCCTCTTCTTCTTCATAGTACACAATTATTATCCTTAATGGGTTCAAGTGAGAATCTAATTATGTCATTTCAGAAATGAACACTTGTTTTCTCTTTTATGATCCATGCATTTGTATTATGGGGTACACTTTTGTGGGGGGGGGGTAGAAAAGAGCAAGAGTACAGTAGCACCTTAAAGACTAACAAAATTTGTGGGAGGGGATGAGCATTCGTGAGTATCTGAAGAAGTGAGCAGTGACTCATGAAAGCTCATGCCCTGCCATAAATTTTGTTACTCTTTAAGGAGCTCCTGGACTCTTGCTCTTTTCTACTGCTACAAACAGACTAACATGGCTACCCGTCTTGATCTATTACCATCTAGTGTCCATCAAGGTCTTTCAGATCAACATGAATGGCTGGTGATCTAGTGGGTGTCAGTGATAGTGGCTGTCCCATCCCGAGGCATCCGGGACTTGACCCCCCCCACCTAGGGAGCCCCACACCATCCTCACCCCCCACCCAAAGAACCCTGGAGCCTACTCACCACAGCCACAGGCAACGAAGACAGTGGGAAGAAGAGGGACGCAACCCCCACTGCCAGCCGGTGCGGTTCCAGCTGGCCCAACGCACGAAGCACAGGGCCAAGAAGACGCCAGCTGTCCCACCCCTGGCCAAGTCGCAAGCCGACAGCATCGGGCCCGGGAAAGTCTCCGGGTGCCGCGGCCCGCTGCAGGGAGAGGGCTGGGAGAGGGCTCGCTGGCAGCCGAGGAGGGAGCGGCAGGCCTGGAAGGCCGAGGAGCAGCACGAGACCTGGGAAGATGGCCACCGCTCACCCAGAGGCTGGGCGTCTGGCTAGAAGGGGGGAGGGGCCAGCCAAGAGGGAGGGAGGGGGCACTCAGGAGCGGTGCTGGGAAGGAGGGGGGTAATAAAAGGAAGTGTGATGAGCAAGGCCAGGGAGGAAGAGCTGAAGGGAGAGTTGAGAGCCAGAGAGAGGGGGAAACAGAAACGCCAGAGAAACAGAGAGAGAGAGGGAAAAGACGTGTGACTTCCCGACGGGCAGGGCGTGGGACCTAGGGTGATGACAACCCCACACCCCTCGCCAATTCTGAGGCCTTGCTGCACTCTTTAAAAGCCTCCCTCCATTTCAGAGCCACCAGAGACCCCGCAAGACCACGGCCACTGGGGGCGCCCCCCAGGGGGAGGAGGCGGAGCTTGTCAGTGGCAGAGTAGCCTGCGCTGATGAACTATAACAGTGAGCTCAGACCCAAGAAGTCCACTGTCCACATAGTTCTTTGTAGGAACTATATACAAGGTTTTATTTACAATAAATTAGTGATGCCGGTATACACTTCAACAGAATGCTTCACCAGGCAACCAAATAGCAAGAGAGGGGAAAACATACTGTGCATAGAATACATTTATACATAACAGTATCCAATCAGCTTACAGTGCTGAGTCACTCTGACATCAGACTCCAGTACTGGACAGATCTGGTTTGCTCCTGCTGAGACTGTCAGCCAGAATCTGTCAACTGTCAGATTAGATGCTGCAGATCTAGCTTATGTCTTACACGCTGACAGTGGGATCTGCATTAGAGTTCATACACATGTATTTTGCACAGACACATCAGTGCTGTTTAATTACCTGACCCAACCATCCATGAAGAAGATGTCATCATCTTTGATTCCCCACTCCTCCACGTGCAGCTGCTGGTGTGACCTTGGGTCAGTCACAAGTTCTCTCAGAGCTGTCATCTTGAGGGCAGTTCTCAAGAGAGCTGTCTCAGCCCCACCTACCTCACAGGGTGTCTGTTGTGGGGAGGGGAAGGGAAAGGAGACTCCAAGCCACTCTGAGATTCTTATTGAAGGGTGGGGAATAAATCCAATCTCCTCCTCCTCCTCCTTCTTCCAACTGACTCACAGCAACCCCATCCAAGGCAAGAGACAAGTAGAGATAATTTGCCATTGCCTGCCTCTGCATAGCAACCCAAGTTTCTTTGGTGGTGTCCTATCCAAAAACCAGCCAAGGCTGACCCTGCTTAGTTTCCAAGCTCTGATGGAGCTCCAACTCAGCTGGGCATATCAGGCTTATGGCCATCCATGACCACAGAGGAAACCTGATTCCTGTCAGATTCCACATTCTCTATACACTGGTTCTTTTCTTATTGTTTCTAAATGTTTCTTCCTAATAGAATCTGACAATGATATTTCTGCTGCTGACTGCTCTGCATGTTACTTTCATTTTCTTTGTAGTGCCAAATACCCATTTGAGCGTACTGGAGGAGGACATCTATTCCCGGAGGGGCTCGGGCACCTGGGGGTTCAGCTTCCAGGACGAAGAGCGCTCACCGCCCCAGGGGTCCAAGCCGTCCGGAGCAGACCTGGACCGCGTCCTGGACTGGCGGTTGGAGGGAATGCATGACCGCCTCGTGGTGGATTTGCAAGAGGCTGTGCTAGAGATGCAGCAGAACCTGATGGGGGCCCTGGCAGCTGGAGTGATCCCACTCCCTGGTCAGCCTCAGGGGGGTGGGGGACCGGCTGGGGTGCCTCCAGCACCCCTGGTAGGGGGTGTGGGCGGGGTTCCAGCACAGCCTGCTGGCCCCGCTGCTCCTCTGGCTGGGGGAGCCCCTCAGGCCCCTGCTCCAGTGGTCCCCATCCCAGCAGGAGGGTTGGTGAGGCAGGTGCCCAACGACCCCATGATGGCAACATTTGATGGGGACCCCGAGAACTCTGGTTCTTCATCATCGATATCGAGCAGTTCCTGGCATCCTGGGGCCACCTCTACCCGATGGAGAGGGACCGGGTGGGCTACATCAGATCCAAGCTGCGAGACACCGCGAGTGACTGGTACGTGAGCCTGCACAACCCCCCGGGGCCCGAACTGCAGACCGTGGATAACTTCATGTGGGCCCTACGTCAGCACTACGAGGACCCACTGGGAGAAGAGAAAGCCCGGAACCAACTGCGCAGGCTGACCCAGGGGCAAGGGACAGTGAGGTACCCTGGCCTGTGGTTACAGGTTTCTCGGGCACCGCGCCTCCAGCCCCTGCTCCAGCTCCCTGCTCTGCCGGGGTTACAGGTTCGTCTGGGGTTACGGGAATAGTACCATCTTCTGACATGGTCAGGTACGGTAAAGTCCCAATCACAGATCTCTAACAATCTGTGAGGCTTCTGCACTTAGCAGCAAAAGATCAGACCTTTGTTGATGAAACAGAGTTCTTTATTTCTTAATACTGCATGACAGGTTCGCGAATGTTTGTTAGAGATGCCACATACAAAACAGTCAGAGTTAATATACCCTCCAGTACAGTTTGAACCCCGACATTCGACCAATCACAAAAAAGGTAAAAAAAGTGCGGTTAAAGTATCTTAGCCGTTTTACTTCCCACAGGAAAGGTGAAGTGTGAAAGTTATAAAAATTCCCCTCTTGAACTGGGCGCCCCAGATGTGCTAGGCATATACATAACAAAGTAGTCGCCGCGGCCTTTCAAGGTCTTCACACAGCGATAAGGCAGTGCTGTCTCTCCGGAGATGGAGGAGGAGGGAATGCATGGGAGGAAAGGCCATTTGTTCTTTGGTGACGTGCAAGTATGCGGGGTCGCCACTCTCCCGGATGAAGTAGTTGACCAGACCTTCAAAGAGCAATATAACTCAGAGCAATAAACAGTTGGAGTGAAACAGGGGACAGCTTGAAAGAGATAGCAATTGTTACACTTTTAGCTAAGCGATAGCAAGTTACAGAAAGCACAATGAAAACCCTGTTAGGATCATAGGATCCTGACACTGAGGCTGGAAAACCTGGGGAGAGACTGTGTTGGATCCCCCAGTGCCAGGTTGCCTTTGATGAGCTGAAGCGGCTGTTCACCTCCGAGCCTATTTTAGCCCACCCAGACGAGACCAAAGAGTTTGTAATTCATGTGGATGCTTCAGATATGGCCATGGGGGGGGGGGGGCGATCCTGCAAAAAGACTCTAATGAGGTGTTGCACCCCCTCACCTATATTTCGAAAAAGTTTACTGAGACTGAGCGGCATTGGTCAGTGTGGGACAAAGAAGCCGCGGCTATCAAACTAGCCCTCTCCACTTGGAGACATTGGTTAGAGGGGGTGCAAGAGCGTTCGAAATTTGGACTGATCATAAAAACCTAGAGGCTTTGCGCACCTCTTTGAACGCAAAGCAGCTCTGGTGGGCTGACTTCTTCTCTAAATTCAATTTTGTCCTCAAACATTACCCTGGGAAGGCCAATTCCTTAGCAGACGCATTGTCCAGGTTACCCCAACACGAATCACAGAGGGAAGAGGTGTTTGTTCTCTCCCCAGCAATTGGGGGGTGCAGTGGTGACCCGAAGCCAGAGAAAAACGGCCCTGGAGCCTGAGTCATGGACTGTCAAATGCGGGGGGGGGGGCTTATATGGACGAGGAAATTAAAGAATGGGAGGGGGATGAAGAAAACACTAAGGAAACTGATGGTTGCTGGTATCATGGTTCCAAACTAATTGTGCCCCTCTCACTGCGAAGGGAAATTTTATTGTCATGCCATGAGTCTAAACTGTCTGGACACTTCAGATTTTTAAAGACTCTGAATCTGATTCAAAGACAGTTTTGGTGGCCTCGAATGCGCAAAGATGTCTCAGATTATGTTACCTCTTGCCAGGTGTGCTTAATGTGCAAACGGAGGGGGGGGGAAAGTGCCAGGTTTATTGCAACCTCTCCCCACCCCTTCCTGGCCCTGGGAAACCGTGTCCATGGACTTTATTACAAACCTGCCACCATCTAAAGGGAAAACTGTTACCTGGGTAGTTGTAGATCTATTCTCCAAACAGGCGCATTTCGTCCCATTCAAGCAATTACCCATGGCAAAAAGCCTAGACAAGACATTTTTCAATCACGTGATCAAACTACACACTTTCCCTAGGCGAGTGGTATCCGACAGGGGGAGCCAATTTGTTGCCAACTTCTGGCAGGAGCTTTTGAGGATCATGGACATTGAACCCGCCCTCAGTTCGGGTTATCATCCAGAGACTGATGGACAATCCGAACGGGTTAATCAAATCCTGGAGCAATTCCTCCGTTGTTACACAAATTATCATCAAGACAATTGGGTAGAATTACTCCCGTTTGCTGAATATAGCTATAATAATGCGGTGCACTCTTCCACAGGGGTGTCGCCATTCATGGCTGTGGGGGGGTTTGAGGGAAAACCACTGCCTGCTCTACCCAGTTCTGATGCATCTAAAGACTCAGACTTTGGCCAGTGGTGGTCAAAACTGCAGGATTCCTGGCCTCTCATTGCCAAAACCTTGGAGAAGGCTAAAGCGGATTACAAAAAATATGCTGATAAGGGAAGGGCTGAAGGTAGGGACTTAAAGTTCGGAGACTCAGTTTACCTCTCTATGAAAAACATTCATGGCTTGCAACCCAGCAGGAAGCTGGGCTGGAAATATGTTGGTCCTTATAAGGTGTTAAGGAAAATATCTGAGGTCTCTTTTGAATTAGAATTGCTTAAATCACTGAGCTCTGTGCACCCTGTTTTTCATTACAGCCTCCTGAAGAAGAATCCTGGACAGAATGCATGGTGCCCGGATCCTCCGATTCCTCCTCCTCTGATGAAGGGGGGAGAACCTCATTTTGAGATCTCTGAAATTCTGGACTCTAAAGTTCGCAGGGGTCGGGTCTACTATCTGGTTAAGTGGGTGGATTTTGGCCCCGAGTTGAATGAATGGGTCCTTGCTGATAACGTTCATGCTCCCAAGTTAGTCCACCTCTTTCATAAGCACTTCCCTGATAAGCCTGGGGGGAAAGTTTAGTTTTAAGGGGGCAGAATGTCAGATTCCACATTCTCTATACACTGGTTCTTTCCTTATTGTTTTTAAATGTTTCTTCCTAATAGAATCTGACAATGATATTTCTGCTGCTGACTGCTCTGCATGTTACTTTTGTTTTCTTTGTAGTGCCAAATACCCATTTGCCCATATGGTTTATTGCCTCCCTTGATGTAGATAGCTGGCCTGCTTAATGTTACTTCCTTCGGCGGGAGGATGGGTTCCTGCATACCAATGCATCACATAAACAAAGGTTTATTTTGTTCCTGTTCCCTCCCCCTCCCCCTCCAGTCTCTCAGGGTGCTATCTGGCTGGTTACAACCTTGAAGGCTATTTTATTGTCATTGCTTCAATGTTTTGCCTAGGACTTAATACATCTGGGTCACACAGGCCAAGAGGGGAATGTTTATGACTTTTCTCACTCTCGGTGGGAACAAACGGTCGCCATGTCTTTCCCGCATTTTTTGTGTATGCTGATTGGTAGAAATTGATTATGCATTTATGCTTGTAGGTATATTAACCCCCAACCCTCTGTAGTTGGTATCTCTAACAAACATCGAGACCTGTTCCAGTATCTGAAATAAAGGACTATGTTTTAACCAACAAAGGCCTGATCATTTGCTGATAGTACAGAAGCCTCACAATTCCCCCCCCCCTGGTTCTGCAGGTGCAGAAGCAGTCAAAAGGCAGAAAACGTGAAACTTCGTCACTATTAAGTATTGAGTCAGGAGACAATAAATCAAATGCAGGCTTTTATTCAAAACATCGTTCAGCTCAGAGACAGCTCTGGCAAGAGCAGCACTCAACTTATAGTGTTCCAACAAATAACTATATACAATGTAACTATGAAGACTCAGTTTCTTATTGAGTTATGCATTGCTTTGTCAGAGTTCTGGTATTACAATCCCTTCATTTTTATTGACTGCTGAATAAAGACTTCTCATTGGTCCTGAAGCCGATCCAGGGAACCAGTCGCAGAGCCCTGCTTAGGTCCAATGAAACTGAGTCTTCATAGTTACATTGTATATAGTTATTTGTTGGATCACTATAAGTTGAGTGCCACTCTTGCCAGAGCTGTCCCTGAGCTGAACAATGTTTTGAATAAAAGCCTGTATTTGATTTATCGTCTCCTGACACAATACTTAATACTGGCGACGAGGATGGGATCCCAGTCCTAACCGAATGGCTGAAATCACTCTGCCTGCCCAGCTGAAATCACTAAGGGCGCCTAGAGCTAAATCACTACGGGCATGGCATCCAAGGGCCATATCGAACCGTTCGACCCAAAGGTTGGGAACTGAGAGTCATACCTCAATCATTTTGAATGCTATCGCATAGCAAATAGCAGGGCTATTTTGGAACAGGAACGCACAGGAACGGAGTCCTAGCTGGCTCCTGAGCTGGCCACGCCTACAACTGTAACCTCTGGCATTTGTGGCTACAGAGCATGCTGCCCTCCCCACGTTACACACAAGAGGGAAAGGCGGCATGTTAAAATGCCCTCTTTCCCTCTGGGGAGCCCTTGAGGATTTCCTTGTCAATTTCACTCCCTGTCAGTCAGCTGAGAGTGAAATTGACAAGAAATTGACATGTTGCAGCTGGAAAAGGGCAGGCAGGGAACCCAGGCACATTGAAAATTCCTTTCTTTGCCTCCCCATGCCTACCCTATGCTTTCCCAGCCCCCCCGCCTAATATGCTAATGAGTTGACTGTCAGGGGTGTGGCCTAATATGCTAATGAGTTACTGCTGGGCTTTTTCTTTAAAAAAGCCCTGGCAAATAGTATTGATGGAGATGATGTCTGCTGCGCCATTTTTCTAAGTACATGCGGCCAGGCTGTATTCAACATCGCTTGTGATTCAGTAGCCCCTGCCAAGTTACTTGAGACCCCTCTCGGCATCATCAAGGATCGGCTGACCGAGTATTTCACACCGAAGATGTCAGCTGCCACCCACTGATGCACTTTTCACCAGCAGAACCAGAAAGAGAGCAAGTCTGTCACAGAGTACCTCACTGCACTCAGACAGGCTGCTCGAGACTGTCAATTCCCCGATCTGAAGTCAGTCCTTTTAAATCGGCTTCTCTGTGGCCTCAGAGATGAAAGCATTAAGAGGGCCCTACTCTTATTAAAGACTCTCACATACGAATTGGCCCTCAAAGAGGCCCTGTGAGTACAGGCCGCCAACCTGTACCTTCACGAGCTGCGATTGGGTCCCCAAGGCCACATATCATGCCATGCTGACGCTGTACACCATGGTAGTACCGCTGATTCTGATGACATCCAGGATGACCAATCTGATGCATCCAGTGATGGAGTCTACAGTGCGAGGACCAATCAGAAACCGCACTGCTCTCAAAAAAGCCCACGCCGCTCTCAAAAAAGTCCACGAAGGAAATGCTGTGCCGGTTGTGGTGGTGTGCATGCATGGAGAGACTGTCAATTTCACGATGCCATCTGCCATGCGTGTGGTAAAGCAGGCCACCTAGCCAAAGTCTGCCATTCATCACAAGGTTGTGAAGTTCCAGAAGAGTCCCAGCATACGCGAGGGTCTGCTAATGCCTCCAGCCAATCGTACCATTCCAGGTTGTCAAGGTTGTTCGAGCAAAGACCAAAGTAGGCTTGCTTCATTACTGTACTTTGGTCTTTGCTTGAACAACCTTGACAATGCTGGGACTGCTATTTGCTATGCGATAGCATTCAAAATGATTGAGGTATGACTCTCAGTTCCCAACCTTTGGGTCGAACGGTTCGATATGGCCCTTGGATGCCATGCCCGTAGTGATTTAGCTCTAGGCGCCCTTAGTGATCTCAGCTGGGCAGGCAGAGTGATTTCAGCCATTCGGTTAGGACTGGGATCCCATCCTCGTCGCCAGTATTAAGTATTGTGTCAGGAGACGATAAATCAAATACAGGCTTTTATTCAAAACATTGTTCAGCTCAGGGACAGCTCTGGCAAGAGCGGCACTCAACTTATAGTGATCCAACAAATAACTATATACAATGTAACTATGAAGACTCAGTTTCATTGGACCTAAGCAGGGCTCTGCGACTGGTTCCCTGGATCGGCTTCAGGACCAATGAGAAGTCTTTATTTAGCAGTCAATAAAAATGAAGGGATTGTAATACCAGAACTCTGACAAAGTAATGCGTAACTCAATAAGAAAACATAACAGTCACCACTGCTACTACATGGCTGTGAAGCTGCTCAGCAGAATTTGCCTCCTCACCTGCTGTTTCTGATCACTGCACCTTCTTCTCCAGACTCCTGTTTTGTCTGTTCCTGGCTGTTTTGCATCTTCAGTTCCTGGACTTGCAGTGATCATCTCTAGAATCATGGGATCACAGAGTTGAAAAGGGCCATGCAGTCCATCTAGTCCCACCCCCTGCTCAATGTAGGATCAGCCTGCCCTAGAGCATCCCTGACAAGGGTTTGTCCAGCTGCTGCTTGAAGACTGTCAGGGAGCAGGTGCTCACCACCTCCCCAGGCAGCTGATTCCACTGTTGCACAAGAAAATTTTTCCTCATATCCAGCCAGTACCTTCCTGCCCTTAATTTAAACCCATTCTTGTGAGTCCTCTCCTCTGCTGCCGACAGTAACAGCTCCCTGCCCTTCTCCAAGTGACAGCCCTTCAGATACTTCAAGAGAGCCATCGTGTCCCCCCTGGCCTCAGCCTCCTCTTCTCCAGACAGAACATTCCCAAGTCCCTCAGCCTCTCCTCAGAGGGTTTCTTGGTCTCCAGGCCCCCAATCATCCTTGTCGCTCTCCTCTGCACCTGCTCCATTCTGTCCACACATCCTTTTTGAAGTGAGGAGGACTCCAGAACTGCACACAAGACTCCAGGTGTGGCCCGATAGCCCAGCCTGGCCTGCTCTCATCGGAGCTTGGAAACTAAGCAGGGAAGCTAATCTCTGTTCTTGACCAACTGACTCACTTCAAAGGCCACTGAATCTGAGTCCATCACAGCACCAGGGACAGAGACATTTCCAAGCCTGCTGTCTCTATATGACACATCCTCTTGACATCTGCAAGTCTGGCATTATGACATCAGCAGAGACATCAGCCAAGTCTTCAGGGAGATGAAGGACCCAGCCCCAGTCGTGTTCTGGCCTCCCCTTCTGCTGAGGGTGCTCAGTGGCACAGGGCTGAAACACACTCAGTGGGATTGGAAAGAAAACTGAGAAAATCATTAAAGAAGGAAAGATCTCTTTACCTGTTCAGGTATTAAAGGGTTGCCAGATCCAGGTTGGGAAACTCCTGGAGATTTGGGGGTGGAGCCTGGGGAGAACAGGGACCTCTCTGGGGTACCATGCCGTATAGTCCACCCTCCAAAGCATCAATGTTCTCTAGGGGAACCATTCTCCGTAGCCTCAGCCCAGGAACCCCTTAGCCAGTCAGGGCACGCTTAGCTAACTAGCACTGGTGGGTTGGAACAACTTGGGGAGACTCCCACGGAGGGTTCTGTCCACAGCCGGCGGCCACAGGTGAGTGTGGTCAAGACAAGGGCATTTCCTCCAGCAGGCTGGGCCGGGGCCTGCCAAAACCTGCAGCCTAAGGAAAGTGAGAAACCCAAACAGTGCAAAGGCTCACTGGCAGCTGTTCCTTCCAGTCACATAGGGTTGTGTGCTGAATGCAGGACTACCAGGTTGGAGAATTGCTGAAGATTATGGGGTGCAGCCTGGGGAGGGTGGGATTGGGGGTTGGGAGTAGGCTTACCAGGCCTCCCACTATAGGGCCTGGCAACCAGCAGAAGGGTTGTAGGGGAGCAACTCCCAGGAGGAAAATTTAAAAAGAAAAACAAGGCCTCATCTATATACAGGAAGTTCTCACCATATTGTTCCTGGTGATTCCTAGAACTACCTAGAATTGGGTAGCTCTAGGCATCACTGGAAACTCTATGGTCACCAGGAATTCTGGGGTGAGAACTTCTTATAAGTAGTTGAGGCCTCGTTTTTCTTTTTAATTCTTCTCCTGCTGATTCTTCCAGTGACAGTGGGCAAGAGGATCTGGGGCCAGGGATCGCCTGCCTCCCCCAGGGGCCAGGCAGCCCCAGTTCTGGGTGGAGGCTGACAACCCCAGCTGAACGTGATGAGGAGGATGTGACAAAATGCATTGGCAAGCAGCAAGCCTCCACTTGGTGTTTTAAACTTTTTTCCCCTCTAGGCAGTGGAGGGAGAGAATCAGTTCAATTGTACCTCAGCCCACCTTCATACAAATGCTAATGGATTTAGACAGAGGGTTGGTCAAGCCTCCCCCTTCTCTCTCCCCTCCTAGCAAGGACCAGAGAGTTGGGGGTGTCAAATTCTAGAGAGGCTGAGGAAGGAATGTTTTGGAGATGACAGGAAAAGATGCCTTGACCTGGGCTGACCGGGGTCAAGGGAAAAGGAAACAGAGATGATGAAACTTCCTTGCAGCAGGAAATAGCTCTCTTTCTTTGGGATGCTTCATTGAGGGAAAGCAGGCAGCCTGGACATCTGAAGCAAGCTGGAAGGTAATAGGAACTGTGTAGAGATCTGTAATTTCCTAAGCTAAAAGAGCCTGTCCTATTTTACCATCAGGTAGGGCACATATAGAGAGGGACAGAAGATTTGCATTTTTTTATCAAGTTCTTTTGCATTCCTCACTCAAATCTGGTGCTGTGCAGCTAAAAGTATGCTTGTAAACATTTTCTTTTTCATAAATACTCTAAACTTTTGATGCTGGGAGTGGTTCTCTGTACCACAAAGACCTCCACCATCTCAGACATGCTATTTTAAAAGGGGGCTCCTGGGGAGTTAACAAGTGGCTATTCCTCTCGGGGCACCCAGGGCATTAAACTGCTCCCATGGTGGCCAGGCACTGGGTAGTGGAATACATAGAGGCAAGGCCTGTGAATGTGGAAGGGGAGCTGGGATTCCTGTCCTTTCCAGCAGGTAGTTCCTTGAAAAAGGGTAGGTGGTGGCGGCAGCTACTCAAGAGAGAAAGAAAAGCCCCTCCAGGGAATTGGGAAGGCCTAGGTAGAGACATATTCTGCCACAGAGATGCCTGCCCTTTTCTAAACATTGGGTCCCAGTAGGCTGGTCAGTATGTGGGAGAGGACACAAAGCCCTTCTCTAGATTCCCATGAATATTGTACACAAGATGAAAGCTTAATGTTGCTGCTCTTGGTTGCCTCAGCAACACAAAATGTCTCCCCAGGTCTCATGAGATGTTCTCAAGATTTCCAACATCAAAGTACTTGTGCTGTGTTTTTCAAAATGTCTGCTTCTGTGCTGGCACAATTATATTTTGCTGTATATTTGCCCCCTCCCTTTCACCTGCCAGGCTTTTCTGCAAACCTCAGGATGCCCCAGATGTTTTTAAAATGTTTACCCTGAGCTCTGTGTTGTGAGATTTTTTTCTTAATGGTGTGGTTATTCTAATTATTAGACTTACAGCTTTTTTAAAAAGTAACCAAAATTAATACTATTAAAATATAGTAGCCCCCCCCCCCAATTTTTTTTACACTGGCATCCCTTTAGGCCTGGCAACCATTGGGAGACTGACGAGGGGGCATGGGGGAAACAGCAACAGGAAATAGTGATATCATTTCCCGGAAAACCTGGATGTGATCGTACATCTCTCTAGGAATTGGCCAAAATTCTATGGTAAAACCACAGAAATTTCCAGCAATTCCTAGAGGGGACCTATGTAACTTCTTGAGAAAACATACCCTTCCCAGCACCACCCTCAAATCTCCAGGAGTTTCCCAAGGTGGAGTTGGCAAACCTAGATATTGCCTTTGTTGGGAAGCATTTCAGTCACACTATCCACATCAATTGATATCCCCATTTCCACAATGTAATTTCTTCATATCTTTGGCCACTTCCTCTTAAGAAGAAGAAGAGTTGGATTTATACCCCACCCTTCACTACCAGAAGCAGTCTCAGAGCGGCTTACAATCTCCTTTTCCTTTGCTTCCCCACAACAGACACCCTGTGAGGTTGGTGGGGCTGAGAGAGCTCTGAGAGAACAACTCTAAGAGAACTGTGACTGACCCAAGATCACCCAGCTGGCTGCATGTAAAAGAGTGGGGAATCAAACCCGGTTCTCTCAGTTAGAGTTTGCCGCTCTTAACCACTACACCAAACTGGCTCTGGAGATAGGAAATAAATTAAGGGCTGGAGACAGGAAATACATCCCTCCCCTGAAAAAAAAGGGTGGGTGGGTGGGGAGTATTTGAAATTGTGAGCCAGTTCAAAATTATGTTTGTGAATGGCAGAAAGAAACTTGTGGCCAGCCTTGTAGGAGTATCATTATAATCCTCTTCCAGTGAGTGTCCATTGTGTTTATCGCAACAGCCCCCTCCCCAGCATTTCACTGGACTGTGATGTAGCTACACATCCAAGAAAAAGAGCGGCTGTCACCCAGGAGCTGGGCGTGGCTGCTGCAGAACAGGAAACCCAATTCCTCCCAATGAAAGTGAGTGCTGGGCTGATCCAAAGGGCCATTTCCCAAAGAGTAATTTACTCACAGTGGTCATACACACACCCGGAAAGCCAGTCAGATATACTGTCCTGTCAAGCGATGTGGAGAATTTAGAGTGTAGCATAAATCCTTGTAAGAAAGTATGGCAGTAGAACAGTCACTGGTGTCCATCAATCATCCAGACAGCTTTAGTGATCACTGCAGAACACCTCTGCACCATGACAACACCCAGAAAAGCTACTGTTTTTCTTCCACAACAGTGTCATTTTATTAGCCTTGGGCCGCGGTCACACGGCCCCTTTAAATCCGGGAGGGCTCCCGGATTTAAAGGGGCCACATTTTTCAACAGCAGGTTGGGATGTCTATACATCCCAACCCCTGTGCCAGCGGGATCGGCGGCCGCGGCCGCTGAAGAGGCGGCCGCAGCTGGAACAGCGGCTGCGGCGGCAGAAGTGGGGGCAGCCGTGATGGCGGCGGAAGCGGCGGCGGAAACGGTGGCGGCGGCCACCGCTGAAGAGACGTTGGCGGAGGCAGCGGAGGCGGCCCCAGCAGCACTGGAAGCGGCGGTGGCAGCCTCCGACCCGCCATCCGCCTGGGTAAGTCGGGGTTTCCCCCCCCACACCCTTTTACACTTGGGTGCATGGATAGCCATGCGCCCAAGTGTAAAAGGGGGGGGGGGAAATGGCCGGCGGGGCTGTCTGGAGAGCCCTGCTCTCGCAATGCATGCGAGAGAGGGCTGTCCAGATACCTCCAATGCGGGTTCCTCCTGCAACACCCGGGAAAATACTTGATTTTCCCGGGGTCTGAAAATGTGGGAGGAACCCGCATTGGAGCCCGCTTCGGCACGGGTCGGCCCCTTTAAATGCGGGAGGAAATTGCCCTTCCTCCCGCATTTAAGTCCCGTGTGGCCGCAGCCTTGGTGTTTTGTTACCCTGAGTGCTTGACTCTTCCCCCTTGCAGAAAGCAGCTGGGCAGAGGATTGTGTAGCAGAAGCTACTCAATAACTCAGTGATTAGGAAACACGCTCCCTCTAAGCTGTGGAGTCTTGTGGGGGGGGGAATCCACTTTGTGAACTACTGGCATTAAAGTTGTGAGCGAGCGATTTGGCTGCTGTATAAAGTAGTCTGCTCTGGAGCCATCCTTCCTGAGTAAAGACAAAACTATGTGAGCCGGAAGCTAAAAAACTGTGAGCTAGCTCACAGCAACTCAGCTTAGAGGGAACACTGGTCAGCATCCACTTTAGGTCTAGATTTCCCCCATAAACACTCCCCACATGACTAGTTTCCTCAGCCAACATCCCTGATGGTTCCCATTCCAGTATGCTGCCAGAGGTGTCTGAGGGATATCTGGACCTCAGCTGGCAAACCCGTTGGAGAACCAAAGGAAGGTCACCTCTTTGCCATATGAAGAAGAAGAGACTGGATTTATGCCCTGCCCTTCACTACCCGAAGGAGTCTCAGAGTGGCTTGAAAATCTCCTTCCCCTCCACACAACAGACACCCTGTGAGGTAGGTAAAGCTGAGAGAGCTCTTTCGAGGACTGCTCCTGAGAGAACAGCTCTGAGAGAACTTGTGACTGACCCAAGATCACACCAGCAGCTGCATGTGGAAGAGGAGTGGGGAATCAAATCCAATTTCCCAAATTAGAGTCCGTGCTCCCAACCACTACACTAAACCGTGACTATCCCAGGGAACTGGTTGGAGTGGCCTCCGGCCCAGGCATAGCACAAAAAGGAGCAGGAAGTGTACTGAATGAAGTTTGAGTCCAGTGGCACCTTTAAGACCAACAAAGTTTAATTCTGGGTAACTTTGTTCTGTTGTTTTAGACCAGCCTGGCTACCCACTTGAATCTATCTTCCAGGAGAATATTGGAAATATGTATGATGTCACCTTCTCACTGAGGCTGTAACCCCGTGTTCAGGCATAGTTCTTCAGCCCGCCAGTGAGAGTTTCATCCATCCTGTAACTAGGGTTGCTAGCCTCCTCCGCCCGATAACAGTGATAGGCTTAAGTTCCCGCCAGAGGCTATCATAGGTTTATTTGAATATCCTAAGCCTCTGGTTGGGTGACAATTAGGATCCTAATGCTCTATTGTTCTTTGGCCCCAAGCTCAGGGCTTTTGGGGCCATGTGCGCAACGGACCACCATGCGGTCATTATTCTGAGTACATTACAGAACCCCTAAAGGTCAGAGCACAAAAACACATCTTAAAAGCCATTAAAACCAGAATGAACCCATATTGTTTAAAAATGTAAACCAATTTAAAATTAGCAATTTCAAATTTTGTGTTTTTCATTCTTCCTAAAATGCATTTATGTTTGGAAAATTGGTGGACACATGGTGTGTGTGTGGGTGTGTGTGCCAGAAGGTAGCCTCACCTAGCGTGCAAAAAAACCTGGCCCTGGCCCTGTTGAGGCCTGTCTTACTTTTTATCTCTTGATGATTCTGCGGCTGCATCCAGGGCCCTGGGGCTGGCCAGCAGAAGGCAGGGGACCTAGGCTGATTTAGGCTTGTCCCCAAGATTTCCTGGAATTACATCTGATCTCCAGACTACAGAAGTCAGCTCCCCTGGAGAAAACAGCTGCTTTGGAGGGTGGACTCTATGGCTTTGTACCCCACTGAGGGCCCTTTCTCAAATCCTGCCTTCCCTCCAAATCTCCAGGAATTTCCCAGCCTGGATTTGGCAACACTAAGCCAACATTTAGGCAATAGAAATGAATCCATTTTTCCCTATATGCTGATGATATTGTAATTTATATCTCAAATCCAGAGAATTCGTTGAAGGAGCTTCAAATTGTTATGAAAAATTTTGGAGAGGTTTCTGGTCTTATACTTAATAAGGAAAAATCCTATATTCATCCATTACATATGAATCAAACTCAGTTAGATTTGATAGTTAAGACTTACAATTGCAAGGTTCCATCAAAATCTTGGAAATATTTGGGCATCCAAATTACTTTACAGCATGATCTTTTGTTTGAGTATAACTATAAGAGACTGCATAATGAAATTAAAAACACATTAAAAGAATGGTCGGCCAAAATTTTGACCTGGAACAATAGACTTCATTTAATAAAAAACTTTATTTTACCAAAATACACTTACCTCTTTAGAACTCTTCCTATACCAATTCCCCAAAAACAACTCATATCTTGGCAATCTGATTTGAATAAATACTTCTGGAATACAAAAAAACCAAGGATAAATAAAAAAACACTGATTAGACAAGGGGTCCTCAAACTTTTTAAATGGGGGGCCAGTTCACTGTCCCTCAGACCGCTGGCGGGCCGGACTATAGTTTTTTAAAAAAACTATGAACAAATTCCTATGCACACAGCACATATCTCATTTTGAAGTAAAAAAACCAAAACGGGAACAAGTGGTTAAGTGTGCAGAGACTCTAATCTGGGAGAACAGGGCTTGATTCCCCACGCCTCCACTTGCATCTGCTGGATGACCTTGGGCAATCCTGTGTAATACCTGGAAAAATCTGTACCAGCTCTGTACCAGCTGTTCTCTCAAGGACAGTTGTCTCAGAGCTCTCTCAGCCCCACCTACCTCACAGGGAGGGCTGCCAAGTCAGCCCGGGGGGCGGGGGATCCCCCGCTATAGGGGTTCCCGATCCGCCGGCCGGCATTCAGCCGGCGGGGGGAACCCCGTCCCAGAAGTTGTCCAGTGAGAACGACTTCCCCCGTGTAATGATGTCACCCGGAGGTGACATCATTACGTCGCCGTGGCGCGCGCGCAAAGCGCACACACCAGAAGAGCTCCTGGGGGGAGAACAACTCCCCCCGCCGGTAAGTCACCGGTACTTGGCAGCCCTACTCACAGGGTGTCTTTTGTGGGGAGGGGGAGGGAAAGGAGTTTGTAAGCCGCTCTGAGACTCTAAGTGAGTGAAGGGCGGGATATAAATCCAATCTCTTCTTCTAATAGCCACTCATGGGCTTAAGATGTGTTGATTTAAGAAAGCTGCTTGTTGTCAAAGGGCAAATGGGGGGGAGAGAAGCCTGGCGATTATCTTTCACTGGGGCAGCATCACACAAACCCACTGACACATCCCTCCTGTTTTCCTGCCTGTTGGGGGAGGGAGCTACACATGCTCAGAGGTCCTTCACTCCTTTATGAAAGGTCCAAAAAAGGGTTGCCAAGGAAAAGCACCCATAAGAACATAAGAGAGGCCAATGTTGGATCAGGCCAGTGGCCCATCCAGTCCAACCCTCTGTCACACAGTGGCCAAAAACACCAGGTGCCCTCAGAAGGTCCAGCAGTGGGGGCAGGAAGCCCTCCCACTGTTGCCTTCCCCCCCCCCCCCAAGCACCAAGAATACAGAGCATCTGATAAGTATTGGAGTCGGGAGTCCATGGAATAGTGAAACAGCTAGATCTTTATTGCTGGTCCGGATGAAGCATACAACTCAGGGCTCGAAGCCCTCCTTTTATGCTGGTCAGGGATAATCCCCTGACCTCATCCAACTGGCCTGATAGGCTATTATAAGTCTATTTACATCTCATAGGTTTCTGGGAAGAAACCTCGGTACATGATTGGTGGCCGGTTTGAATCCACCTGGCCTTTGTTCTACCTGGCTGAAGCTCAGGTAGTTTCTTGGCCGTGTGCTCTGGCCACATGGCGGTCGCCATTACTGGAGCACATGGCAACTGCATGGTCAATACATAACACCCCTCCCCCCATAGTCCAGAACCCCTCTGCACACATAGTCTTTGAGATAGTCCGGGTGTCTGCGCTCGCGTCCAGAGCGCCGGGGGGTTGTAAGGCGGGGCGTGTTGCTTGTGTCGGCAGGTTGCGGTGCGGGTAGTTGTTCTGCTTGCGGGGCCGGTCTGCTCGGAGGTCGTTCAGGCATGGATGGCACGACTGCTTTGTCCATGGGCACGAGTGGCGTCTCTGCAGTCTCCGGATCAGGGTCTGGCACTGCTTCCGGAGTCTTGTCGATGTCACGGTCCGTTGGTGCAGGGAGTTCAGGGCCCTGGGTAGCATCGTGGTTCTGTGTACGGCGTCGAATCTGGTCGATGTGCCATTTCCTGACTACTCCATCTTCTGTGAGGACCTCATAGAAATAAGGCCCAGTGACTCGAATGATCCTCGCGGGGAACCATGTCGGACCCTGTGCATAGTTCTTAGCGTATACAGGGTCTTTGGGAGCGAACCCTCGGGCGGCTGGCTGGTCCTCCGTTGTCGGGTTTCCATTGATTGCTCGGTCGGGATGTAGGTGGTCCAGGACGGTTCCCAGTCATCTTCCCATCAGAAGTTCGGCTGGCTGGCGCCCGGTCCCTGAGTGGGGTGTGTTCCATTGGCTGAATAGGAACTTATACAGCTGCTGTTCCCAGTTGCCATTCTCCATTCTCTTTAAAGCATCCTTCATTGTTCTCACCATGCGCTTGGCCTGGCCGTTGGTCGCAGGGCGAAACAGTGCAGAGCGGATGTGGTGCAGACCACAGGCCTACACGAACCGTTGGAACTCGCTGGAGGTGAATGCGGTCCTGTTGTCAGTTATGAGGGTGTCAGGCATCCCGTGCATCGCGAAGACCGGCCAGAGTAAGGCTGCATTGGTGGAGGTCAACGTTATCGGAACCACCTCAAGCCACTTGCTGTAGCTGTCTACAATGATAAGAAACAACCGGCCCTGGACCGGTCCCGCGAAGTCTAGGTGCAGATGGGACCAGGGCTTGTTAGTGGATTCCCAGGATCGGACGGGAGCATGTGGTGGGTCTGGCCGCGACTCTTGGCATTTGGTACATTTCTGGACCCACCCCTCAATGTCTTTGTCCAGGCCTGCCCACCACACATAACTACGGGCCAGGGCTTTCATACATACTATTCCCGGGTGGGCCTCGTGTAGTGCCTCTAGAACTCGGGGCCGCAGAGGCCCGGGGATCACCACTCTAGATCCCCATAGCAGGCACCCCTTGTGGGCCGAGAGTTCGTGCCTTTGTGCCATGAAAGTGGTGAACTCCAGTCCCGGTTTCTCCGGCCACCCCCTTCCCACCCAGTCCGAGACACGGAAAAGAATGTGGTCCCGCCATGTGCAACGGGCCACATCCAATACCTGCATGGGGCACTCTGGTACGTCCTCCAGGAGCATGACGTGGAAGGCTGGAGCCGGAGCCGGGTCGCAGGACAGGAGGGGAAGCCAGCTGAGGGCGTTGGCATGTCCCATCACCTTGCTCAGGCAATGCAACAAGTTGTAGGAGTAGCCTGACAAAAAAATCGACCACCACAGTACCTGCGGGGACAGCATGTGAGGGGTCTGCCGGTGGGGGGCAAGGAGACCCAGCAGGGGTTTATGGTCCATAGCCACGGTGAACGATCGCCCATACAGGTAATCATGGAATTTCTTGACGCCAGCTACAACCGCAAGGGCCTCCTTGTCGATTTGGGCGTAATTACGTTCCGCCGACGACAGGGTCCTGGAGTAGTAGGCTACCGGCACCTCCTTGCCGCTGGGTAGCCGGTGCCCCAAGACTGCCCCGATGCCGTAGGGAGACGCATCGCAGGCCAGAATGACAGGGAGCCTCTCATCGAAATGCGCCAGGACCGCATTTGAAACCAATAAGTCCTTGACGGCCCGGAAGGCTGCATCATGCTAGGGACCCCAGGCCCAACCCTCTCCCTTGTCCAGGAGGTGATGCAGGGGTTCAGCAACAGTCGCCTTGTGTGGAAGGACGGCATGATAAAAGTTCAAAAGTCCCAAAAACGCCTGTAGTTCCGCCTTCGAAGACAGACGGGGTGCTCCTGTGATTGCCGCTACCTTCTCCTTGGTCAGGTGAATGCCGTCCGTGGTCACTTCGAAACCCAAGAAGGTCACCGAGGAGACTCCCAGGGTACACTTATCTTTTCAGACCTTGAGACCCGCATCCTGGAACCATTGCAGCACCATCTGCAGGCGTGCTGCAAACGTGTCGACGTCCAGGGCGGCGATGAGGACATCGTCGAAGAATGGTTTCACCCCTGGAACATCTTTAAGGAGAGAATCCATTAGATTTTGAAAAATCCCTGGCGCTACGCTGACCCCGAATTGGAGCCATTTCACCTTGAACGCTCCCTTATGAGTCACAATCGTCTGTGCCTTGGCCGTTGCCTCGTCTACGGGAAGCTGCTGATAGGCTTGGGCCAGGTCTACTTTTCCAAATATTTTGGCTCCCGCGAGGGAGGCCAGAATGTGGCTGACCACCGGTACCAGGTACGCGTGGTCCTGTAACGCCTTATTAATAGTGCATTTATAATCCACGCAGATGCGGACTTCCCCGTTAGCCTTGAGGGGGGTCACAATGCGAGTCTCCCACTTGGTGTGGGAGACCGGCTCGAGCACCCCTTGTGCCACGAGCTTGTCCAGCTCCGCCTCCACTTTGGGCTGGAAGGCGAGCGGTGGCCGGCAGACGGCCACTCAGATGGGCCGGACTGCCGGGTCCAGGTCGAAGGAAACCGGGGGTCCTTTGTAGCAGCCCAATGAGCCGTCGAAAAAGGCGGGAAACTCCTTGCAGATGGACGAGAAGTCGGTAGAGCCCATGTGGTGTATTCCGGTCCACTGCACTCCGAGCGGCTTGAACCAGGCGTGACCTAGGAGACTGGTTAGATTGCGCTCCACCATGAAAAGGTCCAGCAGGCTGTTAAAGGCATGGTACTGGACCCGGACCCTGGCTAGCCCCTTAATAGCCACTGGGTTTTTCTGGAAGTCCCGGAGGACCAACCCAGCCAGCAGCCGTAGCCAGTGTGCCCCCTTCAGGCAGAGGCGGCTGAACGTAGCTGCTGACACAATTGAATATGCGGACCCTGAGTCTAGTTCCATAGAGCAAGGAACTCCCTCTATTTGGAGGGACATGGAAATCGCGCCCGGGATGGGCTGGGGCAAGTTCATTACCGTGGCCGTGGGAACGACACTACCCACTTCTTTGAAGTTCGCTGCTGGGGCGCGGTGGCTGTTCCTTAGGCGGCAGGCCCAGGCGAGATGGCCTGCTTTCCCGCAGGCGCGGCAGACGGCATCATGAAAGCGGCATGTACGTCTGTCGTGGTGGTCCCCGCAGCTGGTGCACATTGGGGCCTGCCTGTTGAGGGAAGCAGAAGAGGGAACAGATGCTGGGCACCGGCCCTTGGGCCTGGGGATGCTGGGCTCACCCTTCTTTGAGCGTGGTTGCATCCGGTGGACGTCCTCTTCTTCACTCGAGTCGGGTTCGGGAGGGGCCGCCTGGTGGACTTTGGTGGCTGCCTTGTCCTTCTGCGTTGTCTCGAAGGCTGCTGCTGTTTGCTGCTGCTTTTCCAAGGTAGGTTCTGGCATTGTGATGAGGCGCTGGCGGAGCTTGGCTTCCCGGATCCCTTCCATGAAGGCGGGTCTCCACGTGGTCATCCACGTGGCGGAATTCACAGCCCACGGCTAGTCAGCGGAGTTCAGCCAGAAAAGTGGCGGCTGACTCCCCCGGCTGCTGCTGGCGCTGTATGAACTCCCAGCGCCTGGCCAGTTTTGATGGCTTCAGGGCGAAGTAATCTCCGAGGGTCTTGGTGAGTACGTCGTAAGACACCTCGGTGGGGTCTTGTGGGGCGAGTAGGTTCTGGGCCACCCGCATGACCTCCACCCCTCCGGAACTCAAGAGCCAGGCGCTCTTCAGGTCCGCATCTGTGATTCCGTGGACCTTGAAGGCGCACCCCAGCATCTTGAGCCAGGACTCCCATGTCTCTGGGCGAGACGTATCAAAAGGGGTAATTGGTCCTGGAGCGTTTGCCATAGTTACCAGAGCAGGAGCGGCGGCAGCGATTTGAGCGATGTCCTCATGGTCTTGCGGTGGTGCTGGGGAGTGTAGAGGCTCGGCGCTGCCTAGTGCCGGAGGATCAGGGCTCAGAGCGGCTTGTGGCGAGGTGTAGGAGCACTGGGGCTCGGCAATGCCGGTGGACGAAGCTCGCTGTGCTGCTACGGTCGGCTGGAGAGTCGCTCATCGGGATCCCACGTTCGTTGCCACTGATAAGTATTGGAGTCGGGAGTCCATGGAATAGTGAAACAGCTAGATCTTTATTGCTGGTCCGGATGAAGCATACAACTCAGGGCTCGAAGCCCTCCTTTTATGCTGGTCAGGGATAATCCCCTGACCTCACCCAACTGGCCTGATAGGCTATTATAAGTCTATTTACATCTCATAGGTTCCTGGGAAGAAACCTCGGTACATGATTGGTGGCCGGTTTGAATCCACCTGGCCTTTGTTCTACCTGGCTGAAGCTCAGGTAGTTTCTTGGCCATGTGCTCTGGCCACACGGCGGTCGCCATTACTGGAGCACATGGCGACTGCATGGTTAATACATAACAGCATCACTTGCCCCAGACTGAGAGTCCCTATTTGCTTCCATTTCTTGGCCCTTTCCCCATCAGCATGGAGAGTACACAGGACACCAGGAAAAGTAAGATACATCCTCCACTTTTTCTTATTTCCTCCTCTCTCTCTCTCTTGGTACGGCTCTCCCACCTTCCCACCCCCGCTCTGCTCTGCTAACCCCAGCTGCTGGATCTGGCTTTGAGGGTGCCAACCTCCAGGTGGGACCTGTGGATCCCCCAGAATTACAGCTCATCTCCAGACTATAGAGACCAGTTCCCCTGGATGAAATGGCTGCTTTGGAGGGTGGACTCTGTGGCACTGGACCCCACTGGGATCCCTGTCCTCCCCAGGCTCCACTTGCAAATCTCCAGGAATTTCCCCACTGGGGTCTGGCAACCCTATCAGACTGGCTTGGAGCCTTCCTCTTGACTCTCTGAGTCCTGGAGCATCTCCACGCTTTTGCATTCAATCCCCCCCCCCCAGGGGGCGGGTGGTGTAGCTTCCTTTGGCCGGACACATACACACACACACACATTGCAAGGAGTCTCTCTCTCTCTCTCCTCTCTCCCCTCCCCCATTGCAGCAGGCATCAAGGAGGGGGCAGGTGGTGGTGTCACTTCTTTTGGCTGGCCAGCTGGCTAGCTGACACCCCCCCACCCCCCCCCCAAAGAAAATAAAAGTTCCTTCGGAGCCTGGAGGTTTCAGGCAGCTCTTTTTGCACTCGGAATTCTCCCCCCCCCTCGGGCAACTTCTAAGCAGCAGTTGCTAACCCAAAGAGAACTCCAAAGGCTCTGAAAATTGCTCCCCCCCAACTACTCTAAGCCCCCGCTAGCCAGGCAGGACAGTCGGGCACATAGCAAAGAAGCAGCAGAAGGCATGGCTCCCAGTCTCAGAGAGGCTCCGCCGGCGGCACACCAAAGTCAGGCGCGCGGGGGGGAAGCACCAATGCGCCCCTTTCCCCTCTCCTTTGAGACCAGGGGCCTCTCTGGACCAGATAGAGGCTCTCCCCCCCCCACCCAGCGGGCATGGCTAAGGCTGGGGAGTGTCACGACTGAGCCTCTGGATTGGGACAGAGCTGCAGCCGGCAGGCGTGCAGACAAGAGTTCTCGAGTTACAAGGCAAGCGTTATCAACAGTCCAGGAGTCACAACCATAAATCAGTCAGCCGAAGGATGAAGCAGGAGAATCGTCAACAGGGATGCCAGAAGTCAGAGCCGGAGAGCATGAATGCCAGGAGTCAGAGGTAACAGGAATCAAATCAGAAAGACAAGCCAAAGTCCAAATACCAATCCGAAGTCCAAAATGCCAAGTCCAGGGTCAGAAGTCCGAGAGTCCAGCAGCCAGGTTTCAGGAACAGAGTTCAGGAGGGTGCAGAGCGAGGTCACGTCGATGACGATCATTCATTGCCAGCATGATTTGCTGGGCGTTGACAGGCTGTTGATAAAACGTGCCAGCTTATTAACCAATTAGCAGCCGCCGGCCATGGCCCAGCGTCTGCTAATACTCTGGGCTGATAGATCTCCTGGCCCTCATGCGTGCCTCACTCCTTCTGTCTCTTAATTCCTGGCGTCTCCTTTCACGGAGACGCCTGACAGGTGGAGGTGATGACTATGGCTATGGCTTTCTCCAGGAGGAGCCTGATCGGTCTCAGGTGCTTGATCAGTCCCAGGTGGCTCCTGTTGCTGGCTTAACTCCTCTGGATGTGTGTCTAAGTCCGTTAAAGGAGCCTGGTCTTGTTCAGCAGGGGCTGGGCCAGGAGCAGGCATGACAGGGAGGAGAAAAAACAAGATAGCTTGCCACCACCACCAGTAGCCAGCCTCCCATCCCACAATCCTTTGACTTGCCTGCTGTAGCTGCCCCAACCCCATTGCTCCCTGGCAAGGCGGCAACCAACCGACCACCCCTGGGCTGGCCCCACTCACCTTGCAGTTGCAGCTGGAATCCGGCTGTGTGTGTGTGTGTGTGCAGTGCACAGTTCAGGCTTTTGTTGTGGGAAACAGCGTCGAGGTAGGCGCACGAGCACTGCATGTGCTCCCTTACAAACTCCAGAGTGCTCTGATGCACGCGGCTGCAAGAGGGCGGGCTTTTGGAGAGGGAGAGAAGGAGAGAGGGGGCAGGGCAGCTGGAAACAGGCAGCAGAAGGACTGGACTGCTCCCTCAACTCCTGAGTGCTCCTGAGAGGCTTCAAGAGGGTGGGCTTTTGGTGAGGGGGCGGGGCTGAAGGCCTAATCTGCGCCCTCAGGCCCACGTGCTCATAGGCGATCGCCTAATCTTGTCTAGTGAATGAACTGGCCCTGGAATCGGAGGACAAGCAGCGGCGGCAAAAACACCCGGCGGGCCGGATAAATGTCCTTAGCGGGCCGCATGTGGCCCACGGGCCATAGTTTGAGGACCCCTGGATTAGACCATCTATACGAGGGGGAATGGATTATCCAAATTTATTGCTTTATTATGAAACCACCTTTATAGCGGCGCTCATTCAAGCGGCAATTGCAAAAACTCCTCCTGCATGGATACAAATAGATTTAGAATCATCTCCTATCAAAAAAATTCCTTTATACGATTTGCTTTGGAATTCAGATAAAATAAATGCTCTGAAAAAAGAACAAATGAGCATCTTAACTACCTCCCTATCAATCTGGGATCAATGGAGAAAAGCAGTGGCCCGAGGTATTTCAATTATAGCCTCATACACAAATCAATCTTGGTTTGAACCTGGTAATTCAGAGATAAATTTTTTTGATTGGCAACAAGCTGGATTCACTAGGATAGAACACTTTATAGAAAGGGGAACAGTAATAGACAAAGCTAAACTAGAATTGAAAATTAAAAAACCAGTACATTGGTATAAATATCTTCAAATAAAACATTTATTGGATTCCCCTCAATTATTGGCAACTAGAAAAAGAACAAAAACCTCTTTTGAAAATCTGTTAAGTCAATCAAAAGAACAAATAACAGGTTTAATTACAAAAATATACAAATTGCTAATAGAATATAAAGAAGAAAACCTAACCTTATATCAAAAGCAATGGCACCAAGATTTAAATATTGAATTATCTGAAGAGGACTGGTTAAATATATGGTCAGGACCCAGTATGACATCAAAAATTTATGCAGTCAAATTCCAATCATTCAAAATATTGACAAGGTGGAATATACCTCCTACAATTTCTAACAAAATAAATAAAATGTACTCACCATATTGTACAAAATGTGGTCAAAGAGCTAATTTTCTACATTGTTGGTGGGATTGTCCGCAAATTGAGCAATTCTGGAAAAACATCTTACATTGCATTTTGGAAATAACTGGATTTAGATTACCATTGAAACCAGATGTAATTTTATTAGAACATTGGGGAAATCTATCTATCACACAAACTGAGAAGGTAAAGATCTCAATATTATTAACAGTTGCTAAGAATACTATAGCTGTAAAATGGATAGACTCATCTACCCCCACGATAGCTATATGGCAAGCAGAAACTGTGGGATTATTTTTTGTTATCAAAAACCTCATATTTAACCAGCGATAGTTCACCAATTTTATATCAAAAGAAAGTTGTAAGTGTGTGGTACACAATTATAAGCTATTTGTCAAAAAACAAAATTTTTCCAGCCAACCCGGTTTATCAGAATATGATCTAACTGTGATACAACATTTTAAATCTGGGAGAATATGCATTCAATGAGGGTCGCTATTTAGTATTGAGTTAAACTATATTATTGTATTTTATTATATTTTATTGTATCTCATTGTATTATAAAGTTTGTGGTTGTTATATTTCAAAAATTGCTAATAAAAAAAAAGAAATGAATCCATTTTGTACACTGCGTCCTTTTGAGATTTCTGATTAGAGTTGTCAGCCTCCAGGTGGGGCCTGGAGACCTCCCGCTTTTACAACTGTTCTCCCGCTGACAGAGATCAGCTCCCCTGGAGAAAATGGCTGCTTTGAAGGGTGGACTCTAGGGCATTGGACCATACCGAGGCCCCTCCCCTCCCCAAACCCTGCCCTCTTCTGGATCCACCCCCAAAGTCTCCAGGCATTTCCAACCCAGGGCTGGCAACTCTATTTTTGATTGGCCTGTTGCAAAGGAAGTGCTGTGGTTTCATATCTGAAGCTGTCCTGTGAAACAGAAATAATTAATCTTCAGCTCCAGGTGTGAATGAAATTCTTGTGCTATGAAATAAAACCCTTTGAATGGGGGTGTTATTCTTTGGACTCTCTGTATGTCACTCAGCCAGAGTTACATTCCAGAGGGGTAGCTAAATGAGGGCCTGATCTGGATGGGCCAGGCCAGCCCAATCGTCAGATCTCAGAAGCTAAGAATGGGCAGCCCCGGTTAGTCCTTGGATGGGAGACCACCAAAGAAGTCCAGGGTCACTATGCAGAGGCAGGCAATGGCAAAAGCATCTCTTGCCTTGAAAACTCTTCAGGGTTGGCTGCTACTTGATGGCCTTTCACACACACACATGTGTTAGTTTGCCATGACCAAGTTATAAAGTGTTCTGTGATACTTTAAAGACCACTCTGTTGTTTCCCCTGTTCTGGAGACAGCGACTCCTCCTGGGTATCCATTTAGCCCTGTCAAACCACCTCTTCACTTCTCCAGGAGTGTACCCCAGTTTTTAGGAACTCTTGAGGCAGAATGTGGGTTCTCTTGGTGCAAGTTGAAGCAGGGAATATGGAGCCATGCTGACAGGGAAGAGGGTGAAACCATGGGGAGGCTTGCAATGACGCTGGTGGTGACCAAGGCCGTGGTCACACGGCAAGTTTCTCACAATTTATTCCTGTGATAAATTTGATCTGGGGATTTTTTGGGGGGTTGGGATGATCACACATCTCTCCCCAAACCGCCTGCCTCACTGGATGAGGCTCCTGGCACCGTCCAGATAGCCGTGAGATTTTTTTTTAATTGGTTTGTCCATGCGCACATGAGCACAGCTGAATCACCGCCCCCACTTGGCCACACACATAAACAAGACATCAAAGGCAGGAGTTGCAAAGAGATGGCGGGGCAGAAGGAAGCTTCTCTCGCGCCTTTGTCACCCTCCTCCCCCTCCCCACCTCTCATGCAAACACTGGAGAAATAATGCCTCCTTCCTGGAGGCTCTATCACAGTTGTTGTCAGCCTTCGCTTTCGAAGGGGAGGGGAGAAGCCCAGGCACACACACACACACACACAAATGCAGGTGGGCACTTCCTCTCAGTTCTCTCTCACTCTCTGAGATTGGAGAGAAAGGAGAGCAGACTGTGAGGAGGGGACAGATGGAGCCAATGAGCAGTGTCAGAATCTGACATTTCCCTCCCGGGAGGTGGGATGCGACTATCTAACTATGTGCTTCCTCTCCCCCCCTCCTGCGGAATGTGCTCCTTTCCCTTGCTTTTGCCTCTGCCGCTGTATCCTTCTTATCTATGGCCTTGACTATGTCTTCTCACGGGCTATGTTGCTAATTGGAAATTTTCCTGCAGGTGCAAACCGCTTTTCCTTCCCGCCTTTCTCTCTGGCAATAAACAGACCAGGGGGTTGGGCACCTTTTTTCATTGTGTAATGATTGGTAGATATCTTTGCTACATTGCAGTTTGAATATACTATAACTGTACCAGTAACCGCCTCAACCCTCCATTACTGACTCAACAAGTGTGTACCAGTGGATCCGCCAACAAATAAAAGAAGTTCTTGGTTAAGAACCTTTGTTTTTGGTTTGAAATCTATTGGGCTCTCACAGAGAGTCAGTAATCTTTGATTTGGGGAAGTCACCTGTTCCTGCCATGGCAGAAGATGAAGAAGAGCCCCCAGTCACTATGGACTTGGGAGTGCCCATGTCTATGGAAGAGGAGGTAGTGGTCACTACCACCTCCTGGGTTGATCTCAGACCCAGGGGTCCCAAGTACTCATGGACTTTGTTCGGGACTGAACCTGTTGAGACTTGGACCCCATCTTGACAGGGCTTGGCTATGGGATTGAGTTTGGGGCCTGATCCCTGGGACGGTGTGCATCCTCATGGCCCCACCAGGCAGAGAGATTCCAGCTGCCCGAGAGAACTGGAGTTTGGGGACATGTGGTCCCACATGGATCATTGGCTCAAAGCCATGGAGCAATTGCTGCAGCATGAGATAACTGCACACCTGGAAGCACTGCTGGCAATAATCCAGAGGGTCGTGGCTTCTCCAGCTCCCGCTCCTGCACCAGGTCCTCCACCCCCCGGCCAACAGCCCCTGGGAGGGGGTCCCCCAGCTCCAGGACCAGCGCCACCGGCTCCCACGGGACCTGCCCCTAGGGTGGACCGAAGACCAGTCCCCCATGAGTTGCTGATGGCTACTTTTGATGGGGATCCGGCCAAGCTACAGTTCTTCCTCATTGAGATGGGCCGGTTCCTGCAAACTTGAGGCCACTTGTTCCCAACGGAAGGAGATTGAGCTGGCTACATTGGATCGAGGCTTTGTGAAGAAGTGGTGGACTGGTACGTGAGTTTGCACAACCCTCCAGGTCCAGAGTTGGATCAAGTGGAGGAGTTTATGTGGGCCCTCAGAGGACAGTATGAAGATCCCATGGGAGAGGAGAAAGCTCGTAATCCATTGAGACGTCTCACCCAAGGGCGAGATTCGGTTTGTGAGTACACCGCTACTTTTAAGAGATATGTGGCCAAGATTCGAGGTTGGCCTGAGGAAGCATTGGTGGAGCAGTACCGCCAGGGGTTGAATATGGATTTATATGAGACTATGTTGCAGAATGTCAACCCTACCTCCTTGGCAGCTTGGGTGAGTGCAGCAGAAGAAGCGGAATCCCATTTCACTTTGATCAAGCTGTGCAACCCCACTGGAACCCCGAAAAATTCTGTTGCAGCGCCCACCCCCCAAAGACCCAAGATTAAGGCTCCACTGGAGGACATCAGAGACCTCTGGCTGAAGAAAGGCCTGTGCATGCGGTGTGGAGAAGCGGGGCACTATGCCTCCTCCTACCTGGCTGCCTCC
Source organism: Lepidodactylus listeri (assembly GCA_029233225.1). NCBI lineage: Eukaryota > Metazoa > Chordata > Lepidosauria > Squamata > Gekkonidae > Lepidodactylus > Lepidodactylus listeri. The sequence continues at coordinate 95,309,403 of JARCFY010000012.1, forward strand.
CCGAGGGTGTCCCCGACTCTGTCCACCTCCCTCTCCAGGCCAATGAAGGCTCCACTGGGTGGGAAGGCCAGAGCGCTCCAGCTTGATGCCCAACTAGAGGGAGAGAAAGCAGCGACCACGGACCCTCCATTGCCGGCAGGAAACGACAAGGACCTGTTCTGAAAGGCACGAAGCAACAGGTCCCTCCTTCCCCAGCGCCTAAAGTGGTGAGCTCCCCTGCCCCCCTTTTGTATGTGGTCATGACTTTAGTTGTCCCCAAGACGGGCACGCATGTGAAAGTGCTAATTGACTCGGGGTGCACTCGAGACCTGATCAGCCCGGTTGTGGTGGATGGGTTGGGGGTGGGAGTAAACTCATTGGAAGAACCCCTATGATTCACCCAAATGGATGGATCAGAGATGAAGGAGCTGTGCCTTTTTGAGACTCAGCTGATGTGCTTGGGGGTGGGAGAACATTGGGAACAGAGAGCTTTTGTCATCACCGCACATGCCCAATTCCCGATGGTGTTGGGGAGCCCCTGGCTGAGCACCCACGATCCTTAAATCATGTGGAGTGAGGGGAGGATACATTGGGTGGCCATGGACTGTGCGCATCACAAGTGGCGCCCTGAGTGGGGAACAGAGCCTGCTCTCAAAAAGTTATGCCTATCCGTGGAGGATCTATTACAAATACTTACCGCATACTGGGATTTAGCGGAAGTTTTTTAGTGAAACTGAAGCGGATGAACTACCCCACACACACACACCGTAACATGGATTGTGCTATTGAATTACTGCCAGGGTTAAAATTGCCTAAGGGGAAGTTGTACTCTATGAGCCCTGTGGAATGAGTTGAGCTGCACCATTTTATTGATAAGAACTTGCAGCGCAACTTCATTAGGCCAGCCAAGTCCCCTTTTGTGGCCCCCGTTCTGTTTCACAAAAAGAAGGATGGGGAATTGAGGCCATGCATGGACTATCGGGGCCTGAACACACTCTCAGCCTCAAATGCCTACCCCCTGCCACTGATAAAAGATCTCCTAACGGAGGCATCTAAAGGCAAAATATTTTCTAAACTTGACCTGCAGGACACTTATTTTCAAGTGCACATCCAGGAAGGAGATGAATACAAAACCACCTTTAAACCCCCCCTGGGGCAATTTGAGTACTTGGTGATGCCATTTGGACTTCAAGGCACTCCAGGCGTCTTTATGAACTTAATTAATGAAGTCCTTCACAAGCATTTATTCAAGGGGGTACTCTTATCATGACGACATCTTACTGTATTCCCCTGATGAAAAATCCCACATGAAATTGGTGAGGGACGTGCTGAAGGTCCTGAAGGAGAATAAACTGTTTGTTAAACTCTCCAAGTGCGATTTCCACCAGAGGAAGATTGATTTCCTTGGCTACCGCATCTCCCCTAGGGATTTAGAGATGAACCCTGCTAAAGTGACAGCCGTTAAGGATTGGGGTGTCTCTTGCACCTGTCGACAATTGCAAAGTTTCTTACGATTTGTGAACTTTTACCGCTCATTTATCAATAACTTTGCCAAATATAGAAGAAGAGAAGAGATTGGATTTATACCCCGCCCTCCACTCCCCAAGGGAGTCTCAGAGCGGCTTACAAACTCCTTTCCCTTCCCCTCCCCACAACAGACACCCTGTGAGGTAGGTGGGGCTGAGAGAGCTCTGAGACATCTGTCCTTGAGAGAACAGCTGGTACAGAACTATGGCTTGCCTAAGGTCATCCAGCCAGGTGCAAGTGGAGGAGTGGGGAATCAAACCCAGTTCTCCCAGATTAGAGTCCACGCACTTAACCACTACACCAAACTGGCTCTCATATAGTTTACCCCTTACCGACTTACTAAAAACTAAGGGGAAGGGAGATGATGTGGCTAAACCAGGAGCCAGGTTACAATAGACTCCTGAATGTCAAAAAGCGTTCAAGGAGCTAAAGACTTTATTCACATCCGAACCTATTTTGGTGCACCCTGATGAAAACAAAAGCTTAATTGTTCAAGTAGATGCTTCTGATGTGGCCATGGGGGGGGCATATTGCAAGAAGGTGCCAATGGCAAACTGCACCCACTAGCATATGTGTCCAAAAAATTTGGAGACACTGAAAAAAAGTGGGCGGTATGGGACAAGGAGGCAGCGGCTATTCGCTTAGCCCTCACTACATGGAAACATTGGTTTGAGGGGGCTCGGGTCCCATTTGAGGTCTGGACTGATCACAAAAACCTAGAAGCTCTCCAAACGCAACGCTCTCTGAATGCCAAGCAATTGCGTTGGGCTGACTTCTTTTCCAAGTTTAACTTTACATTACACCATTTCCCGGGAAAATCGAACTCCCTGGCTGACGCTCTCTCTCGCCTCTTCCAACATGATTGCCGGATAGATCCGGTGATAGACTCAATGTTCACTCCTGAGCAGCTTGGGGGGGGGGGGCAGTTGTAACTCGCAGTCAAGCCGGGAAAATTGAGAAGCCGACAACTGATGAATGGATCTCTAAAGGTGTTAATGCATACACCCCAGCCAAAATAAAAGAATTGCAAAGCATAGAATATCTTACCCGGGACTCAAAGGGTTGCTGGTTTCGGGAGGAGAAATTTGTTGTGCCCAAGTTGTTACGGGGCGATGTTATGCACACAGCCCACGAGTCCAAATTAGCAGGTCATTTTGGCTATCTTAAGACTTTGAATTTATGATTTTGGTGGCCACATATGAGAAAGGATGTATCTGATTATGTTTCATCTTGCCAAATCAGTTTAATGTGCAAGAGGTGAGGAGGCAAGACCCCAGGTCTATTACAACCTCTCGAGACCCCCACCAGACCCTGGGAATCTATGGATTTTATAACTGACCTCCCTCTCAGTAAAGGAAAAACAGTCATTTGGGTGGTAGTTGACATGTTCTCCAAGCAAGCCCACTTCATCCCGTTTAAACAGTTGCCCACAGCCAAGTCCTTGGCCAAAGCTTTTATGGGACATATTGTAAAACTCCATTCTATTCCACATAAGATAGTCTCCGACCGTGGAACACAATTCATTGCCAACTTCTGGCGGGAGCTCCTGGACACTACCCTAAGTAGTGCCTATCACCTAGAGAAGATGGGCAAACTGAAAGGGTGAATCAAATTTTGGAACAATTCTTATGTTGTTACACAAACTATCAGCAAGATGATTGGGTGGATTTGTTACCTTTTGCTGAATATAGCTATAACAATGCTGTGCACTCTTCCACGGGGGTCTCTTTGTTCATGGCAATGGGGGGTATGAGGGAGTTCCCTTACTGTCACTAGAGTTGCCCCCCCCCACTTCTTGTAATCTGGCCAATTGGTGGAACTCTTTGCATGAAGCTTGGCCATTGATTGCAAACACATTGGAAATGGGGGGAAAGGACTATAAAAATATGCAGATAAAGGTCGGGGCCAGGGATGGGATCTACAACAAGGAGACTCTGTCTATGTTTCGACAAAGAACATTAAGGGGTTGCAACCTAGTAGGAAACTGGGTTGGAAATATGTTGGTCCTTATAAAGTGTTAAGAAAAATCAATAATGTAACGTTTGAACTTGAACTGCCCAAGTCTCTTAAAGGTGTTCATCCAGTCTTCCATTTCAGCCTCCTGAAAAAAATCCTGGGCCGACAGGGTAGAGACCCCAATGTCCGATTCCTCCTCCTCTGATGAAGGGGGGTGAACCTCACTATGATGTGGACCAAATCCTCGACTCTAAGTTAAAAAGGGGTCGTTTGTTCTATCTCATAAGCTGGCGTGATTTTGGTCCTGAACATAATGAATGGGTTGAATCTGTGCATGTAAACGCTCCTGCAAAACTGCATGCCTTCCATAAGATGTACCCGTTAAAACCTGGGGTTGAGGGGATTTTAGGGAGGGCAGGATGTCAGAATCTGACATTTCCCGCCCGGGAGGTGGGATGAAACTATCTGACTCCGTGCTTCCTCCCCCCCCTGCAGAATGTGCTCCTTTCCCTTGCTTTTGCCTCTGCCGCTGTATCCTTCTTATCTATGGCCTTGACTATGTCTTCTCACGGGCTATGTTGCTAATTGGAAATTTTCCTGCAGGTGCAAACCGCTTTTCCTCCCCGCCTTTCTGGGAATAAACGGACCGGGGGTTTGGGTGCCTTTTTTCACTGTGTAATGATTGGTAGATATCTTTGCTACATTGCAGTTTGAATATACTATAACTGTACCAGTAACCGCCTCAACCCTCCATCACTGACTCAACAAGTGTGTACCAGTGGATCCGCCAACAAATAAAATAAGTTCTTGATTAAGAACCTTTGTTTTTGGTTTGAAATCTATTGGACTCTCACAGCGGGGGCCCGCCTTGCAAACAACAGGCGAATCAGAAGGGTGTGTATGTGTGCTTGAATGTTTAAATGTAGAATTGAATTATTGCTCATGCACTCAAAAGTGGAAGCTGAAAAAAAAACACCTCATGGCGCCAAAGACAGTCAGATGACCCTAATCACAATCATTGCGAGAGATGGCAGTCCACGCTGGCAAAATCACGAATTCAAAGCGCAAGTACCAGGAAAGTACTTGATTTTCTCGGTGCAGGAAAATGCGGAAGAGAACCGGGAGGATTGTACCAGTGAGCCCGCTTCAGGGTGGGAGGCAGATTGGCCTGTCTGATCAGCTAATTTAAATGTGAGAGGGAACAGCTGTGAATCCCGATCAAAACAACCGTGTGACCACACCCCAAAATCATGCAAGAGATTATCTTAACAGCAGGATGCTCCAACTGAGATCTCAGTCAGCATCAGGCACGAAACAAGACCAGGCAACTGGGGCTGATAGAGGCCTTTCTGCACCCGTATTTTGCCTCAGTTTCTGAGTGCATCCTATTCTTCTGTTCTGCATTCCCTCCCGCTTTCACTTCCACTTTGTGTCGGGGCTTTCTCTTGTTTCTGCATTTGTTTTACAGGAATCTGCATTCAGACTGCTTCCAGCACACCATTGCCCCACAGCTACCAAAACTCCTTCTGCTGCAATTCTTTGTTCTCGTTCGCTTTAAAATCACTAATCCTTTCTAAAGTAGAACTGATTCTGTGGGTATTTAAGTACTGCCCACTGCCCTCCCCCATTTTTGCCTCCCTCTCTTTAGGTTGATGCTCCCTTCCCCTTCTGTTTCCTTTCCCTCCTTCTCCAAAGACAAAAGAGGATGTGTCCTCCCACTCTGGCAAACTTTTAAAAAGCCAGAGAGAGAGAGCATAAGAAGGAATCAGTAAGTGTAAAGGACTGGGGGATTCCCTGCCCCCAAATGTGTCAGTCTTGCATGTGTGGGCCTGGATTTCCCCCTCCCTTCCCTTTCTTCCTCCAGAATCAGGGAGGGAGGGAGGGAGGGAGGGAGGGAGGGGGTGGGCAGCCAGTTAGCTCAAAAAATGTAGGTTTTCCTTGTCGATGCAGAATGCATACAGAATACACAAATAAATAAACCGGGGGGTGGGGGGGCAGTGCAGAGGGAATGTGTGTGACTGTGAAGCCAACCCTTAAGGCTTGACTCCTCAGAGCAAGCTGTCAGTGCAGAAAGGGCCAGCAAGGTACAGAATGAAGTTTCTGACTGGCCCTGTTCATCCTACAGTTTTAACCCAGGTTGTGTCCACATGGACGTTGTTCTTTGCTGTTGCTTCCAAACTGATCTGATTTTTAAAAGCATCTACACAAGAGCCATCCACTAATGACCACTTTCCAGGTTTTCCTCTGGTTTGTTCCATCCTGATATTTCCCAAAGCTGCTTTGCTACAACCTTTTTTGAAAGAAAGGGCTTCTGGTCAGGAAGGTGTGCATGTTTGATGAACCTACCCACATTGGCACCATTTACTTTCTGTCAGCCTCTTGTGACTGTGATTCCCCTCCCCGCACTGTTCCACCTTAGGGCTTTAAAAACACACACACTGGACATTGCTTTCATGCTCTAATCCAATAACATTTTAATGATCTATTGCTATACTCTATTAGTTCCTCAATGTATCCAGCTTTTCCTTTTTAAAAAACAAGTCACTTGGCCTTTTCATCAGAGATATAAGGGGAAAGGTGCAGAAAGAAATAGGAAGGTGCAAAATGGCTGAAGCAGGGTGGGAATTTTCTGTTCAACCATGTGAAGGCTTTGTTGCTGCTGTGAAGACTTCTGCTTTCTCAGTGGCAATGAAAGCAATCACAGAGGATTGTTGCCATGTGGATTATTCTTGTTATTCTTGGGGATCAGAGTCCTATTATTCCTAACTTTTCTAAGTGGTAGATGTTCAGATGTTTTCAGAAAAGTTAGGTCTCCTCTTCAAGTACTCTCTTCCCTCTTTGTTCCAATTCGCTTCCCCATGAAAAGAATCCTCTTTCACCCTTGCCGAATTCCCTAGCTGTAAAGTTCTATTTCATCCACTCAACACCCGCCTCCTCTTCAGTTGGTACTTATTATCCAGTAGAAAGGAAGCTTTTCCAGTTTGCCTTCAGCTCCTCTCTAACCTTTACTTGTGTGTTTCTTTCTCTTTTAAACCTTGCTGACACATACTTCTAAAAATAGAAAACCCACTCTGAAACCCTACATTTTTATCCTTTTCTTGCCATAACAATTATGTGGCAAAATTCATTGAAGTGAGAAGCAGAGTTGACTAAATATATTATTTATTGACAATATTCCCTGCCTTTTCACCAGAAGGTCCCTGAGGCAGCTCAGCACTTCTTAGATGGACACTATCTTCCCAAAACGGGCCCCACCTTTTGGGGGTCTCTGGACACCTTTGGGATTCTGACACAAGGTGGTGGGCACAGCCACAAAATGGGACCTAGAGATCTCCCAGAATTGCAGCTGATCTCCAGATGACAGAAATCAGTTCCCCCCAGAGAAAGTGGATGCTTTGGAGGGTAGATTGTGTGGCATTAACCCTGCTGAGGGCCCTCCCCTTCCTCAAATCTGCCCTCCCCAGACTCTACCCCAAAATCTTCAGGAATTTCCCAACCCCGACTTGGCAAATGTTGGGAGAAGATAACTACAAAATGTTGGCCACAAGAGGTGGAGCCAACCACAAAATGTCAGTGGGAGGGCTGTGCATAACTCTAATAGTAGCTCTTCAATTTTTCAGGCAGCTCTGTTTGACAGAAGGCCTTTTAAAATGAACAGATCGTTTAAAAATATACATATACACAGCTAACCTTCAGTCACACCGTAAAGGTCATCCTGTGGTGGCAACGTCTAAAAAATCTGCACAGCCAATCAAATCTCCAGTGGCCAATCAGAAGCCTTGCTGGGCAAAAGCCACATCTGGCCCTGCCTACTTTCTCAAAACACGTGACAGACTCCACAAAAGTTGCCAGTGGGCGTCATGGTGCCTGTGGACTCCAAATTGGAGACCCTCTCCTAAAACAACCAGAACAGTGCACCCTGAGCCACCTGGGATCTTATCGTAACAAAGGCATGTTCCATCAGTATTAATACTGCCCCAGGTCATAAGGGGATCCTTGGTATGAGCCCCTGATGGAACACACCCAGTAGGGAACTGTAGTGACATCCCAGGGCTAGGGTTGCCAACTTGGGGTTGGGAAATTCCTGGCAACTTGGGAGGGGGCAGAATTTGGGGAGGGGAGGGACCTCAGTGGGATATAATGCCATATAATGTCCGCCCTCCAAAGCAGCCATGTTCTCCAGGGGAACTGATTCTTATAGGCTGGAGAGCAGCTGTCATTCCAGGAGAACTACAGGTCCCACCTGGAGGATGGCAACCCAAGTTTGGCTTCATATTAACTCGCACCCAAAACCTCATTGAAAGTGGTGAAAGAGTACAATTGTAATTGGGCCAAGCTGAGGTGCATTGGTGAGAAGGGGACAGTAGCATGGTATAGCCTGATCTTGTCAGCTCTCAGGAGCCCGGCAGGGCCGGTACTTGGAAGGGAGACCGCCAAGGAAGGCTCTGCAGAGGAAGGCCAATGGCCAGCCACCTCTGCCTTGAAGAAGAAGAAGAAGAAGAAGAAGAAGAAGAGGAGGAGACTGGATTTATACTCCACCCTTCACTACCCGAAGGAGTCTCAGAGCAGCTTACATTCTCTATTCCCTTCCCCTCCCCACAACAGACACCCTGTGAGGTGGGTGGGGGCTGAGAGAGCTCTCTTGAGAACTGCTCTTGAGAGAACAGCTCTGAAAGAACTTATGACTGATCCAAGTTCACACCAGCAGCTGCATGTGGAGAAGTGGGGAATCAAACCCAGTTTTCCCAGATCAGAGTCCACGCTCCTAACCACTACACCAAAAGCCCCTTGCTGGAATCACCATGAGTCGGCTGCAACTTGATGGCACTTTACATAGACACAAGGAGCACTGATAATATACAAAGGGTAGTTGGAGAACATCATGCTCAAAGCCACATCTTTCGAAAAGCTTTGGGAGTGATGCCATCTCCCTGACTTCTAGTGGTTCCTGGCTTGCAAGTTGGCATGGAGAGCTCCTGCTTTGTAGTACCGGCTACAAGAGACGCTTCTTCGGCGACCTTGACCACTTGAGTTTACCTTTCAACAGCAGGATTTCTCAAATGATAACAGCTAAGCTAATGTTGTTCTCTGCCAGGCAAGAGCAGGATACAGTTTAATTAAAGTGCTACATAAGAATCAATATTGTGGGACTTGCCTGTCCTCATGACGTGAGCCGCTCAGATTTTTGATGCCACTCAGAACTTTGGTGTGTAAATCCAAACTGTCACCTTCTTCTATTGCAAGCATGATGTGAAGGTGGTCTGGTTTTCCCCTCTTAGGAAACGGATTGGGTTGCCAGCTGCCAGGTGGTGCCAGGTGCCAGGGGTCAGCTCACCAAAAGAAAATAGCCACTTTGGAAGTGGGATTCTATGGCATTATACCCTGCTAAGTCCCTTCCCTCCCCAAACCCCACAGGCTCCATCCCCCAAACCCACAGGTATTTCTTAACCTGGACCTGGACCCCTAGAAATGGAATTCCTCTTCCTAATTGTTTTTAATCTTCCTTGGGAATAAGGGTGCCAACTCTGGCCTAGGGCACTCCTGTTGACTTGGGGGCAGTGTCTGTGAGGGAGCAAAAGTTGAAGAGAGATTTCCTCCAGGATCTGTGGTCTACTGTAAGGCTGCGCAACATGTTATGGACTTTTGCTAAGATATGAGAGCTACACATGAACTATGCCATTAGTTATGTGGGACATGAGAGTACACTACGTGACCAGTGGGAAGAGATGCCTACACTATAGGAACAAAGCACCATTTTCTGAAGTTACCACCTCCAGGCGGGAGGATTGATATCAGAGATCAAAGACACTCTCACACACAAAGACAGGAGGTTGTAAACTTACATCTGCAACTCTATACACGCATACCCCTTTCATGTACACCTCCTGGTGCCCCTTCCTGCCAGTCTTCATCTCCATACGATACATCAAAGAGCATCACACTTGGGCGTGAAGACACTGGGATGCCTCCTGAGGACCGGTTCCCATGGTCAGCGTTCCTGTGATCCAGAAGATCGGCGCCAGATCCTGCTGGCAGTGACATCCTGCCCTGACCATCAGATAGATCTGAATATTGACCCATCCCCTATCACCCTCTTAGTGGCTAGAGATAGCATACGGACCATCTGTAGGTTTTTTAGGGATGACATCATATCATGCCATCCTCCCAGGTCCTCCCAGGTACCACCTCCCAATAAAAGATACTTCCCAAGGTTAGAGTCAGAGTTCAAGAGTTCCCGTTATAGCTCCGTCTCCAATCCCTGATCTCTCCCCCCTGTGAGGCTTCTGTACAATCAGCAATAGATCAGATCTTTTTAGTAAAACAGAGTTCTTTATTTCTAATACTGGAACAGGTACTCGATGTTTGTTAGAGATACAGGAAAAGAAATAACATGGGTTAATATACCTTCAGGTAGAGGTGCATAAACATAAGGAACCAATCAGGATGAATACAGAAAAGTTGGTTCTCACCAAAAGGTGAGAAAGTTATAAAAATTCCCTTCTTGCCCTGAGTGACCCAGATGTGCGAACTCTAGGCTAAGCATTTGGTCAGCAACAATTAAACAGTCTGCAAGGTTGAAATAACTTTGATAAAATACTTCAAGCTTGAAAGGGGAGAGGGGGTGGACAGGATGAGATAGCCCATTCTCCCGGGAAGGAAGTGACATTAAGCAGGGCAGCTATTTCTACTTCAAGGCAAGCAATAAAACAATTGGTTACAGTGTGGCACAAAGAAACAGAAAGTAACAGCAAGACGACCAGAAGTAACAGCAAGACAACCATACTATTGTCAGATTCTGACACCAGATTCTGACACACACACCCTTACGGATTCCTCGGTGTACCACTGGGATCTGCCTCGTGGTTCTCTGCTGGTTCAGAGCCACGACCCTGATCGTCTTCCTGAGATTTCCTCATCCCCTTTTTCTAGCTGGATTCCATCGCATCTATATTGGTAAATATCACCCTCGACGGAAACCATCAATTACCTACTCATGCACAAGTCCCTGTAACTTCTACCTAAGTTCCTAGTACTGTATGTATGTATGAATGACAGAACAACATTGCTTTTTGTAATCCTTTTATTATATCTCAGTAAACAAATTATTTTACATCTTTAATCGAATCGTTGTCAGTTTCTCAGAAGTATCGGTTAGCTCATCCTCTGTATACATTGGTTAAAGGTCCCGTAAGGCCGCTGCATATTGATAACAGCTAATATTCCCCAAAGATTAATAACGCAAGAGAGCAGTGAGGCTAACATTACCACACAGTCCACCCTCAGAAGCAGCCACTTTCTTCTGGAGGGGAGATCTCTCATAAATCTGGAGAGCAGCTGTAATTCTGGGCATAGGCATCAACTTCAGGGGGGCTGGGGAGCTGGAACCCCTCCCCCGAACTTTTCCAGGAGGTGCTGAGCCTCCCCCAGAGGTAACCATTGCCTTGCATATCCCTCCATGTTGAAAGCGGAGGGTATTTTCCCCCTCTGCTTTCTGTTAGATGGGTTGGGACTGGAGGGGAAGTCAGGCAGGGCAGAGGCTTGCTTCCTGGAAGCTAAGCCCCACCCCCCCAGACTCCCAGCAGCCCTCAGTTCAGCTGTAGCCTGGAGGCTGCATGTGGCTTCCCTGCTTTCCTGCGCACACAGACTGCAGAGAAAAAGCCAAGGTAAGGAAGAGGACTGGAGCTGGCTGGGGCAGTGGGGGAGGGGGAATATTTTCAGGTGTGGGGGTGGGCTGGGCAGCCATGCTGGAGGATGGGGGGTGGGGAGGAGCCAGCATGCATATGGAGCCTTGAACCGGCTTGACTAGTTGCCTTTCCCAGTGCAGAAAAAAGCCCTTGAGTTCATTTTGAGTTTTGGGGGAGAGCGGGGGAGGGAAGGAGCTGGCTTCCACATGGAGGCTTCTACCTGCCTGCCTGGTTGCTGGTGAGTCCAGGAGAGAGAAAAACCCTTTAAGTTTGTTTTGAGTGTAATTTTGTGATCTTTTAAAAATTCATTTGGTGTCACAAAGCCTGCCTGCCTTCCTGCCTTCCCCTTCTATTTACTTTCTTTCCACCACCCCCTCTCTCTCCTTCCTTCCTTCCTTCTGATAAGTCTTGGAATTGGGAGTCCATGGAATAGTGAAACAGCTAGATCTTTATTGCTGGTTCGGATGAAGCATACAACCCAGGGCTCGAAGCCCTCCTTTTATGCTGGTCAGGGACAATCCCCTGACCTCACCCAACTGGCCTGATAGGCTATTAGAAGTCTATTTACATTTCATAGGTTCCCTGGGAGAAACCTAGGTACATGATTGGTGGCCGGTTTGAATCCACCTGGCCTTTGTTCTACCTGGCTGAAGCTCAGGTAGTTTCTTGGCCATGTGCTCTGGCCATGCTCTGGCCATGTGCTCTGGCCATGCGGTCGCAATTATGGGAGCACATGGCGACCGCATGGTCAATACATAACACCCCTCCCCCCATAGTCCAGAACCCCTCTGCACACATAGTCTTTGAGATAGTCCGGGCGTCTGCGCTCACGTTCAGAGCGCTGGGAGGTTGTAAGGCGGGGCGTGTTGCTTGTGTCGGCAGGTTGCGGTGTGGGTAGTTGTTCTGCTGGCGGGGCCTGTCTGCTCGGGGGTCATTCCGGTGTGGATGGTGTGGCTGCTTCGTCCGCGGGCAGGAGCGGCATCTCCGCAGTCTCCAGATCAAGGTCTGGCACTGCTTCTGGAGTCGTGTCGATGTCATGGTCCGTTGGTGCAGGGAGTTCGGGGATCTGGGTCACGTCGTGGTTCAGTGTGCGGCATCGAATCTGGTCGATGTGCCATCTCCAGACTACGCCATCTTCCGTAAGGACCTCGTAGGAGTAAGGCCCGGTGACTCGGACGATCCTTGCGGGGAGCCATGTCGGACCCCGTGCAAAGTTCTTTGCGTATATGGGGTCTTCGGGGGCAAATCCTCGGGCGGCTGGCCGGTCCTCCGTTGTTGGATTCCCCTCGATTGCTCGGTCAGGATGTAGGCGGTCCAGGATGGTTCCCAGTCGTCTTCCCATCAGAAGTTCGGCTGGCCGGCGCCCGGTCCCTGAGTGGGGAGTGTTCCGTTGGCAGAACAGAAACTTGTACAGCTGCTCTTCCCAGTCACCGTGCTCCATCTTCTTTAACGCGTCCTTTGTTGTCCTCACCATGCGCTTGGCCTGGCTGTTGGTTGCAGGGTGGAACAGAGTGGAGCAGATGTGGCGAAGACCACAGGCTTCCACGAACCGTTGAAACTTACCGGAGGTGAATGCAGTCCCGTTGTCGGTCACGAGAGTGTCTGGCATTCTGTGTGTCGCGAAGACTGGCTAGAGACTTCTTAAGGCAGCGTTGGTGGAGGTCGATGCTACTGGCACTACCTCAAGCCACTTGCTGTAGCTGTCTACAATGATAAGAAACAACCGCCCCTGGACCGGTCCCGTGAAGTCTAGGTGCAGACGGGACCAGGGCTTGTTAGTGGATTCCCAGGATCGGATGGGAGCATGTGGCAGATCTGGCCACGACTCCTGGCATTTGGTACACTTCTGGACCCGCCCCTCAATGTCTTTGTCCAGGCCTGGCCACCACATGTAACTACGGGCCAGGGCTTTCATGCGTACAATTCCCAGGTGAGCCTTGTGTAGTGCCTCTAGCACTCGGGGCCACAGGGGCCTGGGGATCACCACTCGAGATCCCCATAGCAGGCACCCCTTGTGGGCCGATAGTTCGTGCCTGCGTGCCGTGAAAGCGGTGAAATCCGGTTCCAGTTTTTCCGGCCACCCCCTTCCCACCCAGTCTGAGACACGGGAAAGGATGTGGTCCCACCGCGTGCAACGGGCCACATCCGATACCTGTACGGGGTGCTCCGGTAGGTCCTCCAGGAGTGCTACGTGGAAAGCGGGAGCCAGATCAGGGTCGCAGGACGGGAGGGGAAGACGGCTGAGGGCGTCGGCGTGTCCCATTGCCTTCCCCGGGCAATGCACCAATTCGTAGGAGTAGCCTGACAAAAAAATTGACCACCGCAGGACCCACGGGGACAGCATGTGAGGAGTCTGCTGGTGGGGGGCAAGGAGACCCAGCAGAGGCTTGTGATCTGTGGCTACGGTGAACGATAGTTATGGAATTTCCTGATGCCGGCTACTATCGCTAGGGCCTCCTTGTCGATCTGGGCGTAGTTCCGTTCCGCCGACGACAGGGTCCTGGAGTAGTAGGCAACCGGTACCTCCTTTCCGTTGGGTAGCCGGTGTCCCAAGACTGCCCCAACGCCATAGGGGGATGCGTCGCAGGCCAGGATGACAGGGAGCCTCTCATCGAAATGCGTTAAGACTGCATTTGAAACTAGTAAGTCTTTGACGGCCCGGAAGGCTGCGTCATGCTTGGGACCCAAGCCACTCCCTTGTCCAGGAGACGATGCAGGGGTTCAGCGACCACCGCCTTGTGCAGAAGGAAGGCGTGGTAGAAGTCAAAAGTACGAAGAACGCCTGGAGTTCCGCCTTTGAGGATGGACGGGGTGCACCAGTAATTGCCGCTACCTTCTCCTTTGTCGGGTGAATGCCATCTGCGGTCACTTCGATCCCCAAGAAGGTCACCGAGGGGACTCCCAGGGTACACTTGTCTTTTCGGACCTTGAGACCCGCGTCTTGGAACCTTTGCAGCACCATCCGTAGGCAAGCCGTGAATGTGTCGACGTCCGGGGCGGCGATGAGGATGTCGTCGAAGAATGGCTTCACCCCTGGAACATCTTTGAGGAGAGAATCCATCAGATGTTGAAAGATGCCTGGTGCTACGCTGACCCCGAATTGGAGGTGTTTTACCTTGAACGCTCCCTTGTGAGTCACAATCGTTTGTGCCTCGGCCGTTGCCTCATCTACGGGAAGCTGCTGATAGGCTTGGGCCAGGTCTACTTTTCCAAATATTTTGGCACCTGCGAGGGAGGCCAGGACATGGCTGACCACCGGTACCGGGTACGCGTGGTCCTGTAATGCCTTATTAATAGTACAGCTGCGGACTTCCCTGTTAGCTTTGAGGGGGGGTCACAATGGGAGTCTCCCACTTGGCGTGGGAGACCGGCTCGAGCACCCCTTGTGCCACGAGCTTTTCCAACTCCGCCTCCACTTTGGGCTGCAAGGCGAGTTGTGGCCGGCGGACGGCCACGCGGATGGGCCGGACTGCCAGGTCCAAGTAGAAGGAAACTGGGGGTCCTTTGTAGCAGCCCAATGAGCCGTCGAAAAAGGTGGGAAATTCCTCGCAGATGGATGAAAAGTCAGTAGAGCCCATGCAGTGTATTCCAGTCCACTGCACTCCGAGTGGCTTGAACCAAGCACGACCTAGGAGACTGGTTAGATTGCGCTCCACCACGAGAAGGTCCAGCAGGTTGTTAAAGGCATGGTACTGGACCCAGACCCTGGCTAGCCCCTTAATAGCCACTGGGTTTTTCTGGAAGTCCCGGAGGACCAACCCAGTCGGCAGCCGCAGCCAGCGTGCCCCCTTCGGGCAGAGGCGGCGGAACGTAGCTGCGGACACAATTGAATATGCTGACCCTGAGTCCAGTTCCATGGAGCAAGGAACTCCCTCTATGCGGAGAGACATGGAAATCGCGCCTGGGATGGGCTGGGGCAAGTTCATTACCGTGGCCATGGGAACGACACTACCCACTTCTTCGAAGTTCGCTGCTGGGGCACGGTGGCTGTTCCTCAGGCGGCAGGCCCGGGCGAGATGTCCTGCTTTCCCGCAGGCGCGGCAGATGGCATCACGGAAGCGGCATGTCCGTCTGTCGTGGGGGTCCCTGCAACTGGCGCACATTGGGGCCTGCCTGTTGAGGGAAGCAGAAGAGGGAACAGAGACAGATGCCGGGCGCCGGCCCTTGGGCCTGGGGACACCGGGCTCACCCTTCTTCGAGCGTGGTTGCATCTGGTGGACGTCCTCTTCTTCGCTTGAGTCGGGTTCGGGAGGAGCCGCCTGGTGGACTTTGGTGGCTGCCTTGTCCTTTTGCGTTGTCTCGAAGGCTGCTGCCGTTTAAACAGAGCATCTTTTCCAAGGTAGGTTCCGGCATTGCGATGAGGCGCCGGCGGAGCTTGGCTTCCCGGACCCCTCCCATGAAGGCAGTCTCCACATGGTCATCCACGTGGCAGAATTCGCAGCCCATGGCTAGTCGACGGAGTTCAGCCAGGAAAGTGGCGGCCGACTCCCCCGGCTGCTGCTGGCGCTGTATGAACTCCCAGCGCCTGGCCAGTTTTGATGGCTTCGGGGCGAAGTAATCGCCGAGGGTCTTGGTGAGCACGTTGTAAGACACCTCGGTGGGGTCTTGCGGGGCTAGTAGGTTCTGGGCCACCCGCATGACCTCCACCCCTCCGGAACTCAAGAGCCAGGCGCTCTTCAGGTCTGCATCTGTGATTCCATGGACCTTAAAGGCACAACCCAGCGTCTTGAGCCAGGACTCCCACGTCTCGGGGCAAGACGTATCGAAAGGGGTAATTGGTCCTGGAGCGTTTGCCATATTTACCAGAGCAGGAGCGGCAGCAGCTGTTTGAGCGGTGTCCTCATGTCTTGCGGCGGTGCCGGGGAGCGCTGAGGCTCGGCGCTGGCTAGTGCCGGAGGATTGGGCTCAGAGCGGCTTGCGGTGAGCGCTGGAGCTCGGAGATGCCTGCGGCCGGCGGGACGGAGCTCGCTGTGCTGCTGTGGTCGGCTGGAGAGTCGCTCATCGGGATCCCACCTTCGTCGCCACTGATAAGTCTTGGAATCGGGAGTCCATGGAATAGTGAAACAGCTAGATCTTTATTGCTGGTCCAGATGAAGCATACAACCCAGGGCTCGAAGCCCTCCTTTTATGCTGATCAGGGACAATCCCCTGACCTCACCCAACTGGCCTGATAAGCTATTAGAAGTCTATTTACATTTCATAGGTTCCCTGGGAGAAACCTAGGTACATGATTGGTGGCCGGTTTGAATCCACCAGGCCTTTGTTCTACCTGGCTGAAGCTCAGATAGTTTCTTGGCCATGTGCTCTGGCCATGCGGTCGCAATTATGGGAGCACATGGCGACCGCATGGTCAATACATAACACCTTCCTTCCTTCTTCTCTACCCTTCTATTTGCTTTCTTTCCACCTCTCTCCTCCCTCCCTCCCTTGTTAAAACATCCGTAGTTAGGGTTGCCAGGTTCGCCCTAAGATTGTCCACCTCTGGGGGATGGGGAGAGGGGTGGCCCAATGCAGGTTGGGAAACTCCTGGAGATTTGGGGATGGAGCCTGGGGAGGACACGGACCTCAGTGGGGTACAGTGCCATAGGCTTGATCACACACACTAAATAATCCACTTTCAATGCACTTTCAGTGCACTTTCCAATTGGGTTTTACTGTGTGTGAACTGACAAAAACCAGTTGGAAAGTGTATTGAAAGTGGATAGAAAGTGGATTATTTAGTGTGTGTGACCACAGCCATAGAGTTCAGAACATCCATTTTCTTCAGGGAAACCAATCTTTCTGGTCTGAAAATGAGCTGTAATTCCAGGGGATCCCCAGGTCCAGTGCTGAAATGGGAAGCTCTGGTTCTGCTGTGTGAGTTGGTGGATGCAGACCCCTGGCATTGTCTGGCATCTCCTGCTTCATGTAGGATGCCCAGCAGCCAGGTGAAGGAGGGGAGGGGTGTCATTCTACCCAAAATGAGAGTGTTTGGGTCTCTCTGTGAGTCTGAGGACAGGAACTGGCACTGAAGGGAGACTGGAAAAGAGTGTTTGGCTTTCTGAAAACCCTTGGAGAGGGAATAAGTGTGTGGTTGGAAGGGGCAGAGCAATATGGATCCCCTTTTCCATTTCTAACAGATGGGGGAGGGGAAGAAACCTAACAGTACAGCTTGCATTCCTTATTAGTGAAAGGGAACAAGAGTCCAGCAGCACCTTAAAGACTGTCAGGATAGGAGCCTTCGTGAGTCACTGCTCACTTCTTCAGATACAGCTAGAATGAGAGTCCATCTGTCCCTATATCTTGGAGAGTGAAGTGATTTCAGATGTCATATGACAACAGCAGGCATTGTTAATGAGAGGAACAACTTAGGTCTCAATTCAGTCCAGGAGTTTGCATTGTCTTGAGCTCCATTATCAGCTGCAATTCTCCAGTCTCTCTTTCTAATCTCCCTTTGAAATTCCTTTGTAAGAGAACTGCTGCTCTTAGGTCAGCAACTGAATGTCCTGGAAGGTTAAAATGTCCCCCCACCAATGCTCCCTCTAAGCTGTGGAGTCCTGTGAGCAAAAATTCTACTTTGTGAGCTACTGGCATTGAAGCTGTGAGTGAGCAATTTGGCTATTGCATCAATTAGTTTGCTCTGGAGCTATCCTTCCTGAGCTAAAACAAAAATGTGTGAGCTGGAGGCTAAAAAACTGTGAGCTCGCTCACACTAACTCAGTTTAGAGGGAACACTGCCCTCCACTGGTTTTTTAATGTTGTGGTTTGTAATAACAGTAGAAAAAGTAAGAGTCCAGTAGCACCTTTAAAGACTAACAATATTATGGTTGGGTATGTGCTTTTATGAGTCACTGCTCACTTCTTCAGACTTCTTCCATTTATTCTTTGCATCCTCCTGGACTGAATCCTCTTGTACCAGACTGAGACCCAGGTTCACTACCAGTGCTGATATCTGTACTCCTACTACCTCTCTGCATATCAATCTGATCAAGCTGGCTATTGCCATTCAGCATCTGAAAATCTTTATAAAGTTTGTATCTCAGGTACCTTGTGTTACATTTTATGGCACACATGGCCTGGCTCAACAAAGTGATATTTCTGTCAGATCCAGCCCTTGTAACAAATGAGTTTGACACCTCTGTGTGCTAGAGAGTCATTCCACTCTGCAAATTTAAAAGCTCTGGGGAACCCCCCCCCCCTAAATCCCACATGGCTCCAACTCCATAGATAGTGACAATGGCCTGTGATCTCTCTGACCCAGCCCCAGCCCCCCCCCCCTGAAATTGGAAAGTCTATATCCTTGATTCTGAGAGGACTGCGGGTCTCACTTGAAGTTTGGCAGCTCTACCTGGGAATCACATCATCTCTCCTGACGGTCCTTCTCTCTTGCACTGCAGCTTCTCACGGACAAGACAAAGACACCGGGGGGGGGGGGGGGAGAGATGATGAGGAGAACTCCATCATAATGGTTCCTGACCTACAGGGTCAGGAGAACTCCAGGGTTGAGGAGAACTCCATCATAATGGTTCCTGACCTACAGGGGGGAGGGGGCATCTTTGCCTTGCCAGGCAGTGCCTAGCAACCGGTGGAAAGGTTGGGCACATGTGGAGGGCAACACAAGCCCCCCACCCACCCAGAGACTTCTCAGAATTCTACCTCTTTGGGCTAGTTTGGAGAGCCAGTTTGGGAGACCCAGTTTGCTGTAGTGGTTAAGTGTGTGGACTCTAATCTGGGAGAACTGGGTTTGATTCCCCACTCCTCCACTTGCAGCTGCTGGATGATCTTGGGCAAGCCATAGCTCTGTACCAGCTGTTCTCTTAAGGACAGTTGTCTCAGAGCTCTCTCAGCCCCACCCACCTCACAGGGTGTCTGTTGTGGGGAGGGGGAGGGAAAGGAGTTTGTAAACCACTCTGAGACTCCAAGTAAAGGGCAGGGTATAAATCCAATCTCCTCCTCCTCCTCTTCTTCTTTTTCTTCTTCTTCTTCTTCTTCTTCTAGTGATCCTAACCTTTCCTCTTTCAGGAGGTCCTGATCCTTGGTTTATTTGTTGCTGACAAATTCTGGTGGCCCTTGAGGCTCTTCCTCTCACCCTAGGGTTGCCAGCTTCCAGATGGGGCCTGGAGATCTCCTGGAATTACAACCAATCTCCCAACTATAGGGATCAGTTCTCCTGGAGGAAATGGCAGCTTTGGAAGGTGGACTGTGTGGGCATTATGCCCTGCTGTGGCCCGTCCGTTCTCCAAACTCCAGCCACCCCAGGCTCCATCCCCAAATCCCTCGGAAATTCCCCACCCAGAATTAGCAGCCCTATCTCACCCACCTATGGGTGAGGTGGGTGAGTGGAAACGTCTTCCAGCACTCTGCGCCTGTGAGTGGGTGGTACCATTAGGAAACATTGCCCCTTGCAGTAAGGGGAGGGCACACCAAAGGCCCTTCAAACATCTGGAGCTGGCCTGGTTTAGCCTCCCCATTCTCTGATTTACATTCCTTCCCACAGCTGAGCGCAAGTCACAAAATATGCTGCACTAGGTGCTCTTAACAAATTATTGTTACCCAGTGATTGACAGGTCTTTTGCCACCCCCAGGCTTCCTTCTTCTTTTAAGATATTAACTCTTGGATTGCGTGCTCTGAAAGCTCCTTAGAATCTGTTCCACTGGAGGACTTTGCGAACAAGACTTCGAACCAACCATAGCAGAGCAAAAGGGATATCCCGCTTATGGCCAAACAGCAGGAATACCAGCTGGCAATATTAGGCTGCAGTCACATGAGCACTTTGCTGTGATACAGTTATCTATTTATTGTTTCAATTTGTATCTCACCTTGCCAGACATGGTGGCTCAAGGTGGCTAACAAAGTTAAAATATTCAGAACAATACAAAGCTAAAACTATTAAAAGATTACAGTACAGAATAAAAACACAACAGTGAGCAAATAAGAGCAAACAAATGAAGGCAGTCTTCAGAGCCACACCTGAAGATGGAAGCAACATCCAACGTGAACTCAGGCCAGGAGATGTTCCAGGGCATATTCATCAGTGGCAGCTCCTAAACGGAAGCCTGGTGGAACAGCTCCATCTTGCAGGCCCTGCAGAACTGTAAAAGGTCCCACAGGGACCTGATATCCTCTGGGAGCTCATCCTCCCAATATGGGGCCTCCACTGAGAAAGCTTTAGTTCTGGTGATAGCCTGGCTTCTTTTGGACCAGTAAGGGTCAGGCGGTGTTGCGATCCTGACCTCAGCACTCTCTGGGGCACATATGGGGAAAGGCGGTCCCTCAAGTAGGCAGGCCCCTGACCATATAGGACTTTAAGACTTTAAAGGTTAAAACCAGCACCTTGAACCGAATCCGGTATGCTATAGACAGCCAGTGTAGTGTCCTCAGCACAGGCCAGATGTGGTCCTGTGTAGACAGTCTGTGAGAACCCTTGCAGAGCCAATAAGCCAGGCCTTCTGGAATTAAAAGTCCTTTTTTATTCTTAATGGTCCATAGTAGACAACACGTTTTGTGTTAGTGATACAGAGCAAAGGGCTGTAGGTAAGTTATACATTCGTCAAAAACGAAGGGGGAGGAGGGGCACCAATCTGGTTAGTCAGAAATGGCACTACATTACATGTCCGTTTAGCTTCCCAGGAAAAACGCTCTCAAATGTGCAATTGCTCATCCCACATTCCTTCCCGCACCCCACCGAAACCTCCCCAGCGATTCCCAGGCTGCAGTTAGAGAGGCACCTAGAAGGCAGAGTAGCCGTTAAGACAACAAGCCAAGGCCATATAAAAGCAAAGCAGATAACAGTTTCAACACAGTAATGAGCTCTCCGTCGGAGTGGGTGACGTAGACTGAGTCAGGAAAACCACCTCCCTCTTGGGAAATGTCAGATTCTGGCATTCTGCCAGCTTCAAGAAGCCCCCCCCCCCCCCCAGTTTCAAGGGATACAAAGCATGAAAGTCACACTACAGTTTAGGAGCATGCACATTTTCCCCAGCCACCCACTCATTATGTTCAGGTCCAAAATCTACCCATTGAACAAAGTAGTAAAGACGACCCCTCTTCAACTTAGAATCCAAGATGTGAGCAATTTCATAATGAGGCTCCCCCCCCCTTCATCAGAGGAGGAGGACCAGGGCAAACTGGTCTCCATGCGTTTGGCCCAGGATCCCTCTTCAGAAGGCTGAATTGAAACACAGGGTGCACAGCTTTTAATGCTTTGGGCAGTTCAAGTTCAAAAGACACATTTGAGATTTTACGTAGCACTTTAAAAGGTCCCACATATTTCCAGCCCAGTTTCCGGTTAGGCTGTAAGCCTTGTATATTCTTGGTCGACACGTAAACAGAGCTGCTTGGCATTGAGGGCTCTCCGGGTGTGCAGTGCCTCAAGGTTTTTGTGATCAGTCCACCCCTCAAACGGCTTCCGTGCCCCCTCCAACCAATGTCTCCAGGTGGTCAGAGCCAATCTGATGGTGGCTGCCTCTTTGTCCCAGATGGACCAATTTCTTTCTGCCTCACTGAACTTCTTTGAGATGAACGCCAATGGATGCAACCGCCCATCCTCCCCCCTTTGTAAAATCGCCCCCCCGGCGACGTCTGACACATTGATATGAATAGTAAACTCCTTGGACTCATCAGGGTGGGCCAGGATGGGTTCTGATGTGAATAGGGACTTGAGTTTCTTGAACACTCTTTGACACTCGGGGGTCCAGGGCAGCCACGCCCCTGGCTTAATAGCCTCTGGACCCTGCCCCTTAGTCTTTAACAAGTCTGTGAGGTGTAAACTGACTTTGGCAAAGTCCTTGATGAAGATTCTGTAAAAGTTGGAAAATCCGAGGAAACTCTGAAGTTGTCTACAGGTGCGAGGGGCTTCCCAAGAGACCACCACCTCAATTTTATCTGGGTCCATCTCCAAACCCCTAGGAGAGATACGATACTCCAAAAAGTCGATTTCTGTCTTGTGGAACTCACATTTGGCTTAGCATACAGTTTATGTGCTTTCAAGGTAGAGAGGACCTCCTTGACTAGTTGGACATGGGATATCATCTAGATAACATAATGCCCCTTTGAATAAATGCTTGTGCAACACCTCATTTATTAGGCTCATAAAAACTCCGGGAGCGCCACTTAAGCCAAAGGGCATAACAAGGTATTCAAATTGGCCCAGGGGGTATTAAAGGCAGTCTTGTATTCATCCCCCTCTTTTATGCACACCCGGAAATATGCATCACGTAAATCTAGTTTCGAAAAGATTTTCCCCTTGGTGGCCTCTGTCAACAGGGTTTTGATCAACGGAAGGGGGTAGGCATTGGAAGATGACACCACATTAAGCCCCCTATAGTCTGTGCACAGCCTCAAGCCCCTGTCCTTTTTTTGCGGAAGAGAACAGGAGTGGCAAACAAAGAGGTAGCTGGCCTAATGAAGCCCTGTGCCAGATTATTATCCAGGAATTTGCGAAGCTCTGCATGCTCAGCTGGCCCCATAGAGTATAATTTTCCCTTGGGTAATTTCTGTTCAGGCAACAGTTTGATAGCACAGTCAGTGGCCCTATGGGGAGGGAGTTCATCTGCTTCCATTTTGCTGAACACCTCTCTCAAATCCCAATATACCTGGGGGATCGAGTCTAACTCCTCCTGAACTAAACACGCCCATGGTGCCTCTGGGGGACCCGATCCCTATCCTGGATCCCACCGGTGTTGGGAGCACTGGGGGTTAATCCATGCAATCTTCCCCTTGCTCCATTTAATGTATGGGTCATGGGCGCTCAACAAGGGGCTGCCGAGCACCATGTGGAACTGTGCGTGAGGGGTAATTACAAATGTTCTTTTTTCCCAATGTTCCTCAGAGCCCAAAATGAGGGGTTTAGTCTCTGCTACACACGGCTCCCTCATTTCTGAGCCGTCCATTTGAGTAAACTGGAGCGGCTTCACCAGAGGGACTACGGTTGCCCCCAACCCCTCAATCAAACAAACAAACAGTACCTTTATTGGCATAATTCATACAAAGCAGCAGGGGCAAACCTCAAGATAACCAGGTCTAAATTGCTATAGACCTCTCCTCCTGGACACCTCCAATAAGAAACTAGCTACAGGCTCCAGAATCTCCATACTCTGGGAAGACAACAATGCAGCAATTATACACTCCTCAGGTTGACCCAAATAAGGCGCCATCACCAAATCGATATATACAACACGTATATCATCATGAAATTTACGATGCAAAAGCACATGCCCAATAGATTCAATATCCCACATCCCACATGGGCAAGATCTATCTCTATAGGGGATTTTTTTGAACCTTCCCGATAGCACCGCTGAGGGCAAGACATCAAACCGAGCTAACATAAAAGCCCTGTGAAGCTGGGGCTGAATCAGTGTTGCCAGGTATCCTGCAGAGATGTGACTGACTGAGAGTCCCATACTCAAGGGGGAGCAGCATCTGAGCGCCATTCTTTTAAGGTCTTGCCTCTCTAAATCGAGGAGACTTTGTTTAAGTGCATGGAAGGCTTCCTGCTCCGACAGGGGTATCAGGTCCTCCAACTTACAACCAATAGAAGCGATTTTTCCCTCTATATTGGTCCACCACGTTGATAGGTGTGATTCTGTTAGCATAAAAGTTACAAGGCTATTTGGACTGCTTCTAAAATGAAGACGCAGCCAGAATTTAAAGGTTATTATCCATGCCCTCGTAGACATCCGTCTTTGGGATGTCTCCATGCACATGGCTGCATATGGTACACCTCCTGGTAACCCCAAGATTTTTTTTCAGAAACTTCAACTGAACCTGTTCTACAGCTTCATTACAGGCTGAGACCCAAATTGGGATGCCATATAACAATTTAGCCGGGATTTTATGGTTAAAAACTTTAAGAGCAGTTGGAATATATTGGTGACCTTTGGTATAAAAAAAACGGACAATAGCCAGGGCATTGTTATTAGATGACTTAACTGCTTCTTTAATATGTGTGGCCCAACTATTAGAGTAATGGAAATGTATGCCCAAGTATTTAAAGCTTTTAACCTGTTCAATTTCCCCCCCTGTATAGTCCAATTAATGGGCTTCCAACTTTTTCCAAAAACCATCATTTTGGATTTGTTGGTATTGAGAGACAGCTTGTTCTTATTACAATAAGCCATCAATTGTGCAAGCATCCTTTTCATCCCCGTTTCCGAAAGGGAGAGCAAGACCACATCATCTGCATACAAAAGTACCGGTACATGCCTCTCACCTAGTTTAGGAAAATGACCATCTATCCTTCTCAAGCAGGGGTCCAAATCATTTAGATAGAGGTTAAAAAGGGTTGGTGCCAGAATGCAACGCTGCTTGACTCCCACATTGATAGGGATTTTAGCTGTTAGCTCGCCCTCCTTTGAATATCTAACCTGGCAGGTATTTCCGGAGTACAGCTTTTTAATCAAAAGCAACAGTCGCTTGTCAATCCCCATGTTACTTAATTTCTCCCACAGAATATCCCTGGGCACCAAGTCGAAGGCACTCTTAAGATCCAGGAAGGCTGCATATAATTTCATACCCTTTCCTGCATTGTACTTGTTGGCTAAGTGACTAAGGACCATGCAGTGATCTAAAGTTGAGTTGCCCTGACAAAACCCAATCTGCTCCCTTCCAAGCAGTTGCTGCTCTGATATCCAAGACTTGAGCTTAATAGCCAAGTGTTTGGCATAGAGCTTCCCGATAATGGATAAAAGACTTATTGGTCTGTAATTACTTGGGAGCTGACAGTCACCCTTTTTAAAGATTGGCACTATTATAGCATTTTTCCAGTCCTCCGGCACTTGAGCAGACCTATCTATAGCTGTAAATAAATTTGCCAGAAAGGGAGACCACCACTGTGAAAAAGCCTTAATAGCCTCTGGAGGAATAACATCGGGACCAGGGGCTGTCCCCATTTTCATTGATGCAATTAGGGTTTCAACTTCCTCAATCTGCACTGGGGGCCACTCTGAGCACTCCTCTAAGCTGTTCTCAGACCCATCTGTCATGATTCTCCCAGCTTCGTGGAAAGTCTTTACATAATATTCCACCCAGCAATCAGGAGTTATTAAGGAATTAGGCAAACACTTTTCTCCCATTGCATTGGAGATTAAAAACCAAAATTTCTTAGTGTCATTACTAATAGTAGCTTGTAAAAGGGGTTCCCAGCATTTTAACACAAAGGCCTTCTGTTTGGTTTTGTAAAGTTGATGTAAAGCCTTTTTTAGATCAAAATACGCCGAAGGCAGGCATACTAATTCTGAGTTCCTATAGGACTGAAAAACAGCGCGCAATTGGATCTTCATTCTGTGACACTCACCATCAAACCAACCTAATGGGGAGGATTTCTTTGCTAGCCCCTCAATCACAAAGGGGCTAATTAAGTCGTGGGCATAGCCAGAGTCTATTAAAGCCCGTACTCGAATGTGTGTCCCATTTTTGGCATCTACAACAGTCACTACCATATAAAGCAGAGGTCCAGGAGAGCTTACCACTGGTGGCCCTGGCAACGGTGGGATCTGCGGCCGTGCACCTCCTACTGCAGTTCCTTGAAGTTTTCCGATGGCTGTTCCAGGATGACCTCCACCGTGCTGGTGTCGCTCGTTGCCCCTTCCAGCTGTAATGCCCAGGGGTTGTAGATGCCTTTCTGTGGTCTTGGTGTCCTGGTCGGCGTTCTCAGGGTGTCAGCTTCCCTGTCATTTGTATGTTTTCTCCTGGCTGGGGAATGGCAACCCAACTCCCTCTGCGTCATAGTGCTCTCTATTGCCCCCCTCCCTGTTGCTTTGCTTCATTTGCTATGGCTCTGTGAAGTTTAGCCTTGGGTTGTTTATGTAACGGAGAAACTCCAGGTGGCTGAATGTGTGGGAATAACGGGGAAGGAGTTGTGGGAGAGGGAGGCTAGCTGCCAAGTCTTATCATGACAGGCTACGTGCCTTTTTGGTGAGAATGCAATTGCTAGTACCCTTCGCGCCTTTGCTGTAATTGCCCTGATTGGTGACTAGTTTTGATCCTGCTGTGTGAAATGTTTATAATTGCCTCTGGTCACATTCATGGGTATCACTAACACTGGACATGCATACTGAATGACCACTAAGAAATAAAAAGGACTTTGTTTCACAATTAAGGCCTGGCTTATTGGATCTATCAGCTTCTCACACAGGGTGACTCTCGGGGTCTTTGGGGCAGCCGCTGGGCAGCTGGAGGCAAAGTGGCCGGCTTCCCCGCACCTCATGCAGAGCCCCTGCTTCATGCGTGTTTCCCATATTTCCTGGAAGGCAGATTTCAGTTTGGCCTTGGGAGGGCCCCTGGCAGCAGGTTGAGAAGCATGGGGCCCCAGACAAATCAGTACCATCATGTGAGACTTCTGAATCTAATCAATAAGCCAGACCTTTGCTGAAACAGAAAGTTCTTTTATTCTTAGTGATGGTTCAGGTACTTCATGTTTGTTAGAGATACTTGGTTACAGACAGCAAGGATTAATATACCCCCACCTTCAGGTAATAGCAGGCAGAGGGCCAATCAGGATGATTACAAAAAAGCGCGAAATTCTCTAAGCCGTTGGTTCTCACAGAAAAGGTGCAAAAGCGGTAAAATTCCCCCCATGCCCCTTAGTGACCTCTAATTGCAGTTTGCAGACCAGACACCTGCCTAGAACAACAGTTCCACAGTTCCCCAAGGTTACAAAAGCAGATAAAACATTCGAGTCTCCGGAGAGAGAAAAGGGAGGTGACGAGACAAGATAGCCAGCCTGTTTATGTGATGCGATGGAAAGCAGTAAGCCACCCTCCTGGGGGAAAGAATGATACATTAAGCAGGACAGGCAATAAACCACAAGGCAAACCGTAAATTACAGATAGAGACCCCAGACATTAACAATTAATGGCAGAGACTTTAGGAGACACTGACACATCAGCAGCCTGGCCTAGTAGCCAGGATTTAAAGTGCATGATCAGACAGCAACATCTGCCTTCTGTGCCCCTGTCATTGGCACCATGTGTCACCTCACTTTGGAGTAATTAAGCACCAGGTAAAGTCTGGCGATTACGGATGCCCATGCTTCCACTCTGCTTTCCCAGACATCTGAATTCTCCTGCCGGGAAAGGAACCTGGAAGGGAAGTCTGAACCCGCAGATCTGTTTTTTTGGAGTTGTTTCCTATATGTGCATATGCACATGCATTAAAACAAAAACAACGAGGCAGAGTGCTCTATGGTTGAGGTGCAACAGCCCCTCTTCCTCCCTGCTAAAAGATGTAAAGGGCCCTCCAGTTGGTTGGCAGGCCATGTGCTCCCTGCCAATCAGCTGAAGCCTTTTAAATCTTTTAGCAGGGAGGGAGGAAGGGGGTGGCTGCAGATGGCCAGGGCTTTGGGGCAGGGCTTCCCCTGGGGGTTAGCTGGCCAGGGGTAGATTAAAGCCCCTAGTAGTGGGGGAACCCCTGCTGGGACCTGGGGGCTGACCACCTTATATAGGGCTGTCTATGACTATTGGCAAAGCATCTGCTTGGCATGGATCAGGCAGCAAGCGATGTGAATATGGACCAAGGGTTTGATTCAGTACAAGGCAGCTTCATGTGTTTATGTGTTCATGGGCTCATGCGCAGTCATGCACTAGCACTTATTTGGGCACTTCTAGGAAGAATGAGCCGCTCCTGCTGATTCTCTGCTGATCACCCCTTGCATGCACTTCAAAGCTCATACCCAGGACTGAACTTTGTTAGTCTTGAATTTTGGTCTTAAAATTAAACTTTGTCAGTCTTCAAGGTGCCACTGAACTCAAACCTTGTTCCGTTGCAAGTCAGACCATAGGCGTCAACTATGGGGGGGCTCAAGGACTTGGGCCACCCCTGAAATTTTCCAGGGGGGACTGAGCCCCCCCAGCAAAATGGAGCGCCTGCCACTGTGCCTCCCTGCCACACCTCCCCGCCTTCCAGGGCCCTTCCTAGGCCCGCCCACCACCACAAGAGCCTCTCTCTCCCCCCCACCCAGCTCACCTGCACCCACTCCTCCCTCTCTCCCTCCAGGGGCCATCCAGGCGAATGCCCAGCATGATGGTGTCACCTGGAAGTGACACACACCATCACACTGGGCACGTTGCCAGGCCGACGCTCTAGCAATCGCCCTGAAACTCTATGGCACCATAGAGTTTCAGGGCGATTGCCAGAGCATTGCCCTGGCAATGTGCCCAGTGTGATGATGTCACTTCCAGGGTGATGCCATCACTCTGGGCAGTCGCCCGGATGGCCCCCGGAGGGAGGGAGGGAGAGGGAAGGAGGGAGGAGTGGCCAGGCGGGGGGAGAGGCAGCAGCAGTGGTGGAATTGTCCCAGCACACATGCACGTGCAAGAGCCCCCACCCCCCGGGAATTTGAAAACTTGATGCCCCTGAGTCAGACCAACATGGCTCCCCACCAGAAGTCTTGAAGAGGAAGAGTGAGAGAGAGAGAGAGTGAGAGAGAGAGACTTTGAGTGAAATACTAAACATGTATACCCACCAAGTTCCCACCAAGTTCAGCAGGATGCTCTCCCTCCTAAATATGTTTAGGATTGCAGCTAAATCCACCTTCGTAACCCAAAGAGAAGCCTGCTTGGAAACAGATGATTCTGCTTATCCTAGAGTGAGAGGATCTTGGGCATGGCTACCCCCTAGCTTTTCTTTTTAAACCACACACGCCCCCTTGAAAGATGGGGGTCACGTCTGCCTTTTTTAAAAAGAGAACTTCAAAAACTAGCCCTTTAATCCTTTTCCTGTCCCACCTATACCAGACTTTGTGTTTGCACATGGAAGCATCTTTACTGCTCCTGTTCCACAGATGTTGTGCTCACCATCAAGCCAGATGCATTGTTTGACTAGTTGGGAAAGGGGGGGAATAACCCCTTTCGAATGTTGCTAATACCCACCCACTCCTTAATGCTCTTCAGCTTAACATAAATTCCATGGTCTTTTTCTCCCTGCTCGATCTCATTTCCTCTGGTCTCTGGCTGACAGACTATAGCAGGATTTATGCATAATCCACAGAAAAAGGCTCTTTGTCTTTACAGACTCAAGGATGTATTTAGGAAATAATACAGCCAAGTGCATGGCTCCTTATATATCCCCAGGGATCCTTTTGTAAAAAAAAAAAAGAGGTGCAGGAGCTCATTAGCATAACTTATTTGCATGTGCCACACCCCCTGATGTCACTGGAAGTGTCAGAAGGTCACACACCCCTGACGTAACTGGAAGTGTGTCAGAAGAAATGAAGGAAGGGAGGGAGGGAGGGAGGGGGAAGGGGGGAAGGAAGGAAAGGAACAGGAAGGAAGGTAGGTAGGTAGGTGGGGGAGAGAGAAGAAAGGAAGGAAGGAAGGAACAGGAAGGAAGGGAGGGAGGAACAGGAAGGAAGAAAAGAACAGGAAGGAAGGTAGGTAGGTAGATGGGGGAGAGAGAGAGAGAGAAGAAAAGAAAGGAAGGAAGGAAGGAACAGGAAGGTAGGTAGGTAGGTGGGGGAGAGAGAGAGAAGGAAGGAAAGAAAGAAAGAAAAAGAAAGAAAGAAAGAAAGAAAGAAAGAAAGAAAGAAAGAAAGAAAGAAAGAAAGAAAGAAAGAGAAAGAAAGAAAGGGAGGGGGAAGGAAGGAAAGGAACAGGAAGGAAGTTAGGTAGGTAGGTGGGGGAAAGAGAGAAGAAAGAGAAAGGAAGGAAGGAAGGAAGGGAGGGAGGGAGGGAGGGAGGGAGGGAGGGAGGGGGGAAGGAAGGAAAGGAACAGGAAGGAAGGTAGGTAGGTAGGTAGGTGGGGGGAGAGAGAGAAGAAAGAGAAAGAAAGAAAGAAAGAAAGAAAGAAAGAAAGAAAGAAAGAAAGAAAGAAAGAAAGAAAGAAAGAAAGAGTCAGACAGATAGGGTGCTTCTCTCCCCCCTCTCGAGCCGAGTAGCTGTCAGCCACTTGGCCCGGTGTTTCCCTCCCTTCCCCCCTTGCTTGGGCACTGGGGCCCAGCTTTTCCCTCCCTCCCCCCCACCTGGGAATGGTGAGCGGGGAGGGATGGGAACTTCTCCCTGGGCTGGCAGCCTGCTGCAGCCTGGGAAGAGTGAGGGGGGGAGGGATGGGGGCTTCTCCCCAGGCCGGCAGCCTGCCACAGCCTGGGAAGGGTGAGCAGGGGGGAGGCTTTCCTCCAGCTCCGCGCCGAAGCGCGGGCTGGGGAGAGCAAGCTGGGGGGAGGCTTTCCTCTGGCTCCACGCCGAAGCGCGGGGCGGGGAAAGTGAACTGGGGAGCGGGGCGTGGTTATGTGCCCACCTCCCGGCCTCCTCTCTCCCGGCGCGGCACCCTGGCGCGCCCCAGTGTCAGAATCTGCTGATTCAGACAGAGTATTTCTCTTGCTTACAGCCATGTTTCAGATATGTTTTCTGTGTTTGTTGCTTTGCTTCTTATAGTACTGTATGTATGCTAGCTGCCCTCATGAACACCTGTCATGTAACCCTCATTCTGGCCAGTATGTATCAGCATGTATGTAGAATGTGTAACCCCAGGTTTATGACCCTGACCGGCCTGGTTTGTGTAACTGTCAAAGCGGGAGGATGTCAACTTCAAAGTATGGGAACAATGGGCCTCTCACACTCCTACCTCCGCATTCCATTCATCTCGGCTGAGACTCCAAGGGAGGACAAGTCTCATCTCTTATCAATGTGCGAAAGCCTCAAGGCCATGGATTGTTATGTGAACTGGTAACATCTGAAGGGTCTGGTTTGGAAGGGGAAATTTACAACTTGACACCTCACGTTCTTTCCTGTGGGAAGCAAACGGCCAGAGCCCCTTTTGCCCGCCGTTTTTCCCTTGTAGTGATTGGCTACCTATGGGTAATTCAAACTGCTTAGAAAGGTATAATAGACCCGCTTCTGTCATCTGTGTTATCTCTGACAATAATCCGAGAAGCTGTACCAATGTAGAGATTGGAAATAAAGAACTGTGTTTCATCAACAAAGATCTGATCCTTGACTACTTTGAGCAGAAGTCTCACAGATTGTCAGAGATCTGAGACTGGGACTTGGCCGTTCCTGACCATGTCGGACGACGGTACTCTTCCCATCCCTACTACTCCCGAAGACACACCGACCACCCCTGGGGACCAGGGAGCCGGTGGTGGAGGCGGCGGAGGGGAGCCCGAAGTACCAGTGACTACGATTCAAGGGGCTCACTACATCCCGCGCCCACCTCCTCTTCAGAGCGGGACCCCGAGGTACTCATGGAGCAATTTCGGTCGCGGGACCGTGGACTCCTGGGTGCACGATCGGAAAGGGGCCCGAGTCTCGTTCCAGGGAGACCACCTCGACCCCGGGAAGCCGAGTTTCCTGGGAGACGAACGCGAAACGACCTACGCAGGAGATTCACATCTCCAGTCCCTGGAAGGAGAGAGAATGGGACCCTACGGGCCCGATCCCTACCGAGAAGACCAGACTCAAGCCCTCGACCGAATGATGGGGGATTTGCGGTTCCAGCTTACCACCGAGTTGCGAGAGCTGGCCCTCGATCTCCAATATCAGTTTCGGGACGCCCTCACGGCTATGCAAGCAGCTCAGCCAGCGCCAGCCGTGGTCGGAGTCCAGCAGCCGGTGGTGCCTCCCGGGGGAGTCCCTGCCCCGGTGCAGCCGCCCGCGCAGCAGCCAGTGCTGCCGCAGGTCCCCCCTGCCATTCCTCGCCCAGTGCCCGCACCTCCACCTGCGCCAGGTCCCATGCCGGCAGGGCCAGTGGTTCGCCCGGCCCCCGCCGACCCATTGACGGCTACTTTCGATGGGGACCCCGAGAAGCTGCACTTCTTCCTGCTGGAGATCGAGCGGTTCCTAAACACATGGGGACATCTCTACCCCACCGAGAGGGACCAGATTGGCTACATCGGGGCCAAGCTGAAGGACACCGCCAGCGATTGGTATGTGAGTCTGCACAACGCCCCAGGCCTGAGCTGCGTTCGCTGAACAACTTCATGTGGGCCCTCCGACACCACTATGAGGACCCCTTGGGAGAAAAAAAGCCCGGAACCAACTACGGAGGCTGACCCAAGGGCAGTCCTCGGTGAAGGACTACACCGATAAGTTCCGGGGCATCTCAGCCAAGATTCGCGGCTGGACGCAGGACCTGCTCATGGAGAAGTATCGAGATGGTTTGAGTTACGAGGTGTACGAGGCGATCCTGTGGGCGGGAAGACCAGGGTTGTTGGGCGCTTGGATGAGGGCGGCCACGGATGTGGAAGAGCGCTTCACTCTTATCAAGATGGGAGCTTCATCGACGGCCCCAAGCAAGGCAACGCAGAAGCCCAAGCCCAAGCCCAACATACAAGAAATCCGAGATGCCCATTTTAAACAGGGGCTCTGCATGAGATGCGGGGAGAGCGGCCACTTCGCCTCGGCGTGCCCGAAGGGAGGGGGAAAGATCCCAAAAACCTCCACCCCTGTGGCCGGGAGCACCCCCAGTCGAGGGAAGACCTCGTTCAAACCCCGGGCTCTGCAGCTGGAAGGGGCGGCGAGCGAGCAAGGAGAGCTGGAGCTGACGGAAGCGCAGATGTCGGGAAACTCCAACGGCCTGCAGTGAGCAGCGCAGAACTGCAGGTCCCCCGCCATGATGCGCCATCTCCGGTGAGCATCCCCGGCCCCTTGTTATATATGGTAGTGACTGTAATGACCCCCGGGACTGGGACACACGTCCGAGTCCGTGCCCTAATTGACTCTGGGTGTGCTAGAGACTTAATTAGCCCACTAGTGGTGGAAGGGCTCGGACCCAAGGTCACCCCATTGGGGGAGCCACTCAAGTTCACGCAAATGGACGGTTCAGAGATGAAGGAGGCGTGTGTGGCAGAGACTGAGGGACTTATTGTGGGCACGGGGGAGCATTGGGAGAAGAGAGCCTTCATCATCACCCCAAACACCCAATTCCCCATGGTGCTGGGGAGCCCCTGGCTAAGCTCCCACGATCCCTATATTAAATGGAGTGAAGGGAAGATCTCCTGGGTAGACGAGAAGTGCCAGGGCCATAAGTGGGATGCCGGGTGGGGACCAGGACCTCCGGTGCCACTCCGGCCGGCGGCCCTCACCCTAGTGCCCTCGACTGTCCCCCGGGAGTATCGCGATCTACTGGAAGTGTTCAGTGAGACCGAGGCGGACGAATTACCCCCCCACAGACTGTCGGATTGTGCCATAGAGTTGATTCCGGGCGAGAAACTTCCTAAAGGAAAGCTTTACTCGATGAGCCCCCCGGAGCAGGAGGAGCTAAGGAAGTTCCTAGACAAGAACTTGGAGCGCGGGTTCATTCGTCCTGCTAAATCCCCCTTTGCAGCCCCCGTTCTGTTCCGGAAAAACAAAGATGGGGGGTTGCAGTTGTGCACGGACTACAGAGGATTAAATGCGGTGTCTGCCTCCAACGCTTACCCCCTCCCCCTTATTAAAGACTTGTTGACGGAGGTGGCCAAAGGAAAAGTGTTCACTAAACTGGATCTCAGAGACACTTACTTCCGGGTGCGCATAAGGGAGGGGGATGAATTCAAGACTGCCTTTAATACACCGTTGGGACAGTTCGAATACCTGGTGATGCCGTTCGGTTTGAGTGGCGCGCCGGGGGTCTTTATGAGCTTGATAAATGAAGTGTTGCACAAGCATTTATTTAAGGGGGTGTTATGTTACTTAGATGATATCTTGATCTACTCCGCTGATAAGAAAGAACACGTGAAATTGGTCCGGGAAGTCCTCTCCACCTTGTTAAAAAATCAGTTGTATGCGAAGCTGTCTAAATGCAAGTTCCATTGAGATTCTGTAGACTTTCTGGGGTACCGCATTTCGCAGAAGGGACTGGAGATGGACCCAGCCAAGGTAGAGGCGGTGGTCCAGTGGGAAGCCCCCAGAACGAGGAAACAACTCCAAAGCCTATTAGGATTTTGTAACTTCTACCGCACCTTCATAAAAGACTTTGCCACTGTCACCCTCCCATTGACTGAGTTGCTAAAAACCAAAGGGAGGGGCCCGGAAGCGGGGAAGCCCGGGGAGAGGATTGCCTGGAATGGGGAATGCCAGAAGGCGTTCGAGACTCTTAAAACTCTCTTTACCTCCGAACCCATTCTAGCCCACCCGGATGAAACTAAGGAATTTGTGATCCATGTAGATGCGTCTGATGTGGCTATGGGGGGGGCCATTTTGCAACAGGGTTCAGATGGAAAGTTGCACCCCCTCGCTTACATCTCAAAAAAATTTAATGAAACGGAAAGGAACTGGTCAGTCTGGGATAAAGAAGCCGCAGCTATCTGGCTAGCCCTCACTACGTGGCGGCATTGGCTGGAGGGGGCGCAAACCCCTTTTGAAATATGGACAGACCACAAAAATCTAGAAGCGCTGCGCACCCAGAGGTCCCTGAATGCGAAGCAGCTCCGTTGGGCGGATTTTTTCTCAAAATTTAATTTTGTGCTCAAACACCTCCCTGGGAAAGCCAATTCGTTAGCAGACGCGCTCTCCCGATTGCCCCAGCACGAGAGTTTAAAGGAGGAGGTATTTGACTCTATGTTCTCCCCCCAGCAACTGGGAGGGGCAGTGATCACCCGGAGTCAAAGTAGACGAACAACAGTGGAATCGGAGACGTGCGACTGGGGGGGGGACTATTCGCCCAAAGAAATTGAGGAGTTGGAGGCATTGGCAGACTGTTCCTCCAGGGAAAATAAATGCTGGTATCATGGAGATAAATTAGTGGTGCCCCGAAGCAAGAGGAAGGACATATTACTAGCCTGTCACTCCTCTAAATTGGCAGGTCACTTTGGATTTCTAAAGACACTCAATTTAATTCAGAGACAATTCTGGTGGCCACACATGCGCAGGGATGTTTTGGACTCCGTCTCTGCTTGCCAGACCTGCTTGATGTGCAAAAGGAGGGGGGGGGAAGTCCCGGGACTCCTGCACCCCCTACCCACTCCCTCTCGCCCTTGGGAGGCAATAGCTATGGACTTCATTACAAACCTGCCACCATCAAAGGGAAAGACTGTAATTTGGGTGGTGGTAGATATGTTCTCTAAGCAAGCCCACTTCACTCCTTTCAAGCAGCTGCCTACGGCAAAGGGGATGGCCAAGGCTTTCTTCAACCACGTGATCAAATTACACGCTTTTCCCAAACGTGTGGTATCCGACAGGGGCAGTCAGTTCGTTGCCAACTTCTGGCGGGAGCTCCTAAAGTTTATGGACATAGAGCCTACTCTAAGCTCTGGTTACCATCCAGAGACCGATGGGCAGTCCGAACGAACTAATCAAATTCTGGAGCAATTTTTAAGGTGTTATACTAACTACCACCAGGACAACTGGGTGGAGTTGCTGCCATTCGCTGAGTATAGCTACAACAATGCAGTGCATTCTTCTACGGGCGTTTCCCCATTTATGGCGGTGGGAGGCTTTGAGGGAAAACCTCTGCCCACAATTGAAAATGCCTCGGATGCTCCCCCCACAGACTTTAAGCGATGGTGGGCGACCCTGCAAGAGTCGTGGCCTCTAATAGCAAAAACACTAGATCAAGCCAAAGAGGACTACAAAAAGTATGCAGATCGTGGTCGGGCTGAGGGCTGGGACCTTCAGCCTGGGGACTCTGTTTACCTTTCTACAAAGAACATACACGGCTTGCAACCCAGCAGGAAATTGGGGTGGAAATTTGTGGGCCCTTACAAGGTGTTGCGCAAAATCTCTGATGTGTCTTTCGAATTAGAATTGCCCAAGTCACTGAGTTCTGTGCATCCTGTTTTTCATTTCAGCTTACTGAAGAAGAATCCTGGGCTGAATGCATGGCATCCAGTTCCTCCGACACCTCCTCCACTGATGAAGGGGGAGGCACCCCATTTTGAAATTTCTGAGATTCTTGATTCTAAGCTGCGTAGGGGCCACTTATATTATTTAGTTAGATGGCTTGATTTTGGCCCAGAGCAAAACGAGTGGGTTCGCTCTGAAAATGTGCATGCTCCTAAACTAGTTAAAGCTTTTCATAAAAGGTTCCCAGACAAGCCCGGATAGATTTATTTTTGGGGTGCCAGAGTGTCAGAATCTGCTGATTCAGACAGAGTATTTCTCTTGCTTACAGCCATGTTTCAGATATGTTTTCTGTGTTTGTTGCTTTGCTTCTTATAGTACTGTATGTATGCTAGCTGCCCTCATGAACACCTGTCATGTAACCCTCATTCTGGCCAGTATGTATCAGCATGTATGTAGAATGTGTAACCCCAGGTTTATGACCCTGACCGGCCTGGTTTGTGTAACTGTCAAAGCGGGAGGATGTCAACTTCAAAGTATGGGAACAATGGGCCTCTCACACTCCTACCTCCGCATTCCATTCATCTCGGCTGAGACTCCAAGGGAGGACAAGTCTCATCTCTTATCAATGTGCGAAAGCCTCGAGGCCATGGATTGTTATGTGAACTGGTAACATCTGAAGGGTCTGGTTTGGAAGGGGAAATTTACAACTTGACACCTCACGTTCTTTCCTGTGGGAAGCAAATGGCCAGAGCCCCTTTTGCCCGCCGTTTTTCCCTTGTAGTGATTGGCTACCTATGGGTAATTCAAACTGCTTAGAAAGGTATAATAGACCCGCTTCTGTCATCTGTGTTATCTCTGACAATAATCCGAGAAGCTGTACCAATGTAGAGATTGGAAATAAAGAACTGTGTTTCATCAACAAAGATCTGATCCTTGACTACTTTGAGCAGAAGTCTCACACCCAGCCCCAATGCAGCTCTGTATATCCCACACAGTTCCTTGGGGTCAGGATTAACACCGCCTCAGCAGGCAGGCAGTCAAGAGTGGCTGAGGAGGGACTCTGGAGGGCCAGAGTTTCCCAGCCTGGATCTGGCAACCCTGCCCCCCAAACCCCGCCGGTGGCCAGAGGGGATCTCGCAACACTGCCACTGGTTGCCGTGCTCAGCCTGGCGACTCTAGAAGTAGCTGGTGCTGTGGGTCTCCCTGAGTTCAAAACTTATGTTTGCAAACTCTGAGTCAGGAGATTCCTGGGAATTTGGGGGTGGAGCCTGGGGAGGGCAGGGAGCTCAGCAGGATATAATGCCTTGGAGCCCACCCTCCAAAGCAGCCATTTTGTCCAGGGAAACTGATCTCTGTCATCTGGAGATCAGTTGTATTCCAGGACATCTCCAGGCCTCACCTGGAGGTTGGCAACACTATGACAAGTGTTGTTAAAACAGTTTCTCAGTTTCCTTTTCTTTAGGTCAGGGGAGCCCAATCTTCACCCTGTGGGTACTTCTGAAATGTTGAGGAATGTGCACCGCTGAAAATGGCTTCCATGGGAGCTGAGTCCAGTCACAGAACAGCTGCAAGCTGACTGAGCATTCCTGCTCCAGGCAGACACAACGCTGATGCTTCCTGGGCTCTTCTGGACCCCCTTCTGTTCCAGTTGGATGGAGTAAAGCCAGTATTGGCACATTGCTTTGTGGGCAAAGGCAGTGGGCACCAGGAAAGTCATTGCTGGGTGCTATGATGCTTACAGGTATCACATTAGAAATTAGCCCAGCATGTTGTAGTGGTGATGAATGGTGTGGTGTACTGAGCATGAGTCATCCCTGAGCTAGCAGGGTTGAGCTTGTTATCTCAGAACAATAGCTTACCTGGATCCAGGAGTGGGCCAATAGGGATGTAGTATTGTGTAAATAGCCTGTCATTGGGAGTGAGGTGTTAGGGTGTGGTCTTTGTATGCTTTATAAATAAGGGCAGCCAGCCCTGGATTCAATCCTTGGAGTGTCCTTGAAATCACTAAATAAACTAGAGCTGATCACTGCAATGTATCCAGAACCCAGTATTTAACAAGTGGTGTCCTCTAATCTGGAGATCTGGGTTTAATTCCCCACTCCTCCTCCACGTGAAGCCATCTGGGTGACCTTGAGCCAGTCATGGTTCTCTCAGAGCTTTCTCAGCCCCACCTACTTCACAGGGTGTCTGTTGTGGGGAGAGGAAGGGAAAGAGATTGCAAGCCTCTCTGAGACTCCTCAGGGTAGAGAAAAGCAAGATATAAAAATGAAACCTTATAAAAACCGACTCATTAGGAGTCACTGCCTTAGCTTTTGGAGACTTACACATTCTGTATGCTTCTAAACAGAAGTTTGGCTCTTCAGCCCTTCATTTGTTTGTGCTGAGCACACTGTCCTGCTCCCCCATTCAAAGCCAAAACAGAACCAAGGCAGGGGAAATACACAGCAGGAGCTGGAGTGGTGTTCGCTCCACCTTTGGACTACACCTGGGCTTACCAACTTTCTTTCCTGGCTCCTCTGCCTTCAGCAGACTTACGGCCTGTTGAAATGTTCACATCACATCTCTCCAGATAACGCCTTCCTTTCTAGCTTTTGTACAGAGTCAAGCCCAATTTTAAATAAGTGGCAATCCCTAAACACTCCCCATTCTGCTGCAGGTCAGGATTCTGTTGGGTAAATGTATATTTTAAAAAAGCCTTTCCCTTGGAAGCACAGAAACTTTATGCCGTACCCCTGATCCTCCGTGTTTCCTGGTTAAGGGGAAAATGCTGTTCAAACAAATTACAAAGATGACCTGACTCCAAAGGTAATGAGAGAAATAAATTTTACTTACAAAAACAGGACATCTTACATGACATATTCATGTAGGTACACTTAACTTAACTGTGAATAAATTAACTTCAAAAAGGTTAACTTGCTACAGCTCCAAGCCTGGGTAAGAGACAGAAGAACAGAGTGGTCCTTTATAAGATGATACACAGAGAGGCAGGCAAGGGCCAAAGAGGCTCAGCATCTAACCCATGAGCGGGTGGGGCCAGCTGCCAAGTGAACCCCAGGGAGAGCATTCTCTTAACCCTTTCCCTCCCAGATCCTCTTGCATGTAGAGTTACGATATCCAACAGATACATCAACCCTTTTTTGGGTTGTTGGAGGCCACGGTGTCAGGCTTCTGCTCGAAGTAGTCAAGGATCAGATCTTTGTTGATGAAACACAGTTCTTTATTTCCTATTACTACATTACTACAGGTCCTCGGAATATTGTCAGAGATAAAGCATACAATAGAAGCAGGACTAATATACCCTCTAGTACAATTTGAATTACCCATAGGTATCCAATCACAAGGAGGGAAAAACTGCGGGCTAAAAGGTCCTTTGACCGTTTGCTTCCCACAGGAAAAAGGTTAGGTGTGAAGCTGTAAATTTCCCTTCTTAAACCAGACCCCTTAGATCTATCCATCTTTCGCATAACAAATAACTCTTGCCAAGGTCTTCACACGTTGATAAGAAACTGGTCCTCGTCTTCCCCAGCAGGGAGGAAAGGAATGCGGAGGCGCGGAGGTGAGAGGCCGATTGTTCTCATGCTCTGGAGTCGCCACCCTCCCGGACAAATGGTTACATTGACCAGTCCCAGCCTGAGTCATAAACCCAGGGTCATAAAGAAAGTCAAAAAGGAACATTACATAGTGAATTGTGAGTCAGGTTACATGATAGAGCCGGTAAGCATCAAACATAGGTTACACAGCAAATACAGGGATAGGTTACAAGGGTGGGGGAGATTGCATACAGCATTAAACACCACAGAAACCTTTGTTAGAATCCGTAGATTCTGACACACGGTCTCCTGACACTGCAGCAACTGCATGTCTTCCAGTGAGTCAAATCAACCAGCAGCTGCCCCACATTGCAAGGCTCATCTTGCCAGGGCTTCCCAGACAGAGTCCAGAGATGTGGTGCTCCTTTGTTTGCCTGCTGTGCCAGATTGCAAGCTCGCTTTCAGCCAATGGCCTGATGTCACTCATGGGCTTCTCTAATACGGTTGCGAGCCCAGCATCGTTCTTCTGCTGTGAACAGCTGTGTGCTTCTCTCCCCCCCCCCCCCGCCCCCTATTGTATTTACTGTTTTTCTCCATCTCCCTGTGCAGGGAGCCCTTCCCTGGCCCTAGTGACAGGCAACTATTGCAGAATGGAAGTTAAGGGGAGGAATACAGAATTTGGGGGCCAGTCATCTGTTCCATCCAGGCTGTCAGTGCCTGCCATATATTCTGCGCCTGCCATATATTCTCCTATGTCTATATGTCTTTTCTACCCAGGAAGGAGCATGTAGAGTTTAGGATGGAAAAGGCTTGCTCAGTTTTCACATTTCATTGCTTTTAGCCTGAAAACATTCTGTAAGGGTAGCAAGCAGGATATGTCCTTGCCACAATCAGAATCTTTTGCATAACCTGAGAAATCTTGTGAAGAAACAGCTTGCGTTTCGCAAATGATGCCTTCACACAGTACAGAGGGAGAAGTGACCATTTTAAGTCTTAGCATTGTTCTGCAACCGAGAAAGCTATCCATCTAGGGAAGCTTTAAAATGACTCTATCCACTTAGATCTCCAGAGTCATTCCTCTTTCAACGCTGCCTTCACATAAGTGCCACAATGCTTTACCCAAATAAAGACACACAATTTTATTATCTTCTCTTCCAATTCTTTGACCCAATTCTACAATATAAAGAATAATGTTATCAACTAGATGGACATGAAGGGTTTATGTTTAAAAAATAATTTAATAGAAATGATTTACAAAGCTCCTAGAAACAGTTACGAGTATCTCGAAGGAATTGCCACAAAGAGCAAATGCGTACACAAGGCAGTCTCTTTAAGGACTCATGTTTGAAATCTTAATTAAACATTATTTTGAGCAGTTTGGCTTTTGAGCAATGACAGAATTCATTTCATCTCATCAAGTGTTCAGTTATTGCTTTGGATGGCCCTGAAGTGGCGCTTAACTGTTCTGATTCTCTAGCTGCCTTTGACGACCTCTGGAGTGAGCGATCCGGAAAACATTGTTCACTTCTCATGCTGAGCAGAAGTGAACAGTTGGCTGTATACATAACATGCCCATCAAGGTGCTGTAGGTATATCAATCAAGATGGGTCTCTGAGTTAGTCTGTCCATGACAGTAGAAAACAGCAAGAGTTCAGTAGCACCTTAAAGGTTGACAAAATTTGTGGCAGGGTAGGAGCTTTCGTGACAGCTCTGCTTTTATGACAGTTCATCCCCTACCACAGATTTTGCTAGTCTTTAAGGTGCTACTGGACTCTTGCTCTTTTCTACTGCTGCGGACAGACTAACACAGCTGGGCAACCCATCTTGATCCATCTCCATGGAAGGCATCACATTTATCGGTACAGAACAGAAATCCTTCAACCTCGTGATAGAAGGACAGACTAGCTGTATCTGTATCCCATTCTACCTGTATCTGAAGAAGTGAGCAGGGACTCATGAAAACTCATCCCCTGCCATGAATTTTGTTAGTCTTTAAGGTGCCACTGGACTCCTGCTCTTTTCTCCTGTATGTATATAGCAACTAGTATGAAATGTGATTGTGAATGTGAAGCTCTGCCTATCTTTGAATACATTTGCCCTTGCAGTGAGACACACCTGGTTATTCTGGAAGAAGAAGCCAGCTAACTGCACTGTATAGCCATGACAGTTACATGGGACTTGAGGTGGGAACCCTTGTCTAGGTTTGCCAGGTCCCTCCTGGCCACCCATGGGTATAGGGGGGTAGAGGTGCCAGCTCTGGGTTGGGAAATACCTGGAGATTTGGGGGGTGGAGCCTGAGGAGGGTGGGGGTTGGGGAGGGGAGGGACTTCACCAGGGTATAATGCCATAGTGTCCACCTTCCAAAGTGGCCGTTTTCTCTTGGTAAACTGACTCTGTTGCCTGAAGATCAGTTGTAATCCCAAGGGATCTCCAGTCATCACCCGGAGTTTGATGATGACCAGCCCTATGATTGGTGCATGCACAATGTACATGCAGAAGAAGTGTACAAACCTGTTAGGCTGTAGGGTGCCCCATGAGGAAGACAGAGCAATGGATTGTCTCTTGTTTTGCACTTACAGCCAAACACATGAAGCTGACTTATAGTGAATCATTCCATTGGTGGTTCACGTTCAGTATCTGTCCTTTCTGCACTGAAAGCTTGCTCTGGAGAATCTGAGGAGTTAAGCCTTAAGGGTAGACTTTGTAGTCACATGCCTTCCTTCTGCACTGTTTTTTCCCCTTTGGTTTATTTATTTGTGTATTCTGTATGCATTCTGCATCTACAAGGAAAACCTACATTTTTTGAGCTAACAGGCTGTTGAGCCCTCCCTCCCTCCCTCCCTGATTCTGGAGGAAGAAAGGGAAGGGAGGGGGAAATCCAGGCCCACACATGCAAGACTGACACATTTGGGGGCAGGGAATCCCCCAGTCCTTTACACTTACTGATTCCTTCTTATGCTCTCTCTCTCTGGCTTTTTAAAAGTTTGCCTGAGTGGGAGGACACATCCTCTTTTGTCTTTGGAGAAGGAGGGAAAGGAAACAGAAGGGGGAGGGAGCATCAACCTAAAGAGAGGGAGGCAGAAATGGGGGAGGGCAGTGGGTAGCACTTATATATCCCCAGAAACAATTCTAGAAAGGAAAATTCAGTAAAGCTCCTCCATTAGCATGTCACAGCCTGGGAAACTCCTACAAGATAATGACTCAGCCCTACCCCACCTTTCTGAGTAGATATAAATTACCTGCCTACCATTTTTCTTTTCACATCGACACAGAGAGTACTCCATCTTTTTGTGCTACACCTCTGAGGATACCAGTCACAGCTGCTGGCGAAACGTCAGGTACTACAGTGCCAAGACCATGGCCATACAGCTCAGAAAATCTACAACAACTAATTCTAGAAAGGATTAGCGATTTTAAAGCAAACGAGAACAAAGAATCACAGCAAAAGGAGTTTTGGTAGCTGTGGGGCAACGGTGTGCTGGAAGCAGTCTGAATGCAGATTCCTCTAAAACAAATGCAGAAACAAGAGAAAGCCCCGACACAAAGTGGAAGTGCAAGCAAGAGGGAATGCAGAACGGAAAAACAGGATTTTCTCAGAAACCAAGGCAAAATATGGGTGCAGGAAGGGTCTTTGTCTATTCAGACAAGAAGTGGCTCTCCAGGACCTCAGGTGGAAGTCTTTC
Organism: Lepidodactylus listeri; assembly: GCA_029233225.1. Classification (NCBI taxonomy): domain Eukaryota; kingdom Metazoa; phylum Chordata; class Lepidosauria; order Squamata; family Gekkonidae; genus Lepidodactylus; species Lepidodactylus listeri. The sequence continues at coordinate 95,352,438 of JARCFY010000012.1, forward strand.
TCATCACCTACTTACTGCCTGATCCTTTTCATTGGTGATGCTGGGGATTGAACCTGGAGCCCTCTGCATGCAAAGCAGAGGCTCTTCCTCTGAGCCACAGCCCCGGACCTCATCTACTCACTATCCCTCATAAATGGATTGCTGTACTGGTGGACAGCTGTGCATTGAACCTAGGAATATAAAAGCCTTTCATTCCCCGTACTCAGTCAGCAGCACACCCACCATTGCCTCTGGATTCAATGGGGCTGAATAGTAGGGTTGCCAGGTCTGGCTTGGAAAATTCCTGGAAATCTGGGGGGGTGGAGACTGGGGGAGGTGGGGTTTGAGGAGGGGAGGGGCCTCAGTGGGGTACAATTCCACAGACTCCACCCTCCAAAGCAGCCATTCTCTACAGGGGAACTGATCTCTATCATCTGGAGATAGGCTTGCCACCTCTGGGTTGGGAAATACCTGGAGATTTTGGGTGGGGTTTGGGGAGGGTGGGGTTTGGGTGGGGTTTGGGGAGGGGAGGGACCTCAGCAGGGTATAATGCCAGAAAGTCCACTCACCAAAGCAGTCATTTGTCTATGGCAACTGGTCATCTGGAGATCAATTGTAATTCTGGGAGATCTTCAGGTGCTACCTGGAGGTTGGCAAGCCTAGCTGGAGATCAGTTGCCATTCCAGGAGATCTCCAGGCCCCACCTGAAGGTTGGAAACCCTATGTTTGCTTCCCTGCTAATGTGTAAAGCTGGGTGGCATACATAAAAAGAGGTCATGGGAGAAGGCAGTTGAACCCCCCCAGCCGTCCCTGTTCTACATTGTTCAGGTCTTGGAGAAGATAAACATTAGACCCTTCACCCTGCTTTATATGTGAGTGGGGCAGACTCAGAATCAACTAACATGGAGGTCTTCAGAGCTAGCTTAAGACTGGGTTTTTGGACCCTAGAAGATAAGAACATAAGAAAAGCCCTGCTGGATCAGACCAGTGGTCCATCTAGTCCAGCATCTTGTCTCACAGAGTGGCTAACCAGTTCCTCTGGAGTGCCAGTAACAGGGCATAGAGGCTGAGGCCTTCCCCTGATGTTGCCTCCTGGCCCTGGGATTCAGAGGTTTACTGCCTCTAAACGTGGAGGTTCCCCCCAGTCACTATGGCTACTAGCCACTGATAGACCTCTCCTCCATGAATTGGTCTCCATGATCCTTTTTTCTTTAGATTCCCTCCCCTGCAAATCTGAACATTGCCCTTGTTCAACAGTAAAGTCTTCAAATGTGTCATTTGATGCATCTTTTAAGAATTAACTTAGACATGTATATTACACATATCTCCCACAGCCTGTTGCCTAGGAAATTAAGATTTAAAAAAAAATTGCTAAGAACCATCCTGTCATTTCATTTTTATCCAAGAAGCCCTTCTACTTTGCTGATCAATCAAATACTTTTCTAAGCTACCCCAGAGCAAGCAAAGGAAGAACAGGAAGATTTGTTTTCCAGTAGTGCTTAAAGAAAGGGAGGGAAAGTGACACAGAAGAGACTCTTTCCATTTTTCTCACTGCCATTGACAAAAGATGAACTATACAATGAAAAGGACAGTCACTTCATGTTGCTCCTGTCAAATCCTTCGCAAAGCTGGTCTTGCCAATTCGCCTCATAAATCTTCCCTTTGCTTGACATGTTAAAGGAAGGGAGACATGCCAGTTGTCAAGGATTTTGTCCTAACAGGGGACCCCTGGCCTTCTCATCAAATTAATGTACCCTGTTAAAACATTTTTATTCAGTTTCCATTGGTGGGAACAATCTAAAAGAACACATGCTGGTTACAGGAAAACTGGTCCATTTGCTGGCGATATATACAAATGACACATGAAATCAGTGATTGTGCTACTGATTTCAGGCCACTAGGAGCAAAGCCTCTTCTGTGAGTGGATTCTCTTACTTGATTATAACTACCTGAGCAAATGGAATGCATGCCTGTGTGGTGCTGGCTACAGTTGTCACTTCTGAGTTGGGAAAGAGCTGGAGATCTGGAAGTGCACCAACGCACGGCCCCCACACAGGTCTCCCATGTACGGAGCCACCAGAAGGATAATAGCAATAATTTTCACTTGCTGAGATGTTCATGGCCCTTTAAATTGTGCTTCTTCTTTGCCTGCATCCATAAGAAGAAGCAAGGGGGGGAAGTGGACTCCACTGAACACTCCTTTTAACCCCCCCCCCCCAAGGTCTGAACTTTCTATATGAAAGTCATCTTGCAGGAACGTGCTGGATTCTGCACGAGCGTGGTCCTTATGGGCTGTACTGAAACGCTATGTGTGGTCTCCATATATGTTTGTAATGTGTTTCCTGTAGCTTAATAGCCTCCCCAGATTCTTCTCATAGTCTTTGGGACTCTTGTAGCCTCTATTTCAAAGTCTCCACTATGTTATCACAACCCCTCACTTCGCCCAGACACACCACCACAGAGATTGCTTTATTTTCCATGTTTATTTGTTTTTTTATATTCCATTCGAGTCTGAGGCACTGAGTTAGAGACACAGTAGCTGGCAGTTCGTGCCCCGGCTGGAGAGGTCGATGCGCTCGGCCTCCCTTCACTTCTGATTTTTCTTTAACTTAAGCTGCTGTCAAACGCTCCAGACTCTTTTTTGCCTTTTGATTCATGAGCTCGACCTGCGAACTTACGCACGAGCGCACACTTTTCAGTTCTTATTTAAACAACTAATTCTCCACTCTAATCAAAGAGGCAGAACCAACAATGTTAGTACATGTTTCCTTTTATTTTATGGGTCCCCATGGCCATACTGAGACGGGCTAGCACGTATGTCAACCTCAGTATTCACTCCAGACCCCTGTTTTGTTTTTTAAGTTGTACCTTATTCCTTTTCCTTCCACAGACTCCCGGAACGTCTGACAATGCCTAAGGCAAGGTGAGAATGTATTTAATCCTTGCACTCCTGTTTGGCCACATACTTTCCTATGCCGCTCATCCAACCACCCAACCCTACCCCAGTCAAAACCCGACCTTCATGGCTTGGAGTTGTGCAGGAAGCCTCTCACCCAACAACCATTTAACGTGCCGTGTGCGTGGATATGTTAAGGGTTTTCAGCCTGGACAGAGAGCCTATATTTTTAAATTTTGCAGAGATTCTAAGAACTGCACCACGGCAAGGCTCAACTGTATTCATGATCACACAAAACTAGCAGACAATCTTTGTTATTCTGCTACGGATAGAACTAAATCAGGGGTTACCTTTATTTGCAGAGTAATACCTCTGATGAAACCCAAACCCACAATCAGTTACTTTCCTACCACCCCGAATCCAGAAGATATTGTTAACTTGGATCCCACTTGTGACACAGCTTTCATCTCAGCTGCTGTCTGGAGCACTGGCGATCCTCTGAAGATTGTCATCTCCATAGGGACACATGAGCTCCGGAATGGGACCTTATTCTTCCCCACAGTTCTTACTGATCCTTTGGGGACAGAATAGGAGTTTCAGACAATATGGTGGAAACCTCTGACATGGCATCTTAAGGTTGCAAGTGACTCTGTATAGGGTCCCCCAGACTGGATGGTTGGTTTGACCGGCACCCCCTGCATTTCCAGGGGAAAGAGAGTCACATTTTGATCGCTAGGGACCTTAATCATCCACACACAGCACATAAAGGGAAACTACTCCATTATGATGGGGGTCTGGAGATCTGGAGGTAGTGGTTGTGATTTGGGGAGGGAGGGACCTCAGCAGGGAGTAATGCCCCAGAGTCCAGCCTCCAAAGCCTGGAGACTGGCAACCCTAGGTGTTGTGCATTTTGTCCCAAGGTACCTATTCATTGTCATGGGAAGATATAATAACTCATTGTCATCAGTATTCCCCTGGGAAAGGGGAAGTACCTAGAACTTCCAACCTCCAGGTGGTGGCTGGAGATCTCCCATTATTATAACTAATCTCCAGGCAACAGAGATCAGTTCACCTGGACAAAATGGCTGCCATGGAAGGTGGAGTTTATGGCATTATACCCCATTGAAGTCCCTCCCCTTCCCAAACCCCACCCTTTTCAGGCTCCACACCCAAAATCTCTAGGTATTTCCCAACCTGGAGCTGACAACCCTAGAAGTGCCTCTCCAGTCTACCATCCTGGCCTGGGTATGTATTGTCACATGCACATCTACCAGCTTTGGGGCCCACATTCAAACTACAGTGACTGCTTGTTGAAAAAAGTGGATAAAACATCAGCTAGCGAGGCTTCAAACCAAGCTCTGCTGCATAAAACTATTTCCAGGTGTTGATTTACAATTATCACATAAACTTACAAGCCTTTAGATCTTTCCTCTATATTCCTTGGCCATATTCTACAAGGTACTTATGAGTAAAGCCAAGTGAAACCCATCAGCTTTACTGGATCTGATCAATAGCCATCTAATCCTGTGTTCCATTTCCAGTGTAAGCCAGCCATATTCTCCTGGGAAGTTTACAAGGAGAATCTATCAGGTATGAAAAAATATATACAATTGTGTGCTAGATGCCCACAGAACAATACAATAACACAGGAGACTAGATTAAAGCCATGACATCATTTAGTGTCTGGTAAAAAAACAAACAACCCCACTTATTCCTTCACAGAAAAAACACAAAGGCCGTGAAAAGTACTGTAGTCAGGAGGCCGGTATCAGTGAAAACAGCATAGCAGTTTATTGTGGGTTCAGATGGTACATAGCAAACGCTGGGCTTCTTGCCCTCTTTTATGCTGGTCGGAGATAATCCCCCGACCTCACCCAAATGTCCTGATAGGACCTTAAATTCATGGTTACAGTTCATAGATCCCCTGGGGAGAACCTAGGCACAGGATTGGTGGCTGCTCAGGATCCGACCAGCTATTGTCCTACCTGGCCAAAGCTCAGATAGGTTTGGACCATGTGTGAAGGTCCACATGGCGGTCACCATTACAGAGCACATGGCAACCGCAGTATCAATACACAACACCCCTCCCCCCATAGTCCAGACAACCCCGGCACACATAGTCTTTTAAGTAGTCCAGCCGGCGATGCTCATATCCCGAGCGCCGGGGAGTTGCAGGGCATGGAGGGTCGCTAGCTTCCGGGAGCAGGGTAGCCAGTGGCTGCTCCGGTGAGTCTCAGGGCAGGTCCGGCGATGGTTTGAGTGCCGATGTTTCTCCTGGCTCGTCAAAAGGCAGGAGGTCCACAGGCTCCTCTTCGGGGCAGGTTTTGTGGGGTGGTCGCTGGTCCGGGTCCTCCAGTGTCAGAGCCACGGGAACGTGGGGTGCACTTCTCAGTAGATGCCATCGGAGCTGGTTGATATGGCATCTCCATACCACACCGTCTTCTGTGAGGACCTCATAGGACAGAGGACCTGTGGGATGACTGATCCTGCCGGCAACCCTTGGTGGACCTCTGACGTACCTCCAGATGTAGACTGGGTCCTCAGGAGCGAACCTACGGGGAGCTTGCTGGAGCTCAGACCTTGCGTGGTTATTGACGGTGCAGTTGGGGTGGAGCCGGTCCAGCATGGAGCCGAGGCGCCGGCCCATCAGCAGCTCCGCAGGCCGGCATCCCATCCCAGCGTGTGGAGTGTTCCTCTGGCTAAACAGGAACATCATCAGCTGGAACTCCCAGTCCCCTTGCTCCATGCATTTGAGAGCGTCCTTTGTGGTTCTCACCATTCGCTCCGCCTGGCCATTGGTCGCGGGATGGAAGGGCGCCGAGCAGATGTGCTGAATGCAGAGGGAGTCCACAAAGTGCTGGAACCCCCTGGAGGTGAATGCTGTCCCATTGTCCATGACGAGGGTGTTGGGCAGCCCATGGGTGGCGAAGGTGCGCCATAGTGCTCGGGTGGCTGCCTCGGTCAAGGTAGCCCGCACCGGGACTACCTCCAGCCACTTGCTGTAGCTGTCGACAATGAGAAAAAACAACTGGCCCTAGACCAGCCCTGCAAAGTCCAGGTGGAGTCGCAACCAGGGCTTGTTGGTCAACTCCCAGGGCCGAACGGGGGCGTGAGGAGGGTCTGGGCGCGACTCTTGACATTTGCCGCATCGATGGACCAGGTCCTCGATCTCTTTGTCCATGCCTGGCTACCACACATGGCTGCGTGCCAGGGCCTTCATCCGGACAATTCCGGGATGGGCCTCATGTAGGGCTGCCAGTACTTTGGCGCAGAGCGGCCCCGGGATAACTACCCTGGTCCCCCATAGCAGGCACCCCTTGTGGTGTAGGCGGCAAAATCAAGGCCTGGGTGATCGGGCCAACCCCTCCCCACCCAGTCTGAGACCTGCGAGAGGACTCGATCCCAGGCCGTGCGACAGGCCACATCCTGTACCTGGATGGGCCGGGCCGAGAGATCCTCAGTGAGAGCCATGTGGAACATTGGCACCGGGTCCGGATCACAGGACGGCAACAGGAGGCAGCTGAGGGCGTTGGCATGGCCCATTGCTTTCCCAGGGCGGTGCACCAAAGAGTACTGGTACCCTGAAAGAAAAATAGACCACCGCAGCACCCGCGGGGACAGCATATGTGGGGTTTGGCGATGCGGAACAAGGAGGCCCAGGAGCAGCTTGTGGTCTGTGGCCACAGTGAACGGCCTACCGTACAGGTATTTGTGGAATTTTTTTCACTCCAGCAACTATGGCCAGCGCCTCCTTGTCGATTTGGGTATAATTTCTTTCTACTGCCAACAGGGTTCTGGAATAATACATCACTGGCACCTCCCGGCCATCGGGAAGTTGATGGCCAAGGACTGCTTCCATGCCATGGGGAGATGCATCACACGCCAGGACCACCAGGAGCGCTTCGTTGAAGTGAGCCAGGACCGCGTTAGACACCAGTAAGTCTTCGACAGCCTGGAATGCTGCTGAGTGTTGCGGTCCTCACTCCCATTTTGCCCCCTTGTCCAGGAGCCGATGCAGCGGCTCTGCTATCGCCGCCTTGTGGGGGAGGAAGGCATAATAAAAATTGAGGAGGCCTAAGAATGCCTGTAGCTCTGCTTTCGAGGTGGGTGGAGGTGCCTCCGTGATGGCCGACACCTTTTCTTTGGTTGGATGGATGCCCTGGGCATCTATGGTGAATCCCAGGAAGATCACTGATGGCACACCTAAGATGCATTTATCCTTGTGCCCCTTTAGGCCAGTGTCCTGGAAATGCTGCAACATGGCTCGTAGTTGGGTCTTGAACGTGGCGACATCCGGAGCCACAATCAGGACGTCGTCAAAAAATGGCTTTACCCCTGGAAAGCCTTTAAGAATGGAGTCCATTAGCTGCTGGAACAACTCGGGGGCGACACTCACTCCAAACCGGAGCCGCTTTACTTTAAATGCCCCCTTGTGGGTGACGATTGTCTGTGCCTCCACCGTGGCATCGTCCACGGGGAGTTGCTGGTAGACCTGAGCCAGATCCAGCTTACCAAAAAACTTGGCTCCCATGAGGGAGGCCAAGACATGGCTGACCACGGGCACCAGGTATGCGTGGTCTTGGAGGACCAGATTCAAGGTGCACTTATAGTCCGCACAGATGTGGATTTCCCTATTTGCCTTCATGGGAGTGATGATCAGGGTTTCCTACCTCGCGTGGGAGACTGGCTCCAGCACCCCTTGTGCCATGAGCTTATCTAACTCCGCTTCCACCTTGTGAGTGGGGGCCGTCGCACTGCCATGCAGATGGGGCAGACATTAGGATCTAAGTCCAGGAAGATGGGGGGCCCCCGGTAGGAGCCCAAGGTACTGTCGAAAACAGCAGGGACGGTGCAGACGGACTCAAAGTCTGCTGATCCAATTCGGTTCACCCCTCGGATTTCCAGTCCTAGGGGTTTGAACCACAAGAGTCCTAGTAGGCTGACCAGGTCTCTTTCCACCACCAAAAGGTTCAGGAGCCCATTAAAGTCCTGGTACTGCACCCTGAACTTCCCCAGCCCCTTAATTGTGACCGGGTTCTTTTGAAAGTCCCAGAAAATTAGTCCTGTGGGCTTATGCAGCCGGGTGGCCCCCCTTAGGACAGAGCTGCTTAAAGGTTGCGGCTGAAATTATGGAATAGGTGGACCCGTTGTCTAGCTCAAGGGAACAGGGGGCCCCTTCGATCCGGACGTGGACCGTAATTTTCCCGGGGAGGGTCTAGGGCAAGCTCAGTACCTGTTGATGTACAGTTGTGATGCTATCCGTGGCCTCGTAGTGGGCATTTGGGGAGTGACGGTTGTCTCAGGAGTGGCAGGCCTAAGTGGGTGTGCCCCGTGCGTCCGCAGGCTTGGCAGGTTGCGCCTCGGTACCTGCAGGAATGTCTCTCGTGGGGGTCTTCGCAGCTTGAGCATGGTGGGGGCGGCCTGTGCTGGGAAACAGGAGAGGGAGCTGCAGCTGGAGCCATGTGGTGGGAACGGGAACTGGAAGGACAGGATGCACTTTTGTGGGAGTGAGGCTGCAGCTGGTGGACGTCCTCTTCCTCCGAAATGTCTGATTCTGAGACTGCGGTGCTGTGTGAGCAAGTGGCCGTTTTGTCTTTTTGGGTCGTTTTGAACGTGACCGCTGTCTGCAGCACCTTCTCAAGGGTAGTCTCTGTGAACGTGATTAGCCGCCACTGGAGCTTGGCTTCTCGCACCCCCACCACAATACTGCCCAGTAAATGGTCCTCCACATGCCGGTACTTGCATCCAACTGCCATCCGGCAGAGGTCGGTGAGGAACGCAGCAGCCCTCTCACCCGGTTGTTGGGTCCTTTGGAGGAACTGGACTCGGAGCGCCAGCATGGACAGTTTCGGTGCGAAGTAGTCCCCGAGCGGCTTGATCAGGTCATTGTAGGTGACGTCCAGCAGGTCTCGGGGCGAAATGAGGCTCTGGGCTAGGCGCATAGTTTCAACCCCGCAGTGGCCCAGGAGCCAGGCCCGCTTCATCTCGGCCTCGGTAACCCCATGCACTGTCAGGAGAAACCCAAGTTGCCTGGACCAGGCGTCCCAGGTCTCGGGTTTGGAAGGGTCAAAGGGAGGGATTTGTCTCGTGGCGGCAGCCATAATTACTGGAGCAGGAGCGGTGCAGTGAGCAAGGTCCTTGGGGACAAGCGGCAGTCCTTCGGGGTGCTGGGGCTTGATGAAGCCTTGTGCCAGTGGATCAGTGCTCGGTGCTCCACTGCTCGGTTCAGCTGATGAGTTGCTCATCGGGATCCCATCCTCGTCGCCACTGAAAAGTACTGTAGTCAGGAGGCCGGTATCAGTGAAAACAGCATAGCAGTTTTTTGCGGGTTCAGATGGTACATAGCAAACCCCGGGCTTCGTGCCCTCTTTTATGCCGGTCAGAGATAATCCCCTGACCTCACCCAAATGTCCTGATAGGACCTTAAGTTCATGGTTACAGTTCATAGGTCCCCTGGGGGGAACCTAGGCACAGGATTGGTGGCCGCTCAGGATCCGACCAGCTATTGTTCTACCTGGCCAAAGCTCAGGTAGGTTTGGACCACATGTGAAGGTCCACATGGCAGTCACCATTATGTGGCACATGGCAACCACAGTATCAATGCACAACAGGTCGATAAGATTTCACCTAGCAGAGTGCTCTGGACTCTCCCAGTCTACATCTTTTTAACAGTCTCATATTCTCAAAAGCAGCCTGCTCCAAATTCAGTCACTCTGTGTCTCTCTTTTAACATATTTTCCAGGTATTTAAGTGTTTCAGACCTCTGGTCTTTCCTCAGGAACAAATCCTATACAGGAATCTTACATTCAATGTTACATTCAAGTAGACACTTTCATTAATTTACTCTTCTGTTAATCTACTTGGGCAAGGTCTCCTCACTTATTTCCAAGCATGCTGATGCTGCTGCCAAAGTCCAATGGACCCAAACTATGCCTCATAGTATATGTAACACAACATCTTTGTATTTTTTTCTATGAAGGAATAAGTGGTTGTTTTTTTTACCAGACACTAAATGATGTTACGGCTTTAATCTAGTCTCTTTTGTTATTGTATCATTCTGTGGGCAACTAGCACACATCTATATATATTTTTTTCATACCTGATTGTCTTGGGGTTGTGTGTTATTTTTGTGGAAAGTTTACAAGGAGGCCATGAGGGCATCCGTTGTGTGTGTGTTCCCTCGTATGCACAGATGGACTGCCTTGTGCACATGGAGGTTCAACTGGGTTATCATAACTAAGTGTCAGGTTCCCTGTCATGTTTTGCTTTTCTATGTTTATCCTGGTTACAGGTCCCAGCGGGAGATCGGCATCAGCTTCTGCTCTGACGGTTCCTTCCCCCCCTCCCCTCCTCACCCCTCCTCCACTGGAATGAACTCAGATGTTTTGCTAGACTCATGTTATCTCTGTTGCTGCTTTTGTAACCTTGGGCAAATGGGCCTCTGCTTTTCCAGGTGTCTTTTGTGGAGGATTGCATGTAGGGAAATCACAGGGCCAGGGATGAGAATGTAGCTCTGCTTACACACTTTTTTTCCCTGAGAAAGTAACGGTAGTACATTTTGGCACTTGTTTAGTCTTTTGCCATTGGTACCCACGTTTTTCCTCTAGTTTGAATTCACTATATCAATTCCTCCTTCTCTGTATCTGGTATCACTAACAATGCAAGTGTTTTCCTGAAAGACCATTAAGAATAAAGACTTTGGGGGTTTCCGGTCAGAGGAATGGCGGTCTGATGTGCTTTGCAAGTGAGCAAAGCAGACGGTGGCTCTTCTTGACAGCTCGGGTGGATAAACCCACCTGACACAACCTCACACAGGTAGTGTGAGGACTAGCAAGCAATATAATCCAGGTTTGAGCAAGCTCGGTGAAGGAGAAGTCTCAGAGGAGACTTTTACAACACCTTGAGCACTGCAACCAAAGAAGATTCCTGCAAGTATCTCTAAGGAGCTGAGCCGAGCTGATTAAATCAGCATAAAATCGCCAATTCCCCTGATTCCTTAACAAAGAGGACAAAGTTTAAACGTTGGGACCACATCTGAAGCAAAGTAACAACATAAGGTAACGGAAAAAAAGTTTTTGCCTTACCATTACCGCATTTTGAAAGACGAAAAGCAGAACTGGTGAAGCAATAGACTGTTGCAGATTGGATGAGTGCAGTTTTGAAACGTTAAAAAGCTGAATTTGAACTTAAAAAGCCAAAAAACCAAGTTGTTTAACATTCCTGCGGTTAAGAAGAGTCGGGAGGGGGAGCCAAGCATCGCGAGACCAAGCTGTGAGGATTAAGACAGGAAGTGACGGCTTGGGGAGCTGACAAGAAGGGAAATGAAGAAGAACCGGAAGAGAGAAAAGGGACTGTAAAAACTGCCGGACCAAAAGGACTACAACAGGAAGTGACGTGTGGAGAGCAGATAAGTAAGCAAGAGGAAGGGACAAAAGGAAACTACGGTAAGCCAGAAGCAAGGTAAAAAGACTGTAACCTTTGACACGAACCATAGAGAAGTCGCGCCCGCCATTTTGGATTTATAAAATTTTTAAACAGTAATATCTCATAAACTATATAACCTAGAAGGCTGAAACCAATGAAATTTGACTTGGCAAGATTAGCTTGTTTGAACACACTAATTGGCATTTGATTTGGAAAACAAAACAAAATCGATCTTTTTTAAAGAGACAAGACGGACCGCGGACTAAGATCGAGAGCAGCTACATGGTCCTCTCCTACAATGGCAGCAAAAAAAGAAAAAGAACTATTAGCCGTTATGGAAGCAATGGGGGAAAAAAAGTTAGATGCTATAGGAGAGGTAAATGTTAAAATGAATGGCATAGCTGTACAAGCAGATAAAAACTTCATAGACTTAAAAGCAGAATTACAAAAGTTAACCACAAGAACACAAGACATAGAAACTAAAGTAAAAGAACTGGAAGAAAGTACTCAAAAGACAATGAAAGACAATGACAGGATGGAAAAGATGATGCATTATAAAGACATGCAAAACCATTTGAGATTTAGAGGTATTGAGGAAAAATTGAGTGAAGACATCTTTACAAGAATGCAAGAGGCATTAGCAGATTTTTTACAAGAACAGGAAGAGGTTGTCAAAGAACACATGGATCTTGTTTATAGAGTCAATTCTACATATGCAAGAGATAAAAATATACCAAGAGATGTGGTAGTTCAATTTACAATGAAAAGGACAAAAGAACAAATGTACAAGAAGTGTTTTACTGATCCTTTTGAAATAGATGGAAAGAAAATTATTGTAATGAAAGAACTGCCCAGAGCAATACTGCAAGAAAGGAAAAAATTCAAGCGTCTGACTGATAAACTGAAGGAGAAAAAAATTAGATTTCGTTGGGAAATACCTCGAGGATTAAGCTTTTACTATGGCAACACCAGAGTAGTGATTAAAAGTTCAGGAGAAATGTACGCATTTCTTGGAGAGAACAAGGAAGACCTTGGTGATATTTAAGAATATATCAAGATGGATTACAAAGTACTGACATGGAATGTAAATGGACTTAATTCACCCCAAAAACGTAGAATGGTAGGTCATTGGCTGGAGAAACAAAAATGTAGTGTAATTTGTATACAAGAAGCTCATCTTAAAAAACAAGACCACAAATATCTAATAAGGAAGAAGCTGGGAGAAGAATTTTTTTCTTTGGAAAGCAATAAAAAGAACGGTGTTGTAACATATGTTAAAAAAGATTTGGAACCTAAAGTAATATTTAAAGATAAAGAAGGAAGATATTTAGCTATTGAAGTCTCTTTACAAGGACAGAAAACTTTGATTGTGAATATTTATGCCCCCAATGGAGCCAAAGAAATTTTTTTAAAGAATTACAAGTGGAATTGGACAATGTAAACTATGATCAAATCATGATGTTGGGGGACTTTAATGGAACTGTGAATAACAAAATAGACAGGCGCTCTAAGAGAAAAGATGAGGCATTAGGGAAGCTTCCAAAAACTTTTTTGAACTGATAAAACAAGAGAAGCTGGAAGATATTTGGAGGAAGGTCAACCCACAAGGAAAAGATTTTACTTTTTATTCTAATAGACATGACTCACATTCAAGAATTGACATGATTTGGATGACTACTAATCTAAAGTTTAAGACAAGAAAAGTGGAAATTCTACCTAGAATAATTTCAGATCATAATCTTTGTTTATGGACTGCTGGGCAGGTAAAAAGACAAAGGAGATGGAGAATAAATGAGGACTTACTAGACAACCAAGAAATAGTTTAAAAATTACATGAAGAAACAGACTTATATTTCCAAGCAAATATACAGAAAGAAGTAAAAATTCAAACCGTATGAGATGCATACAAAGCAGTGATGAGAGGATTATTGATATCATTAAATGCTAAAGATAATAAAAAGAAAAGAGAACAATATGAAAATATCGTACAAGCCATTAAAACAAAAGAAGAACTGAAGAGTAGACCAGGGAGAAAGAAATTGCAAAAGGAAATCTGGATGCTACAAGATCAAGCAAAAGCTATTTTGAACCAAGAGACTTACTGGAACTTGAAAAAACTTCAACAAAAAGCATTTGAAGGTGCAAACAAACCTGGAAAATATTTAGCATGGCAATTAAAGAAAAAACGTGAAAATAAATTTATCACTAAAGTGATAAGGGACAATATTGAGATAATAGACAACAAAGGAATAAAGAGAGAATTTTTTAAATATTATGCAAAACTTTTTAAGAAGGAAAACAAAGACAGAAGAAAGATTAAAGAATACCTACAAACATTAAAGTTACCAAAACCAACAGAGAAAATTAAAGAACTATTTAACAATCCAGTATCATTACAAGAGATTAAAAATTCAATAAATGACTCAAAATTAGGAAAAGCACCTGGATCAGATGGATTTACAGTGAAGTTTTATAAAACATTACAGGAGTCGATCTCACCAGTGTTACTGCTATTAATGAACGATATAGGAGTCACAGGTGAGGTCCCAGAAACTTGGAAAGATGCAACCATCTCACTTATCCCGAAAGAAAATCAAGACTTAACTAATGTCAAGAATTATAGACCGATTTCTTTACTAAATAATGATTACAAGATTTTTGCCAAGATTATAGCTGACAGACTAAAAGAACACCTTAAAGAAACTATACAAATAGAACAAGCAGGGTTTTTACCTAATCGCCAAATAAGGGACAACCTAAGAGTAGTAGTGGATGCTATAGAATACTACGATAAACATCCTGAAAAGGAAGTGGGTTTTTTCTTTTTAGATGCGGAAAAAGCGTTCGATAATTTAAATTGGGACTTTATGTTTGAGGTTCTAGAACATCTTGAAATTGGAGACTATATGCTTAACCTCATTAAGTCAATATATAAAGAACAGAAATCCTCTTTAATAATTAACACTGAAAAGACGGACTATTTTAAAATCGAAAAAGGAACACGACAAGGATGCCCACTTTCGCCACTGCTATTTATTTGGATTCTAGAAGTTCTACTGCTAAATTTGAAGGAAGATAAAGAAATTAAAGGCTTAACAATAAAAGGTTTTTCTTTCAAATATAGAGCCTTTGCAGACGATGTGATGTTTATAGTTGAAGACCCTATGACTACATTACCATATTTGTTACAGAGAGTAAGAGAGTTTGGTGACTTGGCTGGATTCTATGTAAATAAGAACAAATTGAAAGTGATGTGTAAAAATATGTCAAATAATAAGCAAATTGAGTTACAAAATCTTATAGAATGTGAAGTGGTGAAAAAGACAAAATATCTAGGTGTGAACCTAACAATGAAAAATATTGATCTTTATAAAAATAACTATGAGAAATTATGGCAGCAAATTATGCAAGATATTAAAAAGTGGAATGTATTAAATTTGTCATTGTTGGGTAGAATTGCGGTGGTTAAGATGAATGTGTTACCACGATTAATGTTTTTGTTTCAAACTATTCCAATTGTGAAAGATGTAAAAACATTCAAATGCTGGCAGAAGGAACTGTCTAAGTTTGTGTGGGGAGGGAAAAAACCAAGAATTAAGATGAAAATAATGTGTGATGCTAAAGATAGAGGTGGGTTCCAGTTACCAAACTTAAGGCTATATCATGATGCAATATGTTTGACTTGGGTAGGGACATGGACTATGTTATAAGATAGAAAGTTATTGTCCCTGGAAGGCCATGACTAGGTTTGGGTGGCACACGTATTTGTATTATGGTAAAACAAAAATGGACAATATGTTTAAACATCATTATTTGAGAAGAACGCTAATGGATACGTGGACAAGATATAAAAACTTTTTTCCAGAAGAAATACCTATGTGGATTGTACCTGCAGAAGTTTTAAATCCATCATCACGTTACAAAGGACAAGACTGGTTGAAGTATAGAGACTTGTTAACAAGACATGGTAAAGACTTTATATTGAAGGAGCAGCATCAGATGGACTTTGACTATGGTTGGTTAAGATATAGACAAATATATGACATGTATAGAAGTGATAAAAAATCTGGTTTTAGAGAAAAGAATAATGAAATAGAACAAGTTTGGGAGGAAGGTGGGAAAAAATGATCTCTAAAATGTATAAAATTTTGTTAAAATGGTTTAACGCTGATGAAATGGTAAAAGAACAAATGGTAAAATGGGCGATAAACTTCAACAAAGACATTGAAATGGAATCTTGGGAATTTTTATGGAAAAATGCTATGAGTATATCTACATGTTATAACCTAAAAGAAAATTGTTTTAAAATGATGTACAGATGGTATATGACACCAAAAAAAATTGCAAATATTAATCAGAATATGTCTAACAAATGTTGGAAATGTAAAAAGAAAGAAGGTTCTTTCTATCATATGTGGTGGACTTGTGATAAAGCGAAGACTTATTGGTCTATAATACATGCAGAAATGGAAAATTTTTTGAACTGTACATTTAAGAAGTTGCCTGAAATGTTATTGCTTGGACTTAAGCTAGAAGAGATAAATGTAAAGAAAAGGACAATAATATGGTATATGATAACAACAGCAAGAATGGTGTATGCACAAAATTGGAAAAATGAAAAAATACCAGAAGTGTGGGAATGGTTGAAAAAATTGTTATATATGGCTGAAATGGATAAATGGACTAGAAAGTTGAATAATCTGTACTCAGAGACCTTTTTAGAAGATTGGAAGGATTTGAAAGAATATGTTGAAAAATATTGGGACATGAAAAACTACATTTATACATGGTTATAATAGCATAAAGGAATAGAATTAGAGTATATGAATGTACTAAGGATAATTAGATAATGAAGTTGTTTTTTTAGAATTATATAAGAATATAGAAAGTAAGAATTGGTATATAAGTATTTTAAAGATATATAACCGTTACCAGAAATGTAAACATAGATATAAGTATTACTATTTTGGATAAAGTGGAAAATGTGTTATGCTTCAGATGTGGTGGGAAACCGCTAATACAAGATAAAAATAAGACTATTCAAATAGAACAAAATGTTATATAATATGGAAAAAAGGATTTGTATAAGATAAATGTATTAATTTTAATGTTTTGAAAAAATAAAAATTTCTTTACAAAAAAAAAAAAAGAATAAAGACTTTGATTTGAAATACAAGACCTGACTTATTGGATCTAATCAGAAGTCTCACAGATTGTTAGTGATCTTCCAATCGGGAAGGAGTGAAACCCAGACCTGGCCATGTCGGATGATGGGTCTCTCATTCCCACCTCGACCCTCGAAACACCGGTCTTCACCGCACCTGTGGAGCCGGTGACCATGAACTATGATTCCTATGCTCCCCTCAGTCGGGGGGGGGGGGGGAGCCACAGGTGGTGCAGAACCCTTACCAAAGTATTCCTGGTCGACCTTTGGTGGGGGTACTTTGGAGTCCTGGGTCCATGACAGGAGAGGATCGCGCATGCGGTTCTCGGATGATGAAAGGGACTCCTGGAGGTTGAGTTTGGTCCCAGACAAATGTGAGACCCCTCGGCCATCGGAGAGAGGTACGGATAACCTCTGGAAGCAGATGGACTGGAGATTCAATGAGATGCACGACCAGCTGGCAGTGGAACTACGAGAGGCGCTACTCAAGATGCAACAAACCGTGCTGAAAGCAGCTGCAGAAGCGGTCCCTCCGGCTGGAGCCAGAGGGGGAGGTGGAGTGCCAGCTCAGCAGCAGGATGGCGGAGCGGGACCTGCGCAATAACCACCTGCAGGTCCCCAACAGCCATCAGCAGCACCAGCACAGCCGCCCCCATGTCTTGTGGACCGGTTATACCGGCAGCCACCCAATGATCCCTTGACAGCTACGTTTGATGGGGATCCTGATAAGCTCTGCATTTTCATCATCGAGACTGAGCAGTTTTTGGGAACTTGGGGCCACCTTTACCCTACCGAACGTGAAAGGGTTGGCTATATTGGCTCTAAGCTGCGGGACACTGCAAGTGACTGCTATGTGAGTCTGCACAACCCCCCCGGGTCCTGAATTGAGATCAGTAAATGACTTTATGTGGGCCCTCCAGCAGCACTACGAGGATCCCTTGGGGGAGGAGAAAGCCAGGAATCAGCTGCGGAAGCTGGTTCAGGGCCGATCCTCTGTAAGGGAGTACACTGCCCAATTTCGTAGAATAGCTGCAAAGGTGCAGGGCTGGGGTCAAGATCTCTTCATCGAGAAGTACCAGGAGGGGTTGAAACGTGAGATATACGAGACTGTGCTTAGAAATGATTGGCCGGGTTCGTTGGCGACTTGGATGAGAGCGGCGGCCGATGTGGAGGAGAGGTTCACACTGATTAAACTGAGTTCACCGGCCTATCACTCCCTTGCTAAGAGCACACCAAAGCCCAAATTTAAAACCGCTGTTCAAGAGCTCCGAGATGCTCAGTTCAAGCAAGGGCTATGCATGCAGTGCAAGGAGAGTGGCCACTTTGCATCTTCCTGTCCCCTGGGAGCCCCGAAAGCATTGAAGACTTCCCAGCTGACTCCTGGAGAAACACCATGACCCATGAAAGGAGCTTTAAAACTCCAGGCATTACAGCTGGAAGTGGCACCAGCAGAGAGCGAGAATTCCACGTTGGAAGCTGTGGCAGCTCAGCTGTCGGGAAACTTCCCAGACCTGCAGTAGGAGGAGCAGAGCTGCAGGTCCCCCCTCTGGCCGCGCCACCAACGGTAAGCAGTCCCAGACCTTTGCTGTATATGGTTGTGACTGTTATTGCCCCTGGAAGTGGCACCCACGTTAGGGTGCGAGCCCTTATTGACTCGGGGTGTGCTAGAGACTTGATTAGTCCTTTAGTGGTGGAGGTGTTGGGACCCAAAGTTAACACACTGTCTGAGCCTTTGCGCTTCACCCAGATGGATGGGTCTGAAATGAAAGAGGCTTGTGTAGCAGAGACTGAGCCTTTGATTTTGGGGACTGGGGATCACTGGGAGCAGAGAGCCTTTGTTATCACCCCCCATGCCCAATTCCCTATGGTATTGGGGGGTCCGTGGTTGGGAGCTCATGACCCCTATGTCAAGTGGAGTGAAGGGAAGATTACATGGGTCGATCCCAAATGTTCACAGCACAAATGGAATCCCAGCTGGGGTTCGGGACCTCCCTCCACCACCTTTGCTTGCTTGGTCTCAGAGGACTTAAACAAAATCCCTCCGGAGTACCGAGACCTGGCTGAGGTGTTCAGTGAAACAGAGGCTGATGAACTTCCCCCCCATAGACTTACTGATTGTGCTATAGAACTGTTACCTGGGGAGAAGTTACCAAAGGGAAAATTATATTCTATGAGTCCCACGGAGAGAGAGGAACTGCGGAAGTTTTTGGATAAGAACCTAGAGCGGGATTTCATTCGGCCAGCGAAATCTCCTTTTGCTGCCCCTGTTCTGTTCTGGAAAAAGGACGGTGGCTTACGACTTTGCACAGACTATAGGGGGTTGAATGCCATTTCTGCCTCCAATGCTTACCCCTTACCCCTGATCAAAGACTTGTTGGCAGAGGCGGCTAAGGGGAAGATCTTTTCTAAATTGGATTTACGAGAAGCCTATTTTCGAGTGCGCATCAAAGAGGGGGATGAATATAAGACTGCCTTTAATACTTCCCTGGGGCAATTCGAATACCTGGTTATGCCCTTTAGTTTGACTGGAGGTCTGGGAGTTTTTATGAGCCTAATTAATGAGGTGTTGCACAAGCATTTATTTAAGGGGGTGCTCTGTTATCTTGATGATATCATTGTTTATTCACAAGACAAACCTTCTCATGTTAGATTGATGAAAGAAGTGTTGTCCACCCTCATGAACCATAAACTCTTTGCCAAACTGTCAAAATGCGAGTTTCACTGCATTGAAATTGACTTCTTGGGTTACCGCATTTCCCCAAGGGGTTTAGAGATGGACCCAGCCAAGGTGGAGGCAGTAGTCACATGGGAAGCCCCCCGCACAAGCAAACAGCTACAAAGCCTATTAGGATTTTGCAACTTTTACAGAACTTTTTAAAAGGACTTTGCAACAGTCACCCTACCCTTAACTGATCTATTAAAAACAAAAGGGAAAGGACCTGAAGCCGGCAAGCCGGGTGAGCGCCTAAACTGGTCACCTGAGTGTCAAGCTGCCTTTGACAAGCTAAAAAAACTTTTTACTTCAGAACCTATCCTGGCACACCCAGATGAGACTCAGGAATTCATTGTGCATGTTGATGCTTCTGATGTGGCCATTGGGGGGGGCAATTCTGCAAAAAGGGGAGGATGGGAAACTGCACCCTTTGGCGTATGTCTCCAAAAAATTTAATGAGACTGAGAGACACTGGTCAGTGTGGGACAAAGAGGCTGCAGCCATCCGTCTTGCCTTATCTACCTGTAGGCATTGGTTAGAGGGGGCGCAGACGCCATTTGAGATTTGGACAGATCATAAAAATCTGGAGGCATTGCGGACCTGTAGAACTTTGAACACAAAACAGCTCCGGTGGGCTGATTTCTTTTCCAAATTCAATTTCAAACTGCGGCATTTTCCTGGAACATCTAACCCATTAGCAGACACGTTGTCCAGGCTTCCCCAACATGATTCCAGGAGGGAAGAAGTGTTCGATTCCATGTTTTCGCCTGAGCAACTTAGTGGGGCTGTTGTCACCAGAAGCCAAAAGCAGCCGGCCGCCACGGTTCCCTCTTCTGAGTGGATTACAAAATGCGCAATGGAATACTCTCAGCAGGATCGGGAGGAATGGAGTGGGGAGGAGGGTTTGGAACAAAAGCCTGATGGTTGCTGGTATAAGGGATCGAAATTGGTGGTGCCTAATTCTCTTAGACTGTCTGTTTTGAATACCTGCCATGAATCTAAGCTTTCTGGACACTTTGGGTATTTGAAAGCGTTGAACTTACTTCAGAGACAGTTTTGGTGGCCGCGGATGCGTAAGCATGTCTCAGACTATGTAACTTCATGCCAAACCTGTCTAATGTGCAAAAAACAAGCAGGAAAGCCTCCAGGTCTCTTACAACCCCTGCCCACCCACTCCCGACACTGGTTACAGGTCCCGGCGGGAGATCGGCATCGGCTTCTGCTCTTACAGTTCCTTCCCCCCCCCCTCCTCACCCCTCCTCCTTCGGAATGAACTCAGATTTTGCTAGACTCATGTTATCTCTGTTGCTGCTTTTGTAACCTTGGGCAACTGGGCCTCTGCTTTTCCAGGTGTCTTTTGTGGGGGATTGCATGTAGGGAAATCACAGGGCCGGGGATGAGAATGTAGCTCTGCTTACGTGCTTTTTTCCCCTGAGAAAGTAACAGTAGTACATTTTGGCGCTTGTTTAGTCTTTTTCCATTGGTACCCGTGTTTTTCCTCTAGTTTGAATTCACTATATCAATTCCTCCTTCTCTGTATCTGGTATCACTAACAACGCAAGTGTTTTCCTGAAAGACCATTAAGAATAAAGACTTTGATTTGAAATACAAGGCCTGACATATTGGATCTAATCAGAAGTCTCACACTAAGAGCCAATGAGAGATCTAGTGTCCATGGATCCACCTGTTCTGGTCCTTATGGCCTCTTATTGGCCGTGAATTTCAGACGTCAGTTTGAACATCATCATCTGAAATTCACGACCAATAAGAGAATATGTCATCATGTTGGGGCCTGCACTTCTAATTTTACTGGAAGTCACCTGGGAAGGTCAGGGGGGTGGGATTTCCTCTCTGCTGGCCAGCTGGCCAGCGGTGAGCAAAAGCCACAACAGCAGGAGTTCCCCTGCCCCCCCGAGGGACTGGGAACCCTACTGAGACAGGATGCTGGACTAGATGGACCACTAGTCTGATCCAGCAGGGCTCTTCATATGTTACCAGGGAAGGTCTCAGCCTCTGTGCCCTGTTGTTGGCTGTCTAGAGGCACTAGTTGACCACTGGGTGGGACAGGATGCTGGACTAGAGGATCACTGGTTCAATCCAGCAGGGCTCTTATCAGGGGAAAGCCTCAGACTCTATGCCCTGTTTTTGGCCATCCAGAGGCACTGGTTGGCCACTGTGTGGAAGAGGATGCTGGACTAGATGGACCACTGGTCTGATCCAGCAGGGCTTTTCTCATGTTCTAATGAAGGCCTTGGTCTCTATGCCCTGTTTTTGGCCTTCCAGAGGAACTGGCTGGCCACTGTGTGAGACATGATGCTGGACTAGATGGACCACTGGTCTCATCCAGCAGGGCTCTTCTTATGTTCTAATGAAGGCCTCAGCCTCGATGCCCTGTTGTTGGCCCTCCAAAGGAACTGGTTGGCCACTGTGTGAGACAGGATGCTGGACTAGAGAGACCCCTGGTCTGATCCTGCAGGGCTCTTCTCATGTTCTTATGAAGGCCTTCTCCTCTATGCCCTGTATATTGGCCTTCCAGAGGAACTGGTTGACCACTGTGTGGGACAAGATGCTGGACTAGATGGACCACTAGGTCTGATCCAGCAGGGCTCTTCCTATGTTCTTATGAAGGCCTCAGCCTTGATGCCCTGTTGTTGGCCCTCCAGAGGAACTGGTTGGCCACTGTGTGAGACATAGGGTTACCAGGTCCACTTACCTGGAGAGCGGGGGGGGGGGGCTCCCGACATCCTTCCAGGAGACCAGAAGTGATGTTGGGCAACTTCCAGTAAAACCAGAAGTGCAGGCCCCAACATGATGACATCACCCGGAAGTGATATTATCACATTGGGGGCATCGGGGGCGACACTCTGGTTTGGGGGCAAAACTGTGTGAGACATGATGCTGGACTAGATGGACTATTACATGTCTAAGCTGAAAAGATAACAAGCTAACTGTCAGACCCATGAGTCAATCAGTTCCCGACACCAATCATTTCAAGGAATGCAATTTATTGAGACATGGAAGAAGTTCAGGCGCACACCGTAACTTCGTTAGAATGAATTAAAAAGGCACAAAGCAAGCAATTATACTCTAAGCATAAATCATGTTAATGGCTCCAGGCCAATCAAGGCCAGGTAGGAGCCCACCAGAATAATGGACCCTAGTTCACAGGAGAAAGCTGATACCAGGGGAAAAATACATTCAAGGTCATTGTAGCAGGCTAGGATAGATAACAGGCCGGCTGGGAAGCAAAATCTAAAATTCCAAACTGCCTCCTTCTCCATGGCAACCACACCAAATAATGGTGGGGTCTGACATTCTGCCCCCCCAAAGATGTCACCCACCCAGTTTCAAAGGAAAACGTTTGTGAAAATCACATAAAAGTTTAGGAGCATGCACGTGTTCACTCCACACCCATTTGTGGTGCGAAGGGTCAAAGTCCTTCTAGCTAACTAGATAATACAGGCAGCTGCACTTCAGCTTAGAATCCAAAATCTCTTGCACTTTTTGGTGGGATTCACCATTCACTATCAGAGGTGGAGGGGCTGCTGGATGAGGTCTCCACTTGTTTGGCCCTGGGTCCCTCTTTAGCAGGCTGAAATGAAAAAAGGATGAATGAATCTAAGCGATTTAGGCAAAGCAAATTCAACAGTCACATCCTTTAGTTTTTTGACAATTGGGAACGGCCCCACGTATTTCCACCCCAGCTTCCTCCATAGCTGCAGTCCACGGAGGTTTTTTGTGGAAAGATACTCTGAGTCCCCAAGCTGTAAGTCCCATTCCAGTGCTTGCCCTCTGTCAGCATAGTTTTTTGTAATCCTGTTTGGCTTTATTCAGAGTCTTTTGGATAGTGTCCCACTGACTGGTCAGGTCTTGCCAGCAAGTCCTCAGGTCCCCCTGACCCTGGGCAGCAGTGTCCATGGTAGGGAAGGGGACCCCCTCATACCCATACAAAGCTTTACAGGGGGACATTCCTGTGGAACCATGCACTGTATTATTGTAACTGTATTTCGCCTACAGCAGGAGTTTAGCCCAGTCATCCTGTTGGTAATTAGTGAAACAGTGGAGAAACTGCTCAACCACCTGGTTCACCCTTTTGGTTTGCCCATCAGTCTCGGAGTGGTGAGCACTGCTGAGTCACCGTTCCACCCCCAGTACCTGAAGGAACACTTTCCAGAACTTGGCAATAAACAGGGATCCCCGGTCCGATATTATTTTATGAGGGATCGAATGTAATTTAACAATGTGGTGCATCGAGCTAAAATTTATAAAATTGTTTTATACTCTGTTATTAGACAGAGAATTGCAAGATGAAATAGTAAAAACATCAATGATTAGATAGGCACAAAATATAAGACACAATATCTAGTTAGACCAGTGGGACAAGGTATGGAAAACAAATATAAAATTTACAAAAGCGATCCCTTTCAAAGAAAAAAATTATAAAATGTTTTATAGATGGTATATGACACCTGAAATGTTAGTGAAATGGTACCCAAATATGTCAAATGTATGTTGGAAGTGTAAACAGAAAACAGACTCTTTTTTCATATGTGGTGGACGTGTAATGTAACTAAGAAATATTGGATATGGAACCATTAAATATTACAAGAAATTATGCATACAACTATACCATTTATACCAGAATTGTTTTTATTGAATATTATTCCAGAGACATGTAAAAAAGCAGATTCATATATGATTGTATGTGTTGTAACCATGGCTAGGATTTTATATGTAAAGTACTGGAAAAAAGAAAAGTCCCATCAAAAGAAGAAATAATTTACAAACTACTTGAAACAGCAGAAATGGATAAACTAACTTTACAATTACAAGATAAAAAAGAAGAAACCTATGTTAAAAATTGGTCAAGATTATATAAATGGTTGGAGGACTAACTTAAGAAATTTTAAGAACTGAAACCCGAGCTCGTAGGGTTAGAAACTTTAACAGATACAGGTGTAACCAGTCCAGATTCTATATAGATAGACTTAAGCAGTTAACAGAGTACAGACTCTGTATTGTTTTATCTGGTATATTTCTTCTCATTGTGTATGTTGTCTACTTTTCTTACTTGAAAATAATAAAATCTTTATTTAAAAAAAACACCAATGTGGTGCATAAATAGTTTGGCCTATGCCTTGGCAGAAGAAAGCTACTTACAAGGAATGAAATGAGCCTGCTTGGACAATTTGTCCACTATCACCCATATGACAGTTTTCCCCTTACTGGGTGGCAGATCAGTGATGAAATCCATAGAAATTATCTCCCACAATCTGCAGGGTGTCTCTAAGGGTTGCAAGGTCCCGAGTGGCTTTCCAGGTCTCCATTTAGCCATCAGGCAAGGTTGGCAAGCCCCCAAATATTGGGAGACATTCCCCCTCATGTGCGGCCACTAGAATTGTCGTTTTAAGAGGCTGAGAGTTTTTAGGAACCCAAAATGTCCAGCTAGCTTAGACTCATGACTAAAGTGTAAAACCTCTCCCCGGAGGCTCCAGGGTACACACATACGATCATCTTTGAACCACCATCCATTTTCCTTTTGTGTGAGGGAGGGTTCTGTTGCCATTTCCTCCCTGTCATCATCCATGAGGGCAGCTTTGATTTTTGCTAGCTAGGGCTCTGAATCTGAGGCAGGGTTCATTTTTGCTCAGCTCTGCATCACCATGGCCCCACCCAACTGGGAGGGGGTAAACATGGAGTCCACCACCTCCTCCCTCTGACTGGCATGTTGGCAGGACAGGGCATCAGGCAGAAAACTGGACTTCCCTGGGAGGTATTGAAGGGAGAATCAAAACTTAGAAAAGAACTCTGCCCACCTCAGCTGCTTAGCATTGAGGTGCTGTGGGGCATGTAGCGCTTCAAGGTTTTTATTATCAGTCCAGACCTCAAAAGGCACCCGTGCCCCCTCCAGCCAATGCTGCCAGGTGGTCAATGATAGTTTGATGGCAGCTGCCTTCTTGTCCCAAACTGCCCAATTCCACTTAGTGGAGTTGAACTTTTTAGAAACGTAAGCTAGGGGATGGAGTTTCCCATCCTCCCCCCTCTGCAGGATAGCCCCCCCCATGGCTACATCGGATGCATCCACTTGGATTACAAAAGCTTTATTTTCATCAGGATGGTGTAAAATGGGCTCAGAAATAAACAGTTCCTTCAGGCTCTCAAAAGCCTGCTTTCATTCCTCAGTCCATGCCAGCTTAGCCCCGGGGTTTACACTCTCTTGGCCTTTCCCTTTTGTTTTAAGAAGGTCCGTTAAGAGAAGGCTGACTTGCACAAAGTTGGGGATGAAGGGGCAGTAGAAATTATTGAACCTCAGGAATGATTTGAGCTGTCTCCAGGTGTGGGGAGCCTCCCATCCCAGGACATCCTTCACCTTGTTCAAGTCCATCCCCCAGTCCCTTCCCTGAGATGCAGTAGCCCAGAAAGTCCACTTCCTCCTTATGGAATTCACACTTAGACAGCTTAGCAAAAAGCTTGTGCTTGTAAAATGTCTTTAGGGCTTCCCTCACCAAAGTCAAATGGGAGTCCTTATCTTCCAAATAGATCAAGATATCATCCAGATAAACCCAAAACCCCTTGAATAAATGCTTGTGCAACCCTTCATTGATCAGGTTCATGAAAACACAGGGGCCCCAGCCAATCCAAACGGCATTACTAAATACTCAAACTGTCCTAATGGGGTGTTGAATGCCATTTTATGT
The DNA here is from genome assembly GCA_029233225.1 of Lepidodactylus listeri. Taxonomy (NCBI): domain Eukaryota; kingdom Metazoa; phylum Chordata; class Lepidosauria; order Squamata; family Gekkonidae; genus Lepidodactylus; species Lepidodactylus listeri. Next base: position 95,378,312 of record JARCFY010000012.1, read on the forward strand.
TCATCTTCCTCTCGGATATGCACTGAGAAGTAAGTATCCCTCAAGTCCAACTTAGACCCACATCTGGGTACCTAACTCGGGATTCACAACAGACACAGTCACAAAAAAGAGAGGGATGGTGCTCACCGGTTGTGGCGCTGGTGACTTTCAGACCTGCTGGATTGTGCCCTTCACAGCAGGTCCCAGTCTTTTCCCTGTGGTTGACAGGTGTCTTCTCCACTGGAGGAGGCTCCATCTGGATCTGCGTTCAGCTGCAGAGCCCGTGGTTGCTTGGGGCACACTCCCCTGGACTTGGGCTGACTCTCTTGGCTGTGCCGCTCCAGGGCTTTCACGTCTTGAGGGGTGAGGTCGGTGGGGCAGTTGGCTGAGAAGTGACCATGCTCCCCACAGTGGAGACAAGCCTTGCTTCATCTGCTGGTCTTGCATGGAGTCTCGTATCTTGGGATGCTGGCTTTTCACCTCAGCCACCAGAGTCTTGGCTGCAGGTCCAGATCGGTGCAGTTCTTGGCTTTGCTTGCTTCTTGAATCCACCCTCCTAGGGTGAGGGGATTCTCTGCACTCAGGACCTTTTCTCTGCACTCAGGACCTTTTTCAGGACAGCATGGTTTAATCCCGTTCGAAACAGCTTTATGAATATCTCTTCGGGCCATCCTTGCACTTTAGCAAGAGTCCAAGAGAGTTCAAACTACAAACAAAGGGTCTTAAACAAGAACTTCTTTTATTTGACAGTGGATCAACTGGTTCACACTCCTTGAGTCAGTAATGGGGGGTAGAGGGGTGGATAAGTACAGATGCAGTGTATTCAAACCATGTTGTGATCAAAGAACCCCCCAATCAACATTCAGAGAAAAAGGCGCCCAAATACATTTGGCCCGTTGGTTCCCAGACAGTAAAGCGGGAAGGAAAGCGGTTTGCACCTGTAGAAGAAACTTAATTAGCAACAAAGTCTGTGAGAAGCTCTACCCAAGGTTACAGATAAGCGAGGCAAAAGTGAGGGAGAGGAATACATTCCAAAGGCGGGGGGGAAGATGCCCTCAGTCTCCAGTGGCACACCCAACTCCCGACTGGGAAATGACAGTCACACTGACATACTGCCCTCCCAAAAAACCCCTTTAACCCCCAGGTTTTAATGAGTACAACTTATGGAAGGCACGAATCTTAGCAGGAGCATTTACATGCACAGAATCTATCCATTCATTATGCTCAGGACCAAAACCCCACCACCTAATCAGATAGAAAAGGCGGCCTCTTTTCAATTTAGAATCAAGAATTTGGTCCACATCAAAATGCAGTTCACCCCCCCCCCCCCTTCATCAGAGGAGGAGGAGCTGGCCGAAGGGGTCTCCACGCATTCGGCCAAGGATCTTTTTTCAGGAGGCTGAAATGGAAATCTGGATGAACATTTTTTAGGGATTTAGGCAAGTCAAGTTCAAATGTCACTGCATTGATTTTTCTCATTTATTTCCCACATATTTCCATCCCAATTTTCTGCTGGGTTGGAGACCTTTGATGTTCCTCGTAGATACATACACAGAGTCACTGGGTTCCAATGCCCATCCCAGACCCCTCCCCTTGTCCGCATATTTTTTGTAATCCTTTTTAGCTGCTTCCAAAGTCTTAGCAATTAGTGGCCACGAATCACGCAAAGAATTCCACCAGTCACCAAGGTGGCTAGAGCTCAAAGGAGCGGACTCCAAGGAGGGCAACGGGATGCACCGCGTTATTATAACTATATTCAGCAAATGGCAACAACTCCACCCAGTCATCTTGTTGATAGTGTAGCAATGCAAAAATTGCTCCAGGACCTGATTCACATGTTCCGTTTGGCCATAGGTCTATGGATGGTAAGCAGTACTTAGGGTGGGTTCAACCCCAAGGATCTCCAGGAGCTCCCTCCAGAAGTTGGTAATGAATTGAGTTCCACAGTCAGATACCACCATCCGCGGGATGGGATGGAATGGAGCTTAATGATATTAGACATGAAAGCCTTGGCAAGGGCTTTAGCTGTAGGCAGTTGTTTAAATGGGACAAAATGTGCTTGCTTAGAGAATGTGTCCACCACCACCCAGATGACACTTTTTCCTTTACTGGATGGAAGATCAGTTATAAAGTCCATAAATATATCTTCCCAGGGCCGAGTTGGGGTTTCTAGTGGTTGTAACAGTCCAGGGGTCCCCCCCCAGCGTTTATACATTAAACATGTTTGGCAGGCTGAGATGTAATTCGATACATCCTGTCTCATGCGCAGCCACCAGAACTATCTCTGTAACAAGTTCAAAGTCTTAAGATAACCAAAGTGGCCTGACAGTTCTGATTTGTGAGCTGTGTGCATAACTTCACCCCAGAGTGTTTTTGGCACCACTAATTTTTTGTCTCGGAACCAGCAGCCATCTGGACCCTGGGTAACTTGCTCTTGACCCTGCCAGTCCTTTAATTCTGAAGGGTCATAAGCCTTGGCACATCTGGAAGTCCAGACTACTGGTGTAGACATCACTTTCTTACTTGCTTGGATTTTGGTGCCCCCCCCAAGTTGTTCTGGCGTGAACATAGAATCTATAACTGGATCCCTCTTACAGTCATGTTGGGGCAGGCAGGAAAGAGCATCGGCCAGTGAATTAGCTTTCCTGGGGAAATGGCATAACGTAAAGTTAAACTTTGAGGAAAAATCAGCCTAGCACAACTGCTTAGCATTTAAGGTGTGCTGCATTCTGAGTGCCTCGAGGTTCTTGTGATCAGTCCATGCTTCAAAAGGCACCCGACCCCCCTCCAACCAATGTCTCCAAGTGGTGAGGGCTAAGCGGATAGTCCTCTTCGTCCCACACAGCCCAGTTTTTTCCCTGTGTCTCCAAATTTTTTGGACACATATGCCAAGGGGTGTAGTTTGCCATCAGGACCCTCTTGCAAGATTGCCCCCCATGGCCACATCCAATGCATCTACTTGTACAATAAAACTTTTATTTTCATCTGGATGCGCCAAGGTGAGTTCAGAGGTAAATAAAGTCTTTAGCGCTTCAAAAGCAGCTTGGCATTCAGGAGTCCGCTGCAGGTGGGCCCCCGGTTTGGCCACATCCACCCCCTTCCCCTTAGTTTTGAGCAAGTCTGTGAGGGGCAAACTGTACTTTGCGAAGTTGTTGATGAATGAGCGATAAAAGTTCACGAATCTGAGAAAATTTTGCAATTGGTGGTGGGTTTGAGGCACCCCTGACTCCTTTACTGCTGTCACTTTAGAGGGGTCCATCTCTAATCCTCTGGGAAAAATGTGGTAGCCAAGGAAATCAATCTCCCTCTTGTGGAAATTGCATTTGGACAACTTAACGAAAAGTTTATTGTCCTTCAAGGTGGCTAGTACCTCCCAGACCAATTTAATATGCGACTTCTCATCGGGGGAATACAATAAGATGTCATCTAATAGCAAAGCACCCCCTTGAATAAATATTTGTGTAGGACCTCATTAATTAAGTTCATCAAAAATGCCAGGGGCACCTTGAAGTCTGAACGGCATGACTAAATACTTGAATTGCCCCAGAGGGGTATTAAATTCCGTCTTGTATTCATCCCCCTCCCAAATGCGCACCTGAAAGTAAGTGTCCCAGAGGTCCAATTTAGAGAATGTTTTACCCTTCGATGTCTCTGTTAAGAGGTCTTTTATCAGGGGCAATGGGTAGGCATTTGAGGCAGAAGCTCTACCCAAGGTTACAGATAAGCGAGGCGAAAGCGAGGGAGAGGAATACATTCCAAAGGTGGGGGGAAGATGCACTCAGTCTCCAGTGGCACATCCCACCTCCTGACCGGGAAATGACAGTCCCACTGACACGTACATTTTAAACTTATCTGAGTACTCCCTTACTGATCAGTTCGCTTGACAGAGGGCCTGCAGCTGATTCCGCCCCTTCTCCATCTCTAAGGGATCCTCATATTGCCATCGTAGGGCCCACATAAACATGGTTATGTTGCAGAACTCTGGTCCTCTAATGTTGTGGAGCCTGATGTACCAATCCACAGCACGGTCTCGTGCGACTCGATACAGTCCACTTGGTGCTCATCAGAGGCAAACATGGGACCCCAGTCCCTCAGGAACTTCTGTACTTGTAGAAGGAAGAATGCAAGTTTCTCAGGGTTCCCATCGAAGGTAGCATCCAAGAGTTCCTGATGGCAGTCCAGCCCAGGCACAGGCATGGATGGGGCTGGTGGGGCCACTGGCCCCCCAAGTGGTGGCTGCACCAGAACCGGAGGCTGCACCAGAACCTGTGCTGGTGGCACCTGGGCAGGGACAACAGGCTGTTGTTGCTCACAGTCCAGTCTTCCTTCTCCATCCAGTAGCAAACCTCGCAGCTCATGTTGCATGGCCGTGCCAATGAGTCAGGGCAGGTAAAGCATCATGTCCTGCATCTCACGACAAAGTTCATTTATCTCAGCTTGAAACTCCCTCCACATCCAGTTGTGAGACTGTCCCAATAGATATAGCCCACAACAGGTCTCCTTAAACAGATAGTCCTTTATTTGTAGAAAAGATCATGTTGGTCAGACACTTCTTCTGTTAGTAATGCTTAAGCTTTGCTTAAGCTTTGCTTAAGTTTTCATACTGGATATGAAATATGGCCCAACTACCAATCAATACAGAGAATTCTTGGCGCCCAATTATACTGGCCCAATGTTCCCAAGGAAAGGGTGGCAAAATGAGTTCTCAGGGAGAAATACTGTTGAACATTTTGGGAGAACAGTTCCCAGAGAAATTAAGAAAATAGAATACATAACACCTGTGGTTCTTGTAACACATAACAGGAGGCACTTCCTTTCAAGTTCGTTAGCTGAGGAAAGCAAAGCAAAGCAAAGTGAGCGAGGCGAAGCGAAGCAAGGTGTGCATTCCAGTGGTGGGGGTCAGGTCCCCGATGCTATCTCCTGGCCGGGACCTATAAGTATGGAGTAAAACATTCAGACCCAAAACAATGCAAGTTAAACAAAAAGCCAGATGTAACATTGTAATATTGGTGCAGTCACCCCAGTCTATGGCAGTTCACTGACACCAGTCCAGGTCGGCCTCCTCAGGCATGGGAAAGCAGCCATAGCCCTCAGGGTGGGTACTTCTATGCTGCCATCCATAATTCACCAACCAAGGGTCAGGAGTGACAGCCCAGCTTTCCTCCGTCCAGGTGGGGAAATGGGCCCATGATTCAGTGTCCTGGTCTCCACGGCTCTGTGCCCATCATGGGAGCCGTGGAAGTAGTTGCTGTTGTAGTCACTACCATCCCCCCCCACATCCCCATGGCAACCAAGCCCGCGAAGACGGGTGGAGTTGACAACTGGTCTGATTCAGCGGGGCTCTTCTGATGTCCTTATCGGGGGAAGGCCTCGACCTCTATGCCCTGTTGTTGGTCCTGCAGAGAACCTGGTCGGCCACTGTGTGAGACAGGATGCTGGACTAGATGGACCACTGGTCTGATCCAGCAGGACTCTTCTGATGTCCTTATCAGGGGAAGGCCTCAGCCTTTATGCCCTGTTGTTGGTCCTCCAGAGGAACTACTTAGCCACTGTGTGAGACAGGATGCTGGATCAAATGGAGCATTCGTCTGATCCAGCAGGACTCTTCTGATGTCCTTATCATGGGAAGGCCTCGACCTCTATGCCCTGTTGTTGGTCCTGCAGAGAACCTGGTCAGCCACTGTGTGAGACAGGATGCTGGACTAGATGGACCACTGGTCTGATCCAGCAGGACTCTTCTGATGTCCTTATCGGGGGAAGGCCTCGACTCTATGCCCTGTTGTTGGTCCTGCAGAGAACCTGGTCGGCCACTGTGTGAGACAGGATGCTGGACTAGATGGACCACTGGTCTGATCCAGCAGGACTCTTCTGATGTCCTTATCAGGGGAAGGCCTCAGCCTTTATGCCCTGTTGTTGGTCCTCCAGAGGAACTAGTTAGCCACTGTGTGAGACAGGATGCTGGATCAAATGGAGCATTGGTCTGATCCAGCAGGACTCTTCTGATGTCCTTATCATGGGAAGGCCTCGACCTCTATGCCCTGTTGTTGGTCCTGCAAAGAACCTGGTCGGCCACTGTGTGAGACAGGATGCTGGACTAGATGGACCACTGGTCTGATCCAGCAGGACTCTTCTGATGTCCTTATCATGGGAAGGCCTCGACCTCTATGCCCTGTTGTTGGTTCTGCAGAGAACCTGGTCGGCCACTGTGTGAGACAGGATGCTGGACTAGATGGACCACTGGTCTGATCCAGCAGGACTCTTCTGATGTCCTTATCAGGGGAAGGCCTTTGCCTTTATGCCCTGTAGTTGGTCTTCCAGAGAAACTGGTTGGCCACTGTTTGAGATACGATGCTGGACTAGATGGACCCTCATTGGTCTGATCCAGCTGGGCTCTAGTTCTGCTCTTCCGTTCTTCAGAGGGTGTATTGAAACAGAAAAAAAAATGGGTGGAGGATTTTAAATGAAGGATCCCTGACACTTAAGAGGGGGTGTTCAGAGCCTTATCTGATTTTAATATGTGGCTTCAGAGATAATTGCAAAATGGAAAGGCTGCTATTTTTAATCCTTCCATTTGCACCAGAGAAGTCCCTCAAGAACGAGAGGGTGTTTTTTCTCATTATGAAAGAGAAATTGATCCCAGCTTTATTAACAATATCAAGCGCTTGGCGCCACTTCTTCGCTTCCTGAAATCCGCATCGGCCTCACAAATCGGCAGTTAAAACATGATTTGGAATGCAATATTCTTTGAATGACAGGAGTGTAGGGGTGTTGCTCTCCAGGTTTGTGAGGGGGTCAACTGATGCTCTGGTTTGTCCTGGTTTTCAAGATGGATGCAGAGGGAAGTGTGAGATTGGCTTCTACCAGTGAATAGAACAGGATGCCACCATTTTGATTGTGGGATTGCTCAGTGATAAGAGGAAAAAGTAAGGACTGCAGTAACTTTAAAAAGCACCTGTGGTATATTTCAACACTCCTCTTTCAAAGTGCTCCACCTCTGCAATAGGGTTGCCAGCCTCCAGGTGGTGTCTGGAGATCTCTTGCTATTACAACTGATCTCCAGACAAGAGAGATCAGTTCCCCTAAAGGAAATTACTGCTGTGAGGGGTGAACTCTGTGGCACTGTAACCTGCTGAGGCCCCTCCCCTCCCCAAACCCTGCCCTCCCCAGGCTCCCCCCTCAAATCTCCAGTTATTTCCCCACCCAGAGCTGGCAGCCCTACTCTCCAGTCAAGATTCGGGTTCAGAAACAGCAGACAAGGTGGTAAAACCGATTGCCACACACAGATCAGGAATACATCAACGTTCTCTGTATCCCTAGGCAGTGAGCCCTATCTGCAGTGAGCCCTATCTGCAGGCTGTGCCAGCTGGGGCTAGGAGTAAGGAGCTGAGCTGAGCCCCAACCTCCTAGGGGTGAATGTCAGTCCCGCTTTTTAAGGCCAAACCCGGAGTTCAGTCACTTGGCAAATTGCTTTGCACAGTCATTTTTCATTTAATTAAGGGACTGTCTCCAAAGAACAGAGAGAAGCCGGGAATCATGTATTCTAATCATAGAAGGGTTTTGTTCCGACCAGGGAGGGAAGGACTACCCTTCAAAAGCCCTCGCACAGCAAGCCCAATCCGAGACTCGCCAACGCAAGGGCACAGATCTGCTGCTGTTTCCCCAACTCCTTCCCCTTTCCCCTTCCAATGCACAGCTTCCCTGTGGCTTTCGTAGCCTGCAGCTGTGGCCATCGGTGCTGTGGGTGAGATGGACCTCAGACTGATTCAATATGCCCATGTTTACCTTTCGCATTTGAAATCGTTGCCTCTTTGCTCCTGATCCAAACTAGCTCCATGGCAGACACAGAACTCTGTGCCTTTTCTACGGATTGTCCCTAGGGTTGCCGAACTGATCTCCAGACTACAGTGATCAGTTTCCCTGGAGTAAATGGTGCACTCGGTGGTACTATTACATACTGATGGCACATGGTCTCTGACAAGGCAGTTTTACTTGCACTTTTCAGACCTAAACTGGAAGGTACATATGGGTACTGATATTATTTCCAGTATATACAACTACTTCTGACACATGGCCAGGTATATTCAGTTCCATATTGGATTTAATTCCATATTAGAATGTTCCATTTTTGGTCCTATATTATTTATTGTTTATTGCCTTACATGTGTTACAGGGACTCTGTTGCTAGGTGTAATTTGTACTATTTGACCTCTGAAGAAGGCTCTTGTGAGCCAAAATGCATCAGGTCATATGCTGTTCTTTTTGGGGTATTTGTATCTTTGAACATCTTATGAGGCTCTATTTGGGCCCCAACAAAGTTTTTACATGTCTTTGAAATAAACACTCTTTTGTCTATACTTACTTATGTTTTTAACTTTGGGCCCTTATAAGTTTTTTAAACTTCCTTTGGTGGTTTTTGCTTGGTTGGTTTAGATTCCCCCCCCCCTTTTTTGGGGGGTGCACTCTGTGGTATCACATCTCTGCTGAGCTCCCACCCAAATGCCACCCACCACAGGCTCCAACCCCCACCCTCACCAGGCTCCAACCCCCCCCCCCAAATCTTCAGGAATTTCCAGTTCAGCTGGCAACCCTATGGCTCCTGATCTCCATGAGGGCAACAAGTTCTACCTGTCTTTCTGAGTCAGCTAGCTGGTTAGAAAGCCTGTTTCACCTTTCCTACAACAGCATGGCTTCCTTTATCAAGAAAAGAATATCCCCTCCTTTCTTAAAGGAATAAGCTAGCATTTCATTTCCACCGGTCTCCACCATTCTCCTTATGCCTTTTCAAGGGACCATATCAGGACCATACCAGGTTGCCAGTGCTCCCTCTAAGCTGTGGAGTCTTGTGAGCAAAAATTCTACTTTGTGAACTACTGGCATTAAAGTTGTGAGCAAGTGATTTGGCTACCACATAAATTAGTTTGCTCTGGAGCCATCCTTCCTGAACTAAAACAAAAATGTGTGAGCCAGAGGCTAAAAAACTGAGCCAGCTTACACTAGCTCAGCTTAGAGGGAACACTGGAGGTTGCCATCCTCAGGAAGTGCAGTTTACAGGGCATCTCGGCACTACAAACTTTAACCGGGTTGAGAGAAGAATTCCAGAAGGGCACACATATTAGTCTGTTGCAACCAAATTTAAACAGGAGTTTTGTAGCATCTTAAAGACTAACATAATTTTATTCCAGTGTAATGCCATCAAAACCAAGACAGGAAGTTTTCACAGGATTGAGCCAACTGAAAAAGTGTGCTGTGAGTCACTAAAGCTTGGAGGTGGAAAATGCCGTCAAGTTGCCCAGTGGGGTTTTCAAGGCAAGAGACATTCAAAGGTGATTTGCCATTGTCTGGTTCCATGTAAAAACTCTCGACTTCTTTGGTGGTCTTCCATTGACTCCGAGTACTAACCGAGGCCAACCCTGCGTAGCTTCCAAAATCTGATTTGAACAACCTAGCCTGGGCCATCGAGGTTGGGGGCTTATATTTGAATAAAATGTTGTTACTTTTCAAGGTGCTACAAAACTGCTTGTTCTGGGTCTGAGAGAAGTTTAACTGTGATGGTTTCTCCCAAAGAAACATTAATTACCAATGAAGACTCCTCGTTGTGTTCCCAATAGCAACCTATGGCTCTGAAAGTTGGACCATGTAGAAGCAAGACAGGAGGAAAACCGACTCATTTCAGCTGTGGTGGTGGAAAAGGCCCCTGCACATTCCTTGGACAGCAAAAGTGACAAACAAGCAAGTATTGGAGCGCATAAAACCAGACATGCCACTGGAAAGGGGGGAAAATCACAAAACTGTGACTGACTTATTTCGGCCATGCCATGCAAAAGAACTCACTAGAAAAAGCAGTTATGCTGGGATTGGTTAGCGGCAAAAGGAAACCTGGCTGCCAAAGAATATGGTGGCTAGACACCATGAAGGTCTACCCCAGCCTGAGCAGGGAACGACTCAAAGAAACAGTAGAAGATTGGAAAATGTGGAGAGAGCTGGCCCATGGAATCGTCAAGAGTTGGACACTAGTTACTGGGGAATCTTTGTAGGGAGACTACAGATTTAAGCTCACAGTCCCAGGTGCATAATTCTGGTTTAATAGGATTCGTCACCTGGTTAAGAGGTCTGATTTCCTCACCTCTTGGAAATTACAGCATTGTGAACAAACTGAGATGATGCCGTTAACAGATTCCCAGCCTATCGGAGAACCACAGTTCTCACTAGAAGCTGGGATCATTCATCACTTTCTAAAATTAATTAATTCAATTAATTTTATTTTTAAAAATATGTTCTTGTAAAATTGGCTTTGAACCCAGGAAACATAGTATATACATTTTAAAATAAACAAAATATACATGAATGAATGTGTCATGTGGATATTCCCTGAGAAGGCATTTTTTCCCCTTCAAGCTTTATAGCAATTCTCATCCTTCTACTGCCTTGTCCAGTCATTTCCCCCACATATTTGAACTTTTGCTTTCTTGATCTTCTTCTCTATATATTGATGGTGAAAAGTGCCCTCAAGTTGCAGTTCACCTATTGTGGCCCTGTAGGGTTTTCGAAGCAGGAGACTTTCAGAGGCAGTTGGCCATTGCCTGCCTCTGTGTAGTGACCCTGGACTTCCTTGGTGGTCTCCCTCCCATCCAAGTACTAACCAGGGCTGAACCTGTGTAGTGTATGCAATGGCGCCGGCCACGTGGCCACCGCCACGCACATGGCCAGGCTAGTGCTGGAGCGTTGGTCTGGTGAGCAATAGCCTGCCCTGATCGTAATGTTCCCCAATAAGATGTAGGGGATTGTAAAAGGGTCCTATAACCTGCAATGGCAGGAAAATAAACCTATCTCGCACATGACCCCTGGGCGAGGTCAGGGGTGTGGCTTTACTGTGTATTTAAACAAGCCTCCCGACCTCCGTTTTCCATGCTCCATCTGAACTTCAAATAAACCATGCTTGTGTCAGTTGACACTGCCACAATCCAGGGTGGGAGTTGGGATTTACACAGTAAGGCGAGCCAGCTCCCTCCCCCCGTCAGAATGTATTCCTCTTCCCGGCTTCCACAGCTTCAGCACCCTGCTATCTCTGTCCTTGGGTTGCTTGCTACTTCACACAGACTTGTTTTGACTCACATATTGTTTCCTACAGGTGCAAACCAATTTTCCTTTCCCGCTTTTAGTCTGGGAAGAAAACTAAGTAACCTTGTTCCTTGCCACTGATTGGGGATTTTATGTATGACAGTATGACTTGATTTTCCTATAATTGCACTAACACAATTCCTCCACCCCATTACTAACTCAACATGTGTACCCCGAAGATAACCCCACAATAAAGAAGATCTTGTTTAAGAACCCTTTGATTGGTGTGGTTGCATCCCGGGTAGTCTCACAGCTTGCTGATTTCACCAAGAAGCGTCTCTGATTCCAGTACTTTTTACTGGTGACAAGGATGGGATTCCGATGAGTGACTCTCCAGCCTACTCGCATTGGGCTCCACTCCGTCAGCGACCGGCATGGCTCAGCTCCAATGCCACACAGCATTGCCCACTGCTCCAGAGGACAATGCCCATTGCCTCACTGAACCATGAGTCACAATGGCTGACACTCTGGGACAGATCGCCTCTTTCAACCCATCCAGGCCCGAGCTCTGGGAAGCCTGGGCTGCCCAACTCGGGTTCTTCTTTGAAGTACGGGGGGGTTATGGATGCTGGTAAGCACAAAGCATGGCTACTGAGTACATGTGGAAATGACACTCTACACTTGGTATGCAGCCTCATCACACCCTGCACCCTTACTGAGGCCTCCTATGAGGAAATCCTCCAGGTGATGAATAATTACTTCATGCCCAAACCATCCATGCTAACAATGCAGATGGATTTTGTGAGACTTCTGAGTAGAGTCAATAAGCCAGGCCTTTGGTAAAAGCAAAAGTCCTTTTTATTCTTAAAGATTCTTCAGGTACTCAATGTTTGTCAGTGATGTTATGTTCCCACCAAAAAGGCGCCGTTATGTTCCCACCAACCGTTATGTTCCCACCAAAAAGGCGCAAAAGCACTAATAACCCCCCCCATGCCCCTTTGTGAACTCTACTTGCATTTCACAGGCCAGACACCTGGCCTAAATCAGTCCAGAGAACCTTCAAGGTTACAAAAGCAAGATTAGCACTCGAGACGCCGGACTGGCAAAGGGAGGTGACCCGGAGAGAGATTAGACGGAATGTTTATATGACGTGGGAGCACAAGGCAAGCCATCCTCCCAGAGGGAAAGAAAGACACATAGTATGCAGGACGGCAATAAACTCAAGGCTAGCAGTAAATTACTGATAGACACCCAGACAACAAAGAATGAATGGCAAAGGATCTGACATCCTGCCCTCCTCAAGACCCTTCTCCCCCGGGTTTATCAGGGAAACGTTTGTGGAATGCACGAATTAATTTGGGAGCATGGACATTGTCAGCTGCAACCCACTCATTTTGTTCAGGCCCAAAATCCACCCACCGTACAAGGTAAAACAATTGATTCCGTTTAACTTTAGAGTCCAATATTTCAGAAATTTCAAAATGCTGTTCCCCCTCCTTCATCAGAGGAGGAGGAGGATCCGGTCTCCATACGTTCGGCCCAGGATTCTTCTTCAGCAAGCTGTAATGGAAAACAGGCTGTACAGAACTTAATGACTTAGGTAGTTCTAATTCAAACAACACAGAAGATATTTTCTGGAGCACCTTATAGGGACCCACAAACTTCCAACCCAGCTTCCTGCTGGGTTGAAGACCCTGGATGTTTTTTGTAGACAAATATACTGAGTCACCAGGCTGCAAGTCCCACCCCTCAGCCCGTCCTCGGTCTGCATACTTCTTATAGTCAGCTTTTGCTCTGTCCAAATCAGGGGCCAGGAATCTTGTAAGGTAGTCCACCATTGAGAAAGTTCAGACTGCTGGGCCGGTCCAGGGGAAGGCAAGGAGGGAAGAGGGTTCCCCTCGAACCCCCCTGCTGCCATAAATGGAGAAACACCTGTGGATGAATGCACCGCATTGTTGTAACTATACTCTGCAAAAGGGAGGAGTTCTATCCAATTATCTTGATGATAGTTGGTGTAACAATGAAGAAACTGTTCCAATATTTGATTAATTCGCTCGGATTGGCCATCCTTCTCTGGATGATAACCCAAACTTAAAGCAGGTTCTATGTCCATCACCTGGAGAAGCTCCTGCCAGAAGGTGGCAACGAACTGGCTTCCCCTATCAGAAATCACGCGTTTAGGGAAAGTGTGGAGCCTGACCACGTGATTAAAAAAAACTTTGGCTAATCCCTTAGCAGTAGGCAATTTTTTGAAAGGAATGAAGTGTGCCTGTTTGGAAAATAAATCCACCACCACCCAGATGACCGTTTTCCCTTTACTGGGGGGTAAATTTGTGATGAAGTCCATTGATATGTCTTCCCAGGGTCTGGAGGGTGTGGGCAGAGGATGCAGAAGTCCCGGGGGTTTCCCACCCCGCTTTTTGCACATTAAGCATACTTGACATGAAGTGACATAGTCAGACATGTCCTTACGCATGCGCGGCCACCAGAACTGTCTTTGGACTAAATTCAAAGTTTTTAAGAATCCAAAGTGGCCCAACAGCTTAGATTCATGACAAGCCAACAGTATTTCTCGGCGAAGCGACTTAGGCACAATTAATTTCGAGCCATGATACCAACAGCCATCAGCTCGCTTCTCAACCTCACTTTCAGTTTCCCAGTCCTTCACCTCTTCCTCTGAATACTCCAGAGCACATTTTGTAATCCACTGTGAGGGGGACACCGCCGTCTTACTTTGACTACGGGTAGTCACTGCCCCCCCAATTGCTGTGGAGAAAACATGGAATCAAACACCTCATCCCTTCGAGACTCGTGTTGGGGTAATCTTGACAAGGCATCAGCTAAGGAATTCGCCTTGCCAGGGAAATGCTTTAGCACAAAGTTAAACTTGGAGAAGAAATCAGCCCACTGGAGTTGCTTTACATTAAGTGATCTCCGGATGCACAAAGTTTCTAGGTTTTTGTGATCAGTCCAAATCTCGAACGGCTTTTGCGCCCCTTCTAGCCAATGCCTCCAGGTGGATAGAGCTAGCCGGACAGCCGCAGCTTCCTTGTCCCACACCGACCAATGTCTCTCAGTTTCAGAGAATTTTTTGGAAATGTAAGCTAGGGGATGTAAGGCATTGTCATCCCCCTTTTGTAGGATGGCACCCCCCATAGCTACATCCGAAGCATCTACATGAATTATAAACTCTTTAGTTTCATCCAGATGTGCTAAAATTGGTTCTGAGGTGAATAGCCTTTTCAAGGCATCAAATGCTCTTTGACACTCCTCAGTCCAACACAGTCTCTCCCCAGGCTTCCCTGCCTCGGGTCCCTTCCCCTTAGTTTGTAAAAGTTCAGTGAGGGGTAGGGTGATAGTGGCAAAGTCCTTGAGGAAGGTTCTATAGAAGTTACAAAATCCTAACAGGCTTTGCAGTTGTTTCCGGGTGCGAGGGGCTTCCCATTGCACCACTGCTTCAACCTTAGCCGGGTCCATCTCCAGCCCCTGCTGTGAGATTTGATAGCCCAAGAAGTCAATCTCAGTGCAGTGGAATTCACACTTGGAGAGCTTAGCGTACAGCCGATGCTCCAGCAATGTTGCCAGCACCTCCCACACTAATTTTACATGCGACTGCTTATCAGGGGAATAGATCAAGATATCATCTAAGTAACACAGCACCCCCTTGAAAAGGTGTTTGTGTAGCACCTCATTAATCAAACTCATAAAAAGTCCAGGAGTGCCAGCCAATTCGAACGGCATAACCAAGTATTCAAATTGGCCAAGGGGTGTATTAAAGGCAGTCTTATATTCATCCCCTTCCCTTATGCGCACTCAAAAATAGGCATCTCGTAAATCCAACTTAGAGAAAATTTTCCCCTTTGCCACTTCAGCTAGTAAGTCTTTGATCAAAGGCAGGGGGTAAGCATTCGAAGCAGACACAGCATTCAAACCCCTATAGTCCGTACACAGTCTTAATCCCCCATCCTTCTTTTTCCGGAATAGAACAGGGGCAGCAAAAGGGGACTTAGCCGGGCAGATAAAACCTCACGCCAAATTCTTGTCCAAAATCTGTCGTAGCTCACCCCATTCAGCCGGGCTCATGGAATACAACTTCCCTTTTGGTAACTTCTCCCCAGGCAACAGCTCAATTGCACAGTCAGTGAGTCTATGGGGGGGAAGTTTGTCTGCCTCTGTTTCACTAAACACATCCGCTTAGTCTTGATACTCTGCAGGGATCTTATATGGCATTGGGGACACTGCGGCCGCTATCGGGAGGGACGGAGGCCCCGCTCCCCACGCGGTGTCCCATTTGTGCTGGACACACTTCAGGTCAATCCAGGAGATCTTCCCCTCACTCCATTTGATGTAGGGGTCATGCCAGCTCAACCACGGGCTTCTCAACCCCATCGGGAATTGGGTGTTGGGGGTAATTACAAATGCTCTCTTTTCCCAGTGGTCTCCCGACCCTACAATTAATAGTTCAGTCTCTGCTACACATGCCTCTTTCATCTCTGATCCATCCATCTGGGTGAATCGCACGGGTTCCCCCAATGGGTTCACCCTAGGTCCCAACCCTTCCACAACCAAGGGGCTGATTAAATCTCTGACACACCCTGAGTCAATAAGGGCACGGACCCGAACGTGGGTTCCCGTGCTGGGAGCTATTACAGTCACAACCATATAAAGCAAGGGGCCAGGGATGCTCACTGGTGGAGGTGCATCGGGTGAAGAGACCTGCAGGTCTGCACCTTTTACTGCAGGTCTTTGAAGTTTCCTGCCGGCTGTGTTGCAATCAGCTCCAACTCTGCCTGCGAAGCGGACTCGCCTGTTGCCCCTTCCAGCTGTAATGCCCAGGGTTTAAATGATGACTTGCTTGGCCGAGGTGTCCCTCCCGCCAGAGGGGTTGAAGTCTTTGGGGCCTTTGGTCCCCCGCGAGGACATGCTGAGGCGAAATGGCCACTCTCCCCACATTTCATACACAAGACTTGTTTGAAACGGGAGTCGCGGAGTTCCTGCAGGGCTGTCTTAAACTTTGACTTCAGGGTGGGCTTGACTGTGTGAGGGGTGGAGGCACCTAACTTGATCAGGGTAAATCACTCTTCCACATCCGCTGCAGCCTGCATCAATGCCGCCAGGGACCCCGGCCTGTCATTTCGGAGAATGGTCTCGTAGATCTCTGAATTCAACCCCTCCCGGTACTTTTCAATAAATAAGTCTTGCGACCAGCCCTGTACTTTGGCAGCTATTCTACGGAACTGGTCAGTATACTCCCTCATGGAGGTGCGGCCTTGAATGAGTTTACGTAGTTGGTTCCTAGCCTTCTCCTCCCCTAGGGGGTCTTCGTAGTGCTGCCTGAGGACCCACATGAAATTGTTTACAGTTCGTAATTCAGGACCGGGAGGACTATGCAGGCTTACATACCAGTCGCTGGCGGTGTCCCTCAGTTTCGACCCGATGTACCCCACTCTCTCTCGTTCGGAGGGGTAGAGGTGACCCCAGGCATCCAAGAACCTCTTGATCTCGATCAGGAAAATCCGTAGCTTTTTGGGGTCCCCATCAAACATAGCAGTCAGGGGGTCATTGGGGGACTGGTGAAACACTCAGTCCACTGGGCGGGGAGCAGCCAGGATCGGCACAGGGGCGCCCGCGGGAGGTACACCGCCAGGCACAGGCACCACGGGTGCCATGCCTGCTCCCCTTGGAGCTTGACCGGGAGGTGGCACTCTGGCTCCCCCGGCACCTTGTGCTGGGGCCCCTGCTCCCGCTCCACCACCGGCCACTCCCATCAGCTGCTGCTGCATCTCCAACATGGCCTCTCTCAGCTCCTCAGCCAAGTGGTCATGCATCTCACCAAACCTGTAATCCAGTTGCTGCCAGAGATCCTCCGAGCCTTGGTCTGAACCCCGGGGCAGGAGTTGCTCCTCTTCTAGGAGGCTCAACTCCCAGTGGTCCGGGCGACGAGGCAGGAAACGGTCCTCGTCCTGCAGGCTCAACGGACCGATCTCTGAGTGATCATCAGTGAAATGTACTCGGACCCCTTTCCGATCATGGATCCATGACTTGGAGGTGCCGGCACCAAACGTGGCCCACGAGTACCGCGGGGAGGGTGGCCAAACCCCGCCTGCCCCACCTGGGTGCGTTAAAGTGAATAAGTCCTGGCCTGTTGTCACTGGCCCACACGGCTCACACGGTTTGCTGGGAGCTGTCGTGACCGGGGTTTCTTCGGTAGTAATGGGAAGAGTCCCATCATCCGACATGGTCAGGAATGGATAGTCCCATAAATTGGGATCACTGACAATCTGTGAGACTTCTGAGTAGAGTCAATTAGCCAGGCCTTTGGTAAAAGCAAAAGTCCTTTTTATTCTTAAAGATTCTTCAGGTACTCGATGTTTGTCAGTGATACTCCATTACAAGCAACAGGGATTAATATACCATATACAAAAAGGCAAGGGTAGGCAAAGAGCCAACCAGAGTCATCTAAAATAAGCGCGAAAACCCCCAACCGTTATGTTCCCACCAAAAAGGTGCAAAAGCACTAATAACCCCCCCCCCATGCCCCTTTGTGAACTCTACTTGCATTTCACAGGCCAGACACCTGGCCTAAATCAGTCCAGAGAACCTTCAAGGTTACAAAAGCAAGATCAGCACTTGAGACGCAGGACTGGCAAAGGGAGGTGACCCGGAGAGAGATTAGACGGAATGTTTATATGACGTGAGAGCACAGGGCAAGCCATCCTCCCAGAGGGAAAGAAAGACACATAGTATGCAGGACAGGCAATAAACTCAAGGCTAGCAGTAAATTACTGATAGACACCCAGACAACAGACAATGAATGGCAGAGGATCTGACAGATTTCTATGGCCACACTCAGAAGGCTGGAGAATCTGTGGCCACTTTCATGGCCAACCTCCATCGCAAGGTGGTTGGCTGTGAATTTGTGTCAGTGGTGGACAACCTCCTCACAACATTCGTTTGGGGAATCCATGACCCCAAGCTTTGTTGGAATCTGGTCGTTATGTCTGAACTGACGCTGGAAAAGGTCTTCCAGATGGCCTGTGCCTTCAAGACTGCACAGAAGGACTGATCCTCCTCGAGTACCCACCGGACAACAGCTTCATCTGGCTCAGAGGCCTCCAAAGAGGACGATGTCCTCCAGGTCTGCCACCACATCCCAAGAGCGATGCCCCGACACACCACAGACAGCAGCCACACTGGCTCCAGGTCAACCACCCTGACCTCCACATCACCCTGTTCCATTGCCACAGCCACATGTGCCAGCTGTGGTGACCCACATGACCGCCGGAACTGTCAGTTCTGGGATGCAGGGTGCCGGTCATGCAGTAAGAAGGGGCACATCGCCTGGGCCTGCTGTTCCTGGGCCCCCCAACGCAACCAAGCAGTGCACTCTGAGGACACTGACCTGCACTCAACCACATTGTCACTCCAGCAGGTAATGAATTTGCCCCAGGACATCCCCAACAAAATTTTTGTCCCCATTTCCATTGAGGGGTCCCCCTGCCATATGGAATTGGTCACAGGGTCCACATATTCCATCATCTCGGTGGAGACCTTGCGGAGGCTCTGCCCACGGGGGGGCCCTGACTGTGAAAGCCAACAGGGTTGAGGCTCTGGGATTTCCAGAAAAACCCAGTAGCAATAAAGGGGTTGGGCAAATTCAGGGTCCAGTTCAAGGACTCTAATGGAACACGACCTCCTGGTGGTGGAGGGTAGACTCTCTAGTTTACTGGGTCTTTCCTGGTTCGAGCCCCTGAGACTGGGGGTTACGGAGGTGAACCAGGTCTGAAATGCAGACTTCCAGGCAGTCTGTGATGAATTTCTGGCCATCTTCAATGGAGCTCTCGGAGCCTACACAGGTCCTCCAGTATCTCTGGATCTCGACCCAGCGGTCCTGCCAATCCGTCTCGCAGCAAGGCAGCCACCACTGGCAGTCTAGCCAAAATTGACTTGGAACTGTGGCACAGGGGGTCCTGGAACCAGTCTCCCACACCAGGCGGGAAACTCCCATAGTAACCCCATTTAAACCAAATGGGGACATTTGCATCTGTGCAGATTATAAATGTGCAATCAACAGATTATGCATGGGATAGAGCAGGTAGAGAAAGAAGTCCTTTTCTCCCTTTCTCACAATACTGTCAGAATCTGCTAATTCAGACATCATAGTAATTATGCCTGTACCCTATATGTTGCTCTATGTTTCATTCTGTGTTTATAACTGCCATGTTCTACTGCTTGACCAGACCTGGAGTTTGTAGCAATTGGACCGGGAGGGTGACATCTGTAATGTATGAGAACAAGGAGGCCTCTCACATCCCTGCCTCCGCATTCCAGCCGCCTCGGCTGGGACTTCAAGGGAGGATACCTCTCATCTCTTATCACATGCAAAAGCCTTGAGGCCATTGATTGTTATGTGAACTGGTAACATCTGAGGGGTCTGGTTCGGGAAAGGAAATTTACAGCTTGACACCTCACTTTCTTTCCTGTGAGAACCAAACGGTCAGAATTCCTTTTTGCCCGCCAATTTTCCCCTATAGTGATTGGCTACCTATGGGTAATTCAAACTCTTTGGAATGGTATAATAGACCTGCTTGTATTATCTGTCTCATCTCTGACAATAATCCGAGAAGCTGTACTAATGTAGAGATTGGAAATAAAGAACTTTGGTTAACCCACCAAGATCTGATCCTTGACTACTTCGAGCAGAACTCTCACAGATTGTCAGAGATCTGTGACTGGGACTTAGCCGTTCCTGACCATGTCAGACGACGACACGGTCCCCATCCCTACTACCCCCGAAGATACACCCACCACCCCGGTGGATCAGGGGAACGGTGGTGGAGGCGGCGGAGGGGAGCCCAAAGTACCGGTGACTACAATTCAGGGGGCTCACTACATCCCGCGCCTACCTCCTCTTCAGAGCGTGACCCCGAAGTACGCCTGGAGCCAGTTCGGTCGTGGGACCGTGGATTCTTGGGTGCACGACCGGAAAGGGGCACGGGTTTCGTTCCCAGGCGACCAACTCGATCGAGGGAGGCCGAGCTACCTGGGAGAAGACCGCGAGCAGATCTACGGAGGAGATCCGTGTCGCCCGTCCATGGAAGGAGAGAGGACCGGCCCATATGGGCCCGATCCCTACCGGGGAGACCAGATGCCATCCCTAGACCAGATGATGGGCGATTTACGGCTCCAACTCACCGCCGAACTACGGGAATTGGCCCTCGATCTCCAGTACCAATTCCGAGACGCCATGAGGGTCATGCAAGAGGCTCTTCCAGCCCCCGTGACGGGAGTCCAGCAGCCGCCTGCGGCTCCTGGAGGAGTTCCAGCTCAGCCACAGGTGCCCGTGCAGCCGAGGCCGCCACCACCGCCGGTTCCACCAGTCGTCCCTCCACCGGTGCCCGGTCCCGCCCCGGCGCCGGCCCCGGTGCCGGCAGGGCCGATCGCTCGCCCGGCCCCCTCCGACCCTCTGACGGCTACTTTCGATGGGGACCCCGAGAAGCTGCGTTTCTTCCTGTTGGAGATCGAGCGGTTCCTGGACAGCTGGGGCCACCTCTACCCCACCGAGAGGGAGCGGATTGGCTGCATAGGGTCCAAGCTGAAAGACACCGCCAGCGATTGGTATGTGAGCCTGCACGATGCCCCCGGTCCTGAGTTACGCTCGCTGAACAACTTCATGTGGGCCCTCCGACGCCAATACGAGGACCCCCTGGGGGAAGAAAAAGCCCGGAACCAACTGCGGAAGCTGTTCCAGGGGAGGTCCACGGTGAGGGACTACACCGATAAGTTCCGGTGCATCGCTGCCAAAATTCACAGCTGGCCCGAAGAACTTTTCATAGAAAAGTACCGAGAGGGTCTCAATCCTGAGATATATGAAACCGTCCTACTGGGAGGTCGACCGGGGACGTTGGCCACCTGGATGCGGGCGGCGGCAGACGTGGAGGAAAGATTCATCCTCATCAAGATGGGGATGTCGGCTACAGCTGCCAGCAAAGTTGTGCCAAGAGCGAAGCCGAAGCCCAGTGTGCAAGACATCAGAGATGCCCGCTTCCGACAAGGGTTGTGCATGAAATGCGGGGAGAGTGGCCACTTCGCCTCAGCGTGCCCCAGGGGGGGAGGAAAGGGACCGAAGACTTCTACCCTGGTGGCTGGGAGCACTCCTAGCAGAGGGAAAACCCCACTCAAGCCTCGGGCGCTGCAACTGGAAGGATCCACGAGCGAACAAGGGGAGCTGGAGCTGATGGAAACGCAGATGTCGGGAAACTCCAACGGCCTGCAGTGAGCGGCGCAGAACTGCAGGTCCCCAGCCAAGAAGCGCCATCTCCAGTGAGCATCCCTGGCCCCCTGTTATATATGGTAGTGACTGTAATGACCCCGGGAACGGGCACTCACATGAGGTTCCGCGCCCTAATTGACTCTGGGTGTGCTCGGGACTTAATTAGCCCTTTAGTGGTGGAAGGGTTGGGGCCAAAAGTCACCCCGCTGGCCGAGCCCCTTAAATTCACGCAAATGGATGGGTCAGAAATGAAAGAAGAGTGTGTAGCTGAAACTGAGGGCCTGATTCTGGGAACCGGGGAGCATTGGGAGAAATGAGCTTTTGTCATCACCCCAAATGCCCAGTTCCCCATGGTACTGGGAAGCCCCTGGCTGAGCTCGCACGACCCCTACATCAAATGGAGTGAGGGGAAAATCTCCTGGGTGGACGACAGGTGCCTGACGCACAAATGGGACTCTGAGTGGGGACCGGAACCACCAAACCCTCCTCCCCGACCGGCTGCCCTCGCCCTCGCCCCCTCCATGATCCCCCGGGAGTATAGAGACTTGATGGAGGTCTTCAGCGAGACCGAGGTGGATGAGCTACCCCCCCACTGACTGTCAGACTGTGCCATAGAGCTGCTCCCGGGCGAGAAACTCCCCAAAGGAAAACTTTACTCCATGAGCCCCTTAGAGCGGGAGGAACTACGAAAGTTTTTAGACAAGAATTTGGAGCGAGGCTTCATCCGCCCAGCGAAATCCCCCTTCGCCGCCCCCGTTTTGTTCCGGAAAAAGAAAGACGGGGGGCTGCGCTTGTGCATGGACTACAGGGGACTAAATGCGGTCTCCACTTCTAATGCCTACCCCCTCCCATTGATAAAAGACTTATTGACTGAAGCGGCCAAGGGAAAAATATTCACTAAGCTAGATCTCCGGGATGCTTATTTCTGGGTGCGCATAAGGGAGGGGGACGAGTTCAAGACTGCATTCAATACTCCATTGGGACAGTTTGAATACCTGGTGATGCCGTTCGGCTTAAGTGGCGCTCCTGGGGTCTTTATGAGTTTAATAAATGAAGTGTTACACAAGCATTTATTCAAGGGGGTGTTATGTTTCATAGATGATATCTTGATTTACTCTGCTGATAAGAAAGAGCACGTGAAATTGGTCCGGGAAGTCCTTTCCACCTTGCTGAAAAACCAACTGTATGTTAAGTTGTCAAAGTGCGAGTTCCATCGTGAGTCAGTAGACTTCCTAGGGTATCGCATTTCACAGAGGGGATTAGAAATGGACCCAGCAAAAGTGGAGGCGGTGGTCCAGTGGGAAGCCCCCCGAACGAGAAAACAATTGCAGAGCCTATTAGGATTTTGTAATTTCTATCGAACTTTCATAAAAGACTTTGCAACAGTTACTCTCCCCCTGACGGATTTGCTGAAAACCAAGGGAAGGGGTTCAGAAGCCGGAAAACCTGGGGAGAGGATCGTATGGAATGGGGAGTGCCAGAGAGCGTTCGAAACACTAAAAATCCTTTTTACTTCTGAACCCATTTTAGCCCATCCAGACGAAACCAAAGAGTTCATAGTCCATGTAGACGCTTCTGATGTGGCAGTGGGGGGGGGCCGTTCTGCAACAAGGGCCGGATGGGAAACTACACCCCCTAGCCTACATTTCCAAAAAGTTTAATGACACGGAAAGAAACTGGTCAGTGTGGGACAAGGAAGCCGCAGCTATCCGGCTAGCTCTCACTACGTGGCGGCATTGGCTAGAGGGGGCGCAAACCCCGTTTGAAATTTGGACTGATCATAAAAACCTAGAAGCGCTGCGCACGCAGAGATCACTAAATGCGAAGCAACTTCGGTGGGCTGATTTCTTTTCGAAATTTAATTTTGTGTTAAAACACTTCCTCGGAAAGGCCAACTCTTTAGCAGACGCACTCTCCCGGTTGCCCCAACATGAGAGCTTGAAAGAAGAGGTGTTCGACTCCATGTTCTCCCCCCAGCAGCTGGGAGGGGCAGTCACTACCAGAAGTCAGCATAAACGAACTCCAGTAGACACTGAGGCGTGCGATTGGGGGGGGGAGTATTCTCCCGAGGAAGTCGAGGAACTGGAGACACTAGCTGAATGTTCGAGGAGGGAAAATCAGTGTTGGTACCATGGGGACAAATTGGTGGTGCCTCAAAGCAAGCGTAAAGACGTTTTATTGGCATGCCATTCTTCTAAACTGGCTGGACACTTTGGGTTTCTAAAGAAGCTTAACTTAATTCAACGTCAGTTTTGGTGGCCGCGCATGCGCCAGGATGTCTCCGACTTCGTCTCGGCCTGCCAAACTTGCTTAATGTGCAAAAAGAGGGGGGGAAAGGTTCCGGGACTCTTGCATCCTTTGCCTACCCCGTCCCGCCCTTGGGAGGCGATAGCTATGGACTTCATTACTAATCTACCACCCTCGAAGGGGAAAACGGTAATTTGGGTGGTGGTAGACACCTTTTCGAAGCAAGCCCATTTCACCCCCTTCAAACAGCTACCCACGGCAAAGGGAATGGCTAAAGCTTTTTTCAACCAGGTGATTAAATTACACGCTTTTCCTAAGAGGGTGGTATCCGACAGAGGCAGTCAATTTGTTGCCAACTTCTGGCGGGAGCTTCTAAAACTAATGGACATAGAGGCGGCACTAAGCTCGGGTTACCACCCAGAAACCGATGGACAGTCCGAACGAACTAATCAAATCCTGGAACAGTTCTTAAGGTGCTACACCAACTACCACCAAGACAATTGGGTGGATTTACTGCCGTTTGCAGAATACAGCTATAACAATGCAGTACATTCTTCCACTGGCGTCTCCCCCTTCATGGCCGTGGGAGGTTTTGAGGGAAAGCCGTTGCCCACCATTGAAAATGTGCCCAATGCACCCCCAACGGATTTCAGGAGTTGGTGGGCGACCTTACAAGACTCATGGCCACTAATAGCCAAGGCACTAGACCAAGCGAAAGAGGACTACAAAAAATACGCGGACCGGGGCCGAGCGGTGGGCTGGGATCTCCAGCCTGGGGACTCTGTCTATCTTTCAACGAAAAATATACATGGCTTGCAACCCAGTCGAAAACTGGGATGGAAATATGTGGGGCCCTACAAAGTGTTGCGAAAGATTTCAGATGTGTCTTTTGAATTAGAGCTGCCTAAATCACTGAGTTCTGTGCATCCTGTTTTTCATTTCAGCTTGCTGAAGAAAGATCCTGGGCCGAATGCATGGCATCCAGTTCCTCCAGTTCCTCCTCCACTGATGAAGGGGGGGGGCCCCTCATTTCGAGATAACTGAAATTCTTGATTCGAAGATACGTAGGGGCCGATTGTATTATTTAGTTAGATGGCTTGATTTTGGCCCTGAACACAACGAGTGGATTCGCTCTGAAAATGTGCATGCTCCCAAACTAGCTAAAGCTTTTCATAAAATGTTTCCTGATAAGCCCAGGTGAAGGTATTTATGGGGAGGCCAGTGTGTCAGAATCTGCTAATTCAGACATCATAGTAATTATGCCTGTACCCTATATGTTGCTCTATGTTTCATTCTGTGTTTATAACTGCCATGTTCTACTGCTTGACCAGACCTGGAGTTTGTAGCAATTGGACCGGGAGGGTGACATCTGTAATGTATGAGAACAAGGAGGCCTCTCACATCCCTGCCTCCGCATTCCAGCCGCCTCGGCTGGGACTTCAAGGGAGGATACCTCTCATCTCTTATCACATGCAAAAGCCTTGAGGCCATTGATTGTTATGTGAACTGGTAACATCTGAGGGGTCTGGTTTGGGAAAGGAAATTTACAGCTTGACACCTCACTTTCTTTCCTGTGAGAACCAAACGGTCAGAATTCCTTTTTGCCCGCCAATTTTCCCCTATAGTGATTGGCTACCTATGGGTAATTCAAACTCTTTGGAATGGTATAATAGACCTGCTTGTATTATCTGTCTCATCTCTGACAATAATCCGAGAAGCTGTACTAATGTAGAGATTGGAAATAAAGAACTTTGGTTAACCCACCAAGATCTGATCCTTGACTACTTCGAGCAGAACTCTCACAAATACAAGAACTCATGGGCACTCCATGAAATTGCTGAGCAGTTGGGTTAGAACAGATAAAAGGAAGTACTTCTTCACCCAAAGAGTGATTAACACGTGAAATTCACTGCCACAGGAGGTGGCGGCAGCTACAAGCATGGACAGCTTCAAGAGGGAATTAGATAAACATATGGAGCAGAGGTCCATCAGTGGCTATCAGCCACAAAGTATAGATAGGAACTCTCAGTCTGGGGCAAGCGATGCTCTGTATTCTTGGTGCTTGACAGGAGAACAGTGGGAGGGCTTCTAGTGTCCTGCCCCCACTGCTGGACCTTCTGAGGGCACCTGGTGTTTTTGGCCACTGTGTGACAGAGTGTTTGACTGGATGGGCCACTGGCCTGATCCAACACTGGCTTCTCTTATGTTCTTGTGTTCTAAGGCGTTACAAGACCACGCTTATCCAGTCCCTGTGGTAAGCCATGTCCTTGCATCATTAGCGGGTGCTAAAATCTTTCAGAAGCTGAACTTGGCTCAGGCCTACCAGCAACTGCCAGTGGACGATGCCACAGCAGAGGTCCAAACCATTGTGACCCACAGGGGGGCATTCAAGGTCCAGCGCCTCCAGTTCGGGGTCAGCATAGCTCCCAGGGTTTTCCAGGAACTAATGGATCGCTTGCTCAAAGGCATTCCAGGGGTCCAGCCATTCTTCAACAATGTTTTATTAGCCACTCCCGATGCCGCGTCCTTCGTGTCCTGCCTCCACTTCGTGCTGCAGAGATTCAATGACGTTGGACTGAAGGTCAAGCGGGAGAAATGTCGGCTAGGCATCATGTTGGTGGAGTTCCTCGGCTTCAAGGTCGACGCACAAGGAATCCACCCTACCTCAGAGAAGGTGCGTGCAATCACGGAAGCCCCAGTGCCCTCTTTGCAGGTGGAGCTGCAGTCGTTTCTTGGCCTCCTGAATTTCTACCATGCCTTCCTCCCTCACAAGGTGGTGATAGCAGAGCCTCTCCACAGGCTCCCAGACAAAAATGCCAGGTGGGAGTGGGCCCCCCACCACGCTGCAGCTTTTCAAGCCATCAAGGACTTATTGGTGTCAAATGCAGTCCTGGCGCATTTTGGTGAGTCGCTGCCCATGGTCCTGGCATGCAATGCCTCCTCATATGAGATGGGCACTGTCTTGGCCCACTGCCTGCCCGATGGCCGGGAAGTCCTAGTTGCATACTACTCCCAGACATTGTCCTCAGCCGAGCACAATTATGTGCAGATCAATAAGGAGGCCTTGGCTATTGTAGCGGGAGACAAAAAATTCCATAACTTCTTGTATAGCTGGTCTTTTACCATTGCAACGGACCACAAGCCCCTGCTGGGCCTCCTGGCTCCCTACTGGCAGATGCCCCAGATGTTATCACCTTGGGTTCTCTGGTGGTCCATATTTCTGGTGGGCTACATGTACTCCCTCATCCACTGCCCAGGGAAATCGATGGGGCATGCTGATGCCCTCAGCCGCCTGCCACTACCCTCCTGCGATCAATCTGCTTAGCTTCCAAGATCTGATGAGATCAAGCTAGACCTGGTATATTTATATTCATTAGGTATTTATATTAGGTATTATGGCTTTGATTTCCATGTCAGGATTAAAAATGCAAAGATACCATTATGGCTAATTCTGAACAACAGTAGGAGTGTTGATCAAAAAAATCCACCTAATGGGGCCATATATAGATAGAGGGGATTTTTCTACATGCCTGGGGTAAGAACTAGATTTGAAGAAAGATATGAAGGTTAAAAAAAAAAGACTGTATGGTTAAAACCCCCTAAAATCATAAAAGTGACATCTCCTTTTTAAAGAAAAGTATGCTACTGAATTGTCACAAGACCACACTAGGAGACCTTGGTGGCCATTTGGGGGGATTGTGACAACTTCCAACCAATGTTGTCAAGAGTGCCAAAGCTCAATTACGATGAAGGGAACTTTTGACTCGTGGAAGCTCACGCCCTGAAACTCTTGTGTGTCTCTAAGGTGCTGCTGGGATTGAATCTAGACCTCAATTAGTGTCAGCATGGGGGGGCAGATTGAAAAAAGTAAAAGGAGGAGGACAAGTTAAAGCGGGGGGGACAGAGTTTTTAATGCAAAAAATGAAAATTCTGTATTTGTGCACAATTCTTTTGTCTGTTAATGCATGAGATTCGTGAAGCTACTGTATCCTGAGTCAGGCCCATGGCCTGTCAAGGTCAGTATTGTCTACTCTGATCTGGCAGGAGCTGTCCTAAGGTCTCAGGCAGGGGTAGAGTTGCCATCCTCCAGGTGGCGGCTAGAGGTCTCCCAGAATAACTTCTGATCTCCAGGCTACAGAGATCAGCTTTTCTGGAGAAAATGACAGCTGTGGAGAGTGGATTCTATGGCATTATATCATGCTGAGGTCCCTCCCTTCCCCAAACCCTGCCCTCCTAAGTGTGAGGCTTCTGTACTATCAGCAAGAGATCAGACCTTTGCGGTTAAACAGAATTCTTTATTTCAAATACTGGAATGTCTTGATGTTTGTTAGAGATGCAGAACAAAAGATGGCTTGGGTTAATATACCTACAAACATAGGTGCTTAAACATAATCCTCCAATCAGAGCACACACAAAATGCGGGAAAAGAGATGGCGACCGTTTGTTCCCACCAGAGGTGAGAAAGTTATAAAAATTCCCCTCTTGCCCTGAGTGACCCAAATGTGAGAACTCCTAGGCAAAACATTTGGCCATTGACAATAAAGTAACTTACAAGGTTGTACCCACTCTGATAACACACTGGGAGTCTCAAGCGAGAGGGGGAGGGAGCAATGACAAGATAGCTGCCATTGTTTATGTGACGCCTTGGAATGCGAGAGGCCATCCTCCCGGGGAAAGAGTAACACTAAGCAGGACAGCAATTTCTACTTGAAGGCAAGCAATAAAACATTTGGGAGATAACAGGGTACGAAGGAACAGAAAGTAACATTTCAGGAAAGCATGGAACATTTCAGGAAAGCATGGAACAAGCAAACAATTGTCAGATTCTGACACTAAGCTCCACCCCCAAATCTCCAGAAATTTCTCATCCCAGAGGCTGGCAACCCTAGACAGAGTTCTTCCATATTACCGACCACCCATTCCTGTTAAGTGACAATGGTAGAGATCGAACCTGAGACTTTTTGCATGCAAGGCAGATGACCCACCATTCCTTGTACTGGGCAGAGGAGGTGGGGAAGGTGTCGTCATTCCATCTCTTCTTGACCCATTCAAGGCGCAAAGACAATGAGATGTGTGAGGTCTAGAAGGCATTTAAAAACATGATGGCTAGACTGGCCAACCTGGCCACACAGTTCATATCCAGTGTCCTTAATCCATCTTTTCTCAGTTCACAAGGAAGTTGGCAGGAGGAGCCTTGGCTGGTATTCACGACGTCAACCACAGGCAGCCGCCAACAAGGCAGCACAGACGGGTACAGACGGGAGCCAAGTTAAACATCTATCATGAATCCTTCACATCGGACAGCTTTCTTCACATCCTCAAGACCTAACGCTTCGTTCCAGTGACCTTTTGCATCATTTCAAGTTTGCAGCGCGTTTGTCAGTGGGCTGCCTGTGAAACCATGATTCAGTGTTCAGGTTATGTAATCTCTTTATATAACACGGCGAGGCTGGCTGAGCAAATGGGCTTTTAATTGAAGCGACTGATGTGAATTAAAAACTTCTAAAATTAAAGCTCAAGATCCCTTTTGTTGGCCAAGTGGCAAAAAAAAAATTGTATTCCCATGTAGTTTTGAATCCTGGCATCTTCAAGGAATTGAAAGTGCCCAGTGCTATTTATGCATAGGGAACACTATTTTGGTTTTGTAGCCCGTTCCATGCCCTGACCAGGGTAGATAAGGCTAGCCTGATCTCATCAGACTTTGGAAGCTAAGCAGGGTTGGCCCTGGTTAGTATTTGGAAGGGAGACCACCACGAAGAGGCGGGCAATGGCAAACCACCTCTGAACAGCTCTTGCCTTGAAAACTTCAAGAGAGGTCATAGAATCACAGAGCTGGAAGGGGTTCTACGGGCCATCTAGTCCCACCTTCTGCTCAATGCTGGATCAGCATAGAGCATCCCTGACAAGTGTTTGTCCAGCCGCTGCTTAAAGACTGCCCGTGAGTCACTGAACATCAGCTGAAACTGGACGACACCCCATCTTGAAAATTCAGGGTAGTTAACAAAAGCCGGTCTTTCCCTCTGAGAAAATACACTCAAGTTGTTTGAAGGGAAAGATGATGCAGAATCTCTTTTCAGCAAACTCTAAGGAGGGGTGTTAAAACTAGTGTGGTGTAGAGTGTCAGACCAGGATCTGGGAGACCCCTGTTCGAATCCCCACTCCGGCATGGATGCTCTTTAGGTGACCTTGGGCCAGTCACTCTCTCTCAGCCCAGTCTACCTGGAAGGGTTGTTGTGGGGATAAAAGGGAGGAGCGGAGAAGGATGCAAGCAGCTTTGGGTCTCCACTGGGGAGAAAGGCAGCATATATATGAAATAAATAAGCAATTCAGGTAGCCAGGTCAAATCTCACATGAACACACAGTGAAGCTGCCTTGTACCGACTCAGACCCTTGGTCCATCATGGTCTGTCCTGTCTAATCAGACTGGCAGCGGCTCTCCAGGGTCTCAGGCTGAGGTCTTTCCCATCACCCATGGCCTGGTCCTTTTAACAGGAGATGCTGAGGATTGAACTGGGGACCTTCTGCATGCCAAGCAAGTGTTCTACCACTGAGCCACAGCCCCTCCTTCTGTCTGTTCTACTGCTTCCCCTTTGTTACCTACATTGCTAATCTTTGGGACTTCCTTCCTTCCATCTTCTCCTCCCCTCCACCCCTTTGAGAGGGCTACATGTACTCTCTTGTCTCTTCTAGTTAGACAGCTAGTTAGAATGTCGGTCTCACCTTTTCTACCGCAGTATAGATTTCTTGACAAAGAATATGCTTTCCTTTCTTAATTAAAGGAACGGGCCTCATGTGGACTTTATCTCAAGGCAGTCCGTGGCCCTCCACTTGCACAGACCCAATTTGAGCTAGCACACATTTCATCAAATTCCTCCACTACTTCCCGATTCAGAGCTCAAAGACCACCCCCAAATATTGTTTTGACACTTCCAGATGTTACTCAGAAGCCAGCATCTGTAAATCTGGGGCAGGAGAGAACTCAATCCTGGGAGAGGGGGGATGGGCCCTCAGAATATCCTGTCATCTCGTCCTGGTGTCCAAAGATGTCCAAGCAGCTGCCCAGATCCCAGGGTCCTCTGCCACCAGCCTCAGGCTCCGCAGATGTCAATGCTGAAAGACAGATTCCAGCACAAAAGTGCAAAATGAGGAGGTATCTGCAGATCTGATTCTATTCTATTTTGACTAAAAGGGGATTGATCTTTCTTATTCCAGGGCTCTTTTTGTAGAAAAAGCCCAGCAGGAACTCTTTTTCCCCCCCCAAAGCATTTTTAAAATTATTATTATTATTTGTTTAGTCTGTTACATCAAATATTTATAGTTATTTACAATTACACCCCTTCAATTCCCTCCCTCCCTCCCTCTCTTTTAATCATAGTCTTTTCACCCCAGCCATGGGCACAAAGTCTTAATCTTCCACTGAATATCTTTCCTTCTTCCTTGTAGTATCCAGTCTAGGTAGGTCTTCTATCTGGTCTTGATTTCCGTGGATTTTTCTTCCCATGATATTCCCTTGTTGATTGACGCCACGATATCTGACTGTATAAAGTCAAACAAATAGTTGTGCCAGATTTCTATTGTCCATTTACTTTTGTCTTTCCAACCCAGAGCAATGACCGCCTTTCCCGCCAGTATCATAGCCTTGACTAGATTTTGAATAGTCCTATCCAATAATTTAACAACATTAGATTAAAGTCTATAGTTAGTGTTATATTGCATACTTTTCTAATAATTTCAGTAATTTTCCCCCCAAAAGGTCTTTACTTCTACACATTCCCACCACATGTGTGCATACCATCCCTTAGAATGGTTACAGTGCCAGCACAGGGAACTCAATCCTGGAATCATATTAGCTAGCTGTGCTGGTGTCTTGTACCATTTTGTGAGGAATTTGTATTCAAGTTCTTTAAATCTGGTTTCTTTAATCTCTTCTATTCCTTTCATAATTTTATCAGCCATCCTCTCTGTTATCTGACTTTCATGGCACCATCTCTTTTGTAAATAGTCTATTATTTTATTTGTTATCATCTTTCTATATATTTTGCCTACCAGTCCCTTTTTTTGCTTAGCCATTTCTTTGTATATTTCTTCCATTGGTGCGTCTGTCCAGAGGTCTTCCTTTTCGCTGATCTTTTTAACTGACTTATATAGCCCTCCTATTTTTAACCAGTAATGTTTACCTATCTCTTCTGTTATTTGCTGTAAGGGTTTTAAATTACCACCACTAAACATATCGCCCACTCTATAATAGCCTTTATTTTTTAGCATTTCCCACCATTTAATTTCTTGCACTTCCTTGTTGATAGTTTCGAGGGGTGCCCATCTTGAGACTTTCCCTAACCAGTAGGGTTGCCATTTCTTCCAAATTTCTAATGATACTCTTCTAGGGTCTATTGTAAGTTTTAAGTCTTTGTCGTTACTATAGAAAAGATGCCAAATCTACCTATATCACTGTTAATTTCGTTCTCAAATTTAACCCATTTCTGTGCCTTTTCCTCACCTATTTCCAATATTGGTTTTAGTTGAAAGGCTTCATAATAGTTGTTTAAATCCGGGATTCCCCATCCTAATTCTGATTTGTGGCTATATATTATTCTCTTATGAAACCTACATTTTTTACTGTTAAATATCCACTCTTTTAATAGTCTGTTCCATTGTTCTTTTTTTTTTTTTCATCGAACCCAGGGGCAGCATTTGGAATAGGTACGTTAACTTAGATACCCAGAACATTTTAACACTTCTTATTCTAGTTAGTATTCCTAGTGTTTTATATTTCCATCTTTTCATGTCCCTCTCTATTTTTTTCCATATTTTTTCATAATTATCCTTTATCATTTTGTCAATATTTTTTTGCAAAACTATGCCTAAGTATTTAAATTCCTTAACCCCCATTCCTATGTTCATGCTCCTATTTATCTCCTGCCTTTCTTCCCTATTTACATTAAGATATAGGATTTCTGATTTTGCCATGTTAACTCGTAGCCCAGAACACTTTTCAAAGTCTTAACCTCTTTGACCCCATCCTTAGGGTTTGTCATGATTACTATGATGTCATCAGCAAATAAATTGAGCTTCATTTCTTCATTGCCTATCTTATATCCTTCTATTCTTCCCGAATTTCTAATCCGTTCTGCTAATTGTTCTATTGCTATTATGAATATAAGTGGAGATAGTGGGCAGCCTTGTCTAACTCCTCCTTGAATGGGAAATGCTTGTGAGTGTTCATTGTTTACTCTTACTTTCGCATTCCCTCCTTTGTATAACTCCTGAACTGCTTGTAAGAACCCTTTCTCTATCCCTATTTTCTTCATTATTTGCCATAAGTATTCATGTGAGAGAGTGTCAAAAGCTTTGTACACATCCAATTTTAGTAATCCTATTTTCTTTTGTTGGCCATGGTATAAGACATTTAAAATGTTTCTAATAGGATGTGCTACATTTCTGCCTTTAATGAACCCGTATTGATCCCCTTTTATAATTGTCAGAATAACTTTCTTTAGTCTATTTGCCAATATTTTAGCGAAGATCTTATAGTCTTGGTTTAGGAGACTTATAGGTCTGTACGAGCCTACTTCCTGTGGATCCTTCTGAGGTTTTAATATCAATATTATTTCTGTTTCCTTCCATGTATCAGGGGCCTTTTTCCCTTTCAAGACTTCACTGAATACTACCTGCAGTTCAGGTGTTATAATCTCTATCATTTCTTTGTAGAATTCACTTGTAAAACCATCTAGCCCTGGTGATTTACCTTTTTTAAGTTCTTTTATGATGTCCCTTATTTCCTGGATTGTAATCTCACCCTCTAGTACATCTTTCCCTTCTTTCTCCAAGGGTAAACTAGGGCCGAGGACAGACTGGCAATGTGCCCCGCTCTGCCTCTGCTTCTAAAGCGGAGGCAGAGGGGGCGTTCACATTGCCGCATCTGTCCTCCGGCATCGGCGCGGACTCACCCGTCCGCGAGGCGCCGTCCATCCGCTTCAGCCGGAGACCACTTCTAACAGGTCTCCGGCCGGAGAGCCGCGCGTCCCTGCCACTTCGCGGCAGTCTGGACGCATCGGCAGCACGCCGGAAGCGGGGGCAGAAGTCTGGACGCCCCGTGTCAGCGCGCCTCTGCCCCGCCTCCGCCCCGGGACAGCGCAGCCTGTGGGAACAGGTTGCGCCGGGCTGCTTTTCGTGCGGGGCTTTTGGCCCCGCATCTGTCCCGGGGCGGATCGGCAGTCTGTCCTCGGCCTAGATGTCTCCTGGGACTCTATTGTGGTCTTTTTCTTATAGAAATTTTTATAGAAATTCTCGAAGGCCTTAGTAATTTCCTTGGGACTTTGTGTTGTGTTATTATTAATTTTTATACTTCAAACCATCTGTTTTGCTTTTTTAATCTTCAGATAATTTGCCAATCTTTTTGCTGTGTTTATGCTATTCCTCTGGAAGTCATTCCTTACCATTGTTTCCTTTTTCCAAATTGTTGCTGTATCTAATGCTTCCAACTGTTTTGTATCTCTTTGATTTTGTTCTGTAGAGTAAGGCTATACTTATCCATTATTTTCCTTTGTAACTTCTCTAGTTCCTGGATTTTGGTTTGTCTTTTTTATACCATTCTCTTTTTATGCTCTTTTCTTTCTTTATACAATGGCCCCTTATTACCGCTTTAGCAGCATCCCATAGTATATTAGTGGGCACCGTACCTCTATTTTCCTTGAAGTATAGTTTTATCTGTGTCGTCATATATTCCCTGTCCTCTTCTTTTGCCATTATTAAATTATTATATCTCCAGGGTCTATTTGTCATGGGTAGTTTTAGTTCCAGATCAATACTTATAGGGGCATGGTCAGATATCCAGATTGGAAAGGTTGTAATCTCTTTTACAGACATATTATTATTTTTTCCCAGGATTATATAATCTATGCGTGATGCCGTTTTATGCCTACTGGATATATGTGTAGGTCTAGGTCTTGTACCTGTAAACTCATGTGCTTCTTTCAGGCCCCATTCTCCTAGCTTAATACTTTTATTCTTTGTTATATCGATATTTAGATCACTTGCTACAATTAATTCTCCCTCTGAGAACTGTTGGGTCTTCTTAAAGACCTTAGTTAGAAATTTCTTTTGCTTTTTATTTGGTGCATAAATGTTCACTATAGTTACTCATTTGCCTTCCAGTTTAAATTTAACTAATATCTACTAACTTTTCAATCTCCTCCACTTTAAGGTTCTTATGAATCAAGGTTGCCACTCCCCTGGCCTTGGAATTCCCTCTTGCTTCTGCTAAAACCTGCCACTTTGGGTCTTTTATTAATGGCTTTCTATCTTTGTGTGTGTGTGTGTGTCTCCTGAAGACACATCAAGTCTATCCTTGGTTCTCTGGCCATTTTAGTTAATCTGAATCTCTTAAGGTTTGATGTTAGACCATTCAGTGAAAGCACTCTTAAAGACCTATCCATTTTCTTTGTTTTTTTTAATCTTAGGCCTCCCTGGCTATGGGTATTTTACTTTATTTATTAAGAGAAACCCTCCCCCCTCTCCCTTCCCCGTGGATAAGACACATGTTTGGATGAGGATTTCATCCTGTCTTCTCACTTTCCAGAGTGTATGCACCCCAAACCTCCCCTTCCTTCTTATTCCTAAGGTTAGCTCATTAAGCTTTTAAATACTTCCCTTTAAGTGGTAATTTCGTGAGAGTCTGTCCTCCGCCTTTTATCTTGTCTAGATGAAGTTCCTTCACCCGGGTCGTCCTCATCCTCCCTGGCTTCTTCCTCTCTCTGGTCTGTCAGGTCCTCTGTGTTGATACCCAGTTGTCTGCAGAGTTCTCTTGCTTCCTTGGGGTTTTGTGCTAACAGCCTCTTGCCTTCTTTGAATATTATTATTGAAGCTGGATACCCCCATGAGAATTTAATATTGTTATCATATAATTTTTGCCCATAGGGCCTCATTTGGTTTTTCTTCCTAATAGTTTTTTTGACAAAAATCCTCTCTCACCCAGACCTTTTTCCCTCTGAAGGCCAGGTCCTTCTTTTTCTTCAAAGTCTTAAAAACTTACTGCTGTAACTTTTCTCTTGTAAATTTGATTATTACATTCTGTGGGGCTCCTCCTTCCTTTCTGCTTTGCAATCTATGTGCTCTCTCAATATCCTGGGGCTGCACCTTAACCTCATTTTGTCCTATCCATTCTGTAAGTGTTCCTTCCAGAAGCTTATTATTTATCTCTTCAGAAATCCCTGCCAGGATAAGGTTTGCTCTTCTGTTCCGGTCTGATAACTCTGTAAGCTGGGTAGTTAACTGTTCTATCTTCTGTTTGTTGTGTGATGCCAGCTGATTAGCAGCGTTTGCTGTCTGCTTTATTTCTTTAACCTCGGCTGCCAACTCTGTAATGGCATCTTTAACTGCCCTAATTTCAGTTTTTATTTGTTCCTGAGAAGTCATCAATATATTTTGGAATGCCAACAGTTGCTCAGAGAGTTATTTTATTGTTTTAGCCATTGCTCTCAGTATCTTCTGGAGCGTCAGATAAGGACTGTGAGTTTAGCCTGGCCGTTGCCTCCTTAACAGAGTAATAAATAAATGCTGTCTTACCCTCTGAGGTCTCAAAGAGGAATTCCTGTATTCTCCAGAGGTTCGTACATCAATTTCTTCTTTTAATTATCCTTGCAGACGGACTAATTACATTCTTTTTGAGCTATTAAGATAATATTTCTAAGGAGAGGTCGGGCAAACAACCGGCTTCCTCAGCGCATGCGTACAACTCCACCCAGCAGGAACTCATTAGCATATTAGGCCACACCCCTGACAGCAGAGTACATTAACATATTAGGCCACACCCGATGTTACCAGAAGTGGGGTCATCCAGCCACATCCACCTTTTGCTTCTTATTCTGTTTACCTTGTTGTTAAAACAGTTTTGACAAAACCAATTAAAACATTATTTTCTGTCCCATCTATACAAAATCTTGCCTGCACCAATATCTTATGTCCAACAATTATTCCCACACTGGATTGGAATCAATTCCTAAAGGTTAGGTTCCCATGGAAATCAGCTTGCCTTCCTGCAGAATTAGTATGCTGAATATGAATTTTTAGGATTGCCAACCTACAGGTGGGGTCTGGAGATCTCCTGGAATTACAACTGAGCTCCAAACTACAGAGATCAGGCCAATGGCTGCTTCGGGAAGTGGAGTCCATGGCATTATGCCTTGCTTAGGTTCCTCCTTCCCCTAAACCCCACCCTCCACTCCCAAATCTCCAGGGATTTCCTCAGCCTGGAGTTGGCAACCCTAGCTCACTGGCAGAACAACGCTAGGAGCCAGTTTGGTGTAGTGGTTAAGTGCGCGGACTCTAATCTGGGAGAACTGGGTTTGATTCCGCACTCCCCCCCTGCACCTGCTGGATGACCTTGGGCAAGTCATAGCTCTGTACCAGCTGTTGTCTCAGAGCTCTTTCAGCCCCAACTACCTCACAGGGTGTCTGTTGTGGGGAGGGGAAGGGAAAGGAGTTTGTAAGACACTCTGAGACTCCCTTGGGTAGTGAAGGGCAGGGTATAAATCCAATCTCTTCTTCTTCTAGGTTTGTGGATGCACTGGACGGTAGTAGTTTGTGGACTATTTTATTCAAGGTACAAAATTTTATTCAAGGTATAAGATTTCATGTGCCACCCACGCTTCTTCAGATGGAAGAAGTGTGCATGCAAACAAAAGCTTATACCTTGGATGAAACTTTGGACTCCAACTTTGTTCTGCTGCTTCAGACCAACACGACTACCCATCTGAATACTATAATACTTTTTACTATAATATAGTAAATTTTTAGGATTAGACACTATAATAATTTTTACAAGAATTATGTACCAGTGGAGTGGTTATCATGCAGAGTCTGTCCCAAAGGTAAAATTATCCTGTGAACAGGTGGTCTTTACCACATAAAAGTATCACTACCATCACAAGATCACCAATCATTGGAAATCAATTCCTCAGAAGCAGAAATCTCTCTTATTAGGAGGTTTAAGAACATCAACTTTGCTGGCCCATTAAAGGCAGATGTCAGCCCAGTGGCAGGAGAAGAGGGACAATCATCTTCATCAGAAACTCTGCCCACTTTTTAAATTTCACAAAACAGGCAATCTCCAAAGTGCTGCTGACCATGCTCATTTTTAGTTACATCTCTGTTTCTCTGCAGATGTTCCCCAAAGTCCCCCATGCAACAGTCAAGTGTTCTGCCAAGACACACAACAATGAAGCTACTTTTTCAGATGTTTTCTCTTGCATGGCAGTAAGCAACAAACCACTTTAATACAGACTTTACACATATATTTGCAAGCCATTCCCAACAAGACACAACAATGAACTCAGGCTTCAAACGTACTTTTAAGCAGAAGATGCCATGAGAAAACTAAAGAGATTCTCAAAAATTAAAGATATTGTCACAAGCAACATTTCCCAGGCTCTCTGCTTTTTTAAATTCCCCCCTTTTCAATAATTTTTTTAATAAAAACACAAAAAACAAAATGAAACAAAAAGGAAAGAAGGAAGGAAGAAGAAGAAGAAGAAGAGACTGGATTTATACCCCACCCTCCACTCCCCAAGGGAGTCTCAGAGTGGCTTACAAACTCCTTTTCCCTTCCCCTCCCCACAACAGACACCCTGTGAGGTAGGTGGGGCTGAGAGAGCTCTTTCCCAAGGTGTCCTTGAGGGAATAGCTGGTACAGAGCTATGGCTTGCCCAAGGTCATCCAGCCAGGTGCAAGTGGAGGAGTGGGGGGAGAGGGAGAGGGAGAAAGAAAGGGAGATAGATAAATAGATAGATAGATGAAGGAAGGAAAGAAGGAAGTTGGAGGAGAGAGAGAGAAAGGAAGGGGGAGGGGGAGAGAGAAAGAGAAGGAAATAAAGAAAGGTGGGGACAGAGAGAGAGAGCGAAAGACAGAAAGAAAGACAGACAGACAGAAAGAAAGAAAGGGGGGAGAGAGAGAAGGAAAACAGATGGGGGAGGCACTTACCGGAGCAGAGAGAGTGACGCGAGGTCTGCAAGCCAAATGCAGAGCCACGCCTTTCCTGCAAAGAGCCTAGCCCCGTGCTTAATCTCTGGGCGGGGCTTTCTCCTGCTGGCTGTCTGCACTTAAAGGGAAAGAGCCCAGTGGGGGGTTTTCCTGCCGGCTCTCTGCAGGAACTTTCCCTTTAAGTGTAAACAGCTCAGGCCTGGCAGGGAGGGGGCGGGGCAGGCTCGGACGCCAGCTGGAACGGCGTTCCGGTACGTTCCTGCTGAAAAAGAGCCCTGTCTTATATTTATTTATTTATTTATTTATTTATTTATTTATTTATTTATTTATTTTTATACCCCGCCCTCCCCGCAAGCGGGCTCAGGGCGGCTTACAAAGGCATAAGCCTAATAAAACATCACAGCACAAGTTTAAAACAACAATATCAAAAAACAGTACAATACTATAAAACTCCAAGTCCTAAGTATGTCAAATGGATTTCTAATAAAATACATACTAACTTCCAAATAAAGTGCTTCCATGCTTAAAGATAGATGGCTTCCTGTCAGGTTAAGGGCCCACCAACCACAGTCAGATCAGGACTGCATTTCAGGGCCAGGCTTACACTGTAGATGTCATTACAGTGGATGTTACCGTTGTTATTGTTGTTATTGTTGGTGGCGGCTCCTAGTTAAAAGCCTGGTGGAAGAGCTCCGTCTTGCAGGCCCTGCGGAACTGCATCAAGTCCCGCAGGGCCCTGATCTCCTCCGGGAGCTCATTCCACCATATTCTAAGTAGGAAACTCGCTTCACAGATAAGATAATGGATTGCCAATGGCCGCCGTTACGAATGAACCTTTCTATTCAGATCTCTCATGCTGTGCAGGAGAAATGTCAAAGACAGATTTGTGTCTCTTGGTCTCCAGTTTGCATTTATTTTCCTCTGTACCCAGAGGAGTCTAGACCTGACAGTGGACAATCACACTTTGCATATCTGACAAATGGTTTCCTGGCCATCTACAGAATCTGACCACTTGGAGGAAGTGGCCACACTAAATCAGGGAGGGACTGTGGCTCAGTGGTAGAGCCTCTGCTCAGCACATAGAAGGCCCCAGGTTCAGTCCTGGTCATCTCCAGTTTAAATGGCCAAGGCAATAGGCGATGGGAAAGATCTCTGCCTGAGACCCTGAACAGACGCTGCCAGTCAGAGTGGGCAATACTGTCTGACTGCTTCAGTATCAGGAAGCTTCATGTGTTCATTTGCTCCATGTGATTTCCAGTGAAACCAAATTGGGAAAACCCAACTGAATAATGAATGAGTGTTTAAATGGGAAAAAATTAACAACTGTTGTAATCTCCAAAGTGTGCAGGGTCTGGCAGAGAGAGAGACGGATAGAGAGAGGAAAACGACATGCTCCCCACAGCCACCCACTAGGACCGAGGGAGGAGGAGGAGGAGATTGGATTTATATCCTGCCCTTCACTCACTCGGAGTCTCACAGCAGCTTACAATCTCCTTTCCCTTCCCCTCCCCACAACAGACACCCAGTGTGGTAGGTAGGGCTGAGAGAGCTCTGAAGACTGCTCTGAGAGAACTTGTGACTGACCCAAGGTCACACCAGCAGCTGCATGTTAGTGGGAATCAAACCTGGATCTCCCAGATTAGAGTCCGCTCTCTTAACCACCAAACTGGCTCTCCAGCCTCCCACACTGCCAGTTGCCACAGGAGACCCAGATGCCAAGAGGGAAGAGGACTGGTGGGTGGTGGGGCAGGTGAGAGGGGTTGTTGCTGCCTCTCCCCCTCTGGCATGGTGAGCAATCACTTTGGGCTGCCTAGTGGGTGGGCCGGCTTGTGGGATGTGAATCCCCTGCTGCCCCCAACCTCATGCCCTAAGGACCAACATTACCTGTGTGCTGTCAAAAATGAAAGGGAGTCTGGTGGCACCTTCCAGATGAGCTGCATTTAATTCCAGCAGAAGGCCTCTAGAAACTAGGGCTTCCAACACCAATTTGGGAAATCCCTGGAGATTTGGGGATGGTGCCTGAGAAGGGTGGGGTTTGAGGAGGGGAAGGACTTCAGCAGGGTTGCATGCCATCCAGTCCACCATCCAAAGCAGCCATTTGGTCCATGGGAAATGAGGTCTTTAGCCTGGAGATCAACTGTAATTCCAGGAGATCTCCAAGCCCCACCAGGAGGCTGGCAACCCTACTGACAGAGTGGACTCTGGACCATAAAACCCCTCTGGGAATAAAATTTAATTAGTCTGTTTATTGACTTTTACTGCTTCGGTCTTACAGAGTTACTCTTCTCCCATTATTCTCTGACTTGATGGTATTCATGTTTGTATCATTTTAAAATGCAGGTGGAGATGTGTCCCTCTGACTTTAAAAATGAACTTGCCTTGCAAAGATATCAAAGCTACCTTCCCAAGTCAGGCCCATAGTTACAGTGGGGCATTTTGGGGCCCAGACCCCCAACTTTCCAACAGCCCCCCTCTTACTACCCTATTCAGACCCTCCAAATTATTTACCATGCTTGCTTCTGCTGCCTGGGACAGCAGCCAGCCTTGCGCCCTCTCTGCGTTTCTCTTCAGCAAGGAAAGCCCAGTCTGCCTCTTGCCAGCTGGCACAGCCAGCACCCCCTCTCTAACAAGCTTAGCAGTGTGGGACTGGAGGCGGGGCTGGCTTGCTTTGCTGGCCTGCAAGAGGCAAGCAAAGGAGAGGCAGCAAACACCACCCACCCGCCCTGCAGAGCATGAAGCACCCTGCTGCAGCGGTGCCAACTGCGCCTCAGTGCCGTAGTGCTCTATGCCCAAAAGAGCTGCAGAAGCGGCAGCGGCAGGCTGCAGCTCAGGGTAATTGGAGCACCGCTTCTTCCTCCTCTGCTCCTTCCTCATACATTTTCCCCTCTTGTGGAGTTCAAGGCAGTGGCTTAGAGCAAAACAGGTTTCCATTTCCATAAACCGGGGGGGGGCAGCTTTTTGCCGTTTAGTGTCAGCTCCCTCCCTTCACCTCACACTACCCCACTTATGTGTCTACTTGGTCTACTCGGAAGTAAGTCCACTTTTATTCACTGGCACCCAGGAAAGGGTTCTTTAAAAATTTATGCCCCCCAAAAAATTTGAATCCCCCCCCCCAATAAATCCTGGCTACAGGTTAAGAGGTGGCAAAGGTTAAGAGGTGGCAAATGTGTATTTAGGGACCTGGTGATAAAAGTCAAGCTGGTCAGTTCCTAGCAGGCAGCTCTAAGGAGCAGCATTGGCAATTATTTGCTCATTTTCAGGGGGTTTCGGGAACACCACAAAGTGACACAGAAGACACAATTTGCAGCTTTGTACATGTTAGCAACTGAGTTTGGCCTCAAGAGTACTGAAGTATTGTGGCATCTTTTTTGTTTTTATTTATTCTTTTTTATTATTGTATATTTTTTAGTTTTGAAATTACAAATTCAAACAATAAAGCTTTTCACATACAAATAAAGGGAAAACAACCACTACTTATCTATAGCTTACGCCTGTTGTGATCTTACGTATTACATTTCTTATCATACCATTTATAAAAAATTTCCCAAGTTGACAGAAATACCTTTTCTTTTTTACTTTTCAACCTTAATATCAAGTTGTTCATTTCTACAATATCAAACAGTTTCAATAAATATTCTTCTCTTTCCGGGATCCTGTCTGTCTTCCAGTATTTGGCAAAAAGTATTCTCGCTGCTTTGATACCATGTAATATCAATGTCTTGTCTGTTTGGTCATAATATTAGAAATTATATTAAGCAAAAATAATTCTGGTTCCATGGGTATTTTAGCTTGAGTTATCTCCTCAAGTATTTTCTGAATTATTAACCAATATTTTGTGGCTTTCTGACATGTCCACCACATATGGTAGTATGAACCAACGTTCTGTTTACATTTCCAACATATTTTTGAAACAGACTTGTAATATTTAGACAGTTTTTCTGGAGAGAGATGCCACACGTAAAACATTTTATAGAGATTATTTTTATATGCCCTCGCTCTAGTCAGTTTAATATTCCTTTTCCAAATTTTTGTCCATGTATCCAAGTCAATATTATATCCTAAGTAATGTGCCCAAGTCACCATATTTGGTTTAACCCACTCATCCTGCATTTTATACTCCAAAAGACAATTATATATTTTTTTCATCATTTTTTCTTCCAACATTAGCCATACTTTATCTAAATCTGTTATATTTTTATAAAAGCCTTTCTTCTTATCTATATTATATCTTGAATACAACTGAGTTGATTCCCACCACATTAAGTTAATACCTTGTTCTTTCAATGGCTGAGGACAGACTGGCAATCTAAAGCGGGGCAGGCACGCTTCGCAAACGGAGGAAAGGAGCACGTTCAGACATGCGCATCTGCCCGTCAGCTCCATTGCGTACTTACCCGTCTCCCAGTCGCTTTCCTTCCGCTTTACCTGGACACCGGTTTTTCCTGGTGTTCAGGGGCCTTCCTCCGCATGCCTCCCGCTTCCAAACAGTGTGAACTGGAAGAAGCGGGAGGCATCTGGAGGAAGTGTGAACGCACCGGCAAAAAGTTTTGCGCATATGCGCATGTGCGCATGTGCGCACATGCGAAAAACACCAAAGGAAAACAAAAAAAGTGCAGTGGCGCGTGCAAGCCGCGCGCGCTGGCTACGCAGCAGTCTGAATGCTCCGTGGCAGTCTGAACGCTCCGTATCGCCGCTGATCCACATTGCTCTGGCCAGTGTGAACGGCCAGCTCTGTGGGTTTCCCCCCCCCGCTCCAGTTCCCTCCGCTTTGCCTCCGCTTCAGATTGCCAGTCTGTCCTCAGCCAATGTCTCCCAAGTCTTCAGCTCTAATTTGTCATCCAATAAGTCTTCATAACAGATCATCTTTTCTCTTGTTAGTAAGGTAGGCATTACGAACGCCTCAACAGGGGACACCCATTTTGGTATTTTTAAATAGAATTTATATTTAATCTCTTCCCAAATTTTCAGCAATGGGCCTCTAATTGCGTGCTGCTTAAAACATTTATTTTTTTGGCCGTACCAAAGACTGGTATGCCAACCTATTGGTAGGTCATGCCCCTCTAATTTCAATATTCTCAAATTGCTTAACTCAGCCCAGTCTCTTAGCCAAACCATCTCCGAAGCTGTGTAGTAAAAATACCAGTCTGGGAGACCAAAACCTCCTTGCTCTGTTTTCTCTTGCAGATATTTAAGTCTGATTCTGGGTTTTTTCATTTGCCATATAAATTTTGAAATTGCTTTCCCTAGCTCACGAAAAAAGAGTTAATTTTTTAAAATCGGCAGTGTTTGAAAAAGAAATATAAGGCAAGGTAGAACATTCATTTTGATTAAAGCAATATGTCCCAAAAACAAAATTTGTAGTTTTCCCCAGATATCCAAATCCTTTTTAACCTCTGTCAATACTTTCAAGTAATTATCTATATATAATGAACTACATCTCTTTGAAATAGTGACCCCCAAATATTTTACTTTTTTAACTACTTCAAATTTCGTCCTTTTTTGCAATCTCTTCTCTACTTCTTTTGTACAATTTTTGTTATGATTTTAGGGGTTTTTTCATTTATTTTGAGACCCGCTATCTGCCCATAGTTCTCAAAAATGTTCAAAAACTTGTCT
Source organism: Lepidodactylus listeri (assembly GCA_029233225.1). Lineage (NCBI taxonomy): Eukaryota > Metazoa > Chordata > Lepidosauria > Squamata > Gekkonidae > Lepidodactylus > Lepidodactylus listeri. Next base: position 95,422,461 of record JARCFY010000012.1, read on the forward strand.
ACTGAATTAAGTGGGTCCCCCAAAATAAAAACCATGTCATCAGCAAATGCTAGAAGCTTATAGGTTTCGCCTTTTATTCTTAATCCCATTATATCATCATTCTCTCTAACCACATCACATAGGGTCTCTAATATAAAAATAAATAAAAGCGGAAAAAGAGGGCACCCCTGTCTTACCCCTTTTTCTGTGGGAAAACTCAAAGTGGAATCACCATTAAATATAACCTTTGCTTCTTGTTGGTCATATATTATTTTAACCATTTCAAAAAAGTTGTCTCCACATTCCCAATACCTAAATTGCGCCAGCATAAAATCCCTGTTCACCTTGTCAAATGCTTTTTCAGCATCAACAAAGCACAAAGCTAACTATTTATTGGACTGACTTTCATAATATTCTAAAATGTCCAATATGATACGTATGTTTTGTCTCAAATGCCTTCGGGGCAGAAACCCTGACTGATCATAATGAATTGTCTGAGAGAGCACTTTCTTAAATCTGTTGGCTAAAATTGTTGCATATATTTTGTAATCTGCGTTCAGCAGAGATATAGGCCTGTAATTTTTAATATCTACTGAGTTAGCATCTTGTTTCAGTATTAATGTAATCAATGCCTCTTTCCAAGAATAAGACATCTTTCCCCCTTTGTAAATATTTTGTATCATCATTTTTAAGGGAAGGGTGATTTGGTCCTCAAATACATGATAAAACTCTGCTGGGATACCATCCGGACCTGGAGATTTATTGATTTTTACTTTTTTAATAGTTTCAGTTATTTCCATCATTGTAATTGGACCATTTAATAGATTTTTCTGTTCTTCTGTAAATTTTTTGTTAACAAATTTATCTAGATATGATGTAATGTCGAGTTTATTATCCCCCTCCTGTTTATATAGTTCCCTATAGAAAGATTTAATAATCTTTTTTAATTTTTGCATTGTTGTACAATCTTTACCCTTTTCATTTCTCAATATTTTTATACACCTATCTACCTTGTCTTTTTTTATTTTGTAAGCTAGCCATCTTGTAGGCTTATTCGCATTATCAAACCAATATTGCTTTGCATAACTCATTTTCTTTGCCAGCTCTTCTGATAAAATACAGTTTAGAAGATGCTGCAATTTCTTTAGGTTATCTTTACTTTTTACCCTAAGAGGGTCGTCCTTCAATTCATTCTTTTCCTTCTTAATTTGGGTTATTATATCTTGGTATTTTGCTCTTTCTTGTTTTCGAAGCCAACTTTCTTGACAGATCATTTTACCTCTAACAAAAGCCTTGAATGCATCCCAACCTATATATAAACTTGTCTCTGGGAGTATATTTCGTTCAAAATAATCAATAAATTCTTTTTTACAATTATTAACAAATGCTTCGTTGTTCAGTATTCGAGTCTTCATTGACCAGCTACCTTTTTTAGATATTTCCTGGAGTGTTAACATCACAGGGTTGTGGTCCACAAATGTTGCTGGTAGTATTTCCACATCTAAAATGCCTGTTAACATTGTTAATGAGGGCCAAATCATATCAAGCCGTGACCAAGATTTGTATCTATGTGAGAAAAAAGTAAAATCTTTTTTATCCCCATTCTTAACTCTCCAGGCATCTATTACGCGAAACTCATCTGCCAGTTGTAAGAAAGACAAAGGTCATTCATTACCTCTAGAGAGTCTGGGGGTGGCAGCCTTTCTGTCTATCATAGCGTCCGAGACTGCACTGAAATCGCCTACAATACATAAATCATCGTATGTTTGTTCTGCTAACAGGCCTTGAAGTCTTTCATAAAATAAATCTTGTCTCTGGTTGGGGGCATAGATATTAATCGCCAGCATTGACCTAGATTGCCTAAACACCTTAACCATTAAAATTCGACCATCTTCTGCCTCGTAAACCAGTTCAGGATGTAGATGTTGTTTGATATAAATGGCTACACCACATTTTTTTTTGTTTATCTGCTGCTACAAATTTTATACCCAATTTTTTAGAGTCCAGTAAGTGTTTATCTTTTTGTATAATATGAGTTTCCTGAAGACAGATGATGTCTGCCTTCAGTTTCTGAATCTGCAAAAAGAATTTTTTTCTCTTTTGTGGGAATATCGTACTTGTTCTCCTGTCCATGGTTCCCATTTTTTTGTTCATCTTTTCTTGATTGTAGTCTTGTGACTACTCTGGAAGGAACAAATCTCCCAGATTTTTTACATTTAACTGATCTTGATGTCTCTTTTCCAGTTTCATGGGCTGTTGTTTGGTTCTCATCTTCGCATTTGCTACAATCTTCCCCTTGAACTCCTAAGTCCCTTCCATACTTCCTCAAGAATTCCTCCAGTTTGAAAATCGAGGTCAAACTATATCTCGTACTTTTGTAATAGAATGAGATCCCTTCTGGTAGCAACCATTTATATGCTATTTCGTTTGCTCTTAAAGCTGTGGCCAGACTTTGACAATCTTTCCTTTTTTCTCTTACTCGCCAGGGTATATCCCTCAGTATTTGAATCTCACTTCCCTGAATCATGAATGGATTAGACTTTACATTTTCTAATATTTTTTCCCTTGTAGCTCTTTTATAAAATCTCCTATGTACCTCTCTCGGTGTTTTGTTATGTTTTGCAAAGGCTGTGTTTCTTCTATATACTAGCAGCTCAACCTAGTTACTTAAATCACTAGGAGATTCTAATTTCAACCATTCCTTTAAGTTTGTAACCATTGTCTCTTTGATGTTCTCATCCCTTGTTTCAGGGACATTTTGAAATCTAAGGCTGCGATCACACACACTAAACAATCCACTTTCAATCCACTTTCAATGCACTTTCCAACTGGATTTTGCCAGTTCACACAGTAAAAATCCACTTGGGAAGTGCATTGAAAGTGGATTGGAAGTGGATTATTTAGCATGTGTGACCGCAGCCTAAGTAATAACGTTGATTTCTCCATCTCTAGTAGCATAACAGAGTTTTCCATCGAGTCACATTTAGTACTTAATTCTTGTAGCTGTTGGTCTACCACTTCTAACTTCTCATCAATCACATTATTTGCCTTACTCAGTTTGATTATGTCTTGTCTATTTTCTAAAATCTGAGATTTAAATTCCTCCATTTGAGTTGTTAACGGTTGGATAATCTGATCTAATTTCATCTGCATAGGCTCTATTGCCTTTGCAATCAAGTTAGGTATTGTGTTTTGTACCACTTGGTTCATTGCTTCAGCTATATTGTCATATATTTGTGTATTTAATTCTTTAGAGCTCATTTGGCTTTGTCCTGAGGTGCCTGAAAAAGACATTTTTCTTCCTCCACTTGCCATCTTAATTTTCTAAGTTAATATTCTCTATGGGACAATGAATCCTATCCTTAATAAATATATTACTCTTCTATGTCCATCTTGTTTCTTTAAGCTGCTCCTTGATCTGTTTATAGCTAAACTACCTAAAACTTACAAAACTATCTATCTCTTACCAGACTACTAACTACTAAGCTTAAACCTATCTGCTATATCTACTACACCTTTCTGAACAAGGCTTACAAATATCTAGCCCTTACCTGTCTACCAACTGTTAATCTTAAGCCTATCTTATACTACCTCTTACACTCTATTTCTAACACTTACCTATCTACCAACTGTTAATCTTAAACCTATCTTAATACTACCTCTAACACTCTAACTATCTCTAACACTAACTATAATACTACCTATCTCATTTCCTAAACTGACCTAAGCTGATTCCTATTAATCCTATTTCTAAGCTTATGTTTTGTTTATTTTGCGCTAATTTTATCTTGACAATTCTTTAGTACAAATCAAAACCTTTCAAATATAAACCAGAGTAACATATATAGTCATCAAGCAGACAAACAAGTCCTGTTTCGAACATCTGTTTGGCTCTGTGTTTTCAGAGTCCAACTATTTTAACCAGTTTATTTTCCTTTTTCTATCGTCTTCTAACTTCTTTCTTCACATCCACCTTCTTTTTTGCTCTACTCCTTCTTGCTATTTAGTCTATTTTCTGTTCTCCCACCACTGATAATTGGAAAAAAAGGAAAAATGCCGCAAAAAAACCCAAAAGAGAAGATGCTTTGTAGTCAGAAGTAACCCTCCAACAGACCTCTTCAGTCGATCATCGATCAGGAAGTTGGTGGGAGTCCGAGTGTGTGCTTCTAAGCACTTCCCTTCTTATCTTCCTCTCATATACTTCTTTTTAAATTTGCACTCAGTCTCAAAGATATTATTGTTTTCCACTCCAAACTATCATGCAAAATTATTAAAGGAAAGAGTTGACTTTGTATCACAAACTTGTTCCTCATTATGAGTCAAGTTGACACTTCCGCAGCTGCTCCTGTGATCGGTAATTGACTTGATCAGTCTCATCTGCTGATTATCTCAAAAACAAGCAGATTTCAACACCCATAAAGAAAGATAAAGGTAATAAAGAAAAAATTTGCCTTGTTACGTAGGCTTTCCACAGTCCAAGTTGCTTTCTTTTAGTTCAGGAAACGTGGCTAAGGATTCTGTGCTGACCACGAATCTTGTCTCGCCTTCTTGCTCTAACCCAGTCTGGCTGGTGAAGCAGACCACCATCCTATTCTTCGCCACCAGACGATGATCTTGTGACACAAGCTCCCACCGGGAACTTTGTGGGGTGCCAAAAGGTTTAAACACCCCCTTAGAAGGAGAGAATTCTGCCTTAAGGTGTGGAGCAAGATCTCGCACCTCCTGCAGCCGCCACAACTGGAACCTTTTATTTTTATTTATTCATTCGGTTTGTATCCCACCCTCCCCACCTTTTGGCAGGCTCAGAGTGGCTACCAATATACAATAAAATATACATTATTGTTAAAACATTTTAAACACAAGCAAACAAATAACATAACCACAACAAGATGGTGTTCTACTTTATTGGGGTAGTGGCTTAGATGTTAAACCGTATAGATGGTGAAGAAACATTCAGGTTGGCGGATTCTCAATCGGGCCAGGGCCAAAGATGTAATTATTAGGCGGCCCCAAAAGCCTGGCGGAAGAGCTCTGTCTTGCAGGCCCTGCGGAACTGTAATAGGTCTCGCAGGGCCCTGATGTTATCTGGGAGCTCATTCTACCAGTATGGGGCCACCACCAAGAAAGCCCTGGCCCTTGTAGCCACCAACCGGGCCTCCTTCAGCCCTGGGAGAGCCAGACAATTTTGGGATCCCGATTGGAGCACTCTCTGGGGAACATATGGGGAGAGGCGGTCCTTCAGGTCTTTATTATGACAGCAAAAAAGGAAAGCCTATTCCTGGGGTGAATAAAACTTGCTTGTTACTCAGAAACCAATGGCGCAGAGAGAGCACACAACATGATTGGCACAATCGATTCACGCAAATGACTTGCCCTGCCACTAAGGTTGCCAACTTCCAGGTGGAGCCTTAAGATTTCTTGGAATTACAGCTCATCTCCAGGCCACAGTGATCAGTTCCCCTGGAGAAAACAGCTACTTAGCAGTATGGAGTCTCTGGCATTATATCCAACTGAGGTCCCTCCACCCCCCAGACCCCACCCTTCCCAGGTTCCTCTTGTACTTCAGCATCTTGTAATTGTGAGATCCAGTTTGTTGGGACCTGAGTCCCTGTGGAATCTAGTTTCTGCAATGTATTCTGCTGCTTCTATTTCATAATTGTTCTTTCATGTGTGCTGTTGTGTATCAATATTGCAGTCGCCATGTGCTTGTGTAATGGTGACCGCCATGTGGACATTCGCACATGGCCTGAATCTACCTGAGCTTCATCCAGGTAGAACAATAGCTGGCCGGATCCTAAATGACCACCAATCATGAGCCTAGGTTTCCCCCAGGGGACCTATGAACTTTAACCACTATCTTAAAGTCCTATCAGGACATTTGGGCGAGGTCGGGGGATTATCTCCAACCGGCATAAAAGAGGGCTCTGAGCCCAGGGTTGCTATGTTCCATCTTGACTCGCAATAAACTACAATGCTGTTTTCACTGTTACCAGCCTCCTGACTCCAGTACTTTTCAGTGGCGATGAGGATGGGATCCCGATGAGCGATTCATCAGCCGAACCGAGCAACCCCACACCAAGCACCGATTCACTGGCATCAGACACTGCCGAGCCCCAGCGCTCCGATGCACTGCTGCAAGCCCCAGAGGATATCGCTCACCACCTCACTCTGGTAAATATGGCTGACGCTCCGGGACAAATGCCCCCTTTTGACCCGTCTCAACCAGAGACATGGGAGGCCTGGATTAAACAACTGGGCTGTACATTCATCATCCAGGGCATTACAGATGCAGACATGAAGCGAGCCTGGCTCCTGAGCTTGTATGGTGTCAACATGATGTGTGTTGCCCAGAGCTTATTCGCCCCTCAAGACCCCCTAGAGGCGACATACGACACACTGGTCAAGGCCCTTGGGGATTACTTTGCCTCAAAGCCTTCGAAGATGGCTTTACGCCTAGATTTCATCCGGTGGCAGCAACAGCCGGGAGAGTCAGCCACTACATTCATGACTGACCTCTGCCACATGGCTGTGGGCTGCGAGTTTCACCATGTGGATGACCACGTGGAAACCGGGTTTATGGGGGGAGTGAGGAAGGCCAAACTGCAGCACTGGCTCATAGCGCTCCCCGAGCCTACCCTTGGGAAGATGCTCCAGACAGTCATGGCTTTCGAGGCAACCATGAAGGACAAACCAGCCGCCAAAACACACTGCACCATGACCTCTGGGTCTGACACATCCAAGGATGAGGACGCCTGCCAGCTCCAGCAGCACTCGCAGAAGAAGGGTGAGTCCTGCTCCTCTGGGTCCTGCTTCCGGTGCCCGGCCTCCGCCACTGTTCCCATTTCTTCCTCCCAACACAGGCCACCCCCCACATGCGCCAGCTGCGGAGACCCCCACAGGCAACGATCCTGCCGGTTCCACGACACAACATGCCTCCCTGCAGGAAGACAGGGCACATCACAAGAGCCTGCCACGCCAAAACCACCCGCCAATCTCCAGCAGTGCACTACGAGTCAAGACAGCATCTCGGCAGCAGTACACACCCAGGTACTAAACTTGCCCAGCCCCTTCCCGGGAAAATAGCGGTCCATGTCCAGATCAAAGGGGCCCCCTGTTCCATGGAACTGGACACCAGGTCCATGTACTCAATAATTTCAGCTGCAACATTCAGACAGCTCTGCCCATGGGGGGGGGGGGTTGTGCAAACCCTCAGGACTGGTACTCCGGGATTTCCAGAAAAACCTGGTAGTGATTAAGGGGCTGGGCAAGTTCAGGTTCCAGTACCAGAACTTCAGCGACCTCTTAGACCTCCTGGGGTGGAGAGAGACCTTGTGTGAGGCTTCTGCCCTATGTAGTCAAGGATCAGACCTTTGTTGATGAAACAGAGTTCTTTATTCCCTATTACTACATTACAGGTCCTCGGATCATTGTTAGAGATAAAGTATACAATAGAAGCAGGATTAATATACTCTCCAGTACAATTTGAATTTCCCATAGGTAACCAATCACAGGAAGGGAAAAACCGTGGGCTAAAGGTCCTTTGACCATTTGCTTCCCGCAGGAAAAAGGTGAGGTGTGAAGCTGTAAATTTCCCTTCTTAAACCAGACCCCTCAGATGTATCCATCTTGCGCATAACAAATAACTCTCCAAGGTCTTCACACGCCGATAAGAATTGTTCCGTGTCTCCCCCGGCAGGGAGGAAAGGAATGCGAAGGTGCGGAGGGGTGAGAGGCCGATTGTTCTCATGTGCTGTAGTCGCCACTCTCCCAGACCAAATGGTTACACTGACCAGACCCATCGTGAGCCATAAATCCAGGGCAATAAAATAGAGCCAATTGGAACCTGATACAGGGAGATTGAGATAACAGGATGTTACAGAGGAACTGCAGAAGCATGTTACATAAGAAGGGATTATACAAAGCATACAAGCAAACCTTTGTTAGAATCTTTAGATTCTGACACCTTGTCAGCCTTATGGGACTCTCCTGGTTCAAGCCCCTGGGCTTGGAGATCAAGGGGGTGCACTACATTGGGTCCGCAGACTACGAGTCGGTCTGTGCCGAATTTCCTGCTGTTTTCGACAGCATGTTGGGCTCCTACCGGGGACCTCCTATCTCTCTGGATTTAGACCCTGCTGTCCACCCCATCCGCATGGCGGCTTGGCAGCCTCCTCTAGTGATTCAGCCAAAGGTCAAGGCTGAGTTGGACAAGCTCGTGGCACAAGGGGTGCTAGAGCCTGTCTCTCACGCGAGGTGGGAAACCGCAATTGTCACCCTGATGAAGGCAAACGAGGAGATCCACATCTCTGCAGACTATAAATGTTCCTTGAATCTGGCTCTACAGGACCACGCATACCCAGTACCGGTGGCCAGCCATGTCTTGGTGTCCCTAGTGGGAGCCAAGGTCTTTGGGAAGCTGGATCTGGCACAGGCCTACCAGCAGCTTCCCGTGGATGGCGCCACGGCAGAGGCACAAATTATCATCACGCACAAAGGAGCGTTCAGGGTGAAGTGGCTCTAGTTCGGGGTCAGCATCGCCACTGGGTTGTTCCAACAATTAATGGATTCTGTTTTAAAAGGACTTCCAGGAGTGAAGACATTCTTTGACAATGTCCTGATTGCAGCCCCAGACGCTGACACTTTCAAGACCCGGCCGCAGTCCATCCTCCAGCGTTTCCAGGATGCCGGTCTGAAGGTGCATAAGGACAAGTGCATCTTAGGCTTCCCATCCGTGACATTCCTGGGTTTCACTGTTGATGCCCAGGGCATCCACCCCACCCTGGAGAAGGTGGCGGCCATCACAGAGGCGCCCCAACCCACATCAAAGGCCGAGCTGCAGGCATTCCTCAGCCTCCTGAATTTTTACCATGCCTTCCCCCCCACAAGGCAGTGGTAGCTGAGCCCCTCCACCGGTTGCTGGACAAGGGGGCCAAATGGGAATGGGGGCCGCAACACTCAGCAGTGTTCAAGGCAGTTAAGGACTTATTAGTTTCCAACACTGTCCTGGCTCACTTTGACGAGTCCTTGCCGGTAGTCCTGGCTTGCCGGTGGTCCTGGCTCACTTTGACGAGTCCTTGCCGGTGGTCCTGGCCTTACGGGGTGGGGGCGGTCCTGGGCCATCGGCTTCCCGATGGGCGGGAGGTGCTGGTGGCTTACTATTCCAGAGCCTTGTCGGTGGCAGAGCAGAACTACGCCCAAATCGATAAGGAAGCCCTGGCCATAGTCGCGGGAGTCAAAAAATTCCATGACTACCTGTATGGTAGGGCTTTCACTGTGGCCACGGACCATAAGCTGCTCCTGGGCCTCCTTGCTCTGCACCGCCAAACCTCGCACATGCTGTCCCTGCGGGTGCTCAGGTGGTCCATTTTTCTATTGGGGTACCAGTACTCCTTGGTGCATTGCCCCAGGAAAGCCATGGGCCATGCTAATGCCCTGAGTCATCTCCTTTTGCCGTCCTGTGACCCAGACCCTGCCTTCCACGTCACCCTCTTCGAGAACCTCCCGGACTGGCCTGTTAAGGTATCGGATGTGGCCCACCGCATGGCCTGGAACCATGTCCTCTCCTGAGTTTTAGACTGGGTGGAGAGGGGGTGGCTCAATAATTTAGGCCTTGATTTTGCCGCCTACACCGCAAAGCGCAATGAACTGTCCACCCACAAAGGGTGCCTGCTATGGGGGACGAGGGTAGTGATCCCGGGGCCGCTCCATGCCAGTCTTGGTGGCCCTTCATGAGTCTCATCCCAGAATTGTCTGGATGAAGGCCCTGGCCCGCAGCTATGTGTGGTGGCCAGGCATGGACAAGGAGATCAAGGACCAAGTACATAGGTGCAGCAAATGCCAGGAGTCGTGCCCGAACAGTGTGAACTGGAAGAAGCGGGAGGCATCTGGAGGAAGTGTGAACGCACCGGCAAAAAGTTTTGCGCATATGCGCATGTGCGCATGTGCGCACATGCGAAAAACACCAAAGGAAAACAAAAAAAGTGCAGCGGCGCGTGCAAGCCGCGCGCGCTGGCTACGCAGCAGTCTGAATGCTCCGTGGCAGTCTGAACGCTCCGTGGCAGTCTGAACGCTCCGTATCGCCGCTGATCCACATTGCTCTGGCCAGTGTGAACGGCCAGCTCTGTGGGTTTCCCCCCCCGCTCCAGTTCCCTCCGCTTTGCCTCCGCTTCAGATTGCCAGTCTGTCCTCAGCCAATGTCTCCCAAGTCTTCAGCTCTAATTTGTCATCCAATAAGTCTTCATAACAGATCATCTTTTCTCTTGTTAGTAAGGTAGGCATTACGAACGCCTCAACAGGGGACACCCATTTTGGTATTTTTAAATAGAATTTATATTTAATCTCTTCCCAAATTTTCAGCAATGGGCCTCTAATTGAGTCATCTCCTTTTGCCGTCCTGTGACCCAGACCCTGCCTTCCATGTCACCCTCTTCGAGAACCTCCCGGACTAGCCTGTTCAGGTATCAGATGTGGCCCACCGCATGGCCTGGAACCATGTCCTCTCCTGAGTTTTAGACTGGGTGGAGAGGGGGTGGCTCAATAATTTAGGCCTTGATTTTGCCGCCTACACCGCAAAGCACAATGAACTGTCCACCCACAAAGGGTGCCTGCTATGGGGGACGAGGGTAGTGATCCCGGGGCCGCTCCATGCCAGTCTTGGTGGCCCTTCATGAGTCTCATCCCAGAATTGTCTGGATGAAGGCCCTAGCCCGCAGCTATGTGTGGTGGCCAGGCATGGACAAGGAGATCAAGGACCAAGTACATAGGTGCAGCAAATGCCAGGAGTCGTGCCCGAACCTCCTCATGCCCCCGTCCAGCCCTGGGAGTTGACCAACAAGCCCTGGTCTTGACTCCACCTGGACTTCGCAGTGCCGGTCCAGGGCCAGTTATTTTTTATAGTTATAGATAGCTACAGCAAGTGGCTGGAAGTAGTCCCAATGCAGGCTACCTTGACCAAGGTGGCCGTCCGAGCCATGTGGCGCATATTTGCCATCCATGGACTTCCAGACACCCTTGTTACAGACAACGAGACAGCCTTCACCTCCGGGGAGTTCCACCACTTCATGGACTCCCTCTGCATCCGTCACATCTGCTCAGCACCCTTCCATCCCACGACCAACGGGCAGGCAGAATGAATGGTAAGAACTACCAAAGAAGCACTCAAGTGGATGGATCAAGGCGACTGGGAATTCAAGCTGGCAAAATTCCTATTCGCTGCAGTAGAAGAGATTCAGCTGTTAAAAGACGCTAGAACAACTATTTTTTACAGTTTCAAAAGAATCACTTTTACTTGTAACTTGTGTATTTCAAATACAAAGAACCCTATTAACATATAGCTTATCACTGCATGTGTATTACAATCACAAAGATCCTATTAACATGTCCCGATGGCGGGACTATTGTGGGCCCAGGAGACCCTGACAACCGGCCGCCCGGCACCACGACACACCCCGCCCCAACCCCCGAACTTACTGGCTCCCACAAAGAAGAGGCGGGGGAAGGGGGACTTGGCTTACCTTCCGCCCTTGGCAGGGGCAGCGAGGGGTGGGCAGCCGGGGCGACATCGTCAGCTCCGGTCCCCATTCAGGGGGTTGGCAGGGAGGTCCCCAGGAATGCCTCGGCAGGTGGGGCGAGGTGCTCCGCGGCTGCGGCAGCCAAGGAAAGTAAGGAGGGGAGGAGTCGCCAAGCTGCACCTCGCTGGCGTGCCGACACGCAGCAAAGGCCCGGGGAAGGCCAACGCAGGCAGCCGCGGACCCAGGCATCGTCAGCAGGGCCAGGGGAGAAGAAAGACCAGGCACAGGGCAAACTGCACAGGGCCTGCGGCCCAACGCAAGGGCCAGGACACAGACCCGAGCAGCATGCCCAGCCATAGGGGAGGAAGGGCAGGGCGGACCTGGAAGTAGCCCTCAGAAGTCAGCATCTACAGCTATGAAGGGGGGTGGGGAACGGGGGTGGAGGAAGCCAGGGGGAGGTGATGGGAGGTGACGGGAGGTGGAAGCATAAAAGAATGGCAGCCACAAAGGGCCGGGGAGGAGAGACCTGAGAATGGATGAAACGTGACCCAGAGAGAGAGAGGAGAGAATCCCACCAGGAGGCACTAGGGAGTGGGAGTGGTGACTTAACTCTCCCCTCCTGTGCCAAATCTGAGGCCCTGGCTGCCTGGGGCAGGCACGGACAAGGTGGCGACGCAAGGCGCGGCCAGCAAGTCAGACGAAAGCGAGGCCAGTTCCAGTGGCTCATGCAACATAGCATATAACTTATCACTACAATATACAAAGAAAGTAATCCTGCTTACACATTCAAAATAGCCAGCAAAGAAACTTTATACAATCTACTAATTCTAACCTAATTAGCTACTATTAGTTTGCAGATATCTTCCCAGTCAAACTTAGAAAAAAGCTGATTGTTAGCACAGTTCAACTTAAAAAATAACTAAAGATAGCTGGTTGCTGGAAAAATAGCTGAAGATAGCTGATTGCTAAGAAAGCTGATAGCTGAACAAAGTCTTCCGGACTTGTCCTCCGTTTCATTTTGTAAACTTATTTACCAAATAATTTGATTTTAATTACATTGACTGTATAGTATTGTATCTGATATTGTTTTGTGTTTAATGTGTCAGCTAAATCGCTGTCTATGACCCTATAAATACTGAAACGAGCGAATACATTGTTGAACAAAAGCTTGGCCAAGGAACCCACTTGGAAAAGGGATCAATGAGAGTGAGGCAGTACTTATTGCCTCAAGTGGTTCTGGGCAGGGGGCCGATGAAATCAATCTGCACATGAGCCCAGGGTCCCTCAATACACTGGTACTGGATAGGGGCCCAAGGTCCACAGGTGTCAGCATTCACCATAGCACAGGAGAGACAATTATCTACCCACTGTGCAACAGTTTGGCACATGCCTGGCCACCAACCGACCTCACGCACCTACTCCAGAGTGTTATCCTTACCTTGATGACCCTGCTCATGCACAAATTGGATGAGATCTGCTCTGACCTCCACAGGGACGATCCAGTGATGGGCACCTGTGGGGTCCAGTACCCAGACTACCCCTTCCTGTTCCACAATGGAATATTTCCCAGTTGGGTCCTTTCCCTTATGCAAGAGATCCATGACATCTGAGTCATTATTCTGCAATTCGCCAAGATCTACCAACACATGAGGTGCAGCACTTCATTGCGCTCGACTGCTGCATGTAATGACAGGTTGTATAGGGTATTCAGCCTTTTCAGGAGGCATGCGCAAAAGCGCTGCCTGTTTAGGTGATCAGCAAAGTCATTCCAGTAAGTGACCTCGCTATTATCCCTCTGGTGACTCTGTACATGGGAGATCTGTGTGGGAGCTGTGCGTTGGTGCAGCACCTGGATAATCGAAAGCCACAAATTAAGATGTGCAATAGGTTTACCGTTGGAGGTTCTCCATTCCTGCTGTTTCCAATGAGGGAGCCAAATGGTGACCGCTTTAGCAGTCCAGTCGGAATCCGTGAAAACAGCTACAGGGAATTCCAGCAGCTCAAAGGCCAGAACTGCCTTCAGTGCAGAAACCTTAGCAGCTTGGCTCGAGTGGGGGCACACGGGGCTTTGCAGAACATGTCCATCTCCCACCCTCATGGTGCCAAAATCAGTTCTGGGGACCCCATCAACATAGAAAGAGGAGCCATCACAGAGCCAGCAGCTGAATCCCTGCTGCCGGGTCTCTTCTAAGGGTACTCCCCAAGTAGCCAGCCAAGGCTCATGTGAGATTTCGGGCAGGGGACATTCGTGTTCTTCTCCCTAAAGGCCATAGGGTGCGGGGAGCTCCTTCTGCTCCCATTTGTATTCAACCCCTTTGTTGACCAGGGCTAAAGTCCACTGGGCTATCCTGGCATTGGAAACCTGACCATCCTGGATCTTACCAGACAGGATGTATTTGAGGGGAGTGTGTGTGGTTTGTACAATAACCTTGGAACCACCTATCATGAATTCCCAGTGAGAAAGACACCAAACCAAGGCTAAACACACTTTTCACACAGGGAGAGCTTCATTTCGACTGGGGAGAGATTACGAGAGGCATAAGCAATGACTCACATGGCACCTGCTTGATGTTGGAGCAGGGTGGCACCGACGCTCCTTTTAGAGGTGGCTAGCTGGACATAGAAAGGCAAACGGGGATCTGAATGAGCTAGGGTGGGCATGGAAGCCAGTTCCTGCTTCAGGACAGCAAAAGCATGTTGCTGCTCCAAGCCCCAATTCCACGGGACATTTTTCTTAAGTAGAACATACATAGGACGAGCTTTGTCTGCAAAAGATTCAATGAAATCCCTGTAGAAGTTGGAGGTTCCTAGCAGGGTGCGCAGAGAGGGAATGTCAGTAGGAGCTGGCAGCTTAGCCACGACCTTCATGCGCTGTGCATTGGGAGCCCAACCGTCGGGTCCTAGCACTAGCCCCGAGTATTTGACGTTCGTTTGAAGGAGCTGTGCTTTCTCCCTGCTAGCCTTGAATCCAGTTCCCCTGATAAGGTTAAGGACTTCTTTCGTCACCTCGGTGGCTTTCTCAGCAGTGGGAGCGTGGATCAAGATATCATCTACATAAGAAAGCACGTGTGCACGGGACTGTGGCTGGAGCCGTTCCCACATCTGTACTACATGCACATGACAAATGCTTGGACTGGAGTGAAAGCCTTGCGGGGTCCTCTTAAAGAATACTGCTGTCCCCAAAAGATGAACGCAAACTTATACCAGCAAGACTCATGAAGCTTAATAGAGTGGAACGCATTAGCCAAATCAAGAACAGAGTAGTAGCGAGAGCTTGCTGCAATGGCAGCCAAGATTCGTTATATTTGGCCACCATGGGTGCTACAGGTGGTGTGACGGCATTAAGCGCTCTGTAGTCAATGGTTATTCTCCAAGTCACTCCATTATGCCTTAAGGACGGGCCATAATGGGGCATTGCAAATGGACTGCATAGGGAGAATAACATCACAGTCCAAGAGTCCCTTTATGGTCTTAGCTATGCCTTCTTCCACCTCTGCAGGATACCTGTACATTTTCTGAGGAGGGGGATCCTTCCTGTCAATTAGAACACATGCATTCCGTAATTACCGCATTCAGCTTTGTCTTTGATCCATACCTCTGGGTACTCGTCTGCCCACTGGTCTTGCACAAGAGGAGAGAGAGGGTAGGGAACCCTCAGTGCAGCATAACAGTGGACTGCATTGATGAGGCTAGGGCCATCTGGGAGTTTCCAGAGCAGGCCATTGGCCAGATCAATGGTGAGTCCTTGCTTGCGGAAGAAAGGTGTCCCCAAAATGCCATCATCTTCCCCTAGGTTCTCTCAGGTGGTAACCATAGTGGATAGAGTTCCCAAAGTTAAGGGAACCTCGTTCCACACAGGAGATACTTGCGAGCCCCCAGCAAAGCCCGCCAGATTCACAGTATTTGAGGAGGGGTTGCCAGCTGATGCTAGCTCTGGGCTGAGGACATTAAGAGAAGCTCCCATGTCCAGCACCAAAGTGGCAGGTTTAACATTCCCTGGAGCCCCGACTCCTGCCTGGATAGTCGGTCTCCCCCAAGTATCCGGCTGCAAAACCACTTCAACCACTTCGGGGAGTTTTTGGGGCCCCGGGCAGCCCTATGCAGAAACCAAAGGTGTGTCCAGGTTGGACCGGATGGTGTGCACTGGATACTGTTGTGAATGTGGACCTCAAGGACTCTGGGCCTCATGTTCTGCCATGGCTTGTACAAGAACCAAGGTGGGTTGTCCGTCATAATGTCCCATATCAGCTCCAGTCTCCTTTAGCCTTTGCCACAGGTGCCAGCGGAAAGGATCTTGCCCCGGGGGTAGCCTGTAGGGTTCATACTCTCTCCCAGGTCCCTGTGGATAAGGCTGCTCGGGGGGGAGGGGGAGGCAACTGAGGGTGCAGGGAATTAGCCTGTACCAGAGGAGGGAGCCACTTGGGGTGTCGAGGGGGCAGTCAGAGGTGGAGCAGCATCAGGGGAGAATTGCTGCCCCTTGAAGCCCCGTCCGCGACCTCCATTCTGCCAGTTCCCTCTACCCCGACCTTTGTCATAAGATCTTTTATAGACCTTCTTATAAAAGTTGTCCCTGTTCTGATAGTCTCTGTTCTGATATTCCCTGTCCTGATAGTTGGAATGGGGCCCATTGTTCACATACGTGATCGCCTGAATAGGTTCCTCGTCTACTGTCTTCCCTTTCTTTGATTGTTTTTGCAATTTGACCACCCTGGAGCTCCTCAAAATAGAGACTATCTTGTGGACCTTCGCCTGAAGGGTGGGCAAAGTGATTGCGGATGCCTCAGCAACATTCAAGGCAAGCTGCGTTGGCCCATTAAACCCAGAGAGAAGGGACTCCTTGAACCTGTCCAATTCATAGTCAGGAATGTTTGTACGGGCGACCATGCACACTTCCCCTGCCATAATGGCAAGTAATTGTTTCCTAGTCATGTAAAATTGAGGGTCCTCATTTGGGGCTTGTTTCTCCAAAACATACAAGATCATTGGGCCACAAGAATTGGAAAAACTCTTTCATCCACTCATAGATGTCTAAGCTGGTGAGTTGCCGGCAAGAGGCAGCGGAGTTAATGGCTGCAAGATCAGAGCCGGTTGCACTCTCTTGGGCTAAGGGGGTGAGATCTTCCCCATCGACGTCGCCATACATAGTGGCCACGTTAGTGAGCCACTGCACTGCATTGTCTTTAGTCAAAGGTCCCAGTTGGGAGGCTATAGTCTTAACCTTGGCTGGCCTCCACCCATGGGTTTCCAACACCATTTTCTGAGCCCCTTGTCCTCATGTTTCTACCTTCTTGGTAGTGATTAGCTAAACAGGATTAGGCTTGGGTTCCTCAGTAGCGGGTTCGGTCCAGTCAGGGTTATACGTGTGGACCGTGGCTATCTCCTGTGGCAGGGGTTGCAAAGGCGGGGGAAGGGGGAATGGTCTCCTTAGGGATGTCTATCATTGTGGCGGGATGAACGGTAGAGATCACTGCCCGCTGTAAGCCTAGTTGGTCTTGCAGCTGTTTAATTTTCTTGCGACAACTGTCATGACTTATGGATTCTCTCTTTATTTGGTTCTGTTCTGCTAAGTACTGGGTGGCCTATGTGGCTTTGGACAATTGGTCCAGGGCTTCTGCGAGATGCATGTCTGCCCTCTCTACCTTACCAGTAACTGAATCCAATTTCATAGTTGCTTCTTGGAGAAAGAGGGTGAGCTTCTGCTTATCCATTAACAGGCTCACATTCTCTGCTTTCAAGTGTTCCAGTTCTGCTTGCCATTTCTCAGTAAATTCAACTGACTGTTCCTCATATTTGACTTCTAATTCTGCCAGACTCTCACGTTTAGAGTCCAGTAGGTCCAGTTTTTCTTGTTCCAGAGCTGCAATTTTTTCCTTGCTTTGATCTAATTTGGACCGGATCCCTGCTGCATCCTGTAAAGTTGTGTACAGCGCCCAGGATCCATACCTATCTTTTTGTGCTGCACTAGGTTTCTTTCAGTTACAATACTCCTGGAAAGCATCCCACACTGCTTTTAAGGGATCAGGTCCTTTAAAGGCACCATCAGCCCATGGTGTGGCTCCCATTTTCACTAACCACTTTTCCAGTTCTGGGGTGGTAGTTTTCTTATCATGATAAATTTTTCCTTCTTCTCACTCAAATTCAGTTCTCAGCTTAGAGAGGGGAAAGCGCTCCTTCACTCTCCACCAATATTCCTTTGCAATAGGGGACCTGATGAACTCTTCCTCAGCTTTGCATCAAATGGAGGAAGAGGTCTTATAGCCAGTCCTGGGTCACCGAGTGAAAAGGGTCCCTTGAACTACTCCACCTTTCAACAAGCAAATGAGAATGCGGGACCACAAGCACTGCTCTGCTTTGCACCAAGCAAGGGAAGGTCACTCGCACTTCTCCCAATCCACTGATCAAGAGGGGGAAAGACAAAGAAAATGGGGAGGGGGAGTGCTGTTCCCACATCCTCAGACCACGGCACACTCAGAGCCCTGTTGCATCACAGGAGATGCTCGGGTTTTTGAGCCCAGGTGATCAGGCCCACACTCGGGATTACCTACTAAACCCTGAGGAAATTTCCAGGCCCCTTCTGTCCATAACTGGGACCCCTCAATAGACCCAGGAGAGTTTTTGACCACAAAGGGCTCGGTTGACTCCCAACTGGAAGATTTTAAGAACCACCGGTTCTCACAATGGATAATCTTCAAACCAAAGGTTTTGGAGTCTCACACTCTCTCTGGATCACCTCCAACCAATGATAGCAAGAAGAGAAAATGGGGGGTGCGGGCTGGCTTCACCAAGCCCTTTGATCACTGTTCAAAGGCCGGAACGTTATGATCCACTCCGAAGTGCTCGTGCCTTTCCCAGGCACAGTGTGCAGTTTAGTTCAGTGCTCCAAAATGGCCAAGCCACTCAAAAGGACGAGACCCTAGATCTAGGCATCTCCCTCAAGCATCAGATTCTCAGATCTGAGGAATAAACTCTTGGAAAAAGCGAGGGGGGGCATGTCGTGGCAGTATGTGTGTGCAGTGTGGTGCAGAGACTCTAACCCTGTTGTCCTACGCTGCAAGATCTCAATTGCCCAACCCATGATAGACGGCCGCAAACGGGATGGCTGAGGGAAGCTCAGAGGAGGGGGGGGAAAGAACCCAACCACAGCAGATTTGCTCCCTAGAGCCAAGCACACAGGTCACCAATCACAGTCACAAAGCAATCCAAGTCTACCCCAAGAAGCTCAGAGAAGCTTTGTCCTCCACGTCTGAACTTCCAAATGCACCCGTGTCGACTTAGGTGCATTCAGATGTTCAGGGTGTTGCCTGCATCCTCCACCAATCTGTTAGCCTGGCTGCTCTTTTATTTATTAATATTTGGGGGAATATTAGCTCTTAACAATATGCAGCAGGCGTTACGGATCTCCACCTGTGTCTACAGAGGCTGTGTCTACAGGAACTGACACAAGACTCAAGTTAAGAGTTATAAAGATAAGGTGTTTACTATAAAAATGATAAAAGATTCAGAGGCAATATTACACAATCAAACACACGTTTACACAGATCTAAGAAATTAGGTAGAATTACAGAGATGTTTGCATGAGCAGGAGAATTGATGGTGTCCACTGGGGGTGATATTTACCTATATAGGAATCTAGTGTAGTCCGTCTGGAAAAAGCGGGGAAAGTATCTTCGGACAAAGGACAAAGAATCGTGGTCCTGGACCAGCAGAAGCCACATGGTGGATCCAAGTGGTCTACCCAAGGATCCGTGAGGGAAGGAGGAAGAACAAGCAGGAACGGGGAGGAAAATCTCTCTCTCTTGTGACCCTTGGGGAGTAGTATTTATTGGGGGGGTGTTCCCGGGAGGTTGGCAAGATATGAAACCTTCCCAGGATTGCCTGTAGATGGTCTGTTCTCTGTTCCTAGCCACTAAGAGGATTCTATGGGAGTGGTCAATATTTAGATCTACCTGATGGTCAGGACAGGATGTTGACATCAGCTGCATCTGGCATGGTCTTCTAGATGAAAGGGGTCTTGGGCTGCAGAACTGGTCCATCAGGAAACATCCCGCTGCTTTCGCACCCTCGTGTGAAGTCCTTTGATGTAGGGATGACTTGTAGGAAGGAGTTCAAGCCTGTATACGTGTATGGAGTTTGTTCCCTCATGGAGTTAGTGGTATATGTCTCCAGCACATGGCTTTGTGTGCGTGTGAGTGAGTGTCTTTGTGCTTTGTGAGAACCTGCAGGCTGGAGGTGGTAACCTCAGAAAATGGTGTTTTAAACCTTTGTTGGAGGCATCTGCCACCATCTTCCCACTGGTCACCGTTTTAACCCACATAACTGGCAGCATAGTCCATTCACTGCTCTCACAAATCACCAGAAAAGTCCAAAAGAATGTTGCTCAAGGCTTACACCCCCCCCCAGAGGGCAGCCCCTTTGCCCGGAGGAGCACTTACTTCTTGGCCCTCAGGGACTTGTGCATGGTGGGTTTGCTCTTCTTTGGGGCAGGGTTGCTGCTGCTGAGGGGCTTCTTGACTGCAGCTCGGGGGGGCTGGCTTGGCTTTCTTGGCAGGGGCTTTGACCACAGGCAGGGGCCTGGCTTTCCCACAGTGCACCGCAGGGGCCTTGTGTGGCTTGGGCTTGGCCTCTCGCCACTTCACCAGAGGGGCCCTGTTCTGAGCTTTCAGAGGGGGCCACTTCTGCATCCTTTTCTTTGGAGGTGGCTCTTCCTCCTTGGACTCCTCCTCTTCCTCTTCTGAGCTGTCCTCTTTCTGTTTGTCTGGGAACAGAACTCCAGGACTGGGATAGTAAGGGAAGCAGAGCTAGAAAGTGCCACTGAAGCCCTTCCCAGAGATCTGCTCCATCCAGCCATTCTTCTTTCACTTCTGCAGGGTCCTCTTCAGTAAGTGTACCTTCAGGCTGGAGTTTGTCCCTGAATGCTTCTCCAGGACATACTTCAGGGCAGTGGTGGAGCAGGTCTTGGGCTTGTTCATGGCCACAATGGCAGAGAGGATGGCGTCCTCCATCAGAGCCCCACCCAGCAGTGGCTTCTCCCCAGACTTCTTCAGCTGGAATGTCCTGGAAGCCCCTTTGAAACAATTCAGTCAAAAATTTTGAGATCTTTATTTGGAGTACCAATGCTCTGTTTAGGCTTGAGGCTGGCCTAGTTACATTAGAAACCTGAGTCTGATTTTATGCCATATATTTTTGGCTTAAATTAAAACTCCTTCCATCATGGCTGACCCCCTTAATCCTTTCAGATAGTTTCTGCTCAAGCTGGGTTTCTGCAATAGAATACAAATTGGCACTTCTTGGCTTCTCTAATACTGCCCTTTTACACCTTGGATTTCAAGTAGCCAAAGCTGTTGTCAGACAAAGATTATGGGACACTTCTCTCCAAATGGACAGAGCACGAGCCTCACACTTTTTAGTGGTAAGAAACAAAAACCTAAATTTTGCTCCATCCAGTTATCATTATTTGTTAGAACTCACAAAGCACTGCAGAGCTTTCACTTTAGCATGATTAAATGTTCTCCCATCTGCCCTCCTGCAAGGGAGATATGCTCATACCCCATATGCAAGCCAACTCTGTCCCTGTAATTCTGGACAGGTTGAGAAAATTGAGCACGTTCTTTTATCTTGTCGATTTTATGACGAGATTCGTTTTAAATATATTACGCCAATAGTCGTTGCCTACCCAGGCAGGCCTAATCAGTTTTATTCTACTCTTCTTTTAGCTGATATTTGTAATGGAACTACTGCTAAGGTAGCAAGATTTTGTGCTATGGCTATCCTAACCAGACAGAAGATTATTAATTCTTAGGGAATTTTAAAATCTATGTTGTCTTAACTAAAATTTTTACTCGTACCAATTGTCTGGCTGTATTTCATTGTTAACTATATGTAACATTTGAAGGTATTTGCTGATCTTTGATCGTAATAAATCAAATTAAATTGAATTAAATGTTAATATATCTATTGCTGGAAAGGTGGGATAGAAATGTGAAAAATAAATAAATAAATAAATCTATCCAAACAAGCTAAAAAGTGGGGGTCACAGGTATTAGAAAAGAAAACCACACAGATAACACTGTGACACAAATGACATTTGATAAAAATTATATTACTTTTCCAAAATAGCATTTGATCAATGCCCGGACTCAGATTTGTATGACCATGTCTCTGTTTAAAATAGTCACAGTCACAAACAGGATGGGGTCAGAAGTGCTTACCATAGGTGGTGCCGGCAGCTCTCGGGCCTGTTGTTTTGTGCCCCTTACAACAGGTCCCAGCCTTTTCCTGATGGCTCTTGTGCTTCCTCGCCACTAGATGAGGTGCCTTCCACTTGGGCTCCCAGCTGCAGTGTCCTTGGGAACTTCCCCTTGCTGCTGCTTGGCTGAACTGGGGTCACCGTGGTTTTCTTCTCTCCAGCTTTTGGAGGGGTTGGGGCTGCACTCGTTGGGCAAACTGGCAAATTGGTCAACCTTGCCACACTGGAGACAGAGCCCTTGCTGCATCTGCTGCTCCTTGATTGGGTCTTTTCCTCTGGGCTGGGTCATCTTCTGGGCCTCTCCCCCCCAAGGTTTTAGGGGCTTGCAGGGCCCGCATCTGGATCATCTGCAGGTGGTTCTCCGCATCGTCTGCTTCTCACATCCAGGCACCCAGGGTGAGGGACTGCACATTATGCAGAACCATGTCCAGAATCTGGTGACTGAGCCCCGTCTTGAAGAGCTCCATCAGCATGGGCTCCAGCCACCCCTGGATCTTCGCAGTGATCATTTTGAACTCTTCCGAGTACTCACACACTATGCGGTTGCCTTGCTTCAAGGTACAGAGGCGCGCCCTCGCCTTCTCGCCTGCCAGCAGATCTTCATACTGCCTTTGTAGCGCCCACATGAAGGCTTGTATGTCCCTCAGCTCAGGACCCTGGATCTTGTGTAGACCCATGCACCAGTCTGCCGCTCAGTCCCTCAGCTTCCCACTCATGAAATCCACACGGTGCTCATCATCAGGAAACAAATGGCCCCAGTTTCTCAGAAATCTTCGCACTTGCACTAGAAAGAATGCCAACTTCTTGGGGGTCCTATCAAAAGTGGCCTCAAGCAACTCTTTGGGCTGTTGTAGTTTGTGGACCCCAGGAGCCGAGGGTTGAGCCAGTTGCCCCGGCCCTGCTAGAACCCCAGGTTGCCTGGCTGGTGCCGCAGGTTGCACAGGGGGTGCTCCCGGTTGCCCAGCTGCTGGCCCTGCCAGTGCTGGATGTCTCCCTGGCTGGGGGGGGAGCCTGTTGTCTCAGTCCATCACACACCATGGCAGCAACCATTTGGGGTAATCCAATTGTCAGTTCAAAAACTTCTTGCTGCACTTGCTCCCACAAGTGTGCTCCCATGCGCTCGACCAGCGCTTTGACCTTGCTACCTCCACCTCACTCCAGTAACTCTGGACAGCTGGGGATCACCCAATCATAGTGGCTTGGCACAACCACCCAAGGAGTCAGCATCCATGACTCTCTTGGGGCAGTAGAAAGGTGTGCCCATGAGTACTGGTCTTTCCCTTGGGCCAAGCACCCCCCCACCAGCCCCTGACCTGGAGCCAGTGTCTGCGCCCCTGACATGGGGGTCTCAATCGCCATGGTGATGGGGACCTCTGCCTCTGTAACTGGCTGGTCTCCACCATTCCCCACACTCATGTTGAGGTTCGGGGGTTGGAGCACAGTCCAGGGATCAAGAGTCTTAACACTCAGTCAGAGTCCTCAGTAATCAGTAATCAACAACATTCCTTAAACAGGATCAGTTTGTTGACTCAGGATATTGCATTGCTCTAAACACTATTTGTGTTAAGACTACTAGCTCAACAGCAGGAAGGGATAAGATATATGAGGTTCAAACTTCTGATTAGAAACAATAAGCCAGGCCTCAGTATAAAAGCAAAGTCCTTTTATTTTCTTAATGGTCTTCCAGGGAACATGTTCATTGACAGTGATACCAGATCAATTGGACTCAAAGCAATTATACTGTTTTCAAATAGCAAATAAATGACAGGCATCAATCGTGTAATAGGCAAAAAGCACGAAAACCCCAGCAGTTACTTTCCCAGAGAAAAGGCGCACAAACTAGAAACCACTCCCCCCTCCCCCCATGAGAACTCCTACTTCACATTCGCACACAGTCAGGCACCTGGAGGAACCCATCACAGAAACATCCCAAGGTTAACTTCACAGCAAAACAGATTAGCAGAGCTGACGAGACGCAGGGGGAGGAGAAGGAGGGGGTGTGTGGGTAAGAGCACTCTGATGTGGGAAGAAACAGGGTACCATACTCCCGTCGGGAGTAAACAGTCAGCATGGAGGAAATGAACAACAAAATGACAGGGAACCTGACACAAACAGGGTCTTCTGATGGAGAGAAGCCAATAAGCAACTGATTATACTCATGCGCAAAGTAACAGCTTTTGGTTCCCAGCAGGAAAGCAGAAACCATCTCCCAAAGCTCCAGAGTCAGCTCTGGAGCTAAACGAGACAGAGGAATCTGAGCTAAACGAGACAGAGGAATCAAAAGTTACAGTACCAGAGCAGGAGACTTGGAATGCCAGAGGTGAACTCTTGCTCCCCCCCCCTTCTCCATGGCAGCCTAGCTGACAGTAGCCTGTCCAGTAAGGTGGTGGGCCACCGACCCATGAGGAGTTCTGCTGGGCAGCAGCCGCTGAACAGGTTAGGGGTGATGCGTTGCCCCAGTAAGAAGCTGGTGATGCGAGCCTCCCAGTCGCCTTCTGTGAGCCTGGTTAGAGCTTCTTTGGCAGTCCACACCATCCACTCAGCTTGTCCACTTGTAGCAGGGTGG
Organism: Lepidodactylus listeri; assembly: GCA_029233225.1. Classification (NCBI taxonomy): domain Eukaryota; kingdom Metazoa; phylum Chordata; class Lepidosauria; order Squamata; family Gekkonidae; genus Lepidodactylus; species Lepidodactylus listeri. Next base: position 95,446,762 of record JARCFY010000012.1, read on the forward strand.
AATGGGACAGACCGTATGTGCTGGATCAGGTTGCTGCTTAAGAATTCCCAGAATTCTTTGGACATGACGGCTGTCCCATTGTTTGAGACGATTGTGTCCGGCAACCCATGTGTCGTGAAGATACGATGTAGCAGCTGGATGGTGGCCTTGGAGGATGTGGTCGAGACGGGGCTTATCTCCAGCCACTTGGAGTAGGAGTCCACCATGACTAGGAAGGACAGGCTGTGGAACAGCCCTGAGAAGTTGATGTGCAATCTCGACCACAGCTTGCGGGTGGATTCCCAAGCTTGGGTGGGCGTGCTAGGCAGATTTGGTCGGATCTCCTGACACGTACGGCAGCACTTGACCCATGGTTCAATCTCCATGTCTATCCCTGGCCACCATACATAGCTCATGCCTCATGCAAGGCCTTCAGGACGCCCTGACATAGGGTGCTGGGGAGTACTACCCTATCTCCCCACAGTAAGCACCCCTTGTGGGTGGACAGCTCATCTCTGTGTGCTGCGTATGGCGTAAATTCTGGGCCCACTGCCACTGCAGGCCACCCTCTCATCACCCAGCCCAGAACACAGGAAAGGACGGAGTCTTGGGCTGAAAGGCAAGTGACATTGGCCACCTGGATGGGGGCTTCTGGAAGCTTCTCTGCCTGGAGCACATGGTGTGCCAGAGCCATGTCTGCTTCAACGGAGGGCAACAGAAGGTGGCTGAGGATGTCAGCATGGCCCATGGCCTTCCCTGGGCAGTGGAGCAGAGTGTAGTCGTTGCCCATGAGGAAGATCAACCATCTGAAAACCCGTGGGGAGAGCACCTGCAGCATCTGCTGGTCCGCCGTGAAAGGCCGAGGAGGGGGAGATGGCCCGTGATGATGGTGAAGGGCCGGTTGTAGATGAAGTCATGAAACTTCTTTACCCTGGCCACGATCACCAATCCCTCCCAGTTGATCTGAGTGTCATTGTGCTCCACCGCCAACAATGTCCGATAATAATAAGTCACCGGCACCTCTTGCCCATCCAGGAATTGGTGAGCGAGGACAGTGCCCACTCCGTAGGGGGAGGTGTCACAGGCCAGAACCACTGGCAGAGTCTCATCAAAGTGCGCTAACACATTGTTGGAGATGAGTAGCACCTTGACCCCTTTGAACACAGTGCCCTGGCAAGGGCCCCAAGTCCAGGGGGCTTGTTTGTCCAGCAGGCAGTGCAGGGTCTCGGCTACTGCTGCCTTGTGAGGGAGGAAGGCATGGTAGAAATTCAGGAGGCCAAGGAATGCCTGCAGCTCTGCCTTGGACTTGGGCAGAGGGGCCTCAACAATGGCCTTGATTTTGCCCCGGGTCAGATTGAGGCCATCCGCATTGCCTGTGAAACCCAAGAAGTCGACGGACGGGACCCCGAAGATGCACTTCTCCTGCTTCACCTTGAGACCAGACTCTTTGAAGTGGTGGAGAATGGTGCACAAGTGGGATGCAAAGTCGTCCAGCATGGCTGTGGCGATCAGCACATCGTCGAAGAATGGTGTGATGCCTGGAATCCCTTTCAAAATAGATTAGACATTGAAACAGGCCAGGGGCGACTCTCACCCCAAGCTGCAGCCTCATAACTTTAAAGGCTCCCCTGTGAGTGATGATGGTCTGCGTGCTGCGGTAGCCTCGTCTACTGAGAGCTGTTGGTATGCTTGGGCTAGATCCCAATGATCTTTGCCCCTGCCAACATAGCCAACACGTGGCTCATGACCAGGACTGGGTAGGCATGGTCCTAGAGAGCCTTATTTAGAGTACATGTGTAGTCCATGCAGATGCGGATGTCTCCATTGGGCTTCAAGGGGGTGACGATGGGGGTTTCTCAGGTGGCATGAGAAATGCGTTCCAGGACCCCCGGGCCACGAAGCAGTCCAGTTCCTCATCTATCTTGTGACGCATAGCGAAGGGGACCTTCCAGGACCGCATGCGGATGGGCACCACCTTGGGGTCGAGTTGCGGGGACACCGGGGGGGAGGCGTGTACCTGCCCAGAGTTCCATTGAAGACAGATGGGAACTCACTGCAGACCTTGCTAAAGTCCTGCCCTGTGCAGCTGTGGATCCCTTCTACCAAGATCCCCAAGGGGCCGAACCAGGTGTGCCCCAGCAGGCTGCATAAGTTGCCCCCGACCACCAGTCATTGAAGCCCTTGTGCTGGACTCTGAAGCTATCCACACCTCGCACCAGCACCTGGTTGTACCGAAAGTCCATTAGGGTAATGGGTGCAGGGCACAGGTGGGGGCCCCCATGTGGACACAGTCTTTTCAGAGTCTCCCCAAGATTATGGAGAAGGCAGACCCGGAATCCAACTCCATGGTGCAAGGGAACCCCTCTATTTTAACATGGACATGGATTTTCAGGGCTGGTATGGAGTTATGGCTGGGAAGCCGCAGTACCTGTTCTGTAGCCAGCAGGTATAGGTCTTTGGATGCTGAGTCCTCTTTGTGCTGTGTTGTGGATCGGCGGCGAGGAAGTGGCTGAGTCGTTGGGGCTTGGGACCCCCTTAAATGGCAAACCCGTGCAATGTGGCCCGAGTGGCCGCAGCTCCTGCAGTTCATGTATTGGAATCGACAGTTTTTCTGGTCATGCTGGTTCCCGCAGCTGGCGCATCCTTGTTAAGGTGACTCCTTTGCAGGGTTGGTGCGGTCCACGGCCCCTGGATCTCTCTGCCAGTTGTACTGCTGTATCTATGTGTATGTCTGTCTGTCTATCTCTGTTCACTAAACCTCAGTAAACCTGGCACCAGAAGAATAGCACTCAGAAAAAAGAAGATGCATAATTGGGGCACCATTGCAGAAAAAGCCCCATCTCTGGTATCTTCCCCCCCACCATAGGAGAGGTGATGATACTTCCCTCCCAGCCAGTTTCTTGGGTCTCTGTTTCCTTGCCTTTGACAGAGTCCCGCCTGTCCTTACCTGAGCTGAGTCAGGGCTGAAGCATGGAGGAACCAGCCCAGACTATATAGTATGGCAGCACTGCAGAAAGTGGAGGGAAGCTGGTGGCAGGAGGGGGCCACAGCTCGCAGGAGAAGGTTAACTGCACTTGAGGTCGCCATGGCACAACCTGGCTTTGAAGACCAACTTAAGAGAGGCAGGTGGGTGCCTCAAACCTGGCACCACCCCTGGTGGACACTTTCAACTGGAGGGGGCGTGGCCTGTGTGGGCGGTGGCACCAAAGCAACATTGCGGCTGAAAGGCCTGTGCACCCCTTGGCTGATGCTCGGGAGAACATACAGCTGCTGAGGTGCCCCCATGTAGATCCCGGCTGGCTGGGCTGCTTGGGAGTCCTCCAGCACCATGCAGAGCTGAGCGCTTGGGGGAGGGCCCAGACCGATGGAGGCATGAACTGGGCAGCCTGCGGAAAAGGGTGCCTGCCCACCAGGGGAGGGGGTGTCAGATTCTCTGCCATTAATTGTGTGTTGTCTGGGTCTCTGTCATTAATTTACTGTTAGCCTTGAGTTTCTTGTCTGTCATGAATACTATGGCTCTTTCTTTTCCTGGGAGAGTGGCTTGCTACATACTCCCACGTCATATAACACTCTGGCTATCTTCCCCGCGCCTCCTCCTCCCGTCTCTTTCATCCTGGCGTCTCAGGGCAGCTACTCTTGCTTTGGTAACCTTGAAGACTTCTGAACTGATTTAGGCCAGGTGCCTGGCCTGTGAATTGCAAGTAGAGTTCACAAAGGGGCTGTGGGGGGGGGGTGTAGTGCTTCCGCGCCTTTTTCTGTGAGAACATAACGGTTAGGGTTTTTCGTACTTATTTTATTTGGCTCTGATTGGTTCTTCACCTGTCCTCACCTTTTGAATACTGTATATGAATCCCTGCTGCTTGTAGCTGGTTATCACTGACAAACATCGTGTACCTGAAGGATCATTAAGAATAAAAGGACTTTTGCTTTACCAAAGGCCTGGCTTACTGAATCTACTCAGAAGCCTCACAGATGGTCAGTAATCCCATTTACGGGACTCTCCATACCTGACTATGTCGGATGATGGGACTCCTCCTGTTACCACCCAGGATGCTCCGGTCATGGCAGCTCCCAGCGAACCGAGTGAGCCGTGCATGCCGGGGACAACTGGCCAGGACTTATTCGCCCTTCCACGTCCAGGTGGGGCAGACGGGATTTGGCCACCCTCGCTTGTGGTCGGCTTTTGGGACTGGTACCTCCAAGTCATGGATACATGATCGGAAAGGGGCCTGAGTACGGTTCAGTGAGGACCATTCTGAGATCGGCCGTTTGAGCCTGCAGGACAAGGAACGTTTCATGCCTTGTCGGCTGGACCATTGGCGGTTGAGCCTCCTGGAAGAGGAGCGACTCCTGCCCTGGGGCCCAGACCAGGGTTCGGATGACATCTGGCAGCAAATGGATCGGCGGTTCGGTGAGATGCACGACTGTTTGGCAGTTTGGAGCTGAGACTGTTTGGCAGTGGAGCTGAGAGAAGCCATGCTGGAGATGCAGCAACAGCTGATGGGAGCAGCTGGGGCAGGAGCGGGGGCAGGAGCGGTGCCTGCGCAGGGTGCTGGGGGAGCTGGGGCGCAACCCCCTGGACAGTTACCTGGTGGGGGGAGTGGCTCCCATGTTACCTGTGCCGGCAGGCATGCCCCCAGTAGGAGTACCGGTGCCAGGACCCATGTTACCCCATCCAGTTGATCAAGTGCTCTGTCAGCCCCCCAACGACCCATTAACCACTACCTTTGATGGGGACCCTGAAAAGCTCCAGTTTTTCCTGATCAAGATCGAAAGGTTCCTGGATTCCTGGGGTCACCTCTACCCATCCGAACGTGAGAGAGTGGGGTACATCGGATCAAAGCTGAGAGACACCGCCAGCGACTGGTATGTAAGTCTGCATAACTCTCCCAGTCCCGAGTTACGAACTGTAAACAATTTCATATGGGCCCTCAGGCAGCACTACGAAGATCCTCTAGGGGAGGAGAAGGCTCAGAACCAACTATGCAAACTGGTTCAGGGTCACTCCTCGGTGAGGGAGTATACTGCTCAGTTCCGTAGAATAGCTGCCAAGGTGCAGGGCTGGTCACAAGACCTATTCATCGAAAAATACCGGGAGGGGCTGAATTCGGAGATTTACGAGACCATCCTCAGAAATGATCGACCGGGATCCCTGGCGGCATGGATGCGGGTGGCGGCAGATGTGGAGGAGCATTTTACATTGATCAAATTAGGGGCCTCCACACCCAATACGGCCAAGCCCGCCCTGAAGTCAAAGTTTAAGACAGCCTTGCAAGAACTGCGTGACTCCCGTTTCAAGCAAGGTCTGTGCATGAAATGTGGTGAGAGTGGCCATTTCGCCTCGGCGTGCCCTCGGGGGGGGACCCAAGACACCTAAGACTTTGACTCCTCTGATGGGAGGACCCCCCAGGCCTACCAAGTCTTCATTTAAACCCCAGGCATTACAGCTGGAAGGGGCAACGGATGAGTCTACTTTGCAGGAAGCGTTGGAGCTGGTTGCTGTGCAGCTGGCGGGAAACTTCAAAGACCTGCAGTGAAAGGCGCAGAGCTGCAGGTCTCTCCTCCTGATGCGCCACCACTGGTGAGCATCCCTGGCCCCTTACTTTATATGGTTGTGACTGTGATAACTCCTGGCACGGGGACCCACATTCGGGTGTGTGCTCTTATTGACTCTGGGTGTGCACGAGACTTAATCAGCCCATTGGTAGTAGAGGGACTGGGGCCCAGAGTGAATCCGCTGGGGGAACCCTTACGATTCACCCAGATGGACGGTTCGGAGATGAAGGAAGCATGTGTAGCAGAGACTGAACTGTTAATTGTTGGGACGGGAGACCACTGGGAGAAAAGAGCGTTTGTAATTACCCCCAATACCCAGTTCCCCATGGTGTTGGGAAGCCCATGGTTGAGCTCACATGACCCCTACATCAAATGGAGTGAGGGGAAGATCTCGTGGATCTAAATGTGTTCAGCACAAATGGGACACGGCTTGGGGAGCAGGGGCCCCATCCCCCCCTGTAGCGGCCACAGTGTCCCCGGTGGGGTGTAAGATCCCAGTAGAGTATCGGGACCTGGCAGATGTGTTTAGCAAGATGGAAGCAGATGAACTTCCCCCCCATAGACTCACTGACTGTGCAATCGAGCTATTACCGGGGGAGAAGTTGCCAAAAGGGAAATTATATTCCATGAGCCCAGCCGAGTGGAATGAGCTTTGATAGTTCCTGGACAAGAATTTGGCGAGAGGGTTCATCCGCCCAGCTAAATCCCCGTTTGCCGCCCCTATTTTGTTCCGGAAAAAAAAGGATGGGGGGTTGAGACTGTGTACAGACTATAGGGGTTTGAATGTGGTGTCTGCCTCAAATGCTTACCCCCTACCTTTGATCAAGGATTTATTGGCGGAAGCGGCTAAGGGAAAGATTTTTTCTAAGTTGGACTTACGAGATGCATACTTTCGAGTGCGCATAAGGAAACGGGATGAATATAGGACGGCTTTCAATACACCCCTTTGTCAATTTGAGTACCTTGTCATGCCATTTGGATTGGCTGGCGCTCCCGGAGTTTTTATGAGCCTAATTAACGAGGTGCTGCATAAACATCTTTTCAAGGGGGTGCTTTGTTACTTAGATGATATCTTGATTTATTCTCCTGATAAGCAATCACACGTGAAATTAGTGCGGGAGGTGCTGGCAACACTGCTAGAACACCGGTTGTATGCTAAGCTCTCCAAGTGTGAATTCCACCACACCGAGATTGACTTTTTGGGCTATCGGATCTCCCAGCAGGGGCTAGAGTTGGACCCGGGTAAAGTTGAAGCGGTGGTGCAATGGGAGGCCCCCCGCACCCAGAAACAACTACAAAGTCTATTGGGATTTTGTAATTTCTATAGAACATTCCTAAAAGACTTTGCTACCATCACCCTACCCCTCACAGAACTTTTGAAAACCAAGGGGAGGGGCCCTGAGGCAGGGAAGCCTGGGGAACGCTTATGCTGGACTGAGGAATGTCAGAGAGCATTTGATGCATTGAAACGGTTATTCACATCAGAGCCTATTTTAGCACATCCAGATGAAACTAAAGAATTTGTGATTCATGTTGATGCCTCAGATGTAGCTATGGGGGGGGGCGATCCTGCAGAAAGGAGAAGACAATGTCTTACACCCCCTGGCTTACATTTCTAAGAAGTTCACCGAGACCAAGAGACATTGGTCGGTGTGGGACAAAGAAGCCGCAGCTATCCAGCTAGCTCTTTCCACTTGGAGGCATTGGCTGGAAGGGACGCAAAAGCTGTTTGAAATTTGGACTGACCATAAAAATCTAGAGGCTTTGCGCACCCGGCGGTCGTTAAACACCAAGCAACTCCGGTGGGCTGATTTCTTTTCAAAATTTAATTTCATGATAAAACATTTCCCAGGCAAGGCAAATTCCTTAGCAGACGCTCTGTCAAGATTGCCCCAGCATGAGTCCCGAAAATAAGAGGTGTTCGATTTCATGTTTTCCCCCCAGCAATTAGGCGGGGTGGTGATCACCCATAGCCAGAGTAAGATGGCTACGACTCCCTCACAGTGGATTACAAAATGTGCTCTGGAATATTCAGAGGAGGAGGGGAAGGAATGCGAAAACAACAGCGAGGCAGAGAAGTGGGCTGATGGCTGCTGGTATCATGGTTCGAAGTTAATTGTGCCTAGATCCCTCTGCAGGGAGATCCTGCTAGCTTGCCACGAGTCCAAGCTGTCAGGTCATTTTGGATTTCTAAAGACTTTGAACTTAATTCAGAGACAGTTTTGGTGGCCCCGCATGCGGAAGGATGTGTCTGACTATGTCACCTCTTGCCAGGTGTGCTTAATGTGCAAAAAGCGGGGAGGGAAACCACCGGGACTTCTGCATCCTTTGCCTACCCCCTCTCAGCTGTGGGAGGACATTTCTATGGACTTTATAACCAATCTTCCACCTAGCAAAGGAAAGACGGTAATCTGGGTTGTTGTGGGTTTATTTTCCAAACAGGCACACTTTGTCCCTTTTAAGAAATTGCCTACTGCTAAGAGCTTAGCAAAAGTGTTCTTCTCCCATGTGATCAGGCTCCATGCTTTTTCCAAGCGTATAATCTCCGATAGGGGGAGCCAGTTTATTGCCACCTTTTGGAGGGAGCTTCTCCAGGTGATGGACATAGAGCCCGCCTTGAGTTCGGGTTATCACCCAGAAACTGATGGCCAATCCGAATGAATTAATCAGATTCTGGAACAATTCCTTTGTTGCTACACTAATTATCATCAAGATAATTGGGTAGACCTCCTTCCTTTCGCGGAATACAGCTACAATAATGCAGTGCATTCTTCCACAGGGCGATCCTGCAGAAAGGAGAAGACAATGTCTTACACCCCCTGGCTTACATTTCTAAGAAGTTCACCGAGACCAAGAGACATTGGTCGGTGTGGGACAAAGAAGCCGCAGCTATCCAGCTAGCTCTTTCCACTTGGAGGCATTGGCTGGAAGGGACGCAAAAGCTGTTTGAAATTTGGACTGACCATAAAAATCTAGAGGCTTTGCGCACCCGGTGGTCGTTAAACACCAAGCAACTCCGGTGGGCTGATTTCTTTTCAAAGTTTAATTTCATGATAAAACATTTCCCAGGCAAGGCAAATTCCTTAGCAGACGCTCTGTCAAGATTGCCCCAGCACGAAATGTGCTGCTCTTAGATATAGTTCTCACTATAAACAACAGAGCTGGAGGGTGCGGGGAAGAAGAGCTGGCTGGGAGACATCCTACTGTAGGGCAGGAAAAAGGAAGTTGATGGGCAGAGTTATGGTCTGGGCCTAGGCTGCCCTATGGAATGATGGACCAGTCATTGTGCCTTATGAAGATTTATAATCGACCTTGTTTGGGAGTCTTCATTGTACTCAGTTGCATGATATAATACGAGAGGCCAGTCTAAGGTTGCCAACCTCCAGATTGAAGGGTTCCCAAACTCCAGGTGGGGACTGGAGATGTCTTGGAATTACACATTATCTCCGGACTATGTAGATCACTTGTTTGTTTGTTCATTATTTGTTTGCTTAAAATGTTTATCCCACTCCTCTTGGAGGAAATGGCTGTTTTGGAAGGTGGACTGCATGGCATTATGGAGCAGCAATCTTAGTCAGGCATTGAATGTTGGCTGGCAGTTTGCATAGCAGTGCTTGCCTTAATCAGCAACATGCAGAGGAACACTTCAGAATAATTAAGATGCAAATGCAACATGTTGTTGATAACCTGCATGGAAGCCTAGGGGTTGAAGACTAATGTGGCAACACAGCAAATCTGTAAGCAGGTTTCCGTTCACCTTACAAACTGGCTCAAGCAGGGCGGCACCTGAAAGCGCTGCTGGGAGTGATCGCTCACAGGAAGAGGGATGCTGAAAGACTCCCAGAGCCACCAAGGGCAGGCCTGCAGGGGGTGACTGAAAAGTACCGGAGTCAGGAGACCAGTGGAAGTGATTTCATAGCAAGCTCTTTATTTGGTGGTCAGATGAGGCATGCTAACCCGGGCTCAAGAGCCCTCTTTTATTCCGGTCGGAGCCATACCTCCGACCTCGCCCAAGTGTCCAGATAGGACCTTATCATTTAAGTTACATATCATAGGTCCCCTGGGGGATTCTAGGCACTCAATTGGTGGCAAGTTACAATCTGGCCAGCTATTGTTCTTCCAGACTCAAGCTCAGGTAGCTGGCCTGGCCATGTGCGTTGGCCATGTGGCAGTTGCCATTACACGGAGCACATGGCGACCGCCATTACATACATTACATCCCTCCCCCCATAGTTTGAAACAACCCTAGCAGACATAGTTCTTTAGATAGGTGGGCCATCTCTGTTCCCTGTTGGAGCACCTTGGGACCAATGCTGGTGCTGATACCGGGGCCTTGGTTGGCGTGACAGGAGCCGGTGCTGAGGTGTCCATGTTGGCATGCAGTGGTGGGGGGATGTGCTCGGGAGACACATCCAATTGGGCCTGCTGACAGAGGGATGTGGGAGGCACAGTCTCAATGCCCTGATCCTCATCCTCACTGAGGCCTGGGTTGGGAGCGTCATCATTGTTGACACCTGTGGTGTCGAGAACGAAGGATTGAAGCTGGCGGTGGAGCTCATCCACATGTCGCCTCCAGATCTGTCCATCCTCGCCGGTGACCTCATAAGAGAGAGGTCTGGTGATGCAGATGATTCTTCCTGGCAGCCAGGCGGGGCCCTGTGCGTACATGGGATCCTTGGGAAAGAAACCTCTCGGGGCCTGGGGGACATTGGGCTCCTTGTTGAGCATGGGTGCCCAGTCTGGGTGGAACCAGTCAAGCAGGGTCGTGAGATGTCGGCCCATGAGGAGCTCGACCAGGCTGTGTCCCGTTGAGGAATGTGGAGTTGTACGCTGGCTGAAGAGGAAGGCTGCCAGTCCCCTTGGTCCATGCACCACAGAGCTTCCTTGGTCATATGGACCATGCGTTCTGCTTGGCTGTTGGTAGCCAGGTGGAACGGGGCAAACCTCACATGCTGGATATCGTGTCATTCCATGAAGCATTGGAACTCTGTGGAGATAAAGGCTGTGCCGTTGTCAGTCACCAGCATATCAGGGAGGCCGTGCATACAAAAAATGCACCACATAGCCCGTATGGTGGCGTCCGAGGAGGTGGTCTTTACCGGGGCCACCTCTAGCCATTTACTGTAGCTGTCAACCAAGAGGAAGAACACGAAATCCAGGTGGAACCGGGACCATGGCTTCAGTGCTGACTCCCAGGTACACACTGGAGCATGGGGCAGATCTGGATGGGACTCCTGACATTTCTTGCACCTGCATTTCTTGGTCCTCCATGTCCTTGTCCAGCCCGAGCCACCACATGTAGCTGCAGGTCAGGGCCTTCATCCGAACAACGCCCGGATGATGCTCGTGCAGGGCTGTGAGCACTTGCTTGTGGAGTGGGTCAGGGATCACCACTCGCAAGCTCCAGAGCAGACACCCCATGTGGGTGGAGAGCTCGTTGCACTGGGTGGAGTATACGGCAAACTCCGGGCCCGGGCTGTTAGGCCACCCCCTCCCCACCCAGTCCAAGAGTACGATCCCTGGCAGTGCACCAGGAGAAGTCAGCTACCTGGACAGGGTGGTCAGGAAGGTCCTCCAAGATTGCGATGTGGTAGGTGGGAGCAGGATCTGGGTCACAGGACGGCAGCAGCAGGTGGCTAAGGGTGTCTGTGTGACCCATGGACTTTCCAGGGTGGTGAACAAGTGAGTACTGGTATCCGGCGAGGAAAATGGACCACCGCAGAACCCATGGGGAGAGCATCTGCGGCATCTGACAGTCCAGAGCAAGGAGGCCTAGGACTGGCTTGTGGTCCATGGCGATCGTAAAAGCCCTCCTGTAGAGGAAGTCATGAAATTTCTTGACGCTGGCCACAATAGCCAGTGCTTCCTTGTCTATTTGTGCATAATTGTGCTCAGCTGGGGACAGGGTCTGGGAATAGTAAGTGACCGGGACCTCCCAGCCATTGGGCAGGCAATGCCCTAGGACCGCCCCCACCCCGTATGGTGATGCGTCGCATGCCAGCACCACCAGCAATGTCTCTTCAAAGTGGGTGAGAACCGTGTTGGAGACCAGTAAGTCCTTCATGGTGCAAAAAACTGCTGTGTGGCGGGAGCCCCAAGTCCATTTAGCCATTTTGTCCAAGAGCTGGTGGAGCAGCTCGGCTACTGCTGCCTTGTGGGGGAGGAAGGCATGGTAGAAATTTAATAGCCCAAGAAAGGATTGGAGCTCTGCTTTCAACTTGGGAGCCAGGGCATCCGTGATGGCCTTTACCTTGTCCGGTGTGGGGTGGATGCCATGCGTGTCCACAGTGAAGCCCAGGAACTCCACGGATGGAACACCGAGAAGACACTTCTTCACCTTCAGGCCTGCGTCTTGGAAGCCCTGGAGGGTGAGATGTTCGGGGCCACGATCAGGATGTCATCAAAAAAGGGCTGGACTCCAAGCAGGCCTTTTAAGAGACAGTCCATCAGCTCCTGAAATAAACCGGGGGCCATGCTGACCCCAAACTGGAGGTGCTTTACTTTGAACGCTCCCTTGTGAGTCACAATTGTCTGAGCCTTGGCCATGTTGTCATCCATGGGCAGCTGCTGGTAGCCCTGTGCCAGGTTCAGCTTGCCGAAGACCTTTGCACCCACCAGGGTAGCCAATAGGTGGCTAATGACGGGAATGGGATAGGCGTGCACCTGAAGTGCAGTGTTAAGTGTGCACTTGTAATCCATGCAGATGCGGATGTCCCCGTTGGACTTTAGGGGAGTCACGATGGGGGTTTCCCAGCGGGCATGGGACACAGGTTCTAAAACCCCTTGGGCAACGAGCTGGTCTAGCTCCTGTTTGATCTTAGGCCGAACAGCGAGCGGGGGCTGGCGGGCCGGAATACGGACCAGCCGGACCATGGGGTCGAGGTCCAGGAACATGGGGGACCGGTGTAGGAGTGTAGCGCTCCATCAAAAACTGCCAGGAATGCCACACAGACTGCCTGGAAGTCCGTGGCCCAGAGGCTGTTAACTCCTGTCACTCCGAGACCCAAGGGTTGGAACCAGGAGAGCCCCAGGAGACTTGTGAGGTTGCCAGCCACCACCAGGTGGTCCAGTTTGCCACAAAAGGGCTTGTACTGGATCTTGAACTTGCCCAACCCCCCGATTCATGATGGGATTTTTCTGAAAATCCTGAAGCCATAGTCCTGGGGGGCTTCCACAAGCAGGACCCCCCCTGAGGGCAGAGTTTCCGAAGTGTGGCCTCTGAAATAATGGAATAGGATGACTCAGTGTCCAATTCCATCATGCAAAGGAAGCCCTCTATGAGGATAGGGACAGAGATTTTGTTGAGGGCATCCTGGGGCAAGCTCAGTATCTGGTGGTGGGGGGAAGAAGTTGAGTGAAGCTCGGCTGATCCCTGGTGAGCGGCTTGTGAGCAACGTTCAGTCCTGGAGCAGCAGGCCCCCACAATGTGGCCAGACTTGCCACAGACCCGGCAAGTGGCATCGTGGAAGCGGCAGGTCCAGCAGTCGTGGATGTCTCCACAGCTGGTGCACGGCGTCGCAGAACCGAAACGAGGTGCAGCAGGAACTGCAGGGCCCGATGACCTGGAGCTGGGGCCAGCTGGGATGTGATGTCTTGTGGGGGGCATGGTGAAGTTGCTGAACTTCATCCTCGTTGGAGGCTTTGGAAGCTGATGAGAAGGTGCGGTGCGTGGTGGTGGCAGAGCTTTGGTGCTCCTCCTGAGCCATTTTGTAGGCACAGGCTGCCTGGAAGACCTTCTCCAGAGTGGGGTCTGAAAGGGCAATCAGCTTTCACCGAAGCTTACTCTCTCGAACCCCACAAACAAATCCTGTCACGAGGGTATCCTCAACAGATGAGAACTTGCAGCCGACCACCAGCCTCTGTAGGTTGGCCATGAATGCGGCTATGGTCTCCCCTGCCGCTAGGGTGCAGTGGTTGAATTTGACCCTCATGGCTAGCATGGAGGGTCTGGGTGAGAAGTAGCCCTTCAGTGCCTTGAGGAGCTTCTCAAAAGGCACCTCCGTTAGAGTCTGAGGGGAGACCTGGTTCTGAACAATTTGTGTGTGGTGACCCCGCATGTGCTCAGGAGCCATGCTCGCTTCTTACCCTGGTTGGTGACTCCACGTACTTCCACCAGGAACCCGAGCTGGCAGGCTGGCTCGCAATCTGTCCTGGGACGTCAGCCATTGTCTCAGCAGTGGAGTGGGGAGCGGTGTCCTCAGGGGCAGTTGGTGGCGTGGCAGGGCGCTGGACCCTCGTGGTGCCAGGTGCCGATGGATCGATGCTCGGTACAGTGCTGCTCAGTTCGGCCGGGGAGTTGCTCATTCGCCATTCTCATCGCCAGTGAAAAGTACTGGAGACGGGAGACCAGTGGAAGTGATTTCATAGCAAGCTCTTTATTTGGTGGTCAGAAGAGGCATGCTAACCTGGGCTCAAGGGCCCTCTTTTATTCCAGTCGGAGCCACACCTCCAACCTCACCCAAATGTCCAGATAGGACCTTATCGTTTAAGTTACATATCATAGGTCCCCTGGGGTATCCTAGGCATTTAATTGGTGGCAAGTTACAATCTGGCCATGTGGCGGTTGCCATTACATGGAGCACATGGCGACCACCCCTACATACATTACAGTGATGATTTACATGGATGCAATACATTGATTCATCAGGCAAAAGAAAAAAAATATTTTAGAAAATAAACCAATTATGCTCTGCCTCTCCAGGTCAACATCTGGCACATCCCACTGCTAAAGCCACCCTGTCATGACCCCTGCGGATAGCTGCTGCTGCCATCCTGCTGCTGCCACCACCACCCTGGACTTGGGGTCTCTTGAGAAGGCCCAGGGTACCCTCCCAAGCCCAGCCAAAGGCCAAGAAAACAAAGGCGTGATGACCAGGCAGAGAACATTTAAACAAAAAGGGTTTATTAATACAATACTGGGGCACGGAAAACGAGACCAGGTGCTTCAAAATCAATAACAATGTTTAAAGGCAAAATAAACCGAATCTAATGCGACCAGCTGTTTCACTTGACTGTGCACTACTTCAAGGCCCACTGCCCTTCTAGACCAGGCCGGTACCTGTGCTCACTCTGTCCCAAGTGAGGGATCTTTCTCCCAGCCCATACCATCCCCTCAGCTTGACTCTGTGTGAGGAAAGGCCGCAGAAGAGAAAAGAACGCCTTTTTACAGTTCACAAAGCTTAAATTAAGTCTCCTCACACAATCCCTGAACTCCCATTGGTTACCACCATTGGTAAGCACTATGGGGATTGTAGGCTGTCAGCTTTCTACTCTTACACAGCTCCCTACTGTACCTAGGCCGCACTAGGCCTAGGCCGCACTCCCAGAGCAGGCACAGATCATGACACCCCGTATGCACAAATAGTAACTGGGAATGTAGGGAGGAACAGGTCCAGTGAGGAGGGGGAAATCAGGCAAAATGACTTCCCTCTTGCTGTTCCACTGGCAGAGGAAGCCTGGTGAGCAATGTTCTCTCTAAGCTTCATAATTCTGTGAGCAAAAAATCTACCTTGTGAGCAAAAAAAGCTAGTAGCATTAAAGTTGTGAGTGAATCTACATTTGACTATTGCGTAAATTATTTTTTTTTGCAATAAATTTTATTGAGAATTTCTTTTAAGACAGTAAGAGGATTGGAACATACAATTAATTCATAAAATTCCAAAAAGAGATAAGCATAAATTATTTTTAAAAGATGATTTCTATAACCTTGTAAAAATTCTCATGAATTTTTTTCTTTTAAACTATATTCTTTTAAACTATATTTTAAGAATAATTTAAACATTATAAAAGAAAATAGAATCAAGTCCAATTTCATAACACAAAATATTGTCTTCTACAGGGGTAGACCTGGCTCCTGGAGAACAGGTCTACCTGACCCTTTCCACTATATCTGTAAACCTGGCCTTGGAAAGGCACCCTACACTGACCTTTAGAAAACATACCAGCATTTGGGGGGGGAGGGGCTCTTGCAATCTCCTTTTTTTAATGTGAAATATGAGAACCAGCATTACAGGTTAAGTATAACAGAGGTCTCTGGCCAACCTAGCAGTTTGAAAGCAAGAAATTGCAAGTAGATAAATAGGTGGGAAGGTAACAGCGTTCCGTGCACCTCGGAATTTAGTCATGCCAGCCATGTGATCACGGAGAAGTCTTTGGACACCACTGGCTCTTTAGCTTGGAAACGGAGATGAGCACCGCCCCCTAGAGTTGGATTTGATTGGCTTTTGAGCAAGGGAAACCTTTACCTTTACTTTGGAACAGAGGTGGAACAATCACTATCAGAACCCTGCCTAACCTAACAAACAGAAAGTTGCTTATACATCAACCTGCCCAAACTACTTATTTATTCAAATATTTATATCCCACTTTTCTCTGTGACTCAAGGCACCTTACAAATCATACTGAAAAGCATAATAGGGATGTGCAAAAAGTTAGTTTTTTCCCGGCTCCATTGTAGCTTATAGGGACCATTAAAGTCAATGGACCCCATAGTTTATAATGGAGAATCAATCCAGGGGTATCTGGGGCTCGGGGGGGAGGCCTGTTTTTTGAGGTGGAGACACCAAATTTGCAGCATA
This sequence comes from Lepidodactylus listeri, assembly GCA_029233225.1. Lineage (NCBI taxonomy): Eukaryota > Metazoa > Chordata > Lepidosauria > Squamata > Gekkonidae > Lepidodactylus > Lepidodactylus listeri. Next base: position 95,462,874 of record JARCFY010000012.1, read on the forward strand.
GCTACTGGGGCCTCTCCTCAACCTCCCACAAGTTTCAAAAAGATTGGACCGGGGGTCCAATTCTATGGGACCCAGAAGGAGGTGCCCCTATCCTCCATTGTTTGTGAGCTGAACTGAGCTGGCTTCTGAAATGTTGTGCACCAGCAGAGGAAACTGTGCCGGTGAGCACCCTTTTCTTTGGCGCAACAGGAAGGTGTGGGTGCTTTTGCCTGAATTTATCCTCCTCACTACAGCCCCAGAAATGCTATTGGGGAAGCCTCAGAGGGTATCTGTCAGAAGGGGAAGATAATGAAGAGACCCCTTTGCCAACTCCTTCTGCTCAGGAACCCACAGGTGTTAATCCAGTGTGTACAAATTCTTATCACGCAGTGCAAGTCATCAGCACATAGGGCGTATTGTTATCCATGCATGCCCTCAGCATTGTCATGGAAAGGAGATGCTCCTTCCAGGATGATTCTCTGGAATTTATTTATTATTTATTCATTATTTCATACTTTTACCTCGCCCTCCCCGCGAGCGGGCTCAGGGCGGTTCACAAAGGGCACACAGTGCCAAACCGAATAACAGCTTAAAACATTTTAAAACACAACAACAACAATAAAACAATTACAAATAAAGTGCTTCCAGTAATCAGTGTTCAGGTGGCTTCCTACCAGGATTGGAGTCCAGCCCTCCATGACTGTCTGGCCTGGGCTGCATTCAAGGCCAACCCTCATCGTCGGTATTACTTGCGATGGTAGATGGTGCTAGCAGTGGCGGTTCCTAGTCAAAGGCCTGGTGGAAAAGCTCCATCTTGCAGGCCCTGCGGAACTGCATAAGATCCCACAGGGCCCTGATCTCCTCCAGGAGCTCATTCCACCAGACAGGAGTCGCCACCGAGAAGACCCTGGCCTTGGTTCCAATGAGCCTGGCCTCCCTGGGGCCCAGGACACAAAGTCAGTAACCATAACAATTATGCTTAGCATTTATACAACACTTTAGGAATTTTCAGAGCACTTCATGGGCTCTTCCACATTCTTATTTTCCTCCCTTTAGTGGTGAATTCAATATTATATCACTTTATTTCCATCACAAAAACTTGCAGTTTAAATCTGCAGGAAGATATGCTGGACATACAGTGATGTAATATCGAAATGACCACTAGAGGGAGCAAAACAGGCAGAAAAGAAAAAAAACCCCAAAGCAATAGAGACACACAAGCAAGGAAAATGAAAATGTGGAAGACCTCCATATCAGGGCAATCAGCAATCCTTGCAACAATCTTGTAAGGAAGATCAACCCTGACCTGGACGGGCCAGGCTAGCATGACCTTGTCAGATTTGGGAAGCTAAGCAGGGTTAGCACTTGGGTGGGGGACCACTGAAGAAGTCTGGGGATGCTATGCAGAGGCAGGCAATGGAAAACCACCTCTGTCCATTTCTTGCTTGAAAAACCCATGAGGGGGTGTCATGAGCTGGCTGCAACTTGATGACACTTTCCACCAGCACCAAGGAAGATCAACAGCTGCCCATACCCAGTTGTTCTTTAATGTGGCTCAAACCATATGGAATGACCTGCCTGAGAAGTTCAGGGAGGCATCCCCACTCCCTTCATTCCATAGAACATCTAAAACAGAAGTCTTCTTCATGGGAGTCATCTTCATAAAATAATTAGGCTGTAGCTAATACCTGTGAAATTTAAGAGTATCTGTTATGCTGTGTTTATTGCACTGTTCTCTAATTCTAGCTTTATTACATTGTTGTTTGTATGTAATACAATGTTTCACTGCCTTGTTCTCCAATCTTGTGATTTCCACTTTACTATCTAAATTATACTTTATTGTAAATGCAGTGTTTTGTAGTATGGAGAGCTGTTTGTATTATATTGTTTTTGCAGTTTTTTTAAACTTCTAATCTGCTTTGAGTGTCAGCAAGGAGGGCAAATTATAAAGGAAGTAAATAAACAAAACAGAATTAATAACCTCAAACTGCAAATGACAAGAGGTTCCAAAACCAAGCAATCTTATGCAGAGTTACTCCAATCTAGATTCCCTGGTTTCTGGAATTACTCTGCACTGGAAGAGAATAAGAAATTTACCAGTTCCATCTCTAAACCAGTAAGATAACATTTTTTCTCAAGAGCTTGTTCCAGTTTGGTGTAGTGGCTAAGAGTGGCAGGCTCTAATCTGGAGAACTTTGATTCCCCACTCCTCTACATGCTACTGCTGTGTGACCTTGGGTCAGTCACAGATCTCTCAGAGCTGTTCTCTCAAGGGCAGTTCTCAGGAGAGCTCTCTCAGCCCCACCTACCTCATAGAATGTTTGTTGTGGGGAGGGAAAGGGAAAGGAGATTGTAAGCTGCTCTGAGACTCGTTCAGGTAGTGAAGGGTGGGGTATAAATCCAATCTCCTCCTCCTCCTCCTCCTCCTTCCAGAGTCTGAATGAACCCCATGAAAGGACTGGCTGCACATTCTCCTCTGCCCTAGCCCCAGCTATCATAGTGGGATGTGCTGATTTGCTTAGAAGACAGGGTTCTTAGTCATAACTAATTTAGCTGAAAGATGGTCTTGATGTTTGATGCACCCCAGAACAATTGATGTCATGAAGTCTTGAAGTATGAATTGGAGGGCAAGCTTTTACAATTCCAAATGTAAAATATTCAATTTCTTATTTAAAACCTCTTATTCGACATCTGAGTGGCAAAACTGGGACTTAAAAAAACCCACAACCCTGATGTAAAATATTGAATTTCTTATTTAAAACCTCTTATTCGACATCTGAGTGGCAAAACTGGGACTTAAAAAAACCCACAACCCTGATTTTAAATATTTGTGAATATTTCAGCTCAACTCTATCTGTCATTACATGGTTCCAGTTTTCAACAGGCATATTTTTCTGATTTGACATTTCCTAAGCCAAATGTGATAAGCACAAATAAACTAATTATTTTTCTTCTAAACAAGGAAGGATTTTATAAGATTTCCCCTTGGATACCTCAAGGAGACCCTGCGCATGTTCTCTCATCTCTGGCTGTATGTGGGGAATTGTTACTCTTCAGCAGTGCCATTTGGTACTATTATGTAAGTGGCAACCCCTGTCCTTGTAAATGCTGTCCTGGGTTCCGTTCCAGGAGACCATAAAGGTAATTACATGTCTTGATGCAAAGAAGCACAAGGTTAATCAAAGGCAAGATTTCTTTTGTACAGAAGTTTGTCCATAGTGGAAACGTTATCAAAGAGCCTGGGGTTTCCAAGGCTCAAAACGTGTTGAGTTATTCAATCAAGATCTGTTTGCACCTTTTACTTATTTATTGTCCCTTGACCTATGTTGCTTGATCAGAAGGTACACTCTTATTATTTTACTGCACCACAGTAGAAGACTGCCTAAAGCGCAGATCATGTTAAGTATATAGAAGTATATAGAAGAGCAGATAATATTAAGTGTATAGAGAATTCCTCCCCCACAATTTAAAACCATGGAGACATTTGGGAAGAAAGACACACAAGCATATACTTAGCTCCATAACTCACTTTGTTTGCATGCTGGAGCTTACTTTGCAAAGATGGTTGGCTGAAAAAGTCTGAATGGGACTGGCCCTCATCCCCTTACTCCATTTATCATAGCTATATTTCAGCTATATACCCTGACCTGGACAGCCCAATCCAGCCTGGTCTCATCAGATCTTGGCTGCTAAGCAGGGTTGGCCCTGGTGAGTATTCAGATGGGAGACCACCAAGGAAGTCCAGGGTTGCTACACAGAGGCAAGCAATGGCAAACCTCCTCTGCTCCTCTCTTCCAGAGAGCCAGTTTGGTGTAGTGGTTAAGTGCGTGGACTCTAATCTGGGAGAACCGGGTTTGATTCCCCACTCCTCCACTTGCACCTGGCTGGATGACCTTGGGCAAGCCATAGCTCTGTACCAGCTGTTCTCTCAAGGACAGCTTGGGAAAGAGCTCTCTCAGCCCCACCTACCTCACAGGGTGTCTGTTGTGGGGAGGGGAAGGGAAAGGAGTTTGTAAGCCACTCTGAGACTCCAAGTGAGTGAAGGGCGGGATATAAATCCAATCTCTTCTTCTTCTTCTTCTTCTTCTTCCCTTGACAGTCACCAGAAGTCAGGTGTGGCAGCCGCACTTTCCACCATCACCACCTATTTCAGAGATAACCATTTCATGAGCCAAAGTTTTGAAGAAAATCTCGGGATTCTCACAAGGCAGAGTGTTAGATTCTGATTTCCAGGATCCAGAAACTATTAATTAGCATACTATTTTTAATTTCACTGAATGAAGGAACTCACTGTGAATTTGTGAGTGGAGAGACCAGAACTCGGTTTTATCTTGTCCTAAACATTTGGCAAAATGGCTTTATTCAGAGGCAATAATGAAAGAGAAATTAGCAGTGGAATCCTGATCAAAGCACAACTGAAGCATAAAGTCACTTATCAAATACAAAGCATCACACATTTTAACTACTTCAAGGTTATCAATTATTGCTCTTTCTGGGAGTTTTCAGATCCACACCGCTCAGCTCTTCTATCTCATTCAGGTGTGAATTATGACATCTTTTTTTTCTTTTGACCACACCTTCTTGTCAACTTTCTCTGAAACACAAGGGCTGCGATTCATGTATTGCTTTCCTGTATAGATATTGGTGGGTACTCAAGCATCACTGGACACCACAGTGAGGATCACTGGATGAGCTGTCTGTTGTGAGAAAAATGACATAGTATGTTCAGAAAATTTAAAACCCATTTATACAGTTAATTTATAAAGAAATCATATTGTTTTTCTATCTCTTCTCTGTTTCTATAACTTTCCAAGCAGCAAGAAGCACAGTGAACCTGACTCTCAGCATGGTTTGTCTCAAGAGGTATCTGTCACCTGTAATGTACATAGGAAAAGGAGTCCACATTCCTTTCCCCAGAATTTAATTTCCCCTCCATTATTTATAGGTGTAAAGAATTCCAAACCATTTAGAAATAAAGCATTTCTATGAGCCAGCTATTAAGCCAGGGGAGCCAGAATATTTGCAATACTAAAGGATTGCCTACATGCTGAAGCTCACATCCCACCTCCAGGCAGGAGACGGCACCTGGCTGGCTATCTTGTCCCAAGAACACAAAGGACATCCTGAAACTAAACCATCTTTGATTTGTCATTCAGAAAGTTGAGGTGGTATTTTCTGTTGTTTTGTGAAAACATTCTGGTAACATCATTGTCCCTGGAATGTGGAGACGTCTCCTATGCCATGATGGCCCACTTTACCAAAGCAGTTATGTCAATTGATGTAATTTATAATTTCAATAGCTCTACCAAAGTGTATGTGACCAATATGGTATAAAAGGGGACAAGCAGCTCCATCTCACTGCTGACTCTTGGAGATCCAGGGGGAAACTTTGTCCTTGTTGGGTCCCTCTGGGCCAGCCCAGAAGGCTTCTGTGCATGGGGGAATCTTTGTTATATTTAATCACTATCTCTTTCTTAGGAAGTAAGTATTGTGTCTGTGTATTTTAAGTGTTAAACAGATGCCCAGTGCCTGGCTGGGCAGCTGTCCTACCTTCTTTTAGCCCTGATAACTTTTAATAAAGTAAGTTTTTGTTGTTTAAGTAACTTTGTATTACATTCCAGTGAGCTATTAACATTTATATCCTTGTCTTGGTAAGGGGCACATATCACAGACCTTTCAGAACCAAGGGGTGGGAGCAGGGAGAGGCAAACACTCTGCATGGTGTTAGGTCACATGAAACACGTGTAGGGCCAGGTTCCCCCCACACTGTCATCTGAGAAATCCATGGGTTAAATCTTTGTGTTCCATGGTGCTAAAGAACATCACAGGACTGTAAGGCAGGAAGGCCCTGGTTGAAGCCTGCGTGGGGCTACCAGTCAGCCCTGGAAGGAGTCAGAGGCACAACTGAGAGTTTGCGCTGTCATACCAAATCTCGGAGGATGTGCCACTCATGCTGACTGGCTATCCTGGACTCCCTTAGAGCCAGTTTCGTGTAGTGGTTAAGTGTGTGGGAGAACCAGGTTTGATTCCCCACTCCTCCACATGCAGTTGCTAGCATGATTTTGTTTCAGTCATAAAGTTCTTCCAGAGCTGTCCTCTCAAGGGCAGTTCTCAAGAGAGCTTTCTCAGCCCCACCTACCTCACAGGGTGTCTGTTGTGGGGAGGCAAAGGGGAGGCAAAGGGAAATTGTAAGCCGCTGGGGACCCCAGTTCAAAGGCTTCCAGAGCCATTAGTTTTAGTCCAGATGGATGGCGCCTCGATGCAGGAGTCGTGTAAATACCAGACGGTCCCCTTGCTGATGGGGGCGGGAGAACATTGGGATTTTGTGATTAACCCCAGTGCTCAGTTCCCACTGGTGTTAGGGAGCCCTTGGCTGTGTGCGCACGAACCTTACATCCAGTGGAGCAAGGGGGTGGTGCATTTTGTTGATCCAGGGTGTAAATCCCACGTGTGGTCACCTGAGTGGGGTGAGTCTCCTCCTGCAGAACCAGTGATTGCTTGCCTAGTGGAAGAGAATGGGGGGTCCCCCGCGAGTATGAGGATTTAGCGGAGGTGTTTGGGGAGGTAGAAGCAGATGAACTACCCCCCCACTGGAACTGTGACTGTGCTATTGAACTATTACCAGGCACAAGTTACCGAAGGGAAAGTTGTATTCCATGAGCCCTGCAGAGAAAGTGGAGCTACACAAGTTCATTGATAAAAACTTGGTGCGAGGTTTTATCCGTCCCTCCTCCTCCCCTTATGTGGCTCCCGTTCTCTTCCAGAAAAAGAAGGATGGCGGACTCAGATTGTGTATGGATTACTGGATGCGGTGTCTGCTACCAACATCTACCCCCTCCCACTGATCAAAGATTTGTTAGCAGAGGCTTCCAAAGGGAAAATCTTTACTAAGCTAGATCTGTGAGGCTTCTGCCCTAAGTAGTCAAGGACCAGACCTTTGTTGATGAAACACAGTTCTTTATTTCCTATTACTACATTACTACAGGTCCTCGGATCATTGTTAGAGATAAAGTATACAATAGAAGCAGGATTAATATACCCTCCAGTACAATTTGAATTACCCATAGGTAACCAATCACAGAAAGGGAAAAACCGCGGGCTAAAGATCCTTTGACCGTTTGCTTCCCACAGGAAAAAAGTTAGGTGTGAAGCTGTAAATTTCCCTTCTTAAACCAGACCCCTCAGAAGTATCCATCTTATGCATAACAAATAACTCGCCAAGGTCTTCACACGCCGATAAGAATTGTTCTGTGTCTCCCCCGGCAGGGAGAAAAGGAATGCGGAGGCGCGGGGGTGAGAGGCCGATTGTTCTCATGTGCTGCAGTCGCCACCCTCCCGGACCAAATTGTTACATTGACCAGACCCAGTGTGAGCCATAAATCTAAGGCAATAAAAGAGAGCCAAGTGCAACCTGATACATGGTGGTTGAGATAACAGGATGTTACAGAGGGATTGCAAAGACAGGTTACATAGGAAGGGATTATACAAAGCATACAAGCAAACCTTTGTTAGAATCCTTAGATTCTGACACTCTGCCATCTGAAAAATCTAATCTACCCCGGTTTATCAGGGAAACGTTTATGGAAAGCTTTGACTAATTTAGGAGCGTGAACATTATCAGAAAAAACCCACTCGTTTAATTCCAGACCAAAATCTACCCACTTGACCAGATATAGCAAGCGGCCCCTACGCATTTTTGAATCCAGAATTCCAGAAATCTCAAAGTGAGGCGCCCCCTCCTTCATCAGTGGAGGAGGAGGAGGAGGAGTTGGATGCCATGCATTCGGCCCAGGATTCTTCTTCAACAAGCTGAAATGAAAAACAGGGTGCACAGAACTCAGTGACTTAGGCAGCTCTAGTTCAAAGGACACATCAGAAATTTTGTGCAAGACTTTGTAGGGACCAACGTATTTCCACCCCAATTTCCTGCTCGGCTGTAGGCCATGTATATTTTTGGTTGAAAGGTAGACAGAGTCTCCTGGTTGAAGGTCCCAACCTTCAGCCCTTCCACGGTCTGCATATTTTTTGTAGTCTTCCTTGGCTTTATCTAAAGTCTTAGCAATCAATGGCCATGAGTCCTGCAGGTTGGCCCACCATTGCTTAAAATCGGAGGGGGGGCCGTCTGCTGCTTCCTCAATGGTGGGTAGGGGTTTCCCCTCGAAGCCTCCCACTGCCGTGAAAGGAGACACACCGTGGAAGAGTGAATAGCATTGTTATAACTATATTCTGCAAACGGCAGCAACTCCACCCAATTGTCTTGGTGGTAGTTAGTATAACACCTTAAGAATTGTTCCAATATTTGATTAGTCCGTTCGGACTGGCCATCGGTCTCTGGATGGTACCCCGAGCTCATGGCCGGCTCGATGTCCATGATCTTCAGAAGCTCCCACCAGAAGTTGGCAATGAACTGACTGCCCCTATCGGATATCACGCATTTGGGGAAAGCGTGCAATTTGATCACGTGATTAAAGAATGCCTTAGCCAGTCCTTTCGCCGTCGGTAGCTGTTTAAATGGGGTAAAGTGAGCTTGCTTCGAAAACATGTCAACCACCACCCAAATGACAGTCTTTCCTTTCGAGGGTGGCAGGTTAGTAATAAAGTCCATAGCTATTGCTTCCCATGGGCAAGAGGGGGTGGGTAACGGGTGTAGTAGTCCTGGGACCTTCCCCCCCTCCGCTTGCACATTAAACAGGTCTGGCAGGCAGTGACAAAGTCAGACACATCCTTACGCATGCGCGGCCACCAAAATTGCCGCTGGATTAAATTAAGGGTTTTTAGGAAACTAAAATGACTGGCTAGCTTGGATGAGTGGCAGGTTAGTAAAATGTCTTTTCTCCGTGCTTGAGGCACCACGAGTTTGTCTCCATGGTACCAGCACTTGTTGGGACGGAGAGAGCACTCCTCTATGCTCTCCAATTCTTCTGCCTCTTCCGGAGAGTAGTCCCCCCCCCCATTTTTCTTCCCACGACTCTACTGTTACCCGCTTGCTTTGGCTCCTGGTGGTAATGGCACCTCCCAGTTGTTGGGGTGAGAACATGGAGTCAAATACTTCCTTTTTTTGACTCTCGTGTTGGGGTAGCCTGGATAAAGCATCTGCTAACGAATTGGCTTTCCCGGGGAAATGTTTGAGCACGAAATTGAATTTCGAGAAAAAATCAGCCCATCGAAGTTGCTTGGCATTCAGGGACCTCTGAGTGCGCAGTGCCTCTAAGTTTTTATGATCTGTCCAAATTTCAAACAGGGTCTGCACTCCCTCCAGCCAGTGCCTCCAAGTGGTCAGGGCTAAACGAATGGCTGCTGCTTCTTTATCCCATACCGACCAGTTCCTCTCCGTTTCATTAAATTTTTTTGAAATATAAGCCAGAGGGTGCAACTTATCATCAGCCCCCTTCTGGAGGATGGCCCCCCCCATGGCCACATCCGAGGCGTCAACATGTATTACAAATTCCTTAGTCTCATCGGGATGACCAAGGATAGGTTCTGATGTGAATAGTCTCTTTAATGTCTCAAAGGCTTTATGACAATTATCTGACCAGGCTATCTTCTCCCCTGGCTTCCCCGCGTCAGTGCCCCTCCCCTTGGTTTTCAAGAGTTCCGTTAGTGGTCGGGTGACCGTGGCAAAATCTTTTAGGAAGGTGCGGTAGAAATTGCAAAATCCCAATAGACTTTGCAGTTGCTTTCTAGTTCGGGGCGCCTCCCATTGCACCACTGCCTCTACTTTGGCAGGGTCCATCTCCAACCCCCTCTGGGAAATACGGTACCCCAAAAAGTCTACAGAGTCCCAGTTGAACTCACAATTGGACAGTTTGGCATATAATTGATTTTTCAACAACGTGGAAAGCACCTCCCTGACCAGTTTTATGTGCGACTCCCTATCAGTAGAATAGATCAAGATATCATCTAAGTAACATAACACCCCCTTAAATAAATGCTTGTGCAACACTTCATTTATCAGGCTCATAAAAACTCCCAGCACGCCACTTAAGCCAAATGGCATCACCAGGTACTCAAATTGTCCCAATGGAGTGTTAAAGGCAGTCTTAAATTCGTCCCCCTCCCGGATGCACACACAAAAGTAAGCATCTCGCAGATCCAGTTTAGTAAACACCTTTCCCTTAGCTGCCTCCGTTAGCAAGTCTTTTATGAGGGGGAGGGGGTAGGCATTAGAAGCAGACACTGCATTCAGACCCCTATAGTCCGTGCACAACCGCAGCCCTCCATCCTTCTTTTTCCTGAACAAAACGGGCGCTGCAAAGGGAGATTTGGCACGGCAGATGAAGCCTCGCTCCAAGTTTTTGTCTAGGAACTTCCTCAGCTCCTCTCGCTCTGAGGGACTCATGGAGTAGAGCTTTCCCTTCGGTAGTTTCTCTCCCGGGAGCAACTCAATTGCACAGTCTGACAGTCGGTGTGGGGGGGTAGTTCATCCGCCTCCATCTCGCTAAACACTCCCATTAAGTCCCGATACTCCTTAGGCATGGCAGAGGGCACCAACGTTAGAGCCGCTGCCTTCAGGGGGGCCAGGGGGCCCAATCCCCACCCCGGGTCCCACTTGTGATGGTTACACTTCTCGTCCACCCACGAGATCTTCCCTTCACTCCATCTGATGTATGGGTCATGGGAACTCAGCCAAGGGCTCCCCAACACCATGGGAAACTGGGTGTTGGGGGTGATGACAAAGGCCCTCTTTTCCCAATGCTCCCCCATCCCCACTATTAGTCACTCCGTCTCGGCCACACACACCTCCTTCATCTCCGAACCGTCCATCTGCATGAACGTGAGTGGCTCTCCCAGTGGGGTAACTTTTGGGGCTAGCCCATCCACTACATAGGGGCTTATTAAATCTCTGGCACACCCTGAGTCAATTAGGGCGTGGACCCGTACATGAGTCCCAGTCCCGGGGGCTATCACAGTCACTACCATGTACAGTAAGGGGCCAGGAATGCTCACCGGAGATGGCGCATCGGGGTTAGGGACCTGCAGTTCTGCGCCGTTCACTGCAGGTCATTGGAGTTTCCCGGCATCTGCGCTTCCGTCAGCTCCAGCTCCCCTTGCTCACTCGCTGCCCCTTCCAGCTGTAATGCCCGGGGTTTGAACGAGGTCTTTCCCTTGCTGGGGGTGCTCCCCGCCACTGGGGTGGAAGTCTTGGGAACTTTCCCACTCCCACGGGGGCACGCCGAGGCAAAGTGACCACTTTCGCCACATCTCATGCAGAGCCCCTGCCTGAACCGGCTGTCCCGGATCTCCTGGACGCTGGGCTTGGGTTTCGTCTTCTGGGTGGCTTTGGCTTGGGCAGTCGCTGAGGTTCCCATTTTGATGAGGGTGAACCTCTCCTCCACGTCGGCCGCCGCTCTCATCCACGTTGCGAGGGATCCCGGCCGGCCCCCTCTCAAGACCGTTTCATACACTTCAGGGTTCAGGCCTTCCCGATACTTCTCGATGAAGAGGTCTTGAGTCCAGCCTTGAATCTTGGCTGCTATGCGCCGGAACCGGTCGGTGTACTCTCTCACAGAGGACCGCCCCTGGGTTAGTTTTTGCAGCTGGTTCCACGCCTTCTCCTCCCCGAGGGGGTCCTCATAGTGCTGTTGGAGGGCCCACATAAAATTATTCACGGACCGTAGTTCTGGCCCTGGAGTGTTGTGCAGGCTCACATACCAGTCGCTGGCGGTGTCCCTCAGTTTGGACCCGATGTATCCAATCCGGTCCCTCTCGGTGGGATAGAGGTTTCCCCAGGCATCTAGGAACCTCTCGATTTCTATGAGGAAAAACCGTAGCTTCTCGGGGTCCCCATCGAAAGTAGCCGTCAGCAGATCATTGGGTGCTTGATGGATCATCTGCCTCACGGGTGCGGGCGCCGGGGCCGGAGTGGGAACTGGGACCTGCACCGGAACCTGCTGTGGCACCTGTTGTGGGATGACCCCCGCGGGAGCTCCCCCTGGGGGAGCTGGCTGCGGTGGGGCTCCCTCAGCTGGTCCTCCTGCCCCACCTGGGACTGCCCGGGCTACCTGGAATGCGGCCAGAGCATCTCGAAGTTGAAACTGCAAGTCCATGGCTACTTCTCTCAGCTCCGTGGTGATTTGCAGCCACATGTCTCCCATCAGGCGATCTAGGGTTTGGCTCGGGTCTTCTCCGTAGAGATCGGGACCGTAGGGCGTGCCCCTCTCCTCGTCCAGTAGCGAGAGTCGCCAGTCGCTCCTGTGATACGTCTCTCACTCGTCTCCCAGGAAGCTCGGCCGCCCTTGCTCAGGGACTGAGACGCGCATTCCCCTCCGATCGTGGACCCACGAGTCGACTGTCCCATGGCCGAAGTTGGCCCATGAATACCTTGGGGTCCTGGTCTGGTGAGGGGGTAGTCGCGGGATGTAGTGAGCCCCCTGAGCCGTAGTCACTGGCTTCTCGGGCTCCCCACCGCCGCCTCCAGCTCCGGCACCCTGGTCGTCCGGGGTCACCGGCTGTCCTTCGGTTGTAGGGATGGGAAGAGTACCGTCGTCCGACATGGTCAGGAATGGCCAAGTCCCAGTCACGGATCTCTAACAATCTGTGAGGCTTCTGCCCTAAGTAGTCAAGGATCAGACCTTTGTTGATGAAACACAGTTCTTTATTTCCTATTACTACATTACTACAGGTCCTCGGATCATTGTTAGAGATAAAGTATACAATAGAAGCAGGATTAATATACCCTCCAGTACAATTTGAATTACCCATAGGTAACCAATCACAGAAAGGGAAAAACCGCGGGCTAAAGGTCCTTTGACCGTTTGCTTCCCACAGGAAAAAGGTTTGGTGTGAAGCTGTAAATTTCCCTTCTTAAACCAGACCCCTCAGAAGTATCCATCTTATGCATAACAAATAACTCGCCAAGGTCTTCACACGCCGATAAGAATTGTTCTGTGTCTCCCCCGGCAGGGAGAAAAGGAATGCGGAGGCGCGGGGGTGAGAGGCCGATTGTTCTCATGTGCTGCAGTTGCCACCCTCCCGGACCAAATTGTTACATTGACCAGACCCAGTGTGAGCCATAAATCTAAGGCAATAAAAGAGAGCCAAGTGGAACCTGATACATGGTGGTTGAGATAACAGGATGTTACAGAGGGATTGCAAAGACAGGTTACATAGGAAGGGATTATACAAAGCATACAAGCAAACCTTTGTTAGAATCCTTAGATTCTGACAGATCTGCAGGATTCTTTCTTTAGAGTGTGCATAAGGGAGGGGGATGAACCTAAGACGGCATTCAACACACCCCTGGGGCAATTCGAATTCCTTGTTATGCCATTTGGCTGCCAGGGGGTGCCTGGAGTTTTTATGAACCTGATCAATGAAGTGCTACACCAGCATTTATTCCAGGGGGTGCTAGTGTACTTAGATGGCATTCTTCTGTATTCCCCTGATAAGGGAATTGCATGTCAAATTGGTACAGGAGGTCCTCCAGACCCTTCTGGAGCATAGGCTGTTTGCTAAGTTGTCCAAATGTGAGTTTCACAAGGAAGAAGTGGATTTCCTGGGCTACCACATCTCCCAGAGGGGCTTAGAGATGGATCCAAAGAAAAAAGCTGATGTGGTGGGGTGGAAGGCGCCCACCACCCGGCACCATCTCCAATCATTCATCGGATTTTGTAATTTTTATAGGGGTTTCATCTTTAATTTTGACCAGGTAGCTCTCCCACCCACAGACTTGCTGAAAACAAAGGGGAAAGGTGTGGAGAGTACGAAGCCCGGGGCAAAGTTAAACTGGACTGAAGAATGTCAGCAGGCATTCAAGATGCTTAAGAAGCTGTTCACTTCTGAGCCAGTGCTTGCCCACCCCAACAAGAATAAAGAATTCATTGTCCAAGTGGATGTGTTGGATGTCGCAAGGGGTGGGGCTATCTTGCAAGGGGGAGAGGATGGGTGGCTCCACCCCCTGGCTTACATCTCTAAGAAGTTCAACACTACTAAGCACAATTGGTCAGTGTGGGACAAGGAAGTCGTGGCTATTAAATTAGCTTTGTCAACGTGGTGACATTGGTTGGAGGGGGCGCGGGTAGCGTTTGAAGTTTGGACTGACCATAAGAATTTAGAGGCGTTGCACACACCCCAGAGTCTCAATGCTAAACAGCTCAGATGGGCAGAGTTCTTCTCTAAATTCTGTTTTATCCTCTACCATCTCCCAGGAAAATCAAACTTTCTGCTGATGCCCTGTCATGCTTACCCCAACACGCGAGTCAGAGGGAAGAGGTGACTGACTCTTATTTTCACACCCTCGCAGTTGTGTGGGGCGGTCATGACTCGCAGTCAGGCAAAAGCAGGGGGGGAGAGAAGGAGGTGCTTCTGTGGAGCACCAGATTCAAGGAGGGTATGTCTGACAAAGACCAGGAGGAACTCGCCTCCATGCTGGGATTAGAGGAACACGAAGATGGCTGTTGGGTCCAAAGTCTTCGTGCCTGTTTCTATGCGGGGGAAGTGATGCACTGGGGCCACGAATCCAAATTAGCTGGACATTTTGGGTTCCTGAAGTCTTTGCATTTACTACAACATCAGTTTTGGTGGCCACGTATGAGGGCAGACATTTCACAATACATTACCTCGTGCCCTAACTCTCATGTGCAAAAGATGAGGGGGAAAACCCCCTCGGTTGTTGAAACCTTTAGAGACCCCATCCAGAGCTTGGGAGGTGATTTCGATGGATTTCATCACTGACTTGCTGTCAGGATCCTATGATCCTAACAGGGTTTTCATTGTACTTTCTGTAACTTGCTATAGCTTAGCTAGAAGTGTAACCATTGCTATCTCTTTCAAGCTGTCTCCTGTTTCACTCCAACTGTTTATTGCTCTGAGTTATATTGCTCTTTGAAGGTCTGGTCAATGTAACTACTTCATCCGGGAGAGTGGCGACCCCGCATACTTGCACGTCACCAAAGAACAAATGGCCTTTCCTCCCATGCATTCCCTCCTCCTCCATCTCCGGAGAGACAGCACTGCCTTATCGCTGTGTGAAGACCTTGAAAGGCCGCGGCGACTACTTTGTTATGTATATGCCTAGCACAGCTGGGGCGCCCAGTTCAAGAGGGGAATTTTTATAACTTTCACACTTCACCTTTCCTGTGGGAAGTAAAACGGCTAAGATACTTTAACCGCACTTTTCTACCTTTTTTGTGATTGGTCGAATGTTGGGGTTCAAACTGTACTGGAGGGTATATTAACTCTGACTGTTTTGTATGTGGCATCTCTAACAAACATTCGAGAACCTGTCATGCAGTATTAAGAAATAAAGAACTCTGTTTCATCAACAAAGGTCTGATCTTTTGCTGCTAAGTGCAGAAGCCTCACACTTGCCCCCCAGCAAGGGAAATACTGTAATTTGGGTGGTAGTGGATTCATTCTTGAAGCAGGCACACTTTATTCCATTCAAGCAGCTGCCCACTGCTAAAGTGCTAGCAAAGATGTTTATGCACCACATTGTTAAACTCCACTGTTTTCTGAGGAAGGTAATCTTGGACAGAGGATCGCAATTTGTTGCCAAATTTTGGAAAGAACTGTTGCACCTGTTGGACATTGAACAAGGACTCAGTAGTGCTTATCACCCAGAGACTGATGGTCAAACAGAGAGAATTAGTTAAACACTGGAACAATTTCTCAGGTGTTTCAGCAATTATCAGCAAGATGACTGGATGGACTTTTTGCCTTATGCAGAATACAGCTACAACAACTCGGTGCATTCTTCCACAGGGGTGTCCCCTTTTATGGCTTTGTATGGTTATGAGGGGGCGCCCCTCCCTGTAATGTCTGATGACACCCCTGCGGAAGGGGGGGACTTGCGTGATTGGTGGCGCAGTCTGCAGGACCGGTGGCCGGTGATTCGTGAGGTTCTTGATAAAGCCAAAGCCGATTACAAGTCTCAGGCTGACAAGCACCAGGCTGAACCCTGGGACATAAATCTGGGGGATTGTGTGTATTTGTCCACTAAAAACTTGAAGGGGCTGCAACCCAGTAGGAAATTGGGTTGGCGTTACATCGGACCTTTTCCTGTGGTGTGTAAAATTCCTGTGGTATGCACCTGTGGTGCGTAAAATTAACAAAGTGACTGTTGAATTGGCCCTGACTAAATCCCTTCGGGGTGTTCATCCAATCTTTCATTTCAGCCTCCTGAAGTGGGATCCTGGACTGAACGCTTGGCGTCCTCGTTCTCCTGCCCCTCCACCTCTGATTCTGAATGACGAACTGCATCACGAGGTGGCTCAGATTCTGGACTCTAGAATATGGTGTGGCCATCTTTTCTACTTGGTTAGGTGGAAGGATTTCGATCCTGAAGAAAATGAATGAGTTCAGGATTGTCATGTCGATGCCCCTGAGTTGTTACATGCTTTCCACTCTTTGTACCCTTTGAAGCCGGGAGGGACCTCTTTAGGGGGGCAGGATGTCAGCTAGGCTGTCATAAATAAAAGGTGGGGTATAGAGAGTGGCCACTATGAAGAAAAGGGGGGGGGAGAAAGTTGTAAATACTGTTGTAAACTCTGGAATGTTACTTTTGATTCTCCTCTAGCATTTGTCCCTGTTTACTTAAGATCTCAGGTTTCTCTTGCGAGTTTCCCGCTCAGTGGTAAAAGCCGTTATTTTCCACATGAGGGTAACGTGGCCTTCATTGGCTTGTGGCCATCTGACACCCCAATTTGAACCCCATATAAAATCTCTTTCCCGTGTTCCCTCTTCAGACTTAACATAGAAATGTTTAGAGAACGTATAGTAAACTGACTACAATAAACTGAACTTGCTTAAGGACCACTGTTGAGTGCTGAACACAATTCTCTCCTGTAGAGACAAAGCCCTCATACTCCCACATACATAATGCCAGACAAGCTGGCCATTTGTGAGAGGGAAAGTACTCTAGATTAGGCATCTCTCTCTCTCCTTCCAACTGCAACCTGAATGTGAACTGGATCTACTTGAATAAATGTAAGTTTACCTCTTTTTTGCCATATACTTCTTGGGAGATTTATTAACTGCCCTCAGCATCATGCTTCTATGACTGGGCATCATCCTTTCTACCCTCTGATTACCAGTCTTAGGGGTAAGCAAAGATGCTCTAGATATGATATAAGCTTTGTGAAAAGCTCTTTTCAAAATTCTGGATGAATATCCCCCGTTAGCAAGTTGATCCATTAAAATGCCTGCTTGCTTTTTGAAGTCACTGTCCTCACTGCAATTGCGTCTCAGTCTTAATAACTGGGAGTTAGGTAAATTTCTCATAACGGGTAGAAAGGATGATTATACCATTAACTTATAACAGTACATTCAAACTGGTGCAGACTATCATAAATAAATAAATACTGGCACCTTCTATCTAACATCCCTAGATGCCAAAATCCTCCTTTGTTCACAGCCAGGAGGGCTAAAAATCTCAGAGACGTACTGGTTAGAAGCAGGCTTCCTGAACTGAAGGACACCGGCTGCATGAGGGGGAGTCATCTACCTACAGGTTTTTTTTCCCTGTGGGGGCTGTTCTGTATGCAACTATATTGAGGCTAAAAATTGCTTCTATAATTCTACAAGGACTAGAACTTTTTTTGTTAATTCATTCTGTAATTGCAAAAGTCATTCAGTTATTTATGCCATTCAATGTCCTTGTGGCAAAAAATATGTGGGGTTAACATCAAGGCCAGTGAAAGTAAGAATTGGGGAACACAGGAGCTGTATTAGATTAAAGAAAAGGAATGCTCCACTTGTCAATCACTACCTGGATTTGAGCCATACTGAAAACCAGCTGAAGTTCTGGATCATTGAAACAGTTCAGACTACAAATTCAAACAGGCTCAAGATTCTCCAAATACGTGAGTTATTTTGGATTCATCCTTTACAGACATCGGTTCCTCAAGGACTGAATGAAGAACTGGATTGGACCGGCTGTCAGGATCTGACAATGATGTTCCTGTATTTTCTGCATTTTACAATGATGTCTCTGTGCTTTTTGCATTTTGCTTTCGATTCCTTTGTTCTAGCAGACCCTTGCCAGCACCCCTTATCTATCTCCTTCATCCTCCCTCCTAACAGCTATAAATGGTACTTTGAAGTATGGGGTTTACTCTGGTTAATGTTGCAATGTCTGGGCGGGAGATGGCGACCCAAATTCCTAGGTATCATCTCTAAACAAATGGCGAGTACTCCCTTGCATTCCCTCCTCCCTTTGTCCGGGTCTGTGTATGTTATCTTGTTATTGAAACCTTGAAGCGTTGTTTATGGCCAGTGCCTAGAGAATGTTGTGCCTAGGTTCACACATGTGGGTCACTTAGATCAAGAGGGGAATTTATAACTTTCTCACCTTGCTGTGGGAACCTCAACGGTCCTTTCTACTTTTCCCGCGTTCACCCTCTTGCCCTGATTGGCTTAGGTCCGGGGTTCAATTGAAAACCTGAGAGTATAATAGTACTGTCTGTATTCCATTAAGCATCTCTAACAAACATCCGAGAACCTGTTTGCAGTATTGGAACAATAAAGAACTTTGCTTCAACAACAAAGGTCTGATTTCTTGCTGTCAACACAGAAGCCTCACACCGGCAGCCTTTGAAAAAATGTTCACCTGTTCATCTACCCCTCCCAACTTGTAATCCCTTCCTTTGCTAGGAGCATTGTGCAATACATGGGGGTGACTGCATCATCCCTGGGTCCACTATATAGGATTGTAATCTCAGCAGTTTGTGACTTGACTATTTCACTTGATGGAAGTGACACACATCCTGACGAATGGGACATTTGATACCAGGTCTGTTGCCTATTTAAATATCATTTGAGAAACTATTTCTAGGCTAAATTAATTCTATATCATAGTAACTTTCAACTCTAATAATTATGACTATTTCATTTTTAACTAGACTAATCTGGAGAATTTGCACAACTACCACAGGCTTATTTTACTTGTTGTAGCAAATATATAGCATTCAAGGTAATCCCAGCACAAATTTATTTCTATTTCTTATAAAATCTATTATTACATATATTTATTGCCTACACAAAAGTAATCTGGCTTTTTTTCTCCCCCCCCTTTCCCCCCTACAATTTCAGACAGCAACACTTGGTCTTATTAATATATGTATATACAAAATTCTAAATACATGTATTTTTGGATGTGTGTCACTTTATAATAAGGAATATTGACCACTGAGGAAGGCCCATAGGGGCCGAAACGCGTATAGTCCTTAGGTAGTAAGTTTTATCCATCAGTTTGATATGCACTGCAATTAGTTCTTAATGAACCTAGTTTTAAATGACTGATACTTGGACTGTCTCTTTTAATTTTATTTTGTTTTATTTATGTGTACACCCTAATAAATGTCTATATTTTTCATTATAATTCTTTTGTTAGCTTGACCCTCTCGGTTCGCACCCACTGGTGGACCTCCTGATGGCACCTGGCATTTTTGGCCACTGTGTAACACAGAGTGTTGGACTGGATGGGCCACTGGCCTGATTCAGCATTGGCTTCTCTTATGTTCTTATGTTCAGAAGAGGAGGAGGAGACTGGATTTATACCTGGCCCTTCACTTGGAGTCTTAGAGCAGTTTACAAGGGCTGAGAGAGCTCTTTTGAGAACTGCTCTTGAGAGAACAGCTCTGAGAGAACTTGTGATTGACCCAAGGTCACCCAGCTGGCTACATGTAGAGGAGTGGGGAAACAAACCCGGTTCTCCCAGATTAGAGTCCACACTCCTAACCACGACATCAAACTGGTTCCTAACCACTACACCAAACCCCTTGGAGAAGGAAGGTGGCATGATATAGCCCAGATCTCAGAAGCAATGTTGGGTCAGTACTTGGATGGGTCCACACCAAGGAAGACTCTGTTGAGGCAGGCAATGGCCAACCACCTCCATTAGTCTCTTGCCTTGCAAACCCTACAGGGTTGCCATAAGTCAGTTGCTGCTTGATGGCATTTATGTACATAGATTTATTAGAAATCAGGCCTGTTAGAGTACCTACTTTTTGCCTGGAAGGGACATAAACAGGGGTCAAATTGTTTCAGACCCTAAGTATAAACTGGCTGTGGGGCTGATTGATGAACAATGGCCTTTCTTTCCTCCCCCCTGTCTGTCAACTCTCCTTTGTCGCAACGGAAACATTTTTGCCATAAACAGTGAGACCTGCAATGCAGCCCTCAGAAGAGCTAGCCCTTCTAAGCCCATGGACTTCCATACCCCACAAGAGCTTTTCAACAGCCATGCTGTTCCCAAGAACGTCAACAGCAGCTTGCTGTAGAGCATCAGGGAGTCAGTTGGGAGGGTTCTGCACTCACTTTGATAGCTTTGGCTGAAACCCTTTTCTTGGATGAGCCAATTCCCTTGCAGGATGCAGCAGGGTTTCCTCTCTCCCCCTTATTGAAGCAAAGGACAATAACAGGGTCACACCAGGGACGTAGACTTTTGTAAAATCCAGGGGGGGGCTCTTTAGCACGCGCGCGCGCTGGGGCAATGTTCCCCCCCCCCGGCCAGGAAACCTCCATGCCTCCCCGGGCCCTTCCGAGGCCTGCCAGCCGCTGCTGCCGGGGCCTCTCTCTCTCCCCCCCTCACTCCTTCCCTCTCCCTTTGCCGGGAAAAGAGGGAGGGAGAGGGAAGGATGGAAGAGTGGCCAGGCGGGGGGGGGGGGAGAGGCACTGACAGCAGCAGCTGCCGGCCTCGGAAGAGCCCCGGGAGGCACGGTGGCAGGCGCTACGTTTTCGGGGGAGGGGGAAATTTCGGGGGAAATTTCGGGGGAGGCTCGAGCCCTTGAGCCCCCCCGTAGTCTACACCTATGGGTCACACTTCCTCTTGGATTTTTTAAATCCAGTCCTGCTGTTAGAAGCATTCACTCTGCTGGGAATTCGAACTCTGCTTGTGCCCTTTTCAGAGAGCTGACGAAGAAAGCCAGTGTGTCAAATTGTTTGTGTCTGAGTATTCTTTTGACACACAGAGAACAATATCTCGACTATTGACCCAAGAAGAAAATGTCTACAATAAAGCCAGAATCAATACTTGTCTTAAGGGACAATTACCTTTCATATTGACCAAGGAGAAGAGTTAATAAAAGTAATAGAAATGATGTATGTTTCTTCACAGGCACAGTGACAAGAAGAGGGGGGTCTCCTGCCTGCACCAAAAATTTAGAAGGAATAGCGTCCGTCCCGTCCCCCCACCCCCTAATTTTATCACACAGGTTTATGGAAGACATTTTTTACAAAAATCAGCCCAAGCAAGAATCCATGGTCCTGAGCCAGCTGCAACCACAAACATATCGATGGTGATGTGGATGTGCAGCTCCATCCATATCACAGTGCATCAGGCCTAGTTCAAGGTATGGGGGGCTGTGCAGAGTTCCCATGACCCCCCTCCCCTCCTCTGCCTACTGCCAGGCATTCATGCCCTCCTTCCCTCCTGCCCACCCGCTGGTGTATCCTCCCTTTGTCTGTGCACAAGCCTGTGCTCTCCACTACCTGCAGATCTTTCCCCTGTGGTACTGGGCAGTGATTACATCTTGGGAGCATAGGTGATGCTCACAAGTGAGTGTGTGGGGGACTCTGCCGAAAGTCTTGGGCCCTGGCAACTGTCCCACCTGAGGGTATGCTGACCCTAGCCCTGTGGTGCTTCCGGTCTGATCAGTGGGGCTTGGACGAGTGCCCCACACAGCTGCACCAGCAGTAGGGCAGCTGCTTTGGAAATGCGGGTCTTTCTTAGTGGACTGAGAGCAAACATTCAGGGCACTTTGGGTCTTGTCAGTTTCTGGACATTTGGGGAAAATTCCAGAACTATTCTAGAATGAAGCTGTAAGAAAGCTGGCAGAATTAAGGAACATTTAAATGTAACTGGCATATTTTGTCCAATTGCTATCAGCAGTGAGTCATATCTGCTTATGTTATAATACCTAAATAGATGGTCCAATGGTCGAGATCTCAAGGTAAACAAAGAAGATGGCAATGGAAAGTTTACTGTTCCAAGTTTGCCTGCTCATGGTTATATGGCCAAAATCATGTAACTCACAGACCAGGCGTCGGATCAAAACTCCCAGAATGCAGCTGAGGCCCCTTCTAGATAGCCTCCATGAATATTTTTATTTCTTAATTCAGTCTCTTCTGAGGTTTGGAATAAAACCTATAGCAACCTTTTTTTTAAAAAAAACAAATTTTTATTATTTTTCCAGTTACAAAACTTTACATAGTTACTTTTGAAATATTATCATCACTATCCATTTTTCTATATAGCTATGTATTCCGCTTATAATTCAAAAACGTTGGGACTTCCCGCCTCACCTATACCATTATATATATAATAGCAATTATAAAAATTTAAAATTATTAGCTCTTACAGGTAACAAATTTGGTTAAAACAATAAAAAAAGAAAGGTAATTTTTAAACATTTAAACGTAATATCTAGGTATCTGTAATATGTACTCTAGTTTCTATTTTTGTCATTTCAATCATTCAATATATTTCTCTTAAAAATAATTATTTCTTCCTTTAAACATCAAAGATCAATAATTAGACAATGGAAAAATATTATTTTTCATATCCCAGTGTTGTTCTAGATATTCTTTCAGGTCTTTCCATTCTTCTAGAAATCTTTCTGAGTCTTGATTATTCAGTTTTCTTGTCCATTTGTCCATTTCTGCCATAAATAGCAGTTTTCTCAACCATTCCCATATGTCTGGGTTTTTTTCACATTTCCAGTTCTGAGCATAGACCATTCTCGCTGTAGTCACCATATACCATATTAATGTCCTTTTAGTTACATTAACTTCCTCTAGCTTGAGACCAAGCAATAACATTTCAGGCAGCTTTTTAAAAGTACATTTCAAAAAAATTTCCATTTCAGCATGAATCATACACCAAAAGACTGGCTTTATCACAAGTCCACCACATATGGTAGAAAGAACCTTCTTTTTGTTTACATTTCCAACACTTATTAGACAGCCGTTGATCAATATTTGCTATTTTTTTCGGAGTCATATACCATCTATACATTTTAAAACAATTTTCTTTTAGATTATAACAAGTAGAAATACTCATAGCATTTTTCCACAAATATTCCCAAGATGACATATCTATTTCTTTGTTCATATTAATTGCCCATTTTATCATTTGTTCTTTTACAAGTTTATCTGCATTATACCATTTCAGCAAAATTTTATACATTTTTGAAATCAGTTTTTTTCCACCTTCCTCCCAAACCTGTTCAATCTCATTAATTTTCTTTCTGAAACCCCCACATTTTTTATCTGTCATAAATAGATCATAAATCTGTCTATACCTGAACCAACCATATTTAAAATCCATCTGATTCTCTTCTTTCAATACAAACTCATTGTTTTCAATTTTTAGCAGGTCTCTGTACTTCAACCAGTCTTGTCCTTTAAAGCTCGAAAGAGGTTTTATTACTTCTGCTGGTACAATCCACATAGGCTTTTCTGCTGGAAAGAAATTCTTGTACCTAAAGTTCTCCTCACATAGTGATGCTTAAACATATTGTCCATCTTTGTTTTATTATAGTACAAGTACGCATGCCAACCAAATTGACAGTCATGCCCTTCAAGTGCTAGTAGTTTTCTATCTTTTAAAGAGATCCATGGTTCTAGCCAAGTCAGGCAGACCGCATCATGATATAGCTTTAAGTTTGGCAGTTGGAAACCTCCTCTTTCCTTTACATCACACATTATTTTCATTTTTATTCTTGGTTTTTTCCCTGCCCAGACGAATTTTGAAAGTTCTCTTTGCCATGTTTTAAAGGCTTTGACGTCTTTCAAGATTGGTATTGTTTGTAATAAAAACATTAGTCTTGGCAAAATGTTCATTTTAACTGTAGCAACTCTGCCCAATAGTGATAAGTTTAGAGTATTCCATTTATTAATGTCATGTGAAATTTGTGTCCATAACTTCTCATAGTTATTTTTAAATAGGTCAATGTTTTTCATAGTTAAGTCAATACCTAAATATTTAGTCTTTTTCACCACCTCACAGCCTATTAAATTTTGTAATTCCAACTGCTTTTTACTTGACATATTCTTACACATCACTTTTGATTTCCTCCTATTAACATAAAAACCTGCAAGATCTCCAAAGTCTTTAATTTTTTGCAATGAAAGTGGTAAGGTAGTCATAGGTTCTTTAGTTATAAACATCACATCATCAGCAAAGGCTCTATACTTGAAAGAAAATCCTTTAGTTGACAGACCTTTAATTTCCTTATCGTCTTTTACATTCCAAAGCAAAACTTCAAGAATCCAAATAAATAACACTGGTGAAAGTGGGCAACCTTGTCTCGTTCCCTTTTGAACTTTAAAATAATCCGTCTTTTCGCCATTGATTATAATCGATGACTTCTGTTCCGTATATATCGATTTAATCATATTCAGCAAAAATTCTCCAATTTGTAGTTTCTCCAATACCGCAAACATGAAGTCCCAGTTTAGGTTGTCAAAGGCTTTTTCAGCATCCAGAAAGAAAAAACCTAACTCTTTATCGGAATGTTTATCATAGTATTCAATTGCATCTAGGACTGTTTGTAAATTATCCTTTATTTGGCGATTTGGCCAAAAACCTGCTTGCTCTTGTTGTATCGTTTCCTTTAAATATTCTTTCAGTCTCTCTGCTAATATTTTCGCAAAAATTTTATAATCATTATTAAGTAGAGAGATTGGTCTGTAATTCTTGACATCTGATAGGTCCTGTCCTTTTGGAATCAGTGATATTGTTGCCTCTTTCCATGAATCTGGTATCTCAGCTATAGCTCTTATTTCATTTAGCAAAAGTTCCAAAACTGGCAAAAGACTTTCCTTTATTTTCTTATAATATTTAGCCGAAAAACCATCTGGCCCCGGTGCTTTTCCCAATTTAGAATCTTCAATAGCCCTCTGTATTTCCTGGATTGTAATAGGACTATTCAACATTTCTTTAAGTTTTTCAGTTGGTTTAGGTATTCCCAATGTTTGTATATATTCTGAAATTTTACTTTGGTCTACTGTCTCTTTTTGAAAAAGTTTAGCATAATATTTAAAGAATTCTCTTTTTATTCCTTTAATGTCCGTTATTTCTTTTTTATCTGTCACAATTTTACTTATAATCTTGTTTTCTCTTCTTCTTTTTTAATTGCCATGCCAAATATTTTCCAGGTTTGTTTTGCACCTTCAAAAGATTTTTGTTGCAGCTTTTTAAAGTTCCAGTATATTTCTTGGTTCAAAATAGCCTTTAGTTGATCTTGTAGAAAATGTATTTCTCTTTGACGTTTCTTTTTTCCAGGTCTTTTCTTTAATTCTTTCTCCTTTGATTCAGTTGCTTGGATAATACTATTCTGTTGTTCTCTCTTTCTCTTATTCTCTTTATTGTTTCAAAATATCAATGTTCCATGCATTACAGCCTTATATGCATCCCATACGACCTGTGGCTTGGTTTCTTGGTGTAAATTCATTTGAAAATAGGTTTTTGTATCTTCTTGTATTTCATTGGTTATTTCATTATTATCCAAGAGTTTTTCATTTAGTCTCCATCTCCGTTGTTTTTCTTCCTGTCTCGAAGTCCACAACAAGGGATTATGGTCAGAGATAAGCTTTGGTAAAATGTCTGCCTTTTTTGTTTTTAGTGCTAATTCTGATGTCATCCACATCATATCTATCCTTGAGAGTGGGTCATGCCTATTGGAATAAAAAGTATAGTCTTTATCTCAAGGATGCCATTTCCTCTACACATCTTCCAAACTTTCCTGTTTAACCATTGCAAAAAAGACTTTAGGTAGCTTTCCAATTGTGTCGTCTTTACTTTTTGAAAATCTGTCTATTTTGTTATTTACAGTTCCATTGAAATCACCCATCAGAATTAAATGTTCATAATTAACTTGATCCAATTCTGCAATTAAGTCCTTAAAAAACTTTTCTTTTGCTTCATTAGGTGCATAGATATTCAGGATCAACATTTTTCTGTTATGCATGGTTATCTCTGTTGCAGTATATCTACCTTCTTTGTCTTTAAAAATTTCTTTTGGCTCTAGTTCTTTCTTGACATATGTTACTACTCCTTTTTTCTTAATCATTGCTAATGAAAAAAATTCTTCTCCCAATTTTTTCTTAATCAAATATTTACAATCTTGTTTTTTAATGTGTACTTCTTGCAGGCAAATCACATCGCATTTCTGTTTTTCAAGCCAATGTCCAACTATCTTACGTTTATTGGGTGAATTTAGTCCATTTACATTCCATGAAAGTACTTTGTAATCCATAATGATGTTGAGTTAAATGTCACAAAATTCTTGAATATTTTTTGCCAAGAAAAAGAGCATCTCTTCTATACCACTCTTGTACTTTGGTGGTTGAAGCTTACACCTTCAGGAGTTTCCCATCTGTATCTGTAGTTTTTCTGTTTCAACTTATCTGTCAGCCATTTGAATTTCTTCCTGTCTTGCAACATAGCTCTAGGGAGCTCTTTCATCACAATTACTTTAACTCCATCCATTTCAAAAGGTTCCTTAAAACATTTTCTATAAATCGACTCTCTTATCCTCTTAGTGGTGAATTGTATGACCACATCTCTTGGCAGATTTCTCCCTCTAGCAAACTCAGAATTAACTCTGTAAACCAGGTCTATGTTAACTTTTGTATTCTCTTCCTCATCCTTCAAATAGTCACTCAAGGCTTCAGTAATCCTTATGTGTATATTCTCACCCACCTTTTCTTCTAGCCCTCTGAATCTTAGGTGTTTTTGCATTTCTTTGTATACCATCATTGTTTCCACGCTGTAGTTCTCTTTTGTCACTCTTTAAATATTTTCTTCCAACATAAACATTTTGTTTTTCATCTCTTTTGATTTTTTTGCCACATTTTGAATTTCAGTCTTTAGATCTCCAAAAATTTTATCCACTTGTCCAGCTAGGTCATTCATTTTCTTTTCCAATTGTTGATTTTGCTGGCTCAATTGTTGATTTTGCTGGCCAAGATCATTAAAAGCTTCTATCATCCTTTTGTCCATCACCTCTATCATTGCCATTAGTTCAGTATCTTTTTTAGGAGCCATCTTGGACACTGACCCTGCCCGCTTTCTCTGTTTAGCCTCCGTTTTTGCCCTTTAAAAAAAGGCTGATTTTAGTGTCTTTTACTTTTAGCATTTTTAGGCTCAATCAATCTGTCTTAAAGAGCTTTAACAGATGCCATTATTTTTGCCGTTCTAGGGTGTTTACTTTTCAAGATATTTAATTTTAAAGTTTTAGTCCTTCCCAAAATGGCGGACGTCTTTTCTCTGTGGTATTTGTCATCTGACTTACTTCCTGGTTCTCTTTCACCCGGAAGTGCTTTTGCTGTTGCAGTCTCCCAGATCCCTTCCTCTTCTGTTCTTTTCTGCTCTTAGCCAGATGTCACTTCCTGTTGTCTTCTTATTTTCTCTCGCCCAAGCAGACCTCGCAATGTCTCCAAGCCCTCCTGCCTCTCTCCTCTGTGACCACAGGAATGGTAAACAAACACTTTTCTGGCAGTTTTTAGCTAAAATCCAGCTCTTTTAAAAGAAAAAAAGTCTCAGGGCCCGTCCACATGAGTGCGATGAAGCGGACGGGAAGCGTACCTGCATTGCGTCGCTGCATAAAAAGGCATGTTAATGCGATCCCACGGTACGGCACAGAATCGCACGGCTAACGTCGTTGCACGATCATACAGCGTCGCTCAAGCGTCCCACTGAGAGAGCGGACGAAGAGACGGCATGGTGCAACCATACATAAGGGCGCTGTATGCGGCAAACGTTCTTCCGGCGTGCCGTTTGCACGTCAGAAGCGTTGTGTTCGCTTTGACTTCCGCGCATGCGCACAGACGGTCCCTTCGCTTGCTCGCTCGCTCGGCCGATCGCAGCCGCAGCAGTACCGCGGACAGCAGTCTCGAGGTCACAGGGAGACTACAGGACACAGTTGCCACAGCGAACCATGGAAACGGAGGAAGAGCTTGTCGGGACATCCGTCCTGGCTGCGTGTGGGACTGTGCAGATCCTGAGCCAGCGTCAGCAACAACTGTGGCATCCAGGGAAGACAATGAGACATGGCCTCCGGAGACAATGGGCTGCCAGCTATGTGAGATGTGGCATCCGCCATATAGGTCGCTCACGCCAGCGCAGGGAGAGTACAGCACGGCACGTCATGCAGCTTACCTACCTTGCACAGCAGCTGCCACACCGCCGGTGGTGGGTGTACCCCCGGTCTACAGAGTGGTGGACCCTGGCGTCTCCCCATAATGCTAGGAGGTCCCTCACTTCTGGGCGTGTACTTTGGTGGTTGAAGCTTACACCTTCAGGAGTTTCCCATCTGTATCTGTAGTTTTTCTGTTTCAACTTATCTGTCAGCCATTTGAATTTCTTCCTGTCTTGCAACATAGCTCTAGGGAGCTCTTTCATCACTATTACTTTAACTCCATCCATTTCAAAAGGTTCCTTAAAACATTTTCTATAAATCGACTCTCTTATCCACGTCTGGGGAGAAGAAGCACTTCAAAATGTCCAGGTGAAGCGCAGAGAGGGGTGGGGAGGGGGGTATTGTGGTCCGCAGACACACAGGGGTGGCAGACCGGAGCACCTGTCCATGGCAGACCCGTACGCCACGTGACACAGGCCTGCATATGGGTGGAGTAGTTTGGCACCGTGCCTCAGGGCTACCTGAACCCCACAGCTCGGGCCAGTGGAGTCAGGGGGAGAGGAGGAGGAGGGGTTGCGGGTGTCATGACATGTTGTGTTGGAGGGCGACCCCCAAGTTGATGTGTTATGTCCACAGGGCCACATTCACCTGGCTGGTGGACGGGCTGCGGGACAGACTCCAAAGGGAGATGACGGCGATGCGGGTTCCCATGCCAGTGGAGGAGCGTGTGGCAGTGACTGTGTGGTGGATGGCCAACACCATGTCCTACAGAACCATCGGCATGCAGTTTGGCCTTGCCCGATCCACCGTGGCGTCCATTGTCGTGGAGGTCACGCGTGCCATTGTGGAGGAGCTGTTTCGTCGAGTGGTGTACCTACGGAACCCAGACAGGGTGAGTGCGCAAGTACATGGGGAGCACCGTGTAGTAGCAAGGGGAGGGGGCCACGGGCAGACCCCGGAAGGCATGCTGCCGAGCAGGCACGGACCCGTGTTTACATGTTGCCCGTTACCTTGCCCACAGGTCATGCGTGCATTTTCCGCCCTGGGCTTTCCGCAGTGTGTCGCCGCCATCGATGGATGCCACATCCGGACCACGATCCCCGTGGACCAGGCGGAGGACTATATGAATCGAAAGCACTACTGCTCATTGCTGCTGCAGGGCACCGTCGACCATGCCACTCATTTTGTGGATGCCGTGGTGGGCCATAGTGGGCGGAGCCACAATGCACACATGTTGCGCAGCTCCAACATCGTGGATGCCATGGATGCGGGCCAGTTCGTGCCGGGAAATCCCACCCACACCATCGAGGGAGTGGAGGTGCCTCCACTGATCCTGGGTGATGCGGCCTATCCCCTGTGGCGGTGGCTGATGGTGCCCTACAGGGGCCACACGACCCCCAGGCAGCGGCACTTCAATAAGGTGCATGCACGCATGCGCAATGTCATGGAGTGCGCCTTCGGCCGTTAGAAGGCACAATGGCGGTGCCTGCTTCTACAGGTGCCGCTGCAGCTGGATAACGTGAAGTATGCCGTGGCTGCCTGCGTGGTCCTGCACAACCTCTGCAAGGACCGTGGCCACAAAGCTCCTGAGGCGCTGGAGGAGGGAGAGGAGAGGGACTTCGAGGAGGGCTGGGACGAGGCCGAGCAGAGGCACCCACAGATGGATGCGGACGAGAGGCAGGCAGCTGCGGGTCGGGTGGTACGGGAGGCCCCCACCACATGGTTCTGTCGTCGCGCAGGGATCCCCTAGGTCCCTCTCCCTGCTGCCGCCGTGGTGTGCTCCGCTCCCTGTCCCTGGGGTGCTGAGGCGACAAGATTGTGGTGGAGTTCCGCCCTCCCTCAAATAAAGCAGCTTACAACCAGATGCTAGTCCGTCTCCTATTGTGGGAGCCATGGAGGGTGGGAGTCAGAACTCATGGGGCTGTCACGCAGAGGGGTGCAGGTCTGGCATGGCATCTCCCATACAGCATGTCCCCCCTGTTCCGGACCCCTGAGCTGCCAGGAGGGGGGGCCAGCTGGGGACCACAGACAGCACATTGGGAATGCATAGATAGCTAGGCTATAGGGTCAGCTGGAAAGGAGCCCCCCTGCCATTGTCTGCAAACCATGGTGATGGCCCTGGTGCCTCTCCCCTTCCCTGCCACACACATAGCGTAAGGTTGGGCGTTCGCTGACAAGTGCGTCCTGGGAACAGAGGGCTTGCCCGTGTGTTCTGACATCGGGTCAAACATGCGCAGTGGCGCCCAGGCAAAGGCTCATTCGTTCGCGGGTGCGATGCGCCGGCCACCAAATGATCTGCATCGCCGAGCCAGTGGATGCGGAGCGGCAGCCACATGTCACCTGTTCACTTTGTAGAATAACATGTTCACTGTACAGAGTCGTCTACCCATTTCCCTCCCTTCCCCCCCCACGGAGGTGCGAAGCCTCAGCCCTTTGCGTTTTCGTATTTTCGCACAAACAGCAGGCAAAAGGGGGTGCGTGTCAGCGCATGCGCAGAACGCAGAGGCCTCCTCATTCAGGCAGCATGGCTTTCCCCACCAAGGGTGTGCTATGGCTGCCTGAGGAGGTGGAGAGTCTGTTGGAGGCTCTTTATGAGCTGGAGGCCAGGTCCAGGGTCATGCCCTCGACCCATGAGGAGACCCTCTCCCTCTTCGAGCAGGCTGCCAGCCGCCTGGCAGCCCAGGGGTTCCGGCGCTTGGCACAGCAGTGCCGGGCGAAGTTCAAACGGGAGAAGGCGGCATTCTTCGAGGCGCTGGAGGACTGGGATGGTCTCCCGCCTTGAGGACACCGCCCTCCCCGTTTTGGACTGCTCCGGAACCTCTGGGAGCAGGCTGGGCGGCCTGGATGGAGGTACCGGACGCCATATCGTAAGTACCGCCCTACCCCCTTCCCCTTGGCTCTTAGTGGCCCCCCCCTCATGGCTGTCATTTCACAGGGTGTCCACAGGCGAAGAGGCAGAGGGGGGCCACCTCAGAGGCCGAGGGCCAGGGATCCCTGGAGGAGGGCCAGCGGTGCCCTGCAGCACAAGGTGAGCATCATGACGGCATGCCCACACAGGCTCCCAGCATGGGGCTGCCAGGTGCCATGACATGTAGAGTGCCTGTGGTGGTGGTTCCCTGGGGTCAGGGGGAGCAGACAGCGCTGGAGGAGGGCAGCATGGCTGACATGGGCCTAGGGTGGCTGGTCACTCGGTGGTCTGCACAGCTGGGGCAGGAGCCCAGCTCCTGACGGCTGCCATGTGCCTCTGCCTGCAGGGCCCGTGGTGGTGAGCTCTCTGGAGCCACATTCGGGGAGTGGCCGATCAGGGGATGCGGGTGAGTACCCACTGGGCATGGCCATCGGCCGTGGCCACGCATATGGGGTGGCTCCCACAGCACACACACATGGGGCCGGTACCTCCACCTTGCAGCAAGGTGGAGCCTGGGTGGCCTGGCAGGATGTGGTTGGGTCACCCTCCACACATGCCTGGCAGCCATCAGTCGACTGCAGGGCTAGCTACGTGGGCACCGGCCCTCCACAAAATCCTGTCTTTGGTCACCCACGTAGTTTCCCCTTGGGTTCTCACCCCCACCCTTGTTTCACGTGCAGGGGAGCCAATGCAGATGGCTGCCACTCCCGAGGAAGCTGGACCTGTGGTCATCAGCTCCGCCCCTGAGACAGAGGCAGGTAGGTGTGCATATGGATGGGGCCCAGGGACCACGGTCGCCCCCTGCCAATATGGTTCTGACCCCCTTCCTCTTCCCACAGCAGAGCGGGCCCCATCTGCACCCAAGGCGGGACCCTCTTCCGGCACCACCGTGGAAAGGCTAGCCATCCTAGAGGGAAAGATGGAGAACGTCATAGACACCCGTGAGTATCCCGCTTGGCATGTTCGAAGAACTTTGCCGTGGGTGGACTGTAGACAGTGGTGAGCAGCTGGCGCATCTGCTCCCATCCACGGCATGGCAGCTCAGCCGCCAGCCAAATGTCCTTGTGGGCCGGCGGGCGGCCATGTGGCCACTGACGGGACACCCACCCTTGTTTCCCCACAGTCGGTCGATACGGATACCGACTCTCCTTCCTGCAGCGGGGTATGCGCAGAATTGAGCAGCTGCTGACCGAGATGCGCCTGGATGACGCCATGGCAGCCCAGGCGGCGGAGGCTGCATCTCCCGGGCCGTCCCCCCTCCGGACACACCGCACCTCACGCCGGCGACCCCACATCCTCAAGGACTCTGACAAGGAGCCACCAGGCCAGGAAGGGGAGGAGCCATCTGAAGAGGGGGTGACGGGGCCGGCCCTAGACGAGGGGGCAGCAGCGGGATGGGGGGGCAGAGGTGGCAGGCCAGGCCGCGATTCTCGTGGCCTCGTCTGGCGAGGAGGGGGCAGAGGGGCCACAGAGTGCTCGGCAGCATACCCTGGAGGATGCGGGGGAGTCAGGGTGGGACACTGGGTCGGGTTAGGGGAGGGCGGGTTGGTTGATTCATGTTTCTTGTTGTTGTTTACATAGTTCTGTTTATTAAAGTTTGTTATATTTTTCCAAAACTGTAGTAGTGTTGTCCTTCCCCCCCCATACCCCCCTCCCCGGGGGACCTCTGCTGGTTGCCCTGGGCCAGTGTCCCTATGATGCTCCCGGCTTCTTCCGTGCCTGCCCACGGCCTCTACCCTGGCCCCGCCCTACCTGCGTGGCCACCCCACTAGGGCCGGGCCGCTGAGGCTCTGTCACCACAGCCCGGGCACGCATGGTGTCCACTAGGGCAGAGACCACATCTGTTAGAGGAGCCATCTGAGTGTTGGAGGCCTCTATGCTGGCCTGCATGGTGGCCTGTGCTGCAGCTTGGGTGGCGTATGCTGCCTGATCTTGCTCATGGGCGGCCCGCATTTCAGCAATCAGCTCGTCATGCATCCGCCGGTCCTCTGCCATGGCTTCTCTGTTGTCTTCCCGGGCCTGGGTGGCCAGGTGCTCCCCAACACTTTGTAGGGCAGAGAGCCGCTTCTTCTTTGTCTTGCAGAGGGCTGCTCTCTCTGCAGGGGTCAGGTCTCCCATGGTGATGTCTGGCGGAAGGCCTGTTGGGGTATGGGCAGTGAACACCAGGCCCATCCACCTCACACCGGCCACCTCTACCCTACCCAGACAGGAACATAGGCCATGCCCCAGCCTATCCCCTAGTGTGACTCACGGTCTGGGTGGCGGCCGGAGCCCTCCATGGGTTCTTCCTCCTCCTCTGCCTCCTCCTCCGCTTCCATGTCTGCATCCGAGACCAGCTCTTGTGTCCCTAGGAAGGAAGGTTCTGTTTACTGTGATCCACAGTGGCTGGCAGTCACTGATGCCCCACCAGCTCTACTTCCATGGTCAGTGACTCTGTACCTGTACGTGGGACAGACAGGGAATCACCAGCCGTAGTTTGCGTAACACAGCCCCCATATGCCCCCTCTCCCACTGGATGCCCCACCAGCTCTACTTCCACGGGGTGCTCCCTTGTGGAGGGCATTGTGCCTTCCCACACAGCTCCCAGGGTCCCCCTGGCACTGTGGCCTGTGCAGGTCTCTGTCCCTGGGGACACTCACCAGTGTGGCTGCTGGTCGAGGGCAGGGACTCAGCTGACTCCAACTCGTCCTCTGCCCTGGGGCGGCGGGCACTCTCTTCTGATGAGGTGCTCGGCCCCTGGGTTGCCTGGCGTCTCCGCCGGCGCCGGCCAAGGGTCTGGAGCACCATGCCGGGGTCCACATCTCTGCTCTTATGCAGGATCTGGTGCAACTCCTCATAATAGGGGCACGTGATCCTGGGCTGGCCTGATTTGGAATTGTTAGCCACTACTTTCCGGTACTTGAGGCGCATGGCCTTAGTTCTGCGCCGACAAGCGAGAGCATCCCGGTCGTGTCCCCTAGCCACCATGCCCCTAGCCACCTCGGCAAACACCTCAATGTTCCGGCGGGACTGTCCCAGGGTCCGCTGGACCCTGGCGTCTCCCCATAATGCTAGGAGGTCCCTCACTTCTGGGCGTGTCCAGGAACGGCCACGCGGCTTAGCCATTGCACTGGTGCCTGTTCCAGATACAAGGGGGATCGGGAGCAGAGGGAGGTGTGGGGAACGTGTCTCTGGCCCTTTACTGTTTTTTCCGGCTGCGCGGCAACAGTCCGTGCAGCCCGTACGCCCGTACAGCCCCCCTTCTGCTTTTCGGTGACTTTTCGCTACTGCGCATGCGCGGACCTCCGGTATTACGCTTTTCACGCAGCTCGGAAGAAAAACATCCGCTATTTACGCAGAAGCGTGACGGTGGCCGGATGCGACGGCATAGCTGCGCTGCTGCGATCCCACGCACGCCTGCTTCCGGCTCTTCCGGAAAGGACTTCTGTTTTAGCGGTCCCTTTTTGAAGCGCATCAACGGGCGCTCGCGACGTTGTTATGCCGGGAGCACAACGCTTTGCAGATGTGCTCGTCTGATCCCGTCGGTTTGCGCCGTCGCTTCATCGCACCGCTTGCGTCGTAAATGGGTACGTATGATCGCGCCCTCAGTCTGTTCTTCAGTTTCTGCTCTGCTAATTTGTCTGTTTTCCTGCTCTTACAGACACGATGCCGATAAGCAAAGAGTTTGTTTCGTTACCTTTAGATGTTTTCCTGGTAGGAGTGAGGCTTCATAAATTAAAATCTGTCTTCTTTCAGTCAAGAAATCGGGGGAGTGGAGATTTTAAGCTGAATAAATCAGCCCGGCTCGGCCCTCTAGAGTTGCTTGCAAAGCTCGAAAAGGAGATCAAAGTGACAACAAGTCTCCTCCGAGATTTATTGCCACCAATCTCACTCTCTCTTGAGTCTTGTTGCTTGCTGGATACTCCCCTGCCTGGGGAGGTTTGCATCAGGTGCTAAAAGCCCCCGAGTTGTCAGAAAGAACAGCCGTTCACCCTGAGCTTTTACAGGGTGTGTCAAATCCCCCTTTTCTCCGACCGGAAGCCAAAAACCTATAGCAACTTGATTTGGGAGGACAGGGGATCATCAGCTCTCTGAGGCATTCCCTCCCCTTCAAAAGGAAGGAAGTGCAGCAACTGACGACCTGCCTGGGAATGTTCGCCTCTACCTACCTATTACTCCCCATTCAAATTGATGGCAGTGTCTCAGTTAATTGGTTTCTTTATAGTCCCAGTACATGACAGGGTGTGCTGAATGGTGAAAAGTACACACATCAATCTCCCAGGCTGATATTTTTATTTTGCATACTATGTTTTCCCTCTGGAATGCAATCACACCAAATGGCCACAATATAACTCAGTTTGTTATTATTTTAGAGCTATAGACTCCATCAAAGAGGTGTTCTCAGTGCCTCCCTCCCTGAGACAATACTTTCCCACCTACACATCATCCACCCAATGAACCAATAAGGTTTAAAACTTTTTACTCCAATCCTGTCTCATTTGAAGATCATCTAATTTCTCCTCTATGTACACACTTTTTGGGGATGAAGATAGCCCCAGGAATGCCAGTACTCCATAGCGAGGAGTATCGATGACACTGTCTAACCATCTCATCCTTTGCCGTCCCCTTCTTCTTCAACCTTCAATCTTTCCCAGCATCAGGGTCTTCTCCAGTGAGTGCTCCCTTCTCATTTGGTGGCCAAGGTATTTGAGCTTCAGCTCCAGTATCTGGCTTTCCAGGGAACAGTCAGGGTTGATTTCCCTTGGACTGTAAGGAGATCAAATCAATCAATTTATAGATTACGGTAGTTGTTCTGTTTTGTGTGTTCTTTGTACCTTATTCCTGTCAGAATCTGCAGATTCTAACAAGGGTTTCTGGGAATTCGTGCTATATATTGTAACCTGACTTTGTTATGCTTTGCAAACCTGTTCCTGTATTAACTATGTAATCATACCTATTACTTATTTAGCTTGACCACTGTGAGTGTATATTCTGTGACCCTGGGTTTATGGCTCTGACCAGGTCTGGTCTATGTAACTGTTTGCCCGGGAGAGTGGCGACTTCAAAGCATGAGAACAATGGGCCTCTCACCCTCCTGCCTCCGCATTCCTTTCCTCCCTGCTGGGAGGACAGGGACCAGTTCTTATCAACGTGCGAAAGCCTTGGGGAAAGCGTTTGTTATGTGAAGATGGTTACATCTGAGAGGTCTGGTTTGGGAAGGGAAATTTACTGCTTCACACCTCACCTTCTTTCCTGTGGGAAGCAAACGGCCAGGGAACCTTTTGCCCGCGGTTTTTCCCCCTTGTTGATTGGTTACCTATGGGCAATTCAAATTGTTCGGGAGGGTATATTAGACCTGCTTCTATTGTATACGTTATCTCTGACAATAATCTGAGAACCTGTACCAATGTAGAACTTGGAAATAAAGAACTGTGTTTCATCAACAAAGATCTGATCCTTGACTACTTGGAGCAGAAGCCTCACAATTCCTCTTGCTAATCCCCTATACTAGCAGTTTTCTTAATAAAAGGTTCAACATCCCACTTGTGCTTGTTTATTTCTGGGGACCTCCCTGTTTTTATGAGAAGGGCTTCCCAGATCCAGGACCCTGGTGTACACCAGGCAAAAG
Organism: Lepidodactylus listeri; assembly: GCA_029233225.1. Taxonomy (NCBI): domain Eukaryota; kingdom Metazoa; phylum Chordata; class Lepidosauria; order Squamata; family Gekkonidae; genus Lepidodactylus; species Lepidodactylus listeri. The sequence goes on from JARCFY010000012.1 coordinate 95,499,451, forward strand.
GTCTCAAATGGGAGTTGCCCAAGATACACAAGTGAAGATGAGCTTGCAGTGCAAGAGGGGAATGTTCCTATAAGTCAAGGGGGACTCACACATGCAGTCCTTTTGGGGAACAGTCATAGCAATGAGAGAATCCCTAAACAGAAATTTTATTTGTCAGAGGTTCAGTGACAGCACACTGTTGTATTACTTCAACCCTGTAGATCAACCATTTTCCCCAGTATGAAACATTTGGAAGTCCTCCCTTCATGAGAAGGGGGCTGTGACTCAGTGAGAGAGCATCTGCTTGGTGTGCAGAAAGTTCCAGGTTCTGTCCACAGAATCTCCAGTTAAAAAGATTGGGTAGGAGGGGATGGGAATATTTCCAGCCAGAACAAACAGTTCTGACCATGGTGGACCAATACAAGGCAGCTTCCTGTGTTCATCACCCAAACAATGAGAAGTGTCAAGCAGGGGGCTTCCCAGATATCCAGGAGACATTCCAGGGGGTACTATTTATTTCATGCTTTCCCAGCCCCATGGAGACCCAGACAAAATACCACTTAGCTTTCTACGAAATTTACTGTTGCGTACTGGGTTCGATGCATAGAGAGGCTGGACAGCAGCATGATGATCAGCTCATAGTTTACTGGTACACAACACAACATACCGGCTAATGCAGCCAACTATATACACCCACCTAAGACACACCCACAGTCTTATTGGAGGGTTTGAATCTCCGGCCAGAATTCCTATTGGTGAACTCTAGGTCATTCAGAATCCTTGGACATAACACCCCTCCCCCCCGTAGTTCAAAGACAGCCTAAGTTACATAGTCTTTTAAATGGGTAGGGGGTTGGCACTCTTGCACGGAATGCCGTGGAGTGGGAACTGGGGCTTCCGGGGCCATTTCAGGTGGACCTGCCTGTATACTCTGTTGCGGTGGCATAGAAGCCTCATCAGGACCAGAAACGGGAGCCGGCATTCTGTCACCCATTTTGGCCACAGGAATGGGGGCCTGTTCCCAGATCATCTCATCTGGTGGGTCAATGCCCTGGTTGTCAGGCAGCGTTCCTTCAGTGTTCCCTGGAGTCTGGGCATCAGATGAGGCAGGGAGCAGGTATCTCCTCAGTTGATCTACATGTTTCTGCAGGACTTGGCCATCATCAGTTGAGACCTCATACGACACCAGTCCTGCCAGGCAAATGATTCAGCCAGCCAGCCATGGAGGCCCCTTCCTGAAGTTCCTAATGTAGTTGGGGTCTTCCGGGGGAAACCCCTCGGTGCCTCCCACTGTATGAAGAGACTGCGTGACTCTGGGCTCAATCTGGATGCAGTCTTTCCAGTAAGATTGCTGGCCACTGGCTCATCAGGAGCTCCACTGGGCAGCAGCCGCTGACCAGAATGGGAGTGTGCCAGGAGGAAGCGGGCCAGACAGAATTCCCAGTTGCCTTCTGTAATTCGGCTAAGGGCTTTCTTGGCAGTCCACACCATCTGCTCGGCCTGCGCATTGGTCGCTGGGTGGAACAGCGCAGACCTCACATGATGGATTATGTTGCTATGGAAGAACTCCTGGAACTCCTCCAACGTGAAGACTGTTCCACGGTTGGAGACAATGGTGTCTGGCAACCCGTGAGTCACAAATATCTGGCGTAATGAGAGGATGGTGGCTTTGGAGGACATGGCTGAGACAGGACTTATTTCCAACCATTTGGAATAAGAGTCCACAGTGACTAGGAATAATGGTCCCTGGAAGGGGCCAGCGAAATCAATGTGGAGTCTTGATCACGGCTTGCAGGTGGATTCCCAGGCCTGGGTTGGAGTACTTGGTGGGTTTGGTTGGACCGCCTGACATGTTTGGCAACGCTTCACCCAGACCTCTATTTCCACATTGATTCCTGGCCACCATATGTAGCTCCTGGCCAAGGCGTTCATGCGGATGATCCCTGGGTGGGCCTCGTGAAGCACCTTGAGGACTTGGTGATGCAGGGTGCCAGGGACAACAACTCTGTCCCCCCACAGTAGACACCCCTTGTGGGTGGATAATTCATCCCTGTGGGATGTGAAAGCAGTAAATTCAGGGCCATCCTCTCACCACCCAGTCCAGAACCCAGGAGATGACAGAGTCCCAGGCCGAGCGGTGGGCGATGTTGGCTGCCTGCAGGGGAGCATCCAGAAGGTCTTCCACCAGGAGCATGTGGTATGCCGGGTCCGGGTGTCAGATTCTGCTTGGCATAAGAGGTCGTTTCATAATGTTTCTACAATGTTTCTTATTGATTGAATCTGACATTGATGTATCTCTATAAAGCTGCTCTGTCGTTTACTTTCATTTTCTTTGTAGTGGATGCTTGAACAGATGCTTTATTGCTCCCTTTGGTGTAGATTACTTGTCTGCTCAACGTTACATTTCAGGCAGGAACTCGAGTTCCCACATACCAAGGTGTCACATAGTACAAAGCTATCTCCTTTGCACTCCCTTGTATTTCCTCCCCCTTCTCCTACGAGTGCTATCTGCTGAATGTAGCCTTGGGAATTATTTTATGGTTCTTCCTGCCTATTTTTCCAGGGACCTGGCACATCTAGGTCACACAGTTCGAGCTAGGAAATTTTATGTTCTCTCACCCCTGGGTGACAAAAGGTGAATCTGCCTTCCCGCACTTTTGCTGTATGCTGATTGGTGATCAATGTTTATGCTTTCATGTTTGTAGGTATAATAGTACCCCATTCTCTTTGTATGGCATCACTAACAAACATCAAGACCTGTACCAGTATCTGAATAAAGGACTATGTTTTAATCAGCAAAGGCCTGATCATTTGCTGATAGCACAGAAGCCTCACACTGGGTCCTCCTCAATGGAAGGCAAGGGCAGGCAGCTGAGGGCATTGATGTGCCCCATAGCTTTCCTGGAGCGGTACTGCAGGCTGTAGTTATAGCCTACCAGGAATATGGACCATTGGAGGACCCTCAGAGAGAGAACCTGAGGCATCTGCTTGTCCACCACAAAGAGGCCAAGAAGCAGCCGATGGTCCATTGCAATGGTGAAGGGTCAGCTGTACATGGAATTTCTTGATGCCAGCCATGAGTGCCAGGCCCTCACAATCAATCTGGGTGCAATTCCTCTCAGTATCCAATAGCATCCGGGGGTAGTAGGCAACTGGCTCCTCCCTCCCATCAGGAAGTTGGTGAGCCAGCACGGTGCCCACACTGTAGGGGGAGGCATTGCAGGCTAGAATCACCAGTAGTGATTCATCAAAATGGGCCAGCACTGCATTGGAGATCAAGAGTGCCTTGACCCCCCCCCCCCAGAACACTGCGGACTGATGGGCCCCAAGAGCAGGGGGCCTGCTTGTCCAGCAAGTGATGTAGGTGCTCGGCCGCCACTGCCTTGTGAGGTAGGAAGGTGTGGTAAAAGTTCAGGAGGCTGAGGAATGCCTGGAGCTCTGCCTTGGACTTGGATGGAAGAGCTTCCACAATGGCCTTGACTTTGTCTCTTGCAGGATGGAGGTGATCCGTGTCGATCAGTACATCATTGAAGAACAGTGTAACTCCTGGGATCCCTTTCAGAGGAGAATCTATTAAACGTTGGAAAAGACCCAGGGCGACGTTCACCCCAAACTGCAGCCTTTTTACTTTAAAAGCTCCCTGGTGCATCACTTTTGTTTGGGTGGTAGCAGTGGCCTCATCCACGGGGAGTTGCTGATACACCTGGGCAAGATCCAACTTGCCAAAGATCTTTGCCCCTGCCAAAGTGGCCAGCACATGGCTCATGACTGGGACTGGGTATGCGTGGTCCTGCAGAGCCTTGTTCAAAGTACATTTATACTCCACGCAGATGTGGACATCCCCATTAGGTTTCACAGGAGTGACTATGGGGGTCTTCCAGACCGCATGGGAGACCAGTTCCAGGACTCCTTGTGCCATGAGGCAGTCCAGCTCTGCATCAATTTTCAGCCGCAGGCCAAATGGGAACTTCTGGAAAAACATGTGGATGGGCACCACCGTGGGGTCAAGTTGTAGAGAAACCCTGTCCAAGGTTCTTTGAATATGGACAGGAACTCACCACAGACTTCGCTAAAGTCCCACAGGGCACATTTCTTAACCCCCGCAATGGTGATTCCCAAGGGTGGCCCAAAAGTCTGACCAGATTCGAGTACTATTAAGTCCAGGTCGCCGTCGAAATCCTGGCATTGGACCCGGAAACTTCCCACACCCCATATCAGAACGTGGTTCCATTGAAAGTCTACCAAGGTCAGGGGCAAGGGTCACAGGCGGGGGCCCCCATGAGGACACAATCTCTTAAGGGTCTCCACCAAGGTGATGGAGGCCGCAGACCTGGAGTCTAACTCCATAGAGCAGGGGGACCCCTCTATTTTAACACGAACCTGTATCGAGGGGGCTGAGGTCTGGCTCGGAAGCCGCAGTACCTGTTGCAGGGGTTCACATGCGAGGAGGTAGAGCTCTTCTGGGGTCACATCACCTTCACAGTGAGTGGAGGTCTGGCAGCGCTGAGGTGGCTGTGTCATTGGGGCTCAAGACCCCCTTGAACGGCAAGCGCACGCAATGTGGCTAGAGTGCCCACAGCTCCGGCAAGTGGCATCCCGGAACTGGCAGGTCTTCCGGTCATGCCGATCCCCACAGCTGGTGCACTCCTGCTTGGTGGACTCCTGGACCAAGGCAAAACATGGCGCCAGCTCTGGCCTTCTCCATCTCATTGGCTGAAGGGTTCGGTAAACCTCTTCACCATTGGAGTTGATGGTGTCAGTACTCACCTGGTGTGTGGCAGCCGCACGTTGACTGGCCAGGGACCCTGTCATGGACAGATGCAACCTCTCCCAAGTGGTGGCAGTGGAGAGGATGGAAGCGAGGGTGCAGGTCTCCACTTCAGTGATCTGTCACCGGAGCTTCTCTTCCCGCAGGCCACAGACACCCCTTGTGTCCTGGAGGGCCATCTCCAAATGGGCCCCGAACTTGCACTCTGAGGCAAGCCGGTGAAGCTCAGCCAAGTACTCCATGGTGGATTCCCATGGTTGCTGGTTTTGGGAGTGGAATGCCACATGGTACAGTGGCTGGGGAATGATATGGTTCTGTAGCACCGTGACGATCTGCTTGAATGTGGCCTCTTCCAGCTGCGTTGGTAGAAACTATTGGAGTCGGGAGGCGAGTGGTAGTGATTTCATAGCAAAGCTCTTTATTGCGGGTCAGATGGAACATGACAAACCCCGGGCTCAGAGCCCTCTTTTATGCCGGCCGGAGACAATGCCCCGACCTCGCCCACAAGTCCTGATAGGACCTTAAGTCTGTGGTTGCAGTTCATAGGTCCCCCAGCGGGAGACCTAGGCTCGTAATTGGTGGTGACTCAGGATCCAACTGGCTATTGTTCTACCTGGCCGAAGCTCAGGTAGATTCTGACCATGTGCGCTGGCCATTACGAGAGACCAGGCGACCGTGGTCTTAGTACACAATACCTCTCCCCCCATAGTCCAGTTCCCCCCTGCAAACATAGTCTTTCAAGTACCCCGGCTGGCGACGTTCACGTCCCAAGTGCCGTGGGGTTGCTGGCCATGGGGCATCTGTAGTCTCGGGGAGTGGGGTTGCTGGTGGCTTACCGGAGTTGCTTGTGGGAATGTTCAGTGGTGGCTCGGGCAGTGGTGCTTCATCAGGCTGGTCAACAGGAAGGGGTTCTGTGGGCTCCACTTCGGGGTCAGGGTCCTGTAGCCGGGCCAGTACTGGTTCAGCGGGAGCGGAAGACTCGGGGATGTTGGGGGCGTTGCATGGGAGACACCGCAGGAGCTGGTCAATGTGGCGCCGCAACACTGGCCCGCCTTCAGTGCTGACCTTGTAGGAGAGCGGTCTAGTTGCGCAGATGATCCTTGCGGGGACCCACGCCGGACCCCGGGCATAGTTCCAAGTGTAGACAGGGTCCTCGGGGGAGAACCCTCTTGCTGCCGGCCGGAATTCGGGCTTAGCGTCGCTGCTGATGGCACGGTATGGGTGGAGTTGATCTAGCAGGGAGCCAAGGCGCTGCCCCATCAGTAGCTCCACCGGTCGGCGGCCCGTCCCGGTGTGTGGTGTGTTACGCTGGCCAAATAGGAACTTTATCAGCTGTAGCTCCCAGTCCCCTGGGTCCATCCACTTTAGGGCGTCCTTGGTGGTCCTTACCATCCATTCAGCCTGGCTGTTGGTTGCGGGGTGGAAGGGTGCTAAGCGAATGTGCCGGATGCAAAATGAGTCCACGAAGCGCTGGAATTCCCCGGATGTGAAGGCTGTCCTGTTGTCTGTCGCGAGTGTGTCGGGCAGCCCATGGGTGGCGAAGATGCACCCCAGAGCTCTGACAGCTGCCTCAGTCGAGGTAGACCGCACTGGGACTACCTCTAGCCATTTGTTGTAGCTGTCTACTACAATAAAAAACAACTGGCCCTGGACTGGCCCTGCGAAGTCCAGGTGGAGCCTCGACCATGGCTTGTCAGTTGACTCCCAGGGCCGGATGGGGGCATGCAGAGGATTGGGGCATGATTCTTGGCATTTGCTGCACCGGTGCACCCAATCCTCAATTTCCTTGTCCATGCCGGGCCACCACACGTAGCTGCGGGCCAGGGCTTTCATCCGGACAATTCCGGGATGGGACTCATGGAGGGCTGCCAGGACCGTAGAGCGGAGTGGCTCTGGGATGACCACCCTCGTGCCCCATAGCAGGCATCCCTTATGGGTGGACAGTTCATGCCGCCTTGCTGTGTAAGTGGCAAAATCAGGGCCCGAATGGTCGGGCCACCCCCTCCCCACCCAGTCCGAAACACGGGAGAGGACCCAGTCCCTGGCCGTGCTGCGGGCCACGTCGGATACCTATACAGGCCGATCTGGGAGGTCTTCGAGGAGCGCCACGTGGAATGCAGGAGCCAGGTCCGGATCACAGGATGGCAGCGGGAGGTGGCTGAGGGCATCCGCGTGACTCATGGCCTTTCCGGGGCGGTGCATGAGGTCGTACTGGTATCCTGCAAGGAAAATAGATCACTGCAGGACCTGGGGGGACAACATGTGTGGAGTCTGGTGGTGGGGAGCGAGTAGGCCTAGGAGCAGTTTGTGGTCCGTGGCCACCGTAAATGCCCTACCATAAAGGTAGTCGTGGAATTTTTTCACCCCAGCGATGATGGCCAGGGCTTCCTTGTCTATCTGGGCATAGTTGCGTTCTGCCAACGACAGTGTTCTGGAGTAGTACGCCACAGGCACCTCCCGGCTGTTGGGAAGCCGATGGCCCAGGACTGCCCCCACCCCTTACGGAGACACATCACATGCTAGAATCACTGGCAAGGACTCATCGAAGTGTGCCAGAACAGCGTTTGAAACCAGTAAGTCCTTCACCGCTTGAAACGCTGCATTATGAGGCGACCCCCAACCCCATTTTGCCCCCTTGTCCAGCAACCTATGTTCAGCGACCACTGCCTTGTGGGGGAGGAAGGCGTGGTAGAAGTTCAGGAGGCCCAAGAATGCTTGTAGCTGCTCCTTCGTTGTGGGTTGGGGCACCTCTGTGATGGCTGCCACCTTCTCCGGGGTGGGGTGGATGCCCTGGGCGTCGACTGTGAAGCCCAGGAAAGTCACAGATGGGACACCCAAGATGCATTTGTCCTTGCGCACCTTGAGGCCAGCGTCTTGGAACCGCTGGAAGACGGCCCGCAGCCGCGTCTTGAAGACGGCGATGTCCGGGGCTGCTATCAGGATGTCGTCAAAGAACGGCTTCACCCCTGGAATGCCTTTCAAAACAGAGTCCATTAGTTGTTGGAAAAGACCAGGGGCGACGCTGACCCCGAACTGGAGCCGTTTTACCCTGAATGCTCCCTTGTGCGTGACGATCGTCTGAGCTTCTGCTGTGGCATCGGCCATGGGAAGCTACTGGTAGGCCTGTGCCAGGTCCAGCTTCCCGAAGACCTTGGCCCAAAAGAGAGGGAAACACATGGCTGACCACTGGCACTGGGTATGCGTGGTCTTGCAAAGCCAGGTTCAGCATGCGTTTGTAGTCCGCACAGATGTGGACTTCCCTGCTCGATTTCAAAGGGGTGACAATCGGGGTCTCCCACCTAGCGTGGGAGACTGGCTTGAGCACGCCTTGTGCTACTAGCTTGTCCAACTCGGCCTCTACCTTTGGCCGTATGGCCAGGGGAGGCCACCAGGCCGCCACGCGGATAGGGCGAACGGCAGGATCTAAGTCCAGAGAGACTGGGGGCCCCCGGTAGGAGCCTACGGTGCCATCGAAAATGGCTGGAAATTCCATGCAGACTGCTGCGTAATCCGCAGACCCCAAGTGGTAGACCCCAGCAACTTCCATCCCCAGGGGTGTGAACCATGCGCGCCCCAAGAGACTGTTGAGGTCCTGCTCTACCTACCTCACAGGGTGTCTGTTGTGGGGAGGGGAGGGGAAAGGAGTTTGTAAGCCGCTCTGAGACTCTTAAGTGAGCGAAGGGTAGGATATAAATCCAATCTCTTCTTCTTCTTCTTCTTCTCTTCTACCACAAGGAGGTCAAGGGAGCGGCAGAAGTCATGGTACTGAACCTTAACCTTGGCCAGCCCCTTGATCGTGACCGGGTTCTTTTGGAAGTCCTAGAGGACTAGTGCTGTTGGGCGGCATACCTGGGGGGCCCCCTGCGGGAAAAGTTTTTTAAAGGTGGCCGCTGAAACTATAGAGTAAGCAGACCCGGAGTCCACCTCCATGGAGCAGGGGGTGCCTCCAATCCGCAGGTCAACCGTAATGGCTTTGGGAAGGGGCTCAGGAAGGTTCAGTACCTGTGCTGCTGTAGTGATGCTATCCACCGTCTCATAGTTCGCGGTGGATACTCGGTGGCTGGTCCGGGAGCGGCAGGCCTTGGCGATGTGCCCCGTTTTCCCACATGATTGGCAGACAGCACCCCGGAAGTGGCAGGAGCATCGTTCGTGGGGGTCCCCACAGCTTGCGCATGTTGGGGTCGGCCTGTTTTTGGGAGAAGAGGGAGAAACGGCGGCGGATGCTGGATGCCGGGAGTGGCCCCGGGGGTAGCTGGACTCAACCTTCTGTGAGCGCTGTCAGAGTTGGTGGACGTCCTCGGAAGACTCGGACCCAGAGGTGGTGGTGTGGTGGACCTTGGTCGCCGGCTTGTCCTTGTAAGTTATCTCGAATGCGACGGTGGTCTGCAGCACCTTCTTGAGGGTAGGCTCTGTGAGCGCGATCAGCCACTGGTGGAGCTTGGCTTCTCGCACTCCCGCCACAAAACTGCCCAGAAGGTGGTCTTCTACATGCCGATACTCACATCCGACTGCCATGCGGCGAGGAACGCGGCTGCACTTTCTCCCGGTTGCTGTTTCTGCTTGAGGAACTGGACCCGGAGTGCCAGCAGGGATGGCTTTGGCGTGAAGTAGTTCCCGAGCTGCTTTAACAGGTTGTCGTGGGTGATGTCCAGCAAGTCACGGGGCAAGATGAGGTTCTGGGTGAGGCGCATTGTCTCGACGCCACAGTGGCCCAGAAGCCAGGCCCGCTTCATGTTGACCTCGGTGACTCCATGCACCGTCAAGAGAAACCCGAGTTGACTGGCCCAGGCGTCCCAGGTCTCGGGTTTGGAGGGGTCGAAGGGAGGGATTTGTCCTGCTGCAGCAGCCATAACTACTGGAGCAGCGCTGCAAGCGATGTCCTCTTCGGCACGCTGGGGCTCGCTGGAGCCTGTTGCCGGCGGATTGGTGCTCGGTGCTCCCCTGCTCAGTTTGGCTGATGCATCGCTCATCGGGATCCCATCCTCATCGCCAGTAGAAAGTATTGGAGTTGGGAGGTGAGTGGTAGTGATTTCATAGCAAAGCTCTTTATTGCGGGTCAGATGGAACATGAGAAACCCCGGGCTCAGAGCCCTCTTTTATGCCGGCTGGAGACAATGCCCCGACCTCGCCCACAAGTCCTGATAGGACCTTAAGTCCGTGGTTGCAGTTCATAGGTCCCCCAGCGGGAGACCTAGGCTTGTAATTGGTGGTGATTCAGGATCCAACTGGCTATTGTTTTACCTGGCTGAAGCTCAGGTAGATTCTGACCATGTGCGCTGACCATGTGGTGGTCACCATTACGAGAGACCAGGTGACTGTGGTCTTAGTACACAACAGTTGGTGAAAGGAGGTTTTGAGCCAGATCCACAATGGTGGGGCCGCGTGAGCTGATGAGGAGGCCCTTCTTCCTCGGTGACCTGATAGAAGGTCAGGATGGACTTTAGTCCTGTGACCCAGGCTCCCCATTGATGTGGGTGGGCTGGATCGAATGGTGGAACCAGCCCTGCTCCCAGAGCAACTGTCATTGTGCTGCCCAGTTGTGGCGCAGAAACGGCCGGTGTGCCTTTGGTGCTCATCAGCTGGAGCGGCGACGGTCCTTCTTCCTTGGTGCCCCAGCAGCCCGGCTAGCTCAGCAGGATCCCACCTTCGTCGCCAATGTTGCATACTGGGTTCAACACATGGAGAGGCTGGACAGCAGCGTGATGATCAGCTCATAGTTTATTGGTACACAACACAACATACTGGCCGATGTGGCCAACCATAGACACCCACCTAAGACACACCCACAGTCTTATTGGAGGGTTTGAATCTCCCACCAAAGTTCCTATTGGTGAACTCTAGGTGGTTCAGGATCCTTGGCCCCTATTGTTTCCAGGAGCCAAGCTCGGACTGCATGTCACTGGTGCTTAGTGGTGGTCCTTGGACATAACATTCACATATCTACAAATCCTTTTATTGGATTCTATGCTACAGAGCGAACTTTGACTCAGGATAATATTTGCAAACCAACTCCCCAATTCTAAACAGTGCAAAAGAAGCTCCTCCCTGCTCCAAAACTGCTTTCTCCATCCAAATTGGAATCTATTGTTCTCGCCAGTCTTGTGCCTTATCCACAGCAGTACATAGGGTTGCCAACTCCCGGTTGGGAAATTCCTGGAGAACTGGGGGTGGTGTCTGGGGAAGACAGAATTTGGAAAGGGGAGGGAGCAGGGGTGGGATGCCATAGAGTTTACCCTCCAGAGTTCCTCCTCCAGGGGAACTGATCTCTGGAGTTTGGGAATTAGTTGTAAATCTGGGAGAACTAGTTCAAGCTCTTTTTTCTCACCCTGCGCAAGATACCCCCATGATCTTCTGGCCAGCAACCAGCACCTGGAAGCCATAGCTCAATTACTCCCATACACCGACATCTCATGGAGCTATGGAGACAGGGCTGGCAGACCAGTCGTGGACACTGTCCTCCCGTATTCATCTCAAGGCACAGGAAGAGAGAGGCTGGGTTTGTTCTCTGGCTGAACCACCAAAGTGACTGCCTGGGGTGGAACAATGAGGAGGGTGTCAGTGCCTCTCAGAAACACATTGAGAGCTTGCATTTGGACCATGGAAGAGGCCACTGCTGCAGGCCCTGCTTGTGAATATCTCCGAGATGTCTGGTCTGATGCAGAAAGGCAGCTTCCCCCCCCTTCTTTTACTTTCTGGGACTTTGGGGGGTTGTGTCTGTGAACCTCAGCAGTTTTATTAACAGGGCTGCAACAATATAAGAGGATTGTGCTAGATAAGTCCTCCAGTCCGTCCCTGAACATATGAAGCTGCCTTCTCCTGAATCAGACCCTTGGTCCATCAAAGTCAGTACTGTCTACTTAAACTGTCAGCAGCTCTCTAGGATCTCAGGAAGAGAAAGGTCTTTCATGTCACCTACCACCTGTTCCTTCAACTGGAGATGCCAGGGACTGAACCTGGGACCTTCTGCGTGCCAAGTAGATGCTCTACTACTGAGCCATAATGCTTCCCATCTGGTTTAGCATCATGTTTCCAGCAACAGCCCTACAGATGCTTCCAGGAAGATACCATTCCTGCCCACACCCCATTGTTCATCTCTCAGCAACTGGTACTGGCTGAACAGAGAGATGCTATTCATGATTATGACTAACAGCCATTGACACAGCTGTTCTTCATGTTTTGTCTATTCCCCCTTTAAGGCCATGGAGATGAGTTCCCATCACAATATCATGTGGCAACAAATTCCTGTAAAAAAACCCTACAATGCAGCTTTAAAGAGAGGTGCAAACTCAAGTGCATAAAATACCCAGCAGTGCGTCTAAATGCCACAGTATATTGGATGGCACTAACAAAGGTAACCTGGATTTCATGGATGAGCTTTTTTGGAATTAAATTAGCAGGAAATATGCTCTTGCTAACTCAAGATTTTTTTTTAAAAAAAAAATTAGCGCTTATCTGCCCATATGCTATTACGGTATTTGCAATTCACAGAGACGTGAAGGCAGTACAGTTGGCTAATGAGATAGAACATTTTATGCTGAACATACCGGATGTCTCTAAATTGGTTTCATATGCTTGAGTAATCTCATTATTCTTGAAATGGAGAAGAGAAATTGATCTACAAACACAGACTCGACAAAACACCAACCTCTGGCTTTGCAACTCCATGAAAGAAAAGGGTTGGGCTGGGCGGGGAGAGACGGTGTAAGCAAGGTTGCAAGCCCAAATTGGTCAAGGTTGACTCAGAGCTGACTTCTGGGTTGCAGAATTAGCATCCTTCCCAGGTCAGCATCCTTCCCATTTATATCCACAGCTATTTAGCAATGCCCGCTTCCGGTTTTCCCCAGGAATCTTATTTATTTAAAATATTTATATCCTGCCATTAAAAATCTATGCAAAGCAGCTCATGTCAATAAAATGAGACCATAAAATCTATAAATTAACTTAGCAAATATCCCATTAAAAAAAGAAATGAAAAATGAAACTGCAGTAGAGAAATCCAAAGGCACCAGTCCAGATAGAACAGAGCAGCGTAAGTCAAAGCCACTGTAACCTAGGGATGCCAGCCTCCAGGCGGGACCTGGGGAATTACAGCTCATCTCCAGACTGCAAAGACCAGTCCCCCTGGAGGAGAACCCATTGAGGCCCCTCCCCTCCCGAAACCCTGCCTTCTCCAGGCTTCACCTCCAAATCTCTGGGAGCTTCCCAACCTGGTTCTGGTGACCCTGATCCCATAAGAACATAAGAACCTAATAGAAGCCAATGTTGGACCAGGCCAGTGGCCCATCCAGTCCAACACTCTGTCACACAGTGGCCAAAAACACCAGGTGCCCTCAGAAGGTCCAGCAGTGGGGCCAGGAAGCCCTCCCACTGTTGCCTTCCCCCCAAACACCAAGAATACAGAGCATCACCTGCCCCAGACTGAGAGTTCCTATCTATACTTTGTGGCTAATAGCCACTGATGGACTTCTGCTCCATATGTTTATCTAATTCCCTCTTGAAGCCATCCATGCTTATAGCTGCCACCACCTCCTGCGGCAGTGAATTCCATATGTTAATCACTCTTTGGGTGAAGAAGTACTTCCTTTTATCTGTTCTAACCCAACTGCTCAGCAATTTCATGGAGTGCCCATGAATCCTTCTATGGTGAAAAAGGGAGAAAAGGTCTTCTTTCTCTACCTGCTCTATCCCATGCATAATCTTATAAACCTCAGTCATGTCACCCCTCAGCTGTCATTTCTCCAAGCTAAAGAGCCCCAAGTGCTTCAATCTTTTTTCATAGGGAAAGTGTTCCAACCCTTTTATCATTCTAGTTGCCCTTTTCTGCACTTTTTCCAATGCTATAATATCTTTTTTGAGGTGTGGCAACCAGAACTGTACACAGTACTCCAAATGAGGTCACACCATCGATTTATACAGGGGCATTATGATACTGGCTGATTTGTTTTCAATTCCCTTCCTAATAACTCCCAGCATAGCGTTGGCCTTTTTCATTGCAGTCGCACACTGTCTCGACATTCTCATTGAGTTATCTACTACGACTCCAAGATCTCTCTCTTGGTCAGTCTCCGCCAGTTCGGACCCCATCAATGTGTATTTATAGTTAGGATTTTTGGCTCCAATGTGTATCACTTTGCACTTGGCCACATTAAACCCCATTTGCCACGCTGATGCCCACTCGCCCATCCTTGACAGATCCCTTTGGAGTGCCTCACAATCCTCCCTGGTTCTCACCACCCTGAACAACTTTGTGTCATCTGCAAATTTAGCCACTTCACTGCTCACTCTCAACTCCAAATAATTAATAAACAAGTTAAAAAGCATCGGATCGAGTACTGATCCCTGCGGTACCCCACTGCTTACCTCCCTCCACTGAGAAAATTGCCCATTAATACTCACTCTCTGTTTCCTTTTAATTAGCCAGTTTTTGATCCACAAAAGGACTTGTCTTTTTATCCCATGACTATTGAGCTTACTTAGGAGCCTTTGATGAGGAACTTTATCAAAAGCTTTCTGGAAGTCAAGGTAAACAACATCTATTGGGTCCCCCTTGTCCACATGTTTGTTTATTCCCTCAAAGAACACTAACAGGTTAGTGAGACAAGATCTTCCCTTACAGAACCCATGCTGAGTCTTCCTCAATAGATTTTGTTCATCAATGTGCCTACTAATTTTTTCCTTAATAACAGTTTCCACCAACTTACCCAGTATCAACGTCAGACTGACCGGCCTGTAATTTCCTGGATCACCTCTGGAACCCTTTTAAAGATAGGAGTGACATTCGCTACCTTCCAGTCCTCAGGAATGGAGGCAGATTTTAAGGAAAGATTACATATTTTTGTCAGGAGATCCACAAGTTCACATTTGAGTTCTTTCAGAACTCTCGGATGTATGCCATCCGGGCCCGGTGATTTATTTGTTTTTAAGTTGTCTATCAGTCGTAGGACCTCCTCTCTTGTCACCTCAATCTGACTCAGGTCTTTCAACACCCCTCCCAAAATCAGTGGTTCTGGAGTGGGCAGGCACTTCTCATCTTCCATAGTGAAGACAGGCAAAAAATGCATTTAGCTTCTCAGCCATTTCCCTATCATCTTTTAGTACTCCTTTTACTGCTTGGTCATCCAAGGGCCCCACTGCTTCCCTGGCTGGTTTCCTACTTCTAATGTATTTGAAGAAAGTTTTATTGTTGGTCTTTATGTTTTTTGCGATATGCTTCTCTTCTTCCCTTTTTGCCTGCCTGATCACAGACTTGCATTTTATTTGCCACAGCCTGTGTTCCCTTTTATCAGCCTCACTGAGACTAGGAATCCTTCTTGCCTTTTACAGCTTCCATTACTTTGTTTGCTAACCATGCAGGCTTTTTTCTATACCTATTTGTGCCTTTCCTAACCCGCAGTATATATTTTCTCTGAGCCTCTAGGATTGTAATTTCCCCATCCCCTGCCAGGGGGGACCTGGCAACCCTAATTTAACCCAAGGCAGGGGACAGGATTTAAAAGAGGAGATTCAAAACCAAAAGTTAAATGGAAAAACAGGTGCACAAAAGCTTTCATTGGCTGCCTAAATGCAAAGTGGATGCCAGGCTGTGAGGCTTCTGCTCGAAGTAGTCAAGGATCAGACCTTTGTTGATGAAACACAGTTCTTTATTTCCTATTACTACATTACTACAGGTCCTCGGATTATTGTCAGAGATAAAGCATACAATAGAAGCAGGACTAATATACCCTCTAGTACAATTTGAATTACCCATAGGTAACCAATCACAAGGAGGGAAAAACCACGGGCTAAAAGGTCCTTTGACCGTTTGCTTCCCACAGGAAAAGGTTAGGTGTGAAGCTGTAAATTTCCCTTCTTAAACCAGACCCCTTAGATGTATCCATCTTATGCATAACAAATAACTTTTGCCAAGGTCTTCACACGTTGATAAGAACCTGGTCCCCGTCTTCCCCAGCAGGGAGGAAAGGAATGCGGAGGCACGGAGGTGAGAGGCCAATTGTTCTCATGCTTTGGAGTCGCCACCCTCCCGGACAAATGGTTACATTAACCAGACCCAGCCTGAGCCATAAACCCAGGGTCATAAAGAAAGTCAAAAAAGGAACATTACATAGTGAATTGAGGGACAGGTTACATGACAAGGCAGGCAGACATCAAACATAGGTTACATAGCAAATACAGGGATAGGTTACATGGCTGGGGGGGATTGTGCATAGCATGAAACACCACAGAAACCTTTGTTAGAATCCGTAGATTCTGACACAGGCAAACTTCTCACAGCACAGTGTTCCAGTGAGGCAGTGCCACAATTGAAAAGGCACTGTTGCTAGTCACTGCCTGCCTCACTCCTATTGGTTGGGGCGGTGCCTAAGGAAGGGCCCCTGATGACAACATTAGCTGTTGGGTATCTTCCTGTGGGAGGAGGCTGTCCTTCAGGCATCCTGAGCCCAGATCATGGAGGCTCCACAGGTCAAACCCAGCAGTTTGCCTTGTGCCTGGAAACAGATGGGGAGACCATGAAGCTCTTGTGGCACACAGCTAACATATTCAGGTCTATGGTTACCAACTTCCAGGTAGCACCAGGAGATCTCCTGCTATTACAATCTATCTCCAGACAGCCAAGATCCAGAGAAAATGCTTCGGAACTCCCCCTCGCTTAACAGCAGGACATGGTGTAGCCAGGGTGGATCCCCCCTTTTGGAGAGGCTGCTGGTGTGAGGCTTCTGAGCTAACAGCAATAGATCAGACCTTTGGGGTTAAAGCAAAGCTCTTTATTTCTAATACTGGAACAGGTACTCATTGTTTGTTAGAGATACAGGAAAAGAAATAACATACCTTCAGGCAGAGGTGCATAAACATAAGGAACCAATCAGGATGAATACAGAAAAGTTGGTTCTCACCAAAAGGTGAGAAAGTTATAAAAATTCCCTTCTTGCCCTGAGTGACCCAGATGTGCGAACTCTAGGCTAAACATTTGGTCAGCAACAATTAAACAGTCTGCAAGGTTGAAACAACTTTGATAAAATACTTCAAGCTTGAAAGGGGAGAGGGGGTGGACAGGATGAGATAGCTTCGGTTGTTTTATGTGGCGACCAAGAGCGTGGCTGCCCATTCCCCCGGGAAGAAAGTAACATTAAGCAGGGCAGCTATTTCTACTTCAAGGCAAGCAATAAAACAATCGGTTACTGTGTGGCACAAAGAAACAGAAAGTAACAGCAAGACAACCATACTATTGTCAGATTCTGACACCAGATTCTGACAGCTGGGCAGGAGGAGGCAAAGTGCCCCGCTTCCCCACAGCGTGTGCAGAGACCCATCTTCATCCAGTGGGTTTGGAGATCTTGGGGGGCTGTCTTTGCTTTACACTTTGGAGTAGCTCCGCCAGCTGGCATGCCCTTAGGGTAGGCTGCACGCTGCCTCATACGATTATAGATATGCCACCAATTAGTGTGCTACATTTTGGCATGCTACTGACAGTACTACCAGTTCCCATGAAAGACACGGGAAAGTTAGTTTCCAGGAACCTCCAAAGGGGATAATTGTTCTCATGGATTAAAGTTGTTATTCAGTTGTTGCTGAGTCTAAAAATCAGTTTCTCAAAACCTGCAAACACAACAAGTTCTCAGTTCACAGAGGATCCCTTTCCTCCCCCTGGCCAAGGACACAGGAGAGGAGATAACACACACCAGAAGGTAAAACACTCAGTGCACATGTGCGTAAACTACTAGGCAAAGCAAAGCCAAGCCAAGCCAGCTGGGGAAAGCGAAGGGGGGTTAAGCGCTCAGTGAGAGAGACTCTGCATTCCTGCGGGGCAGGTTAATGGTTGCTAACTCCCCGCTGGGGACCTGAAAATAGAAAGGGATTAAGAACGGATAAACATTTACATGAATTCTGCATTTGTATAGTAACTCATTAGGCATTTGTATAATAAAGCATACGGCTTACAGAAAGGAAGAGTAACTCATTAGGCACTTGTGTATTAAGGCATAGATCAAACAGGCTTCATAACAAGCGGATTCATGTCAGGCACTGACATTCTGCCCCCTTAAAGATTATCTCCCAGACACTTAGGCTTTAATGGGTACAATTTGTGGAACGCATGGATTTTGGCAGGTGCATGTACATCAGATTCTTCCACCCATTCATTTTCTTTTGGAGCAAAATGCAACCACTTGATCAAGTAATATATGCGGCCGCGCTTAATTTTAGAGTCCAGGATTTGATCAACTTCATAATGGGGTTGATTATCCTTCATCAGAGGAGGAGGAGAGGATGAGGATGGTCTCTGTTTGTTCGGACCAGGATCCTTTTTAAACAAACTGTAATGAAACACAGGGTGTACAAATTTCAATGATTTTGGCAATTTAAGTTCAAAACTTACTTTGTTAATACAGCGCACCACAGGGAATGGACCAACATATTTCCAACCCCATTTTCTACTGGGTTGTAGGCCTTTGATGTTCTTGATGGACACGTATACTGAATCTCCGGGGGCAAGCTCCCACCCAACGTCTTGTTTGCGATCTGCATACATCTTATATTGCAATTTGGCCTCATCTAAAGTTTTTGCAATTAAGGGCCAGGAGTTCTTCAATTCGTTCCACCAGACAGCAAATTCAGTGGATCTTTCAACCTTCTGCGTAAGGTCTGGCAAAGGAACCCCTTCATACCCTCCCACAGCCATGAAAGGGGACATTCCAGTAGATGAATGTACAGAGTTATTGTAACTATATTGCACAAAAGGCAACAATTTGACCCAATTGTCCTGTTGATAGTTAGTGTAGCAATGCAAATATTGCTCCAGAATTTGATTAACTCTTTTGGTCTGGCCTTCGCTTCCTGGATGATAAGCACTGAATAGCGCTGACTCAGTTCCCATAATCTGTAGGAGCTCCCTCCAAAATGTGGCAACAAATTGAGGGCCCTGATCCGTAATTACTTTTTTTGGTAAACAATGAAGCCTAATCACATGATTAATAAATGCTTTAGCCAAAGTTCGAGCATTAGGCAATGTCTTAAAAGGTACAAAGTGAGCTTGTTTAGAAAATGTGTCCACCCCCCCAATCACTGTTTCCCCTTTAGATGGTGGCAAGTCAGTAATAAAATCCATAGAGATAACTTCCCAAGGTTGGCTTGGCATTTCTAAGGGTTGGAGCAGCCCGGGTGGCTTCCCTCCCCTTGATTTGCTCATAAGACAAGTCTGACAAGAGGAAACATATGTAGATACATCACCACGCATCCTAAGCCACCAAAATTGCCTTTGCAATAAATTCAAACTTTTCAAAAACTCAAAATGTCCTGAAAGCTTAGACTCATGGGCTGCCTCCACAATCTCTTTACGTAGAGCCATAGGGACTACCAATTTAGTGTCCTTAACCCAGCACCCCTCTGGACTCTGTTTCAGGGAAGGAATAGCTTGTAATTCTTGGTGTTTTGAGTCAGCATAAGATTGAATAAATTTTGTAATCCATTCAGACTGGTTTGGGCAGCGAAGAGGCAGTCTGGCTCCTAGTTTGCACTGCCCCCCCTAATTGTTCAGGAGTAAACATTGTTTCTACCACATCCATCCTCTGAGAATCATGCTGGGGAAGACGTGATAAAGCATCCACCAAAGAATTAGATTTACCAGGGAAATGGTGGAGAGTAAAGTTAAACTTGGAGAAAAAATCAGCCCACCGCAGCTGTTTTGCATTAAGGGAGCATTGGGTGCGTAAAGCTTCCAAGTTCTTATGATCAGTCCAGATCTCAAATGGCAATCTCGCTCCTTCCAGCCAATGTCACCAGGTGGTCAGGGCAAGACGAATGGCTGCAGCTTCCTTGTCCCACACCGCCCAATTCCTCTCCATTTCTCCAAATTTTTTAGATACATAAGCCAAAGGATGCAGTTTCCCATCCAACCCCTTTTGTAAGATAGTCCCCCCCCCATAGCCACATCAGACACACATCTACTTGTACAATGAACTTTTTGGTTTCATCGGGGTGAGTTAAAATGGGTTCAGAGGTAAACAGTTTCTTCAACATATCAAAGGCTTGTTGGCATTCAAAAGTCCACATTAACTTAGCCCCTGGCTTAGAGGCTTCCGCACCCCTCCATTTAGTTTTAAGTAAATCTGTGAGGGGCAAGCTGTAGTGGGCGAAATCCTTGAGGCAGCTGCGGTAAAAATTGGTGAAGCCTAAAAAACTCTGAAGCTGTCTGTGGGTTTTGGGCACCTGCCACCCCACAACTGCCTTGACTTTTGCGGGGTCCATTTCCAGACCACAGGAGGAGATCCGGTATCCCAATAAATCGATTTCAGTCTTATGAAAATCACATTTGGACAGCTTAGCAAACAGCTTATTGTCTCTCAAAGTAGTGAGCACCTCTCTCACTAGTTTGGTGTGGGATTCTAAGTCATTTGAATACAGCAAGATGTCATCAAGATAACAAAGGACCCTCTTGAACAAATGCTTATGCAACTGTTAATTAATTAAGTTCATAAAGACTCCTGGAGCCCCCTGGAGGCCAAAAGGCATAACGAGGTATTCAAATTGCCCCAGGGGGGTATTAAAAGCAGTCTTGTATTCGTCCCCCTCCCTTATGCGCACCCTGAAGTACGCATCTCGAAGATCCAGTTTGGAAAAGATTTTCCCTTTGCCAGCTTCGTTTAATAAGTCTTTGATGAGGGGGAGGGGGTAAGCGTTAGAAGTGGAAATGGCATTCAAACCCCTGTAGTCCATACACAGTCGCAGCCCCTCATCTTTCTTTTTTCGAAACAGCACAGGGGTGGCGAAAGGGGAAGTAGCTGGTCTGATAAATCCCCTTTCCAAGTTCTCATCTATGAACTTACGGAGCTCAAGTTTCTCCTGGGGGGACATGGCATATAATTTCTCTTTAGGGAGCTTCTGCCCGGGTAGCAGTTCAATAGCACAATCAGTGTTCCGATGGAGGGCAGCTTATCGGCTTCCTTCTCCTCAAAAACATCCATTAAGTCTCTGTAAACAGCTGGAATAGCCACCACCTCCTCCTTGGCCAGGCATACCCTTTCGACCCCAGGCATGGGGCCCCATGCTGCATTCCAACGGTGGGATTGACATCCCGGAGAAACCCATGTAATTTTCCCTGTGCTCCAATGGATATGTGGATCATGCGCTTGCAGCCAGGGACTCCCTAACACAAGAGGAAATTGTGTATTTGGGGTCACAATAAAATGTCTTTGCTCCCAATGGGTCCCTGTCCCCAAAATCACTGCATCAGTCTCGAAAGTACACGGATCTTTCATCTCAGAGCTATCCATCTGCGTGAAATGCAGTGGCTCCTCCAAAGTCTGTACTCCCAGCCCCAACCCATCAACTATGATGGGATTGGTTAGATCCCGTGCACACCCAGAGTCAATTAGGGCTCATACTCGTATCTGGGTACCCTGGGTGGGGTTGATAACAGTAATTAATTAATAGAGAAGGGGCCCTGGGGAGCTCACCATTTGTGGCGCCTTGGCTGGAGGGACCTGCTGTGTCACGCCGTTTAGAGCAGGTCCTGGCCGTTTCCCTGTGGCTGGGCTTCAGCTTCCATCTCAGTGGCTGCGGGATCATCTGGCTCCAGCACTTGTAGAGCTGTCTGCTTCAAATCTCCCCCTCGCTTAACAGCGGGACGTGGTGTGGCCGGAATGGATCTCCCGCCTTGTGGAGAGGTGGCTGGATAGGAGGAGGCAAAGTGCCCCACTTCACCACAACGTGTGCCTCTAGGAGCTAGGAGATCTTGGGGTGTTGACTTTGCCTTTAATTTTGAAGTAGCTCCACCCGCCGGCGGGCCCTTAGGGTAGGTTGTGCGCTGCCTTGTACGAATCAGCGCAAAATGAGCCTCCGCATCCTCGGCTGCCTGAATCCACCCATTAAGAGTGGTGAGGTTGACATTCCTTAACACAGTCTCATACAGTTCAATATTCAACCCACGGCGGTATTGCTCTACAAACACTATCTCTGGCCACCCTCGGATCTTTGCCTCTAACCTTTTAAAGGCCGCCGTATACTCTCTCACTGACACCTTTCCTTGCACAAGGTTGCATACCTGATTCATGGCTTTCTCCTCGCTCATCCGATCTTCATATTGTTCCTCCCCCTCAAAACCTGCAAACACAACAAGTTCTCAGTTCACAGAGGATCCCTTTCCTCCCCCTGGCCAAGGACACAGGAGAGGCGATAACACACACCAGAAGGTAAAACACTCATTGCACATGTGCGTAAACTACTAGGCAAAGCCAAGCCAAGCCAAGCCAGCTGGGGAAAGCGAAGGGGGGTTAAGCGCTCAGTGAGAGAGACTCCGCATTCCTGCAGGGTGGGTTGATTAATGGTTGCTAACTCCCGGCCAGGGATCTGAGAATAGAAAGGGATTAAGAACAGATAAACACTTACATGAATTCTGCATTTGTATAGTAACTCATTAGGCATAGGTATAGTAAAGCATACGGCTTATAGAAAGGAAGAGTGACTCATTAGGCACTTGTGTATTAAGGCATAGATCAAACAGGCTTCATAACAAGCAGATTCATGTCAGGCATTGGCATTTATTTGTTGCTATCCACAGGTCTTACCAACTGTGTTAATCCAATCTCAGCTATACTTACTGCCCAGTGACTTGTGTATCTTGACTCTAACAAGCCCTTCCTGGCAACTAACCCCTCCCTACCTATATGTAAGGCTTGAGGAAGTCTGTTTCAATGTATCTGAAGAAGTGTGCATGCACACAAAAGGTTATACCCAGAATCAAACTTTGTTGATCTTATAGGTGCTACTGGACTTGAACTCTGTACAATTCAGCAGTGTCTGGAACTGAAGGAATTCCAGGTCCATTTCACTTGCCTAAAATGTAGATGGTGCAGGCAAGCTCAACCTAGTGGGAACTTGGAAACTCCTTAGGGTTGGCCCTGAATAGTACTTGGATGGGAGACCACCAAGGAAGTCCAGGGCTGCTATGCAGCAGCAGGCAATGACAAAGCCTCTTGCCTTGAAAACTCCATGAGGGGTCACCAACCGCTGCAATCTGGCAGCACTTTCCACCAAAATATAAAACAGCTTCTATACAAACAGAGCCACACGTGGAATAACTCACAACAGCTTCCTTGACAGCTCTTGAAATCCACTCTTCTAGACCACACAGGGGTTCAGTTGATTGGCTTCACTGAGAAGATGTAGGCTTGAACACCACATGGCTATGGAACAGGTATGAGCCCCTAAACTCAGAGTCCTTGACCTTTTTGAGCCTGTGGGCACCGTCAGAACATATTGTTGAAAAATATTTCCTTGGATGCACACAGCTTATCTTCAGTCATGCCATGTAGATCCTTGGACTCTGGAGGCAGCTGCTGCTGGAGCAATTCTTTAAAATCTGCACAGCCAATCAGATCTCCAATGGCCAGTCAGAAACTCTGGGGGGCCAAAGCCCCACCTGCCCCTGCCTACTTTCTGAAAACACTTGATGGGCACCAGGAAAGGTGTTGGTGGGCATTGTGGCACCCACGGGCACCCTGTTGGGGACCCCTGGCCTAGACAAAATATTCACCTGAACCTGTGGGCACCTGCCAGGTCTTTAATGCCACATAAATAAGCTTTTAAACCACCAATCTACAGTCAAAAGGTAAAAAGACAAGCAACCGACTCTCGGTCGCTTCTGCACCCACAGCCTAAAAATACAAACAGGGGAAAGTCCTGGTCCGATGTCAGATTTTCTTATAGTTGTAATTTTTTCTTATAGAAATGTTTGCCAGCTATACTATGTTCTCTGTTTTGGGGGTTTGCATCCTATTTAAAGAGGTGAAGGCCATGTCTCAGTGGCAGGGCATCTGCTTCAGATGCCGAAGGTCCCAGTTTCAACCCCTGACCTCTCCAGATAAGAATCAGGCAGAAGGTGATGTGAAAGGCCTCTGCTAGAGCCCTTGGAGAGCTGCTGAGCTTGATGGATCAGAAGTCTGATTCAGTTCAAGGCAGTTTCATGTGTTCCCTGTGACTCTGTGTTCATTGTGATTAAAGGGTACATGCAGGAGTTATTTATTTAATTATTTCATTGTACCCCGCCCTCCCCACAAAGCAGGCTCAGGGCGGCTTATGTTCCCTAATTGCACAATGCATAAATAACAGTTAAATAACAATTAAAATCCAATTAAATCATCCTAAAAAATCAATTATTGTACTACTAATAAGTGTTGTCGATGTTTCTCTAATTTCAAAGATGGCATAAGATTTTACAAATTTCTCAATTTCTCAGCATTCCTCACCACGCTGACTATCTGAGCCGAGGTTCGATAGTGGGGGCAGCTCCTAGTTGAAAGCATGGTGGAAGAGCTCCATCTTGCAAGCCCTGCAGAACTGCGATAGGTCCCGCAGGACCCTGATCTCTTCCAGGAGCTCATTCCACCGCAGTTGCACAATCACACAGAGTTTTGTAGATGCGGGCACAGCCCACCACTGTGTGATCAGACGCAGCCTCCGGTGAGTCTGGGGGGGGGGGGTTGGCCGTTGTTTTCCAGTTTGCTTAAACAGAGGATCGATGATGCACATACTGAGAAGGGGAAAAAACAACAGCATGGCGTCGGGATAGCTTGATCAGACTGTCCCGATGCCATGGGAGTGCGCTGGGGTGATTAGATGCAGGGAAGTCCATCTGTGGCCCGTAGCAACTCATTTGCTACAGGACTTTCTGAGGTGTTTTTTTACTCTGCTTGTGTGGCAGAGCAAAACAGTTTGCTGACAGCTGTGGGGCACTTGCCAGATGTTGGTGTCTGCACTCCTTTAATCCTTTTACCTATGCTGGGGCGAATTGTGCGTGTGATTGCAACCTGATGATGTGAAGTTTGAAATGTTAACATTTGTTGTAGGAATTCTAATGGAGAAGACTGTAGTGTAAAAAATGAAGTGAGACTCCCCCCCCCCCCCACTGAAGGACCTCTCTGTAGACCACGCTGGTGTTTCTGTCCTCAGGTGCTAGGATCACCAGGCTGCCTGGTGAGCTCACTCTGGAGCAGGCCACATAGAACTGTCCATGTGAAAAGCAGTTGTCTGTTAAGTCAACTCCTGCCACCTTTCATGAAAGTGATGGCCTGTCTACTGGTGTTCCTCGATTGTTTTGCTCATATGGAGACTGTGTTGTTCTGAGCGCCTCTGGGCGATCTTGCTGGTACTTAGCCTGCGCAGCTCAGTGCCCTGCAGGAGTATTATGTGCAAATGTCTTTGCTGCATTCCTAAGTTGCCTCCTCCTTGTAGCGTTGGTGTATCTGGCTCGATGTTTGCCAGGAACTTTCTTGGGGGCAGTAAGAGGTGAGAGATGTGAGGGGGAATTGGTGTGAGGGAGTGGTGATGTGGTGGACATTTCTTCAGGTTCATGAGGGAGACACGCATCAAAATGGCTCCTAGAAAGGTTCTTTATTATCTCCCCATAAACATTCATTAACTCAATTGCCATGCTGGCTTTTTTTTAAAAAATGTCTATTCAGAAGTCTTGAATCGCTGATTTCTGTAACTGTCCTCCACTGTCTGCAGTCTCTTTTAATTGTGCTTTTACCTCAGAACATTGAGATCCACAGCTGAGCAATCAGAGGGAGGTAGGGTGCAAACAGGCAGGTTTTACCTCAGAACTCTGAGCTTCATGACCAATCAGAAGGGGGGGAGGCAGCAGCCACCCAGGCAAAGGGAAAACAGTTGGGGGACCACATTTTGCTCCCCTTAGGGGTTGTGTTTCTCAGAAATCTCTTCATAGAAGAAGAAGAAGAAGAAGAAGTGGGGGTTGACGTCATGGAAGGAATGTAATCCCCTTCTGTTGGGTTTCTTGGTGCAGGGGTTTGGCCTGGGCATTGAACTGGGGGGGAGGGCCTACCCCCCCCCTTTTTTTTTTTTTACAAAATTGCCTCTCATTTATGCTATATTTAAGAAGTGGGACATAACTATGTATTCAAAACACCATCTGAGCAATCAGATATTAAGCAAGTTCATATGAACCAATTTTCTAGAACCAACATTGTGAGAAGTTAAATAACCTAATAAAGAAAACCAGTTTTCTACAAATTTGGGGTATATTTCCATTGTGGGTGAGAGTGTGGCTAAACTGGGTCAGCAGCACTGCTAAGATGATCCTGCTGGGGCAGTGTCCCTGATGAATTAAAGTACCCTGCTCCTGCTCCTACACCTGACAGACACCTGCCTGTCTGGTGTTGGGGGGGGGGGAATTATGTTTAAAGACATCAGGGAGGCTGGGCCAGCAGCAGGGCTAAGACAATCCTGCTGAGCAAACCTCCCCAGCAGCTGTAAGCATCTCACCTCCTCTCCTACACCTGACAGCCTGTCCAGTGTAGGAGAAGAAGGGGGAGGAGTATTAGAAGCCACTGTGGAGGCGTGGCTGGCAGGATCACTAAGGCATTACTGCTGGGGTGGGCTCCCTTGTGGCTTTAAGCACCCTGCAACCACTGCTGCACCTGACAGACAGCTGCCTGTTAGGTGTAGGAGGTGGGGGGAGTGTGTTGGAAGCCATCAGAGAGCCTGGGCCAGCAGCATCGCTAAGGTGATCCTGCTGGGGCAGCATCTCTGATGGATGAAAGTATCCTGCTCCTGCTCCTACACCTGACAGACACTTGCCTGTCTGGTGTTGGGGGGGTGTACTTAAAGACATTGGGAAGGCTAGGCCAGCAGCAGGGCTAAGGCAATCCTGCTGAGCACGCCTCCCTGGCAGCTGTAAGCATCCCATCTCCTCTCCTACACCTGACAGGTACACTTGCTGTGGCAAGAGCCAAGGAGAATGCTCCCCCTCTGGTGCCTCATTGCAAGGGTGGCAGGGGAAGGAGCTCACTGCTGGCACAGGAGCAGGAAAGCACTGAGGCCGGCCATTTTCCTTGGCTATTGCTGTGGGGCATGCACCAGGCTCCCCCAGGTGAGGAGCAAGGTGAGGGTGGACTCGAGGTGGAGGGGCAGGGCAGATTTGGGATGGGGCATCTGCCTATGAGAGCCTCACCATGGCTACAGCCTGCCTAAAAGCAACCCCATCCATATGGTTGCAACCTCCAGGTTGTGGTTGGAGATCTCCTGCTATAACAACAATCTCCCCTTTCAGGCTCCACCCCCAAAATCTCCAGGTATTTCCAAACCCAGAGCTGGCAGCCCTACCCATCCATGTAAGGTTGTTGTAACTGAAACTCAGTTCAGAGAGCACACAAAACATGGTTTCATTCAACTATGGTTAGCTCAGTTGGCTAAGTATGGGCCACTCCTCTGCTAACCAGGGCTGACTCAGGGCTTTCAAACCAGGAGTGTGGACCATGGTCACAGCAGGTTGTCTTGTTCTTTTTCATCACACTTTGTCATAACTGTAGTTTTACTTGAGACACAAACACGGACATCCTAGCTTGTTCCAGCATCACCCTTGCATACACACCAGTAAAGGTGTTGAAACCAGCATTTGTTGAGGCAAATTAGGATTTGCGTGTTCATCTCCAAACCAAATCCTGGCTTCGCAAGCTTTCACTGGGACAAACTATTCCCCACCCAAAAGTTCTTTGGGGCACAAGGAAGAAGAAACACAAACCATAATTTCATTTATTTGAGAAAAATCTAAGGCACCTTTTCACTTACAAGGTCCCTCAAGCTGGTAAACAAAGAATAAAGAAATAATTTCACACATAATCCTCTAAATATATTCTCTATCTTTCTCCCCCCCAACCTTCCCTCTGCACAATGCCTCTTCTAACACTTTCCCACCCTCCCCGGTGACTGGAAACAATTTTCTTTGGCAATGCTCATTAAAAAGCCTCATGCTTGAAACATTATGCTGGAGAAAAATCCTGCAGCCGGTTGGTGGAATTGCTGTTGCCTTATTACCGGCTGACATCGAGATTGTTCTGGGGCAAAATGAGCTACAAGGTATCATTCACTTCTGAGTCTTTCAGCCACTCAGGAGATAATTATCACCAATGGCACCATTAAGAACTGGTGGGATCTTGATTCTTTGTCAAATCTTTGAAACAAACTCCAGTTTTAAAATGCTCAAATTCCATTATGCTTTATGGATCAATCGCTGTGGGTGAATTTTTTGTTCCCAGTTGCCCCAACCTTAATTAAAAATTGGCTTTCGGTATTTCAGCAGATACACTTTGCTTCTGCATACATCGGTAATTCTCATCTGTCATGCCCTCTTCCCCAGACCCCTCTGTTGGGGACGCCATCCTTCAACCAGGTCAAGATGAACTTGGAGGTGTCACTGTTTCCCAAGCCATCTGGCTTGCAGTGTGAGGTGAACCTCAACAAAACTTGGCATCCACACAGTCAAACTCTGCTGGGCATCGAAGAGGTCCAACAGTCACATCCTTTCCCTGCACACAACAGGGAGTGAAACCATTCTTATTCTTTTCAGAGCCTACCCAAAGCAGACGCAAGAGGACAAGAACACAAAAAGCCCCTTGCCCAATAAAAACACCACCCCTAACAAAAATGCTCAATAAAGCTCCAAAAATAAAGCGAAGACTTCTCTGAGATTGCCTGTTGGTAGGGGACAGCAGCATCAGCAGAAGGTTTTTATGCTTTTGGTATGGGTGTCCCGTGGCATCTGGATGGCTGTTGTGAGTAAAAAGGGTGCTGGACCTGATGGACCATCAATCTGCTCCAGCAAACTAGTTCTTATGTTCTAACAAAGGAGCCTTCAGGTGGAAGAGGACCCCTGCTTGAAGCAGGAAAGTCAAAACAAGAACATAGGTGGCAGTCCAGCCTCTGCTTGAAGATCTCTACCCACCTGCCCACCCCAGGTAAACAGTCCCATTGTTGAAATGCTCTTATTGTTAGGAAGTTTCTCAACTGAAATACACTCTCCTAAATCCTAAGCCTGGTAGATTTAAGCAGCAAAGAACCAGTCTTTCCCCTCTTCTGTGTGACAGCCCTTCAAGTGTGGGAAGAGTGCCAACATGTCACCCTCTCGCATCTTCTCTTCTACAGGAACTAACCATTCCTCATAAGATTTTGCTTTCCAGACTGCTGACCAGGTTTCCTGCCCTCCACTGCAGTTCTCTGGAGTCTCTGGCAGAGGTCTTTCACATCACCTGATCCTTTTAACTGGAAATGCCAGGCATTGAACCTGGAACGGTCTGCATGCCAAGCAGAAGCTCTACCACTGAGCCATGGCCCCATTTTGACCCTGCCAATGGCCAAGTGGGAAAAAATTCTCCATGAGGAACCTGAACAGCCTGGGACCATATGACCCAAAGGAGCACCCAATCCCCCAAAGGGGCCTTAGAGATCTTTAGAAGAGGTCCTGATCCAGATTTCCCCAGTGCCTATGAGTCAGGTATGTGGGGCTAAAAAGAGATTTCTCTGTGGTGTTCCCCTTCCTGTGCAGCTCTTGAGGTAGAAAATTTGCCCACTCCAATACACCACAAAGTTTTTGGAAGGACTTTGCCTCCTGCATGGC
The DNA here is from genome assembly GCA_029233225.1 of Lepidodactylus listeri. Taxonomy (NCBI): domain Eukaryota; kingdom Metazoa; phylum Chordata; class Lepidosauria; order Squamata; family Gekkonidae; genus Lepidodactylus; species Lepidodactylus listeri. The sequence continues at coordinate 95,528,601 of JARCFY010000012.1, forward strand.
CCATGGAAGTCAGAAGAGAAGTGAATTCCAGAACAGCTTTCTAAAGGAGGCTGAAGGTGACATTGGGTCGCAGTGGCATTATTTCTGTTTCAGAAAGAGGTTAACAGTCTCAGTTCTGTCATACTGTCAAGAATCATCCAGCGCTACAGAGGGAGCTTTGGATCAAACACAAATGTTGAATGTCGTGAGGAGATTTGGACAAGAGAAATGGATGACGTCTTGTATATTTCATACTGCCAAAAAAGCCCTTCTTTAGAAACCATTCAAAGGGCTGACATGTGTTCTCCTTATACAGGAAAGTGGTTATTTATGGAAAGTGGTTGGAGACTTGTTCATGACAAACTGAATTCATGTCCATACTCAACAGTAGCAAAGTTCATGAATTTGTGAAATGCAAATACATTTCTTGTTTGGTTTTTTTAAAAAAAATTGTGAGTCACATCAGCAAAGTGCTCTGAGAACGCTGCACATAAATATTAAAAATATTCATGTAGAGTAATTTGCAGCTGGAATTATGATCAGCCTGCCAATCCCTCTAAAGCTACAAGGCCAGATCCAGCACGAGGCAAGCAAAAAGTCAGCTCTCAGGTGGTGGATTTCGTACCGTATCTAGGGGCAGCTAGCCCCCCCCCCCCAACAGCAGCAGGCCCTCTGGCTCCCTCTCCCCCTGTCTCTTTGCTATTCCACCTTCCCTTTAAGAAGTTCCGAGTGATGTCCACAGTCCTCCCTCCACGTTTTGGCAAGGTGCTGCGGAAATACTTCTCACAGTTTTCCAACCAAACATATGGGGAACAGTTTTTGTTGAAATTTTGATTTTTTTAAAAAAAGTATTTGCTCTCTAGAGTAACACCATCTTGTCTAACGTGGCAGTGCCTACCAGGGGGTTCAAACACATGGCATGGTTCTGCCAGCACCAGAGGAATAGATCCATGGGATCTAGTGGAGGGATGCTAACCTTCAGAGTGCAGTTCACCTGGCTGGAGAAAGGCAGACTCTATGGCATTATACCCCATTAAAGCCCCCCTCCCCAAAGCCCCCACTCCTCAGGCTCCACCCCCAACATATCCAGGTATTTCCCACCCTGAAACTGGCAACCCTGGATCCAGGGAGAAAAACACTAAGAAGTTTGGGTGGACTAGACTTGCCCAAAGTCCTATGGAAGCCACAAGAAGGTGTTGATGCCTGCATGTTGTTTTCCTAGAGAGACATTAAAGCTGAGCCCCATGTTGAGTATTTGGGAATAAGCCAGTGTTAGAAATTAGAAGGATGATGAATATCTGTGTATCAAGAGATTGGAAAGTGCTTCTGTTGGGATTCATTGATAATACAAGTGCCGTCAATGCATAAAAGAATGGTTTCGCATTATCTAACGGCAGCTAAAATGGATTCAGATGGGTAGCTGTGTTGGTCTGAAGTAGCAGAACAAAGTTTGAGCCCAGTGGCACCTTTAAGACCAACCAAGTTTTATTCTGGATATAAGCTTTCACGTTCATGTATCAGAAGAAGTGTGCATGCACATGGAAGCTTATACCCAGAATCAAACTTTGCTCCTCTTAAAGATGCCATTAGCCTCAAACAGTGTCCTGCTGCTAAAATGCTGATTGCAAAAAAGTTGGAAGTGGACTAGATATTAAATCTGAAGTCCTCCTGGGAGCAAATGGTCAACAGTGAAATAATCTGAACTAACTGAGCTTGTCTGGTTAAGAGACAAATAAGAAGAAATGATAAAGAAGCTGACATTTCTTAAAATCAGAAACCATTTTTATGATTTCTGGTCCCAAGATTTAAATAGTGAGTATTGACTGGTAGAACCGGGTAATATTTTGGCAAATTCTATGTTTCTTTAAATTGTCATACTGAGCAATATAAGCAGTTAAGAATTGTCATGATAACATTGTAAAGATGTATGATATTTTTTGTAGTTACTATAGCTGTTCATTATAAAATATATGTAAAAGATACTTAAAATGGATTTTTAGAATGCACCCCTTCAGGTGCAAATGGGCAGAATCTCACATTTGAATTCTACTTCACAGAAAAGAATATGCTTCTGATGGAAATCTAAGATGCCCCAGTGCAGGACCCTGGAGAGAGACTTCTCTGCGATAGACTAGACTTCCGTGACCATGGGGTTCGTTTATGCCAGGGAGCAGTTCAAAGGCAAGATCCACTCCCCCACCCCCCCACTCCTGCCATACTCCGAGTGCTGCCTGGCCACTTATTTTTAAGGAGGAAAAGAAGATGTGGGCAGGGGTGTCGAGTTTTGAATTCCCCGGGGGGGCAGGGGCTCTTGCATGCACGGGACCATGTTCCCGCTGCCCCCCCGGGCCTGGCCACTCCCTTTCTGCCCCGCCAGCTGCAGGAGCCCCCCAGGAGAGAGCTGGCAACAAACCCACCCACCCCCCAATCCCACCGCCGCCCCCACTGCACTCAGCCTCCTCCGCGCACCACAGGCCACCGGCAACCTGGAGCAGAACCAGGAGGAGGAGGAGGCATGGCGCCGCTGCGACTAGGAGCCACTGCGCTTTATCACTGGCCTGCTGGGAGTGGGCAGGGCAGGGGTTGGGGGAGAGGCAGCAGTAGCCAGCCAGCCAGCTGGCTGGCCGGCCGGCCTAGGAAGAGCCAGCCTAGGAAGCGCCCGGTGGGTGCTCCATTTTGCCGAGGGTGGCTGAGCCCCCCCGGGAAATTTCGAGGGTGGCTCAAGTCCTCAAGCCCCCCCCCCCCTCCCGTAGTTGACGCCTATGGATGTGGGTAATATGTTTCCCACTGAACAAAGTGAATTGAATCTTTAATTTCAAACTTCTGTTCTATGACTGTGGAGGAATTACACAACTTTAAGGCTGACAATGAAGAAATTGAAACTGTTCAAGATTTTCTATTCCTCCATCATCAACCCAGAGGGAGACTGCAGCCAAGAAGTCAGAAGGAGACAGAAATTGCGGAGGGTGGTAAGGGTGTGTTGCTGGTGACCAAGATCAAGAAAAGTAAAACTATTCCCTGTTACTATGTATGGGTGTGGAAGTTGACAGGAAGAAAGTTTCTTTCAAAGGAAACCTTTGAAAAGTGGTGTTGGAGGAGAGTTTTATGGATACCGTGGGCTGCCAGAAAGACAAATCAGGGGTTCCTAGGCCAAATCCATCTGGACTTCTCCCTAGAAGCTAAGATAATGGCTATCGTACTTTGGTAACATTATGAGAAGACAAGAGTCCCTGGAAAAGACAATAATGCTAGGAAAAGTTGCAGGCAGCAGGAAAAGAGACCCCAAATGAGATGGAGTTAAATGGACTCGGTCAAGGAAGCCACAAAGGCCCTCCCTCAGTTTGCAAGACCTGAGCATGATAGGCTGTTACGGAGGTCATTAATTCATACTGTGGCCATAAGTCAGAACGAAGTGACATGATAGTACTTAACACACACACACACACACACATTCTGCTGGCAGAATCATGCATCAGCTGGAAGATTTCCAAAGTTCGGTTTGCCTCCTCATTACTGCATTGTCAACTTGCTGTCCATGGCTCATCGGTTGTACATCATGTACTTGCCCTTGATCCCCTCCAAGCTACATTCACACAAAAAGTGGAGCACTCAGCACCTCAAGGAACACCTGTGCAAAACGGTGCGGAGGTTTCACCCCACCAGTCTCACTGTCTCCACTTTGCACAGTCCATTTCCTCACTGCCTCCGCTGCTAATATCACATTCATCATTTGGTTGCCGCCGCTTGTGAAAAAGCGATTTAAAGCCTATCCATCTTCCTAAAGAAGATCGCACAGAAGTCAAAATGTGGCACTGGCTAATAAAAACAGGAGCAATATTTAAAGGCACTGAACCCAATCCCTGGAAATAAAAAATGTGTTCTTGACAACTTCAGCCACGGATCGTTTCTTTTCTTATATCACCCTGAATGGAGTTTGAACAGACCCAGAAACAAAAGTTAGTCATGATGAAGGTAGCAGACCTATGTGTGCTTACATGGGAGTAAACCCATTTAACTTACTTCTGAGTATGAAGCAAATTGGAGCACATGGAATTGATGTGTGTGTATGGGGTGTTAGTAGAAGTATCCAGGGCCACACCGGAGTGGAAATTGGGAGTTCCCACATGGAGAAGAGTAAGAGAGTTTTGTTTCTTAAGAGTAAGTGAGGTGTAGGCTCCCCATTCAGACTGGGACAAGGGGCGGGGTAAGCCTCCACACATGCTGTTTTCCCTACCCAAATCTCTGTAGGGGTGGGAAAAAACACAGGTCTGTGTATTTGTGCAAGGGTTACACTCCAGTCAGGGGGAAAGGAAGTCCGTGCAGAAAACATTGACTTCTATTTCTTAAGAGCACACCAAACTAGGATTTGTCAGGCCCCGATCCAGGGCCCCCTTCCCCTAAGCACTGATGAGCTGGCCAACAGGAGATGTACGGGCAGGAGAAGTAGACAGCACTGGAAGTGACATCATCAAGTTACTGGTGATGCAGGGATGTTTCGGTATTTGGGCAAGAACTCTATGGTGTAAATGACTTCTACCATATTTTTTGCCCAAACACCAGTGCATTCCCAGGGATGTGAGGACACCATTTCTGGTGTGCTTTGGAAGTGATGGTGCTGAGTTGCCAGTGACCCAGGCCTAGGTCTAGTGTTCCTGATGGTAAGCTCCCCCACCCCTGCCAGTGGCTAATTCTAAACAAGAATTAGAACACTTTCAGAAGCAAATCCCCTTCAGCGCTGAAGTCTGCTGCCTTCTCTAACAGCCATCTCCATTTCCCAGAATGCCATGGGGTTTAATCTTAAAGGGGCAGTAGTATATAAACCATCAAGCATAACACTTACACCAACTATTACTCCCTGTTCCACATGGGACAAGTTGCAGTCCTACAAGCTTGTTTGGGGTCAGGTAAACGGCAGGTATGAAGTACAGTGTGAAGGCCCTGACATGGATCTCATCAGATCTCAGAGGCAAAGAAGGGTGTGCCCTGGTGAGTACTTGGATGGGAGACCATCAAGTAAGTCCAAGGTTGCTTCGCAGAGGCAGGCAGTGGGAAAGCACCTCTGGACGTCTCTGGCCTTGAAACCCCCAGGAAGGGTCACCATAAGTTGGCTGCAACTTGGTGGCACTTTCCACCACAGCCATGTATGAAACCACAGTACTAGCCTCCATACCTTAGGGCTGCCAACCTGGAGATTTCCCACTATTGCAACTGATTTCTAGACAATCAAGATCAGTTCCCCTGGGGGATAAAAGAACAGCTACTTTGGAGGGTGGACTCTATGGCATTATATCCAGCTGAAGTCCCTCCCCAGGTTCCGACTTCCAAATCTCCAGGTATTTCCCAACCCAGAGCAGGCAACCTTACCCATACTAGCCTGGCCTCCTGGGTCAGCGCAGCAGGGCTGCCCCTTGTGCATGCCTCTTGCCCCTTGTGAGCCCTCCTGGCAGCTGAACTCACCAGCGGCAGCCTCTCGGCCTGGCCTTGGGGTCCAGCTGTCGACAAGTCCAGCTTTCTGCTGCCAATATTTGACATGCCAGCCTTCGTGTTTGCTGGGAGTCATTGTTTTGACACAATTTCACTATTTCTGTAGAACAGGGCTGAAATGAAAACAGAACAAGACTTCCAAACCTTTAAAAAGAGGACTGGCTGAACAGAGCAAGTGGCCTGTCTTTTGAGGCCCTTTGAAAGAGGTCAGTTTGCCTTTCCTCATTCTGACTCCAGCATTGCTCTCAGACATCAGTCTGTTTCATTCTTGCTGAAACAGTTTTTAAAATACTCATCGAGTGTGGCTGCAGTGCTGTTTTTCCTCCATTCTCGGTTGCTTCATACAGAACTGTATAGTTACAGAAAATTAGTTACCTGTTCCATAAATATACATCCCCCCCCAAACTATATATAAGCATGATTAGGGTACAATTTTAGCAAAAATGAAGAAATGTGTTCCCTGAGAACAGAGGGGACTGGATCCTGATCATAGAGGAGACACTTCCCTTCTGGGATGGAGGGGCTTTTCTGCCCCCATCATGTGCAGCAGTGCCCCCTGGAGAACATTCTCCTACACCACTGCCCTGTGACAGGAGCAGATGTTGCAGGACAACAAAACTGGCCATTTTCTTCTGGACCCCCCCCCCCACAGTGCACACTGAAGGGCTTGTATGCAGTGACATCACTTGACTCAGGGTCCCTGTTGTGTTCTAATGGTGACCGCCATGCAGTCAGGCCATGTGGTCAGGCCATGTGGTCTGGGGCAAACACATGGACAGGCGCAGTCAGAGCTTTGCTCCAGAACACAATAGACTGGCTGGATTGTAATTTAGATCTATCAGTCAGCCAGGATGCAAATAGGGGCGAATGACCTGGGGGAGACGTAATTGTATTAATTGTAATCCTATCAGAGCGTGAGGGCAAGGCGGGGGCACGGTTTAGGTGCACATATAAGCAGACCCCCGAGCCTAGCTCAGACATGTGTTCCTGAACCTCCTAATAAACCATGAGCTGATTTCACTTGAAGGCGTCTCTGGACTGAGTACTTTACACTGGCGACGAGGATGGGATCCCGCTGAGCGACACCAGCGCCGACTCCAGGGCAGCATCAAGCTCTGATCCAATGGCAACAGGCATCGCTAGGCTCCAGCGCCTCCCCGCACCGCCAACCGCCCCAGAGGATATCGCTCACTGCTCCTGAGAGGATGGCAGCTGCTCCGGGACAGCTCTCCACATTCAACTCTGTTTGCCTCAAGCTTTGGGAAGCTTGGGTGCAAACCCTGAAGTACTTCTTCCTAGTCCAGGAGACAGACAATGCCAAGAAGAAGAAGGCTTGGCTGATCAGCTCTTGCGGTCTCCATGGTCCACCTAGTCCAGAGCTTAATCCCTCCCAGGACGCTGGACGATGCCAGCTACGAGGAACTCATCATGGTGCTGACCACCTACTTTGTGCAAAAACTGTCTAAGATGGTGCTACGGATGGACTTCTGCTTCCGCACACAGAAGACTGGTGAGTCAGCTGCCAACTACATGGCAGACCTCCGGCAGCTAGCCATCAGGTGCGAATTCCCCTCAGTTGAGGACATGCTGTTAACCCAGTTTGTCTGGGGGGGGGGGTGTAAGCCGAAGCTCTGGCGGAAGCTCGTGGCCACCAATGAACTGCAGCTGGATGTGGCATGCAAAACTGCAGCCACATTAGAAAAGGCACAACAGGACCACCAGGGGTCCACCACGCACCGCCTGGCAACTGCTCACAGCCCCACCACAACGTCTGATGAGGAGGAGGACATCCTGCAGCTCTGAAGGCCAGACAGGGGGGATAACTGAAACTTGCTGCTGCCTCACCACAGGTCACCCCGAAGACCTCTGCATCCCCAAGGATGACGTGTGCCAGCTGCGGCGATCCCCACGACCACTGGACCTGCCACTTTCATGATGCGGCATGCCATTCCTGTGGCAAGATGGGCCGCATCACCCAGGTTTGCTACTCCTGGGCCTCCCGACACTCCCAAGCCGTGCATCTCGAGTCGGCCAATCTACACTCCACATCATTGACTCAGGTATTTAACTTGCCCCAAGACACCCCCAACAAAATCTTCATTCCTGTGGTTATAGAGGTGTCCCCCTGCTGGATGGAATTAGACATGGGGTCAGCATACTCCATTATTTCTATGGATACCCTTAAGAGACTCTGCCCACAAGGGGGGTCCCCACTGCGAAAGCCACTGAGCCTTAAGCTCCGGGAATTTCAAAAGAACCCGGTAGCGATCAAGGGGTGGGGAAGTTTCAGAGTCCAATTCAAGGAGTTTTGCAGACAATTGGACTTCTTAGTGGTCAAAGGAAAACTGTCTAGCCTGCTAGAGCTATCATGGTTTGGGCCTCTAGGACTGGGAGTAGCAGGCATAGACCAACTCCGCAGCACAGACTTTCAGTCAGTCTGCAAGAAGTTTCCGACTGTCTTCAGCAGAAAACTCAGAGAATACACGGGCCCACCAGTAATGCTGGAACTGGACCTAACCATTCGGCTGATACAGATGCTGGCCAGGCAACCTCCCCTGGCAGTTCAGCCCAAAATAGATGAAGAGCTCAACTGGCTAGTCAAGCAAGAGATCCTGGAGCCCATCCCGCATGGCAAATGGGAGACTCCTATAGTGACCCCCATGAAGCCAAATGGGGACATACACATTTGTGCAGATTACAGATGCACCCTCAACTAGGCACTCCAGGACCACGTGTCTCCAGTGCTGGTGGTGAGCCACATCCTCACCTCCCTGGCAGGCGCATGGATATTTGGAAAGCTGGATCTGGTGCAGGCCTACCAGCAGCTCCCAGTGGATGAGGCCACAGCAGAAGCCCAGACCATCGTCATGCACCGAGGAGCGTTCAAGGTCCGGCACCTCCAGTTCGGGGTCAGCATCGCCCCGGGGATATTTCAAGAACTAACGGACACTTTGCTTAAAGGTATTCCTGGGGTCCAGCCATTTTTCGATGACATTCTGATCGCCGCACCAAACATTGAGTCCTTCACGACCCAGGAATCGGGGCCTGATCTGCCACAAGCACCAGTGTGCCCTTGGGAGTCAGCCCACAAGCCATGGGGCCGCCTCCACCTAGATTTTGAGGGGCCATTCCAGGGCCAACTCTTTTTTATACTGATAGATAGCTACACTAAGTGGCTGGAGGTGGCACTGGTATCCGCCACTTCCTCGCAGATGGCCATCCGGGCCATGTGGTGCATTTTCAGCACACATGGCATCCCCGACACCCTTGTGACCAACAACAGCTTGGCCTTCATGTCAGGGGAGTTCCAGGCATTCGTAGACTACTACAGCATCTGACATGTCTGCTCCACCCCGTTCCATCCAGCCACCAATGATCAAGCCGAGCACATGGTGTGCATGACCAAGGAAGCCCTGCAATGCATGGAGATGGGCAACTGGAACTACAGGCTGGCTGTGTTCCTGTTTGGCCAACGAACAACACCCCACACCACAATGGGGCACAGTCTGGCAGAACTGCTCATGGGTCGGTGGCTCACAAACAGACTGGACCGCCTGCATCCTGACCATGCTCCAGAACATAGCACGGGCCTGGAACAGCAGAAGGCTCCCTGAGGGTTCTTCCCGGAGGACCCAGTTTATGTTAAAAACTATGCCAAGGGTCTGGCCTGGCTGCCAGATTGGATAGTGCATGTAACAGGGCCTCTATCCTATGAGGTCACCAGGGAAGAAGGACAGCGTTGGAAATGCCACATAGACCAACTGGGCCACCGGCTCCTGACCCCCACAACAGACTGACCCAGAGGAGAGCAAGGACAAGACCTCCACTCCCAAGCCTACAGACGAGGACATGAGTGAAACATCGGCAACAGAGTTTCGCCAGCCTCACCCAACAGCCGACACTCACACTGCCCTGTCTCCAACACCAGCCTCCGTGGGTGAACCAGGACCATCCCTGGAACCAGTCGTGGTGACTCCTGAGCTGCCTGCTGGAGACACAGCCATACAATGCTTGACCAGGGAACAGCGAAGACCAACCTACCTCAAAGACTTTGTGTGTTAGGAGGAACCGAACTGGGGGGGGGGGGGGGGGGTTGTGTTCTAATGGTGACCACCATGTGGTCAGGCCATGTGGTCCAGGGCAAGCACAAGACTTTACAGTCCCCAACCTTTTTGAGCCTGCAGGCACACTTGGAATGCTGACATGGCATGGTGGTGGGTGCAGCAACAAAGTGGCTGCCACAAACTGGCTGCTGCAGGAGGCAAAGCCCATCATAAAATGGCTGCTACAGCTGACCTTCCATCATACAGTGTGGATCCTTGTGCTGTGGTGGCAGCTCCTGCCAAAGCAACATTCTAAAACGGATGTCAAACTCATTTGTTATGGGGGCTGGACCTGACATAAATGAGACCTTGTTGGGCCAGGCCATGTGTGTCATAAAATGTAATGCCAGGCAGCGGAGATATAAACTTTACAAAGGACACAAACACAAAGATTTTTTTTTTACTTAAAATAAAAACATGCTTAAAACATTAGCACTCTTGCAATATTTTGTTTATTTAACAGTATCTGATAACTGACACCTCTTGCTCTGAATAACTGCATCAAAATGTCTGTGCTGTTGCAGTCTTGAGTATGCCATTCAGGTGTGTATCTGTGAGCTGCAAACCTACTTTTGATATATTGACATTCACCACAAATCTCATGCTCAGAGTTCTGAGTCTAGGGCCCAGAGGAAAACATGAAATGGCTGAGCAACTGAGAGTCTGGCAAAGCAAACTATGATGCAGCAGCAGCAACAGAACTGGAAGCAGGAGATGGCCAGTTCCAGTGCGGGCCTGATAGAAAGTCTCCGAGGGCCTGATCCAGTCCCCAGGCTGCATGTTTGACACCCCTGTTGTAAAAGAATCTGCACAGCCAATCCAATCTCCAGTGGCCAATCAGAAGCCTTGCTGGGCAAAAGCCCCACCTGGCCCTGCCCACTTCCTAAAAGCACTTGGTGGGCACCAGGAGAGGTGTCAGCAGGTGCCATGTTGCCCACGGGCACCACATTGGAGACCCCCTGTTAATTCCAGACAACAATATACTCTACTCCAGGGGTGGGCAATTGTTTTGGCTCGAGGGCCACTTTGTGGGAGCGGAGGTTAGCGGAGGGCCACACCTTTTAAAATGATTGCATTCATTAGTTAACTTTGCATTTCAGAAAAGGTATAAATTGTATCATAGAAATCAATAAATATAAATTAAATAAAATAGCAGTAGTTTATTCAATTTATTTATTGTGCTAATTTCATATCATCTATAGCTGCAAGCACATTTAATTTTAGAATCAGTTTAATGAGACAAATATACCCTATCACACTTTTCTACAATTTTTTTTTAAATCAGGAGTGAGATTGCTTGTTGAGATTCCCAATGGAGGCCTGACTGAAACCACGTGGCCGATTGTCTTGGTGGGCTGCAAAAAACTCTGTGGCGGGCCACATGTGGCCCGCGGGCCGCTATTTGCCCGCGGGCCGCTATTTGCCCACCCCTGCTCTACTCAAACAAGATATGAATGCAAAACAGAGAACCTAACCCTTCTACCATTTTTAACTAGTTGAGTAATATATTTTAATATCATTTTGTAGTTTACAGTTTTTTCTGCAAGACATTCACCTAAAAAAGGATTCCCCCCTCCCATCCATTCATGATAGGCCATATTGGAAATGATCTGGGTTTTGCAATCAAAATGTCCTCTGAGCATTCTTCAAGTGTTCTTCAAGACAGAAATAGGGTTGCCAAGTCCCCTTGTCATTCCGCTGGGTGGGTTGGAGGGGGGGTGTTCCAGGGGAACATCACATGGGGAGCACTCTGGTATTTGGATGAAACTCTATGGTTTTTTCACCATCAAACCATAGAGTTTGCCCAAATGCCAGAGTGTCCCTGCATGAAGTCCCTGATGCAATGACATAACTTCCAGGTGATGTCACTGCATTGGAGACATCACACTGTGATGTCCCTGTTTAGGATGAGTTCCCCCCCCCCCCGGCTAGCTGGTCCATGGCAGAGAGAAGCCCCTGAAATTGAGGGTTCCCCTGCCTGTACCTGGGAGCAAGCAAGCCTAGACAGAGAGTTTAAATCCCTCTTCCTATTTGTAATTCAGGTATTTCCTTTGGCGGGTTCCTGAAACAATGCAAGCGTACATGTCTGCTTGGAAACAGAACAGAACCTAACGACGTAATCCAAGATCTGCTGCCCAGAATCCCTTTCAGCTGCAAAAATACCTGCTTAGATTCACAGAGCAGGATCCAGCTCAATTGGATCTCGTAATTCTCTTTCACAAAGTGTCCTTCCCTCCATCAGAGGAAGCCTTAGCAGAAGAGGGTCTTCGGATGCAACTCAGATCGGGGTTAACTTTGAGACAAATGAAAGACTGCTTAGACAGGCAAGGCCAAGGCTGGGTGGCTCTGGGCCAAGAGCTTTCAGGAAGCAGGGCCAGGGAATGGCCCGGTCCAGCAGTGTTTCCCATAAAATGGAAATGTAGTTGGCTTGGATGTCCTCTGCTGGCTGCACAAAGAAATGTGTGACCAAACAAGGCATATTTATCAGGTTTGAGTTCAGAAGTTAGATAGCTCTCCTTGTTTTCTTTTACACAGACTAAGAACAGAATTTACTTCAGTATGCTTGATAGAAGATTGGAAATTCAGTTTTAATTGATGGTAAATGTTGGCTTTAACCTAGGGGTTTCAGCTAAACTCGGGTTCCATTTTAAATCAGGTCATTTCTAAAAAGCCACTCCTTATAACCGCATGCTAAAAATTAAACAGATGATTGTTTAAGTGATTGTTTAGTTATTGGCAATTAATGTTTTCAAGTGCCCCTTTCCTCCTTTAATGCCACTGGATGGTCATTTGAGTTCTTCTGGATACCTTTTCATTCAAGATGCTAATTGCGGGGTTTTTGGCAGATCACAGATAAGGACCCAAGATGATTAGCTAAGAGGATGTACATTTCATCTATTCCTCCCTTCACTCCCTATCTCAGCACAAGCATTTTCTCTTAGTTAATTATGTCTCTAAATCAGAGAGTGGAGGAGGAGAGATAAGATGGGGCACTCGTTTCTGAGAATAGTCCTCCTTCCTTGCCTTTTTGAAAAGGATCCAGGTTTAATGATTAGAATTTTGGATGGTCCCTTAGGAGTGCAGATTTTACAAATGTAAATTTTGAGAATCCGGACATTAAGATGGGCTCCCTCAGATGACTGATTGGTCACCTGATTATTAACCAATTGCTGGGTTAAATCCTAAGGAGAGCTAGATCTGAGACCCATAGCACCTTAAAGACCTACAAGAATTTGTGGGCATGAGTTTTTGAGAGTCTAAACTCCCTTCATCAGATACAAGTGGGAATGGAGATCTCTGAGCCCTTATATCCCAGTCTGAGGAAGGGAGGGGTGATGCTAATGTTCTGCCCCTAAGCATTTCTCTCCTGCTTTAATCAAGTGGATTACACTTCACATTGTACCTCTGCATCCTGACTCCTTTGGTGTTTGGTGTAGTGGTTTGGTTTAGTGGTTAGGAGTGCGGACTCTAATCTGGGAGAATTAGGTTTGATTCCCTACTCCTCCACATGCAGCTGCTGGTGTGACCTTGGGTCAGTCATAAATTCTTTCAGAGCTGTTCTCTCAGGAGCAGTTATCGAGAGAGAGAGATCTCAGTCCCACCTACCTCACCAGCAGTGTTCCCTCTAAGCTGAGTTATTGTGAGCTAGCTCACAGTTTTTTAGCCTCTGGCTCACACATTTTTGTCTTAGCTCTGAAAGGATGGCTCCAGAGCAAACTAATTTATGCTGTAGCCAAATTGCTCGCTCACAGCTTTAATGCCAGTAGCTCACAAAGTAGAATTTTTGCTCCCAGGACTCCACGGCTTAGAGAGAGCATTGCTCACCAGATGTCTGTTGTAGGGAGGGGAAGGGTTACAAATCCAATCTCTTCTTCTTTGCAACAGCCCTCCCACCCTCAAACTGGGATATAAGGACTCAGGGATCTCCATTCCAACTGCACCGCTGCTGTAACCTTGGTGGGCTGTGCGGCTCCCAGGAGGAGGCTGGCAGTGCAGAGATGGGACTGGGGGGCCAAGAGTGGCTGGATGATCAGCAGCCAGGAATGACACTACCCTCCTGTTGGTTGGCCACCATTGGAGGTGGTTTTTTCATCCTTCACTAAATTCTGTGTTATTCTTGCCACTGAGGGGGGGGGAGGGGCGGATGTCAAGAAGGGAGGTTAGGGTGGGTAAGTTATTACTAGCTAGCCTAGGTTTGTTGTTGTACTGTTTTTTAGTTAGGTTATTATTATTTAGCTAATGTACTAGGATAGCTTCCTCGTATAAGGGATTGTTGTATCTGGGCTAGTGAGCAGGGCACGGTGGAATTATCACTCAGCACAGTACTCCTAGTGCCATCTTGATGACCATCGACCTATGTGGCTGGCCTGGGGTGCTGTACCTCAGTGTGGGAGCCGCCTAAATGGCCGAGTTGGGTCGGGAGATACCAGTGCTCCTGGGGAGGGGGAAGTATAGCGGTGGGACCAGGCAGGTAAGGAACAGAAGAGGGCAGAGAAACAGAGAAGCTCGGCCCCCTTCCAGCCTGCATCCCATCCTGAGGGTGGCAGACAGTGGGGCTGGGACTGACCCCCCTCTGACATTGATGTTGTGCAATGCCAGGTCCATAAACAAGACCATGACCCTGTGAGATTTTTTGTTCGAGCAGGGAGCAAACCTGGCATACGTGACCGAGACCTGGGTGTGGGATGGGGAGATGGTGGCTCTCTCCCAGGTGGCTCCACCTGGGTTCTCTGTCCTTCACCAATCATGGACTGAGGGGCGGGGGGAGGGGTGGCACATTCAGGAGGCTTACTCCTACGGGGCACTCCCGCAGCTGAAACTCACGGGCATAGAATGCTCTGGCCTGGTGTGGGAAGCCGGGGAGAGTTTGGCTCTCTGGGTGGTGTACCAGCCGCCCAATGCACCACCCACTAGCCTGCCATCTCTGGTTGAGGCCGTGGCCGGCTGGGCACTGGAGCACCCTCAGCTTGTAGTCGTGGGTGACTTCAACATCCATGCCAATGATGTGGCCTCTGGGCCAGTGATGGACCTGGTGTCAGCCATGGTGGCACTAGGACTCACCCAATTTGTAACAGTGCCTACACACCAGGCCGGGCATACACTCGACTTGATTTTTGCGGCAGGGGTTACGATGGACCAGATTACTGCCGTGGCAGTTCCATGGTCAGACCATCATGCCCTGAAGGCCCGTCTGAAGTTGCCGCTCAGACCCTGTGTGGGCGGCAAGTGTATTTTGGCTAGCTCACAGAGTCAGATGGACCCCCAGCGACTCCTGATGGATCTGCGGGATCCCATGCCCCCTGGCAGTTCATTGGATGAGCTGGTCGAGGACTGGCAAAGCTGGCTCTTGGCGGTCATCGACGAGATTGCCCCTTAAAGCCCTCTGCACCCTCACTCTAAGCGGGCTCCCTGGTACACTGGGGAGTTGTGGCAGATGGAACAAGGACTCAGACGGTTAGAGAGACGGTGGTGTGCATCAAGAGCATCTTATAGGGCGTTAATGAGATCCTATGAGGTGGCAGTCAAGTCCGCGAAGAGAGAATTCTACATGGCCGAGATTGCATCTGCAAGCTCGCACCCAGCACAATTGTTTAGAACTATTTGGTCTTTAACAGAGCTGCCACAGAGCAGACCAAATGATAGGGAATTGGACATTGGCTGTGAGGCTTTTGCGAGGCATTTTGCAGACAAAATCCTGCTGCTCCGCCATGGCCTCCTGGCCACACGTGAGATAGTTAGTGAACTCGAGGCTCCGTGCACATCTTCTAGTTCCATTCTGGATTATTTCAGTCCACTCAGTCTGGAGGAAGTCAACAGATTGCTCTCTACTGTATGCCCAACCACATGCAGCCTTAATCCGTGCCCTTCATGGCTTATAAAAGCTTGTCGTGAGGGGTTGCAAGGTGCCCTAAGGGATATTATCAACAAGTCCTTTGAGGAGGAACTGTTCCCAGGGGCACTCAAGGAAGCAATGGTCCACCCCCTCCTGAAAAAACCATCATTGGATCCGTCCGAATTGGCCAACTATCGGTTGGTTTCCAACTTGCCCTATTTGGGCAAGAGAGGGCGGCGGCGATTCAGTTGCAGGGCTTTCTGGATGATACTTCCGCGCTGGACCCATTTCAGTCTGGCTTCTGGCCAGGTCATAGGATGGATATGGCTCTGGTCGCCTTCACAGATGACCTCCAACAGCATCTGGATCAGGGCAGAACAACGGTGCTGGTGTTGTTAGATCTGTTGGCCACATTTGATACAGTCGACCACCAGTTACTGATCCACCACCTTGCCGACACAGGGGTTCAGGGGCTTGCCTTGCAATGGCTCACCTCGTTCCTCCAAGGTTGGGGACAGAGGGTGGCGCTGGGGGAGCAGATGTCCTGGAGGCACCTGCTGGTGTGCAGGGTGCCACAAGGGGAGGTGCTATCCCCAATGCTCTTTAACATCTATATGTGCCCTCTCTCCCAGATTGCACGGAGGCACAGGCTGGGCTGTCACCAGTATGCTGATGACACCCAGCTGTATCTGTTGTTGGGCGGCCAGTCCAGGGCCACCCCAGATGACCTGGAGCAGGCACTTCAGGATGTGGTGGGCTGGCTCAGGCTGAGCCTACTGAAATTGAATCCAATGAAGACGGAGGTCCTGTGCCTGAGTCGAAGTGGACCGGGAGTAGGGATCCCATTGCCAGCCTTTGGGGGGGGGGTGCCATTGGTGCCAGTGCTGAGGGTCCAGAGTTTGGGAGTGCTCCTGCATGCCTCCTTAACCGTGGAGGCCCAGGTAGCAGCCACTGCCAAGGCAGCCTTTTAACACCCTCGGCTAACAAACAAAGTAATGGAAGTTGTAAAAGGTAAGAAGGATTTCTTTAAGTGGTGGGAAGCTAGTCTCAGTGAGGCTGATAAAAGGGAACACAGGCTGTGGCAAATAAAATGCAAGTCTGTGATCAGGCTGTGAGTTAGCACTGCCATAAGTTTCTGTTGACTGTTGTTAGCAATAATACTGCTGAGTTCATTTCATGTATCAATTCCTAAGACTGTTATTATGGTCAATTAACCTTGTCTTAATTTTTAGTTCTCTTTCACCTCATCTAGGTCCCGGACGGGAGATAGCATCGGTGGTTTAACCCCCACCTCCGGAATGCACGTCTCGCTTGCTTTGCGCATGCTTATTGCTCATTAGTTTTTTCTCCACTCTTATCTCTCATTCGCCTTTCCCTAGCTCACGGCTTTGAGCTGAAAGCCTCCTGTAATGTGTTATATTATTCACAGGTGTTATGAGTTCCTTTGCTTGGTTTTCCTTGGGAACATCTGCCCAAAAATCTGAACAGTGACTTTTCCTGAGAACCTAGTTTGCCATGCTTTCCTTGGGAACAGTGAGGCAGTATATTTGGGCACCAATAATCCTTCTGAGTGATTGGTGGATGTTAAGGGGGGCATATTTCATATCAAGTATAATTATAGTTGTATTCCTATGCTTGGGCATTACTAACAGAAGAAGTATATTTGACCAACAAGATCTTTTCTGCAAATAAAGGACTTTCTGTTTAAGGAGACCTGTTGTGGACTACATCTATTGGCACAATCTCACGCAGGCAGGCAAAAAGGGAATATGAGGAGCATATTGCAAAAAACATAAAGACCAACAATAAAACTTCCTTCAAATACATTAGAAGTAGGAAACCAGCCAGGGAAGCAGTGGGGCCCTTGGATGACCAAGCAGTAAAAGGAGTACTGAAGGATGATAGGGAAATGGCTGAGAAGCTGAAAGCATTTTTTGCCTCTGTCTTCACTGTGGAAGATGAGAAGTGCTTGCCCACTCCAGAACCGCTGATTTCAGGAGGGGGGTTGAAAGACCTGAGTCAGATTGAGGTGACAAGAGAGGAGGTCCTACAACTGATAGACAATTTAAAAACAAATAAATCACCAGGCCCGGATGGCATACATCCGAGAGTTCTGAAAGAACTCAAATGTGAACTTGTGGATCTCCTGACAAAAATATGTAATCTTTCCTTAAAATCTGCCTCCATTCCTGAGGACTGGAAGGTAGCGAATGTCACTCCTATCTTTAAAAGGGTTCCAGAGGTGATCCAGGAAATTACAGGCCGGTCAGTCTGACGTTGATACTGGGTAAGTTGGTGGAAACTGTTATTAAGGAAAAAATTAGTAGGCACATTGATGAACAAAATCTATTGAGGAAGACTCAGCATGGGTTCTGTAAGGGAAGATCTTGTCTCACTAACCTGTTAGTGTTCTTTGAGGGAATAAACAAACATGTGGACAAGGGGGACCCTATAGATGTTGTTTACCTTGCCTTCCAGAAAGCTTTTGATAAAGTTCCTCATCAAAGGCTCCTAAGTAAACTCAATAGGCATGGCATAAAAGGACGTCCTTTTGTGGATCAAAAACTGGCTAATTAAAAGGAAACAGAGAGTGAGTATAAATGGGCAATTTTCTCAGTGGAGGGAGGTAAGCAGTGAGGTACCGCAGGGATCAGTACTCGGTCCAATGCTTTTTAACTTGTTTATTACTGATTTGGAGTTGGGAGTAAGCTTTGAAGTGGCTAAATTTGCAGATGACACAAAGTTGTTCAGGGTGGTGAGAACCAGGGAGGATTGTGAGGCACTCCAAAGGGATCTGTCAAGGATGGGCGAATGGGCATCAACGTAGCAAATGGGGTTTAATGTGGCCAAGTGCAAAGTGATGCACATTGGAGCCAAAAAACCTAACTATAAATACACGTTGATGGGGTCCAAACTGGCGGAGACTGACCAAGAGAGAGATCTTGGAGTCATAGTAGATAACTCAATGAAAATGTCAAGACAGTGTGCGACTGCAATGAAAAAGGCCAACGCTATGCTGGGGGTTAATAGGAAGGGAAATGAAAACAAATCAGCCAGTATCATAATGCCCCTGTATAAATCGATGGTGCAACCTCATTTGGATTACTGTGTACAGTTCTGATTGCCACACCTCAAGAAAAATATTCTAGCATTGGAAAAAGTGCAGAAAAGGGCAACTAGAATGATAAAAGGGTTGGAACACTTTTCCTATGAAGAAAGGTTGAAGCGCTTGGGGCTCTTTAGCTTGGAGAAATGATGGCTGAGGGGTGACATGATCGAGGTTTATAAGATTATGCATGGGATAGAGCAGGTAGAGAAAGAAGTCCTTTTCTCCCTTTCTCACAATACAAGAACTCGTGGGCACTCCATGAAATTGCTGAGCAGTTGGATTAGAACAGATAAAAGGAAGTACTTCTTCACTCAAAGCATGATTAACACGTGGAATTCACTGCCACAGGAGGTGGTGGTGGCTACAAGCATGGACGGCTTCAAGAGGGTATTAGATAAACATATAGAGCAGAAGTCCATCAGTGGCTATTAGCCACAAAGTATAGATAGGAACTCTCAATCTGGAGCAAGTGATGCTCTGTAATCTTGGTGTTGGGGGGGGCAACAGTGGGAGGGCTTCCTGGCCCCACTGCTGGACCTTCTGAGGGCACCTGGTGTTTTTGGCCACTGTGTGACAGAGTGTTGGACTGGATGGGCCACTGGCCTGATCCAACATTGGCTTTTCTTATGTTCTTATATTGATTAGGCAGCTGGTTCCCTTCCTTGAATGCAATGACCTCGTGACTGTGATCCATGCAATGGTCACCTCAAGGCTGGACTACTGTAATGCTCTCTACATGGGGCTGCCCTTGTCTCAGCTCCGGAGGCTGCAGTTAGTGCAGAATGCCGTGGCCAGGCTGCTGATGGGCCTCAAGGTGCAAGACCACATCCAGCCTGTGCTGAGGACACTGCACTGGCTGCCTATAGCATACCAGATCCGGTTCAAGGTGCTGGCTTTAACCTTTAAAGCCCTATGTGGTCAGGGGCCTGCCTACCTAAGGGACTGCCTTTCCCCATATATACCCCAGAGAGCGCTGCAGTTAGGCACCCAACATCGCCCGACCCTCCCCGGCTCCAGAGAGGCCAGGTTGGTGATCATCAAGACTAGGGCCTTCTCAGTGGTGGCTCCTCACTGGTGGAATGAGCTCCCGGATGACATCAGAGCCCTGCGGGACCTTTTACAGTTCCGCAGGGCTTGCAAAGCAGAGCTCTTCCACCAGGCCTTTAATTAGGAGCCACCACTGGGGGGGAAGAGGTCCCTGGAAAGTGCCAAGGAAAGCTTGGCCCGGGAAATCGACTGGTGAAGCCTTTTGACCTGGGTTTTTGCTAGGCTCTGCGCTCAGTGTTGAATGTACTGTTGGCCGCTGTCTCTCTGTGGTCTTCTGCTGTTTTATTGTAATTTTATGCTGAACTATTGGATGTTATTGTTTTAATTTGTTGTGAGCTGCCTTGAGCTGGCTAGGCGGGATATAAATCTAAATTAATAAATAAATAATAATAAATAAATAAATTGTATCTGATGAAGGGAGCTTAGATTCTCGAAAGCTTATACCCCCCAACATCTTGCTGGTCTCAAAGGTGCTACTGGACTTTAATCTAGCTCTTTTACTGGAGACCCACATGGCTGCCCTCTGAACCTATCCTATGGACAACTATTACTGCCAGAAGGGTAGGGAATTTCTGCTGCTTCCCCTGTTGACCTCTCCCTCCCCATTCCTTGCTGGTCCTGGGTTTGGGGAAAGGTTTCTATTCAAGGCTTCTGCAGCAGGAGGAAGAAGACAATGTCCTACTCTGCAGAGGAAAAGGAGCTCCATCACCAAAGATCTGCTGCTGGATCCAAGCCAATGACTCTACTAAATTATGACCCAAGCTCAGTCTCTCAAGCATGCAGAGATACTGAAAGGAGTGTAAAAATGGACTTTTCAATAAAACTAAACCATTGCTCAGTGATAGGAGGGAGAAAAGATCTTTAATGCTACTTTCATCAATGTTGGGCCCTCCCTGTTAGTTAACTATAGCTTTAACTGGTCAATTCAACAAATTTGCCACTGTAATTGAAATGTCAAATTCAATACACAAAAACCATGTAATACCTTTTCTGAAGGCCCACCAAAATAACACAACACAGGGTACAAGCTTCAGGGACCCCAGAATTCTTCATCCTGCCAAGTGTTGAAAAGCTTCAATTGGCTTAACAGATTCCGCTCCCCCCCTTATTTATATTTATTTATACTTTATATTTATACCCCGCCCTCTCCGCAAGCAGGCTCAGGGTGGCTTACATGGGCATATATGCCAACTCAATACATCTCAAAACAATTAAAATACAACACAGTACTAAACCCCCCAATAAATTACAATAAATTGCTTCCAGTAAATAATCATTCAGATGGCTACCTCTTTAGGGTTGGGATCTGGTCCCCCCTGACTGCCCCGCCCAGCTGCATACGAATATTCAGATGTTCAACTGCTCTGGGATCCAGGGACCCTCATCTCAGATGTTACACACAGTGAGATGGTACTCCCGGTGGCGGCTCCTAGCCAAAGGCCTGGCGGAAGAGCTCCATCTTGCAGGCTCCATGAGCTCATTCCACCAGGTAGGAGCTGCTACTGAGAAGGCCCTGGCCCTGGTTCTGGCAAGCCTGGCCTCTCTGGGGCCCAGGACACAAAGTAGATGGTAAGTCCCCAATCATAGTGCTTGCTGGGGTATATACGGGAAAAGGCAATCCCTCAGGTATGTTGGACCCTGGCCATATAGGGCTTTAAAGGTAAGCACCAGCACCTTGAAGCGAACTCGATATGCTATAGACAGCCAGTGCAGTGCCGCCAGCACAGGCCGGATGTGGTCCCGCCTTGTGAGACCCATCAACAGCCTGGCCACAGCATACTGCACCAGCTGCAGTTTCCAGGTTTGCACTAAGGGCAGCCCCATGTACAGAGCATTACAGTAGTCCATCCTCGAGGTGACTGTCGCATGGATCACTGTAGCTAGGTCATCGTGGCCAAGGAAGGGGACCAACTGCCGTGCCAGCCGAAGTTGGTAAAAGGCTGACTTGGCAGTGGTGCTACTGGGCCTCCATTGTCAAGGAGGGGTCCAGGAGCACTCCTAGACTCTTTACCCCCAATGCAGGCACCAATGGTGCTCCATCAAAGCTCGGGAGCAGGATCCTCCGCCCCATACCGCTCCGACCCAGACACAGTCTTCGCCGGATTCAATTTCAGCCTGCTCAGTCTGAGCCAACCAGATACGGCCTGCAGTGCCCGGTCCAGATCTTCTGGGTTGGAGCTAGACTGGCCGCCCAACATCAGATAGAGCCGGGTGTCAGCGTACTGGTGACATCCCAGCCCATACATCCAGGCAATCTGGGCAAGGGGGCACATGTAGATGTTAAACAACATCGGGGAGAGCACCGCCCCCTGGGGCACCCCGCAGTCAAGCGGGTGCCTCATGGATTACTGCTCCCTGAGCACCACCCTTTGTCCCTGACCCTGGAGAAAAGAAATGAGCCACTGAAAGGCCCATCCCTGGATCTCCTCGTTGGCAAGGTGGTGGGTCAGCAGCTGATGATCAACTGTGTCGAACGCTGCCGACAGGTCAAGCAACAGCAACACTGCTCTGCCACCCCAATCCAGATGTCGCCGGAAGTCGTCAGTAAGGGCGACCAGAGCAGTTTCCATCCCATGACCTGGGAAGAAGCTAGACTGGAAGGGGTCTAAGACCAAAGCGTCATCCAGATAACTCTGTGACTATAACGTCACTGCCCTCTCAATTAATTTGCCCAAATAGGACAAATTGGACACCAGCCGATAATTTGCCAATTCCGCCAGGTCCAGATGTGACTTTTTCAAGAGAGGGCAGACCATCGCCTCCTTGAGTGCCCCGGTAACCGCCCTTCAAAGAGGGAGGTGTTGATAATTTCCCGGGCAGCACCTCGTAGCCCCTCGTGGCCCACTTTAATCAGCCAGGACAGGCACAGATCAAGGACACATGTGGTTGGGCGCACAGTCACAAGAAGTCTGTCAACTTCCTCTAGGCCAAGCAGGCCAAACCCATCTAAGCCCGGAAACGAAGATGTGCAAGGGGCTTCAAGTTCACTATCTGTTTCAAATGTGGCAGGGAGGTCGCGGCAGAGCAACAAGACTTTATCCGTTAAATAGCTTGCAAATGTCTCACAGCCAATTTCCAATTCCCTAGCGTTTGGTCTGCCCTGAGGCAGAACTGTTAAAGACCGAATCGTTCTAAACAATTGGGCCGGGTGTGAGCTAGCAGATGCAATCTTGGCAGCATAAAAGTCCCTTTTGCTGCCTTGGTTGCCATTTCATAGGCTTTCATAAACGTCCTATAGGATGTTCTTGTAGCCTCGTCGTGAGCACGACACCACCGTCTCTCTAGCCGTCTTAGCTCTCGCTTCACCTGCCATAGCTCCTGACTGTACCAGGGCTCAGGCCTGTTGCAAGAGTGTAGAAGGCACCTGGGAGCGATCTCGTCGATAGCTGCAGAGACCCAGCTATGCCAGTCCTCCACCAGCTCATCCAACGAGCGGGCAGGGGGCATTGGTCCCGCATTGCCATCTGAAACTGCATGAGGCCCATTTGGCTCTGTGGGTGAGCTAAAATAAGCTCACCACCTAGAGGTTGGGGTGGAACGTTCAGACGGGCCCCCAGGACATAGTGGTCTGACCATGGCACTGCCAAAGCAGTAATCCGGTCCACTATTACCCCCGCAGCGAAGATCAAATCAAGCATGTGCCCGGCCTGGTGTGTGGGGGCCAAGATGTACTGAGAGAGTCCCAGTGCCGCCATGGACGACACCAGATCTGCTGCCTGAGTGGAGGCTGCATCATCAGCATGGACGCTGAAGTCACCCAAAACCATTAAGTTAGGGTACTCCAGCGCCCAGCTGGACGGCAGGGACGGCAGGCTGCTGGCCGGTGTATTAAGCGGTCGGTACACCAGCCACACAGCCAAACTCTCTTCAGCCTCTCATACCAGGCCGACACACTCTACGCCCATGATTTAGTCAACTATCGGCCGGTTTCTAACCTGCCCTATTTGGGCAAATTAATCGAGAAGGTGGTGGCGGATCAGCTACAGATCTTCTTGGAAGACACCTCTGTGTTAGATCCTTTCCAGTCCGGCTTTTGACCAGGCCATGGGATGGAGACGGTGCTGGTCACCCTTACGGATGACCTCCGGAGGCATCTGGATCGAGGTAGTACTGCGGTGCTGGTGTTGTTGGACCTGTCGGCAGCGTACAACACAGTCGACCACCGGTTACTGTGCTGCCGCCTCGCCGATATTGGAATTCAGGGGTTAGCCTTACAGTGGCTTTCCTCATTTCTCCAGGATCGGGGACAAAGGGTGGCAGTAGGGGATCAACTCTCCCAAAGATATCTGCTGAATTGCCGTGTTCCGCAGGGAGCAGTTCTTTCCCCTATGTTATTTAACATCTGTATGCGCCCCCTTGCCCAGATTGCATGGAGGTTTGGGCTGGGCTGTCATCAATATGCAGATGATACCCAGCTCTATCTGTTATTGGGTGGTCAGTCAGCCTCCAGTCCGGGTGATCTGGACCTGGTGTTGTCGGCTGTGGCTGGATGGTTCAGACAGAGCCGAATGAAGTTGAATCCAACGAAGACGGAGATCCTATGCCTGAGTCGGAGCGGACCAGGGTTGGGGATCCCTCTCCTGACCTTCGGGGGGCACCGTTGGTGCCGTCGGCGGAGGTCAGGAGTTTGGGAGTGCTTCTGGACTCCGGCGTTAACGATGGAGGCCTAGGTAGCAGCCGCTGCGAGGTCAGCCTTTTATCATCTGCGGCTGATCAAGCAGTTGGTCCCCTTCCTTGAACGCAGTGAACTGGCGACAGTGATCCATGCATTGGTCACCTCAAGGTTGGACTACTGTAACACCCTCTACATGGGGCTGCCCTTGTGCCAAATCTGGAGGCTGCAGCTAGTGCAGAATGCTGCGGCGCGGCTGTTGTTGGGTCTCCCTATGCGGGAACACATACAGCCCGCCTTAAAGGCACTGCACTGGCTGCCTATAGCGTACCAGATAAGGTTCAAGGTGCTGGTGCTTACCTATAAAGCCCTATATGGCCTGGGACCTGCCTACCTGAAGGACCATCTCTCTCCATATGTTCCCCAGTGAGCACTACGGTCTGGATCCCAACACCGACTGGCCCAACCTGGACTGAAGGAGGTGCGGCTGGCAACAACATGGGCCAGGGCTTCTCAGTGGCGGCCCCGCACTGGTGGAATGAGCTCCCGGAGAACATCAGGGCCCTGCGGGATTTGATGCAGTTCCGCAGGGCCTGTAAAATGGAGCTCTTCCACCAGGCCTTTAGGTAGGGGCCGCCTAGGGTAAACATCTTAGCCCTGGCCCAGTTCCATCTGCCAGTCCCATCTGCAGGCAATTCCATCTGCCAGCCTGTGTATGGTCACACAGGGATTACATATGAATGCTGTCTGGACCCATCTGTGGGTAAAATTGAAATGCTGCCAATCTTATATAGAAGGTGGGGAATGCAATTTTAATGTTTTAAGTGGAATGTTTATTTAAATTATTGTAATTTTAATCTGTGTTGTGAGCCACCCTGAGCCTGCCATTTGGCGGGGAGGGCGGGATATAAATCCCAATAAATAAATAAATAAATAAATAAATCTCTGCTGGTGGGAGCACCCTGAAGGAATAAGCCTCCCGAATGAAAATTGCCACACCTCCCCCCTGCCCCCTGGTCTGTAATTTGTGCAGGACCAAGAAACCCGGAGGGGCAACTTGGGAGAGAGCAATCGTCTCCCCATCCCACACCCAGGTCTCAGTCATGCACGCCAGGTCAGCCTTCTGCTCTACCAGAAAATCCTGGCGAACTTTGGCCTTGTTGTTTATCGACCTGGCGTTACATAACACCAATGTCGGAGGGGGGTTTGTTATCCTAGCCCATCTGCCAACTACCGTCGGGATGAGTCGCAGGCTGGAAGAGCATCGAGCTTTCCTATTTCTCGGTGCCTTTCCATTCCCTTCTATGCCTGGACCCACTGCTCTTCCCCCTCCCCAGGTGCACCAGAATCTGTAGGCCAGGCATCACCAGTCGTTCTTCGCAGCAGCCTCAGACCATTGATGGCCAGTACAGACCCCTCTCCCAAACCCTATCTCATTCAACAGTAATCCAATAACAGTAATCCAGCCTAATCAAACCAATTTTAAAACATTTCCCACCCACCCCGACCTCTCTACTTGCTACCCCTCCCTTCCTCACAAGACTAAAATTATCTATTCTAGCTAACTAATTCTACATAAGGGGTGGGGACTATCTAAAGGACTACTATTAAGCAACCCAACTAATCTACAGTACCCTAGCTAACCCCCCGTTTGCCTCCTGTCCCCTGGTCCGGCTGATGATATTGCAGACTTTTGGTTGGAGAGTATTCTCGGCCGCTCCCAAACCAGGTCTAAACCAGACCAGAGTCGTACCAGGTCTTCTGCAGACCAGTCCCAGCCCACTGGAACCCGGCACATATTGGCATCAATGGCCCCTATAAGCCGAAAGATGCCAGAAGGAACCAAGGGTCGGCTGGGCCAGATGAGAGAACCAGGAGTCGGCTGGGCCAAACAGATTAGGTGCCGCTAATCTACACAGCACAAGGGGGCTGTAGGGCCAGAGGACCGGACTGGCCAGTGGGGCCTGTCACACAAGGTGAGACCCGAAGTGCATCACCTCTCTGGTCAAGGGTGGAGGATCACAGGGCCAGATAGACCAGCGGTGCCCCGTAACGCCAGATGGAGCTGAGAGGTTCAAAATGGGCCAGCCGCTGCACAGTCCAGGAGCCGCAACTTCGCCAAAGCTGAGAGTCCCAGCTGCCACCCTCCAACAGTGCCGCTTCGAAGAGCTGTGGAGCCAGCCAAAAAGCCCCGAGTCAACCCAGCTGCAGCCAAGCTCGCCTGAGCGCCACAGGGCCACCACCCACCCCGGCAGACCACACACAGCTAGGGGTCCTAGCCGGGCCAGGCAAAGGCGAAGACACCTGAACACAGTCCAAGCCCTCCCCCAAGTCAAGAGACAGGTGCCCCCCAGCACAGCCACCAACTAGTCCAACACACCGCGAGGCTCGAGCCAGACTGGAGCCACCAGCGGCGCGGGGGTTGAGGAGGTGGAGGCCAGCACCAGGTGGAGGCCAACAGAGCAGAGGCCGATGCCGAACACCGAGTGGAGGCCAACGGGATGGAGGCCAACTCCAAGCAGGGGCCAAGAGGGAGACATGCTGGTCGACAACAGTGTGCAAAAACCGGCTGACTGCTCGGGCCCCAGCTGGTAAAGTTCAGGCAGCGGGGGGGGAGGGGAGCTCAGACTATGGGGGGGGGGCGAGTTGGCAGCCGTCGAAAGCTGCGACTAGCACCTCCAGGTCCATCTTCTCTCCTTTCTCCCTGCGTTGTGGTGAACTTGAACATTTGTGCATTGGAATGTGTTATTTTGGCTGGTCTTAATCAAATGTAGTTCTTGGTTCTGAATGTTACTATGGACCAATGTGGTGAGGATGCCAGGTTTCCAGCTATAGTGGGACATGTCTTGGTCATCACCTCCATAGCCCACTGATGCCTCAAAGGGTGTCAGGGAAATAATGAGGGGGAAATGGAGTGGGTGTGCTAGTGTTGTGCTGGTGTGTGATTCTCCTCCTGCAAAAACTCTAAAGTTTATCCATAGAGTTTTGGTGAATCCTAGAGTGTCACACCCAATGTCATAATGTCACTTCCACGTTTTGCCAGAAGTGGTATTGTGTGCCAGAAGGGTGCTGACATGACTGTCCCCACCTGCCAAATCCTCGCAGAGTGCCAGGAGGCAGCCTGGTATCCCTGCAATGTGGCTCCCTGCTTTTTATCACCCTGTACAGATCCTGTGTCCTGACCTGGATGGCCCAGGCTAGCCTGATCCCATCAGATCTTGGAAACTAAGAAAAGTCGGTCGTAGTCTGCATTTGGAAGGAAGACCTCCAAGAAATACCAGAGTTGTGACATGGAGGCAGGCAATGGCAAACCACCTCTGAATGTCTCTTGCCTTGAAAACCCAACGGGGTCACCATAAGTTAGCTGGGACTCTATGGTGACACAAACAAACAGATCCCTATGGAACCAATCCCACAAGCAGCCACTTGGGAAGGCAGGATGAGGGGAGCAAGCTGAGCCCCAGGATGTATGGTCAACCAAATTCTGTGCGAGTAGGGTTGCCAACCTCCATGTGGGGCCTGGAGAAAATTAAAACTGATCTCCAGGCAACAGAGATCAGCTCCCATGGAGAAAATGGTTGCTTTGGAGGGTGCACTCTAAGGCATTGTACCTTGGTGAGGTCCTTCGCTTCTCAAACCCTGTCTTCCCCAGGCTCCACTCCCCCCCCCAAATCTCCAAGTTAGGGGTGTGCCAAAAAAACCTTTTTTTCCCGATTCGAGTCTATTGGACTCAAAAAAAGATCAGTATTCCTGAATACCAGTATTCAGGTATTTTACTGGTATTTGAGTAAATAGTCAGGAAACCCGAATTTATTTGGCTCCATTATACCCTATGAGGACCGCCCCATCTCCCTTATATATAATTCTGTTTTCGAGTGGCAACATTCCATGCACTCGCAAATCAGTTGGCTCCTTGATGTGTCACTCAAGCTGTCCCTATCCACTGGCTCCATTGCTTGAGACTCGCCTCCTACATTCTAAAAAGTTTGCTGTTCCTCTCCCCCTCATAGCCAGTTGGAACACAGAGGTTATTTGCATATGCAGCCTGGTTGGCCTTTGCCTTTAACATTCTAAATGGTTTGCTGTTGCTGTTGGGAGACATTGAATGTGTCTTGAGGTAAAATACATATCCCAATCTTTCCTTAAAGGGTCACTGGAGTCAGCCCTGTAGAAGGAAATAAACATGGCTTGCCTTCCTCTATTTTCCCCTTTCCTCTGCCGCCCCACCAGCCACAGCTGGGACACTCACCTGGAGCTGCTTTCTAGAGCCCATTGTATTTCTTCCCACAACAGGCCTTACTGATAGTAGGGTATAATGGAGAATTTCACTCGTGGAGTCATGCTGTCATGGCAGCATGACTCTGCAGGTGAAGTAGTAATTTAAACTTTAAATGCCTTCGCTTCACTCCCAGAGTCGGGCTGTGGTGCGACTTCATGAATGAAGTGATTTAAAGTTTAAATGCCTTCTGAACCTGCCAAGTGCGGCACAACATGGCAAGTAGCTGTGCATGAATAAAAGCAAATAATTTAACAGCATCATCTTTTAAGACTTTGAATGGCCACCCAGGACGGACAGGCCACAGCAGAGAACTCAGGCAAAATGTGATCCACTGGAGAAGGAAATGGCAACCTTCCAAGAAATGGCAATCTTTCCCAAGAAAACCTCATGGACAGTAACTCATTATTACTTTAGTAAAAGATCATTTCATTTATACCCCACCTTTCTCTCTGGTGGGAGTCAAAGCAGCTGACATCTTTCTCCTCCCCTCCATTTTATCCTCACAACAACCCTGTGGGGTAGGGTAGGCTGGGAATGCAGGACTGGGCCAAGGTCACCCAGCAAGCTTCCATGGCACGAGGGGGGATTTGAACTTGGGTCTCCCAGCTCCTAGTCTGACACTCTTAACCATCACACCACAGTGACTCTCTGAATGAAAGCAACCTTTTGCCCTGGGAACATGGGGATATATTTATCGTTATTTTACTAATATCCTATTCCATTTGTAATGTTTAAATTTTTTCAGTGGTAGACAATGCTTGTAAAGCAACAATATGAAATGACATTCTAAAACATTTAAACATTTACTATCGAATCAGAAACAGAGCAGCAGAAAGGACTCGAAATGAGAATTCAGCAGTAGTTTGATAATCTTACAGATAATCTTTTAAAAGGTTGGAATGGGAATATCTGTGTAACATCATGACTCCATACAGAGACATCACACTACGACATTATCCACTGTAAGCAGGGCTTTTTTTGTAGAAAAACCCCAGCAGGAACTCATTAGCATAATAGGCCACAACCAACATCAGGAACTCATTAGCCTATTAGGCCACACCCCTGACAGCACAGCTCCCTCCCAAGATTGGCTTCCCCAGGTGCCCTGCAGCTTGCGGGGCGCATGGGGAACCCGAGGAGGGGAGGCAGTTTAAACTGCCTTCCCTCCCTGGATCAGCTTGGCCAGTTTTGTGTAGTGGTTAAATGTGCAGACTCTAATGTGGGAGAACTGGGTTTGATTCCACACTCCTCCACTTGCACTTGTTGGATGACCTTGGGCAAGCCATAGTTCTGGCACAGTTTGATAAGTATTGGAGTCGGGAGTCCATGGAATAGTGAAACAGCTAGATCTTTATTGCTGGTCCGGATGAAGCATACAACCCAGGGCTCCAAGCCCTCCTTTTATGCTGGTCAGGGACAATCCCCTGACCTCACCCAACTGGCCTGATAGGCTATTAGAAGTCTATTTACATTTCATAGGGTCCCTGGGAGAAACCTAGGTATAGGATTGGTGGCCGGTTTGAATCCACCTGGCCTTTGTTCTACCTGGCTGAAGCTCAGGTAGTTTCTTGGCCATGTGCTCTGGCCATGCTCTGGCCATGTGCTCTGGCCATGCGGTCGCAATTAAGAGAGCACATGGCGACCGCATGGTCAATACATAACACCCCTCCCCCCATAGTCCAGAACCCCTCTGCACACATAGTCTTTGAGATAGTCCGGGCGGCTGCGCTCACGTCCAGAGCGCCGGGGGGTTGTAAGGCGGGGCGTGTTGCTAGTGTCGGCAGGTTGCGGTGTGGGTAGTTGTTCTGCTGGCGGGGCCTGTCTGCTTGGGGGTTGTTCAGGTGTGGATGGTGCGACTGCTTCATCCGCGGGCAGGAGCGGCATCTCCGCAGTCTCCGGATCAGGGTCTGGCGCTGCTTCTGGAGTCGTGTCGATGTCACGGTCTGTTGGTGCAGGGAGTTCGGGGGCCTGGGTATCATCGTGGTTCTGGGTACGGCGTCGAATCTGGTCAATGTGCCGTTTCCAGACTACGCCATCTTCCGTAAGGACCTCGTAGGAATAAGGCCCTGTGACTCGGACGATCCTGGCGGGGAGCCATGTCGAACCCCGCGCGAAGTTCTTTGCGTATACGGGGTCGTCGGGAGTGAATCCTCAGGCAGCTGGCCGGTCCTCCATTGTCGGGTTCCCCTCGATTGCTCGGTCAGGATGTAGGCGGTCCAAGACGGTTCCCAGTTGTCTTCCCATCAGAAGTTCGGCTGGCTGGCGCCTGGTCCCTGAGTGGGGTGTGTTCCGTTGGCAGAACAGGAACTTGTACAGCTGCTCTTCCCAGTTGCCATGCTCCATCTTCTTTAACGCGTCCTTCGTTGTCCTCACCATGCGCTTGGCCTGGCCGTTGGTTGCGGGGTGGAACAGAGCGGAGCGGATGTGGCACAGACCGCAGGCTTCCACAAACCGTTGAAACTCGCCGGAGGTGAAGGCGGTCCTGTTGTCGGTCACGAGAGTTTCTGGCATTCCGTGTGTTGCGAAGATCGGCCAGAGACTTCTTAAGGCAGCGTTGGTGGAGGTCGAAGCTACCGGCACTACCTCAAGCCACTTGCTGTAGCTGTCAACAACGATAAGAAACAACCGGCCCTGGACCGGTCCCGCGAAGTCTAGGTGCAGGCGGGACCAGGGCTTGTTAGTAGATTCCCAGGATCAGACAGGAGCGTGTGGCGGATCTGGCCGTGACTCCTGGCATTTGGTACACTTCTGGACCCACCCCTCAATGTCTTTGTCCAGGCCTGGCCACCATACGTAACTCCGGGCCAGAGCTTTCATGCGCACAATTCCCGGGTGAGCCTCATGGAGGGCCTCTAGCACTCGGGGCCGCAGGGGCCCGGGGATCACCACTCGAGATCCCCATAGCAGGCATCCCTTGTGGGCCGATAGTTCGTGCCTGCGTGCCATGAAAGCGGCAAAATCTGGTCCCGGTTTTTCTGGCCACCCCCTTCCCACCCAGTCCGAGACACGGGAAAGGATGCGGTCCCGCCGCGTGCGACGGGCCACATCTGATACCTGTACGGGGCACTCCGGTAGATCCTCTAGGAGCGTGACGTGGAAAGCGGGAGCCGGATCAGGGTCACAGGACGGGAGGGGAAGATGGCTGACGGCGTCTGCATGACCCATCGCCTTCCCCAGGCGATGTACCAATTCGTAGGAGTAGCCTGACAAAAAAATTGACCACCGCAGGACCCGCGGGGACAGCATGTGAGGGGTCTGCCTGTGGGGGGCAAGGAGACCCAGCAGCAGCTTGTGATCTGTGGCCACGGTGAACGACCGTCCGTAGAGATAGTCGTGAAATTTCCTGATGCCAGCTACGATTGCTAGGGCCTCCTTGTCGATCTGGGCGTAGTTCCGTTCTGCCGACGACAGGGTCCTGGAGTAGTAGGCAACCGGTACCTCCTTTCCGTTGGGTAGCCGGTGTCCCAAGACTGCCCCAACGCCATAGGGGGATGCGTCACAGGCCAGGATGACAGGGAGCCTCTCATCGAAATGCGCTAAGACCACATTTGAAATTAATAAGTCTTTGACGGCCCGGAAGGCTGCATCATGCTTGGGACCCCAGGCCCAAGCCGCTCCCTTGTCCAGGAGACGATGCAGGGGTTCAGCGACCGCCGCCTTGTGTGGAAGGAAGGCATGGTAGAAGTTCACAAGTCCCAAGAACGCCTGGAGTTCCGCCTTTGAGGACGGGCGGGGTGCACCTATAATTGCCGCTACCTTCTCCTTTGTAGGGTGAATGCCATCTGCGGTGACTTGGAACCCCAAGAAGGTCACCGAGGAGACTCCCAGGGTGCACTTGTCTTTTCGAACCTTGAGACCCGCGTCCTGGAACCTTTGCTGCACCATCCAGAGGCGAGCTGCGAACGTGTCGGCGTCCGGGGCGGCGATGAGGACGTCGTCGAAGAACGGCTTCACTCCTGGAACATCTTTTAGGAGAGAATCCATTAGATTTTGAAAGATTCCGGGTGCTACGCTGACCCCAAATTGGAGGCGTTTTACCTTGAACGCTCCCTTGTGAGTCACAATCGTTTGTGCCTCGGCCGTTGCTTCGTCTACGGGAAGCTGCTGATAGGCTTGGGCCAAGTCTAATTGGCTTGGGCCAAGTCTAATTGGCTTGGGCCAAGTCTAATTTTCCAAATATTTTGGCACCCGCGAGGGAGGCCAGAACATGGCTGACCACCGGTACCGGGTACGCGTGGTCCTGTAATGCCTTATTAATTGTACATTTGTAATCCGTGCAGATGCGGACTTCCCCGTTAGCTTTGAGGGGGGTCACAATGGGAGTCTCCCACTTGGCGTGGGAGACCGGCTCGAGCACCCCTTGTGCCACGAGCTTTTCCAACTCTGCCTCCACTTTGGGCTGGAAGGCGAGTGGTGGCCGGCGGACGGCCACGCGGATGGGCCGGACTGCCGGGTCCAGGTCGAAGGAAACCGGGGGTCCTTTGTAGCAGCCCAATGAGCCATCGAAAATGGCGGGAAATTCCTCGCAGATGGATGAGAAGTCAGTAGAGCCCATGCGGTGTATTCCGGTCCACTGCACTCCGAGCGGCTTGAACCAGGCGCGACCTAGGAGACTGGTTAGATTGCGCTCCACCACGAGAAGGTCCAGCAGGCCATTAAAGGCATGGTACTGGACCCGGACCCTGGCTAGCCCCTTAATAGCCACTGGGTTTTTCTGGAAGTCCCGGAGGACCAACCCAGCCGGCAGCCGCAGCCAGCGTGCCCCCTTCGGGCAGAGGCGGCGGAACGTAGCTGCGGACACAATTGAATATGCTGACCCTGAGTCCAGTTCCATGGAGCAAGGAACTCCCTCTATTTGGAGAGACACGGAAATTGCGCCCGGGATGGGCTGAGGCAAGTTCATTACCATGGCAGTGGGAACGACACTACCCACTTCTTCGAAGTTCGCTGCTGGGGCACGGTGGCTGTTCCTCAGGCGGCAGGCCCGGGCGAGATGTCCTGCTTTCCCACAGGCGCGGCAGATGGCATCACGGAAGCGGCATGTCCGTCTGTCGTGGGGGTCCCCACAGCTGGCGCATGTTGGGGCCTGCCTGTTGAGGGAAGCAGAAGAGGGAACAGAGACAGATGCTGGGCGCTGGCCCTTGGGCCTGGGGACGCCGGGCTCACCCTTCTTCGAGCGTGGTTGCATCCGGTGGACGTCCTCTTCTTCGCTTGAGTCGGGTTCGGGAGGAGCCGCCTGGTGGACTTTGGTGGCTGCCTTGTCCTTTTGCATTGTCTCGAAGGCTGCCGCAGTTTCGAGCATCTTCTCCAAGGTTGGCTCCAGCATTGCAATGAGGCGCCAGCGGAGCTTGGCTTCCCGGACCCCTCCCATGAAGGCGGTCTCCACGTGGTCATCCACGTGGCGGAATTCGCAGCCCACGGCTAGTCGACGGAGTTCAGCCAGGAAAGTGGCGGCCGACTCCCCCGGCTGCTGCTGGCGCTGTATGAACTCCCAGCGTCTGGCCAGTTTTGATGGCTTCGGGGCGAAGTAATCGCCGAGGGTCTTGGTGAGCACGTCGTAAGACACCTCGGTGGGGTCTTGCAGGGCTAGTAGGTTCTGGGCCACCCGCATGACCTCCACCCCTCCGGAACTCAAGAGCCAGGCACTCTTCAGGTCCGCATCTGTGATTCCGCAGACCTTAAAGGCACAACCCAGCGTCTTGAGCCAGGACTCCCACGTCTCGGGGCGAGACGTATCGAAAGGGGTAATTGGTCCTGGAGCGTTTGCCATATTTACCAGAGCAGGAGCGGCGGCGGCTGTTTGAGCGATGTCCTCGTGTCTTGCGGCGGTGCCGGGGAGCGCTGAGGCTTGGCGCTGGCTAGTGCCGGAGGACTGGGCTCAGAGCGGCTTGCGGCGAGGCGTTGGAGCGCTGGAGCTCGCAGATGCCTGCGGCCGGCGGGACAGAGCTCGCTGTGCTGCTGTGGTCTGCTGGAGAGTCACTCATCGGGATCCCATCCTCGTCGCCACTGATAAGTATTGGAGTCGGGAGTCCATGGAATAGTGAAACAGCTAGATCTTTATTGCTGGTCTGGATGAAGCATACAACCCAGGGCTCCAAGCCCTCCTTTTATGCTGGTCAGGGACAATCCCCTGACCTCACCCAACTGGCCTGATAGGCTATTAGAAGTCTATTTACATTTCATAGGGTCCCTGGGAGAAACCTAGGTACAGGATTGGTGGCCGGTTTGAATCCACCTGGCCTTTGTTCTACCTGGCTGAAGCTCAGGTAGTTTCTTGGCCATGTGCTCTGGCCATGCTCTGGCCATGTGCTCTGGCCATGCGGTCACAATTAAGAGAGCACATGGCGACCGCATGGTCAATACATAACACAGTTGTTCTTGAAAAAGAGCAGTTTCTGTCAGAGCTCTCTCAGCCCCACCTACCTCACAGGGTGTCTGTTGTGGGGAGGGGAAGGGAAAGGAGTTTGTAAGCCGCTCTGAGACTCCTTTGGGTAGTGAAGGGCAGGGTATAAATCCAATAAAAATCCAAATCTTCTTCTTCTTCCCCAGGCGCCCCGCGGCTTGCAAGGCACCTGGGGAACCTGGGGGGGGGGGGGGGCTGAGGTGTGGCCAACTCAGAAGCCAGCCAGAACTCCGTTCCTGTGCATTCCTGCCCAAAAATAGCCCTGACTGTAAGGATTCAAGTGGCTCCATCAATCCTAAGGGCCAACACGCTGCCTGGTGTCCTGTAGAGACTGTTCCATTTATACCCCGGATTTTTGAAAGAGTGAAATATATCAACACAACATATACCTCCATCAAAGAATATACTGATTTTCATCACACGGCATTGAGCTTAGTCAGACACATTTATCTTTTCATGTCTGCAACACACACAGACCCCGCACTGCCATAAGTCTAGGTCAGGGGTGGGCAATTGTTTTGGCTTGGGGGCCACTTTGTGGGAGCGGAGGTTAGCGGAGGGCCACACCTTTTAAAATGATTGCATTCATTAGTTAACTTTGCATTTCAGAAAAGGCATAAATCGTATCATAAAAATCAATAAATATAAATTAAATAAAATAGTGGTAGTTTTATTCAAGTTATTTATTGTGCTAATTTCATATCATCTATAGCTGCAAGCACATTTAATTTTAGAATCAGTTTAATGAGACAAATGTACCCTATCACACTTTTCTACAATTTTTTTGAAATCAGGAGTGAGATTGCTTGTTGAGATTCTCATCACATCCTGCAAGTTAATGTCTGTCAAATAGCATCTATATTTACTCTTGTTGATCTTCATGCAAGAAAAACTTTGCTCACAAATATATGTAGGCCCAAATATAGAGAACATTTTCCCAGCAAATTTCTTCATACATGGAAATTTTTTCAGCAGACAAAGATTTGTAAAAGTCAACTAATGTCACAACATTAAACATTTCTTTCACAGTGTGATCTGACTGCATGTCAATAAGTTCAAGCTGCAGCTCCTCAGGTGCTGTATCAATATCAGCAGTGATGGGATAAGACAGCAAATTGAATTTAGGCTCACTTTTCTTGAAGTCCTGAAATCTTCTTGGCGGGCCGCAAAAAACTCTGTGGCGGGCCGCATGTGGCCCCCAGGCCACAATTTGCCCACCCCTAGTCTAGGTTATTGAGAGATGCTGAAACAGAAATAAATGTTTTTTACAGCCCAGACCCAGCCTAATCTCTCTGCTCTTGCAGCTGTCTCGAGATAACATTGTCCAAATAGAAATGCATTTTGAGCCGGGGGGGACAGCTCTTGCAGTGCCACGTGGCTGTTCTTTGTGTATTCTGGGACTTTGAATTTGATTTATTGTACACCATGCCAATATTTTATTGTTTAAAGCAGTTGGATTTTTTTATTTTATTGTGTTCTCTTTTAACATTTGGGGGTGCTTTATATATTTTGTCAGCAGCACTACAAGTGCCATGGTGCCCCACAGCTGGCCCGAAATGCAAAGCATGCAAAGCTGCAGCTCGAGAGTCCCATATTGTTTGAGCTTCCCCCTTCTCCAGCTGGCCAGGTGCTTTGGGATAGCCTTTCAGAGGGTTGGTTGCCCTTTGGGCCAAGCATCCTGTAAGCCAGCAAGGCATATTATATGCTCTTATGAACTTTTATATCATAAATTTGACCTTTGGGGTTGGCTTTCTGCCTAAGGCAAAGGCACTCTCTATTGCTATGAGAGGCTCCAGCCCACAGCGGGATACTTCCTTCAGAAGTTCACACTTGCATGGAGACCAGAATTCCATATCAAAAAGCTCTTACATCTACTTCACATGTTCCCACCAACAGGGAGACCAAGACTCCATTTCAAAGGGTCCTTTTCTCCTTTACGCTGGCCTCTTCACACCTGCTCCCAAAGTTCCAGTAAGAGATTAGGTTGCCCAGCAACTAATCGCCGACCATCAAGTGACCTGGCCGAAGTCATCACGAGATCAGAGATTGGCGCCAAGAAGACCGACCAGATGGCCCAGGTGTTAGATCCTGATTAGCACCTAGATTTGCAATATTGTCCACTCCTTCCTGCCCCCTCCTCACTATGACACTGACCAATAGTAAGGCTAGTAGGGATGGACAAACCAGTAGGTGTGACAATGGGATGTGTTCAGCGCAGCCTGCCCCAATGCTACCTGATAAAAGATCTTGCACAACAGAAACACATTGCTAGCCACCTTCGACCTCTATCTTCTTACCAACCTCTTATGTCCAGCTTCCTGTACCCAACACCTAGCCTCCATCTTTAATTCCTGGTTTGCGCAGCCAGGACTGGAGCGTGTATCTGCAGGTTCAGATCTTGTTCCCCCTATTTTTCACATTCATCCCTCCCTCAATCTTCTCGTGGAAATGAATCACCCATCATCAAGACAGGTAACGTATTCCCCCTCAACGATACTCCTGCTCATGCAACAGTGCTATTTTCTGTCTGATTTCCTTAGATCTTGTGTGTATGTGGTTTTGTTATTATTCCTTGTATGCTTGAACAACATCTTGCAGTAAACACCATTCAAAGAAACTACTCAGCCTTCGTGCCTATTTTCTGAGAACTCCTGGAAGGAGCGGGACCTTGGTATAGTTGGCAAGAACCTGTTATTACGCCAATTGCTGAACGTAAATTAAAGCAATCCGGCTAACAATCCTGGAGGTGGTGCCATTTGGGTGAAAGCTCCTTGCCAGCTTCCCTAGGCCAGGGGTGGGCAATTGTTTTGGCTCGGGGGCCACTTTGTGGGAACGGAGGTTAGCGGAGGGCCGCACCTTTTAAAATGATTGCATTCATTAGTTAACTTTGCATTTCAGAAAAGGTATAAATTGTATCATAAAAATCAACAAATATAAATTAAATAAAATAGTGGTAGTTTATTCAATTTATTTATTGTGCTAATTTCGTATCATCTATAGCTGCAAGCACATTTAATTTTAGAATCAATTTAATGAGACAAATATACACTTTAATGAGACAAATCACACTTTTCTACAATTTTTTTTGAAATCAGGAGTGAGATTGCTTGTTGAGATTCCCAACGGAGGCCTGACTGAAACCACGTGGCTGACTGTCTTGGTGGGCCGCAAAAAACTCTGTGGCGAGCCGCACGTGGCCCGCAGGCCGCAATTTGCCCACCCCTGCCCTAGGCTATTAACTCTCTTTCAACTTAGAGACACAAATGAGTGCCTTGAATTGGGCCTGGAAACATAGGCCCTTTCTGCACTCTCCTTGTAATCCATGTTCCCTGCGGTGTCCTTTAAGCAATTCTGCACTAAAATCTAGTTCAACCTTCTTTTTATTCTGTTTTTCCCCCCATTCTGCATTACATCCCCTCCCTTCAATGGTCAGCCCTGTTTCAGCTTGCTGTTGCCCCTGGGAAATGTGGATGCTGTTTTGCCATGGACTTAAATTGCCTTGACTTGAACACTGAGAAAATCCCAAATGGCAGGCAAGTGCAGAAAGGACTGTATAGTTATTTCATGCAGATACTACATGTTGTTGTTGTTGTTCAGTCGCACAGTCTAGTCCGACTCTTTCCGACCCCATGGACCACATCACACCAGGCACGCCTATTCTCCGCCACCCTCCGGAGCCCACTCGACCCCATGGTCATTGCGTCGATGACACTGTCCAGCCACCTCATCCTTTGCCGTCCCCTACTTCTTCGACCTTCAATCTTTCCCAGCATCAGGGTCTCCTCTAGTGAGTGCTCCCTTCTCATTTCGTGGCCAGCAGCTAACACCAGATACTAGCCTGGCTGATGCATTAAGTACTAACTGAAGCTTCTAGTTCATCTTCAAGGCAGCCCCCCCCGAACATATTACAGTAGTCCAGCCTAGCATTGCTGGTCAGCAGAGTCAGGATGGGGAAAGAATTTGTATACAAAATGCAACTGGGAAACAGTCCCCACCTGCTTCTGTCTCAAGAATGCGCCTAATCTCTTCACCTGACCTATTAATGAAAGTTGGACCACACTCAATAATTTATTTATTTACTGCATTTACACCCTGCCTTTCTCCCCAACGGGGACCCAAAGCAGCTTACATCATTCTCTTCTCCTGCATTTTATCCTCATAACTACCTTTTGAGGTAGTTTATGTTGAGAGTGTGTGACCGACCCAAGGTCACCCTGTGAGCTTCTATGGCAGAGTAGGGATTAGAACCTGAGTCTCCAAGGTCCTAGTCCAGCACTCAAAGCACTATGCCATGCCAGCTTTCTGGTAGGTCAGGGCCCCTCCATTCCACCTTCCCAGCAGTATCACCTTGTCCATTTAGCTGCTGTGACTAGTAGCTGTTTCATTGACCAGTGCTTCATCAACTCATCTAAATGTTTTTTGGAAACCATCTAAGCTGGTAGCAGTGGATTCCCCATGGGTGAATTCTGTGCTTTGTGCATGTCATTGCTTCAAAACCACATAAGGGGGGGGTGTGGCACCACGATCCAAGATGGCGGATGCGTGACTGAGAGCTCCCGAACCCAGCGATCCTTCCCTGCGCAGAGCAAGGTAAAGAACACCCTTTCTTCGTCCCGGGAGCATGCGAGGTGGCGGGGGAAAAAAGGGCGCTGCAAAAGAACGAGAGATTTTGACGCGGCAGCAATCCCCGACCCGAAATCGAGCCACGGACGTAGCACTAACCGGGCAGCGACAGGACATAAAAATGGTGTCTGGAGCAGATACAAAACCAAAGAAAAGCTCTACAGACGAGCCTATTACCTTGCAAACCTTGCAACAAACTTTAAAAACAGCTTTACAAACGACGGAAAAAACAATAACTGAAAGCTTGACACAAAAAATAGATGCTTTATTAAAACCAATGGCAGAACAAATAAATGACCTGGCAAAAGCCCTGGAATCAACTGCGACTTTAGTAGAGACGGCAAATCACCTGGGACAGTTAAATGATTTAAAATTACAAGAAGTACAAAAGGAAAATCAAGAATTAAAAGAGAGAGTGCTTCTTTTGGAGACATCAGATAAAAAATATAATCTGAAATTTCGCGGATTTCAGGAGGACTCAGAGGAATCTCCTAACCTCTTAAAAATTATGGCAGACTGGTTGGCAACCGTCTTACAGTTGGAAGAAGGCATCTTCCCATCTCTATTGAAAGCTTACAGAATAGGTTCTACTAAAAACAATACTAGAAAATTTCCATGTGATATTTTAGTGACTTTTGCGGATTTAAGACCAAAGATGGAAATTCAAAAAATAGCTCGTGAAAAAGGCTATTTAAAATATCAAGACTTACAGATTTTAGTCTTTCCAGACCTTCCATCTGAGATATTACAAATACGGAAAAAGCTGAAGACAACTACGCAGAAATTAAGAGATGAACATCTTAACTATCGTTGGACTCCTACTGGCAAACTGATGGTGAGACACCAAGGCAAAACCTACTATGCATCTGATGAAGAAACGGGTCAACTTTTGCTTCAAAACCTCAACTTTGATGAACAAATGGATGTCACTAAAAAATCATTTAAGAGACGATTATCAATGAACCTATCACCTTTAAAGGCTAGCAAGGTCCCAATACGAGACTCATCTAGCAAACTTGGTTTGTAAATAACATACTGTAATATATAACTTAAATATTTTAATACCTAGCTCTGCCTAAAAGAATTATAAAGCAATTGGAAGGAAAAGGGGGAGGGGGAGGGAAAGGTTTATTTGCCCAGGAAGAACTTGGATATTTGGTAAGGTCCTAGTAAGAAACTGGACCTTTTTGATTTTGATTTTGATAGTATAGATTGGTAAGGAGGGAGGGCACAGGAGTAGCAGTTTGAAATTGTGTAATTTATTTTTATTTTTTATTTAAAGGGGAGTTGTGGAAGTTAGTGTTTAATTAATAACAAGTACAGTTTGAACACAGTTTATTAAGAGTTTAATTACAGTTAATTTTGTTATAGGGGGGAAAACAGGGGTCTTAGACATTATAAACTATAGATAAGGTTATCCCAATATAATGTATAATTTTATGTCTTGGAACGTGCGGGGTTTAAATAACAAAATCAAGAGACGCAGAATCACTTCTCAAATTCTTAAAGTGCGACCACACATAGCCTTATTACAAGAAACTCATCT
The DNA here is from genome assembly GCA_029233225.1 of Lepidodactylus listeri. NCBI lineage: Eukaryota > Metazoa > Chordata > Lepidosauria > Squamata > Gekkonidae > Lepidodactylus > Lepidodactylus listeri. The sequence goes on from JARCFY010000012.1 coordinate 95,569,619, forward strand.
TAAAAGTTCTACCTACCCAGTTTTAGCTACAACATGGTACTCCCAACAATTTTTATCCCCAGGGTCATCTAAGGCAAGAGGGACAGCTATACTTATAGCTAAAAATACACACTTTGCTGCTATTGGTACTATAATAGACAAACAGGGTCGATATGTGTTTGTTAAAGGCACTTTGGAAGGCAAGTTGACCACAATAGGATCAATTTATGCACCAAATGACAACCAAATAAAAAATTTTCAACAAACATTTGAAACACTGAGACAATTTCAAGAAGGTGATGTTATAATTGGGGAGATTTTAATTATATTTTAAACACCTATATAGATAAATCGAAATTTAAGCAGAAAAAATCCAAAGTAAATTCAAAACAATCTGAGACACAATTACAAAACATAATCAGAAAATTTGGTTTATGTGACGTTTGGAGAATTCAACACCCAGACACCAGGGATTATACCTTTTATTCCCATAGATTTAACACCTACACAAGAATTGATTTCATTTTAATATCATACTCTCTGCTTCCAAATGTAGCAAATTCAAACATAGAACTGAAAATGTGGTCAGATCATAATCCAATAACATGTAATATAGAAAAGACAAGTGGCGAAAGAAAAAACACAAAATGGATATTAAATAAATCTATTTTATTAAGTACAGAGACACAACAACAAATATCAGAAGATATAAAAAAAATTTTAGAACATAACAGACCAGAAGATACATCGCATCAGAACAACTGGGATGCATTAAAAGCGGTGGTAAGAGGCCGTTTGATGTCTATAGCTGCCTTCCTGAAAAGAGACAAAAAAGAAAAAATTAGTGCTTTATATAATAATATACAGAAGTTAGAAAAACAACATAAGGATACAGGACACTCAAAGCTCCTAAAACAGTTAGTAACAGAGAGGAGAATTTTAGAAACAATTTCCACACAGAAACTGCAGAAGGACTTACTATATGTAAAACAACGATATTGGAGAAAAACCTCCAAAACACTGAAAATCCTTTCATGGAAAGTTAAAGAAAAGCAAGCCTGCTGATATATTCATGCAATTAAAAATCCAGAGGGCACTTTATATACAGATACAAAATCTATTATTAAGATAATAGAATCTTACTTTGAAAAATTATATACCTCTATACAAATACATCCAGAAAAGATAGACGAATTTTTTCAGACACATAATATAGTTAAAAAGCTTTCAGAACAACATATTCATTCAATGGAAGCCCAAATTACCAAGAAAGAAGTTTTAGAAGCTATTGCCCAATCCAAGTCAAATTCTACAGCTGGCCCTGATGGCTACCCATTTGAATTTTATAAACTCTATAAGTTAGATTTAGTGGACTCTTTTGTAGCATTATGTAATGAGGTTCTTGCTACAGGAATTTTATCAAAAACATGGCAAACATCAGAAATAATTTTAATTCCTAAGCCACAAAAAGACTTGTCCTTACCATCTTCATACCGTCCTATTACGCTACTGAGGCTGAGGACAGACTGGCAATCTAAAGCGGGGCAGGCACGCTTCGCAAATGGAGGAAAGGAGCACGTTCAGACATGCGCATCTGTCCGTCGGCTCCGTTGCGTACTTACCCGTCTCCCAGTCGCTTTCCTTCCGCTTTACCCGGACACCGGTTTTTCCCGGTGTTCAGGGGCCTTCCTCCGCATGCCTCCCGCTTCCAAACAGTGTGAACTGGAAGAAGCGGGAGGCATCCGGAGGAAGTGTGAACGCACCGGCAAAAAGTTATGCGCATATGCGCATGTGCGCATGTGCGCACATGCGAAAAACATAAAAAAAACAAAAAAAGTGCAGCGGTGCGCGCAAGCCGCGCGCGCTGGCTATGCAGCAGTCTGAACGCTCCATGGCAGTCTGAACACTCCGTATCGCCACTGATCCGCATTGCTCTGGCCAGTGTGAACGGCCAGCTCCGTGGGTTTCCCCCCCCCGCTCCAGTTCCCTCCGCTTTGCCTCCGCTTCAGATTGCCAGTCTGTCCTCAGCCTGAATACTGACTCTAAATTATTTACAAAAATATTAGCAAATCGGCTAAAACAAATTTTACCAGACTATATCAACAAAGATCAAACGGGCTTTCTTCCACATCGGAATATTACTGACAATACCAGAAAACTAATCGATATTATTAATCACTGCTCAAATAAAAAATTAGAAGCTCTATTGTTATTGTTAGATGTAGAAAAAGCTTTCGATAGTATCAATATAACCTACTTACAAAAATTAATAGAGCTTATGGGATTTGGTAAAAAATTCCAAAATGGTATTCAAGCTATTTATAAAAATCCCACAGCAAAGCTAAAAATAAATAATAACTATTCAAAGGACATTTATTTACAAAGAGGGACTCGTCAGGGATGTCCCCTGTCGCCGTTATTATTTATTTTGTCTATAGAACCATTAGCAGAATTAATTAGGAAAAATGATAGGATAAAAGGAATACAGATCGGTCCACAAGAGCATAAAATTTCATTATAAGCCGATGATATAATAATTTATTTGACCACACCATCTATGTCAGTTTCAGAGCTATATATAAATATCCAGAAATTTGGAGAAATCTCAGGTCTTAAATTTAGTAAGGAGAAGTCTATATTTCACCCAATAAATATGGGGCACAAGGAATTAGGTAAACTGAGAGAGCAATACCAATTTAAAATACTGGAAAAACCTTGGAGATACTTAGGTATATATATACCTCAACAGTTAGGACACTTATATGAGTGCAATTTTGAAAAACTTCATAAAGAAGTTAAGGACAATCTGAAGGATTGGAGTACCAAACTTTTGAATTGGGCAGAAAGAATACAACTAGTTAAAAGTTTTATTCTACCAAAATATCTTTTTTTATTTAGAACTTTACCCATAAAGATTACAAATGATATTTTAAAAAAATGGCAATCAGAATTAAACAAATTTTTTTGGAACAATAAAAAAGCAAGAGTATACCATAAAACTCTTTTCAGGTCAGCATCTCGGGGAGGCATAGATTTTCCAAATTTAATAAATTATTATGAAGCAGCACAACTGGCAGCTCTACTTCAAGCTGCAACGGCAAAAATACCTCCCACTTGGTTACAAATTGAAATGAATGCAATATCTACCATCCCTCTTTATGATTTATTGTGGAATACAGAACTGAACAAAATAATCAAAAAGATACCAAATAATAACTTAATACAGGCTCTAACAATATGGGTGAAACGGAAAAATACTTTAGCTCCAGGTATATCAACACAAGCATCTTATATAAATCAAAACTGGTTTGAGCCTGGTCAAGTACCAGCTGAATTTTCTACTTTAATGGAAGCAGGATTCACTAGAATAGGACACTTTCTACTTAAGGATAAAATAATAGACAAAGCTACTTTAGAGGAAAAAATAAATAAAAAAATCCATTGGTTTAAATATTTACAGTTAAAACATGTATTAGAATCACCACAATTGAAGTCTACACGATTGAGACAACTGACACCACTAGAAAAAATATTGTCAGAATCTAAGGAACAAGATTCTGGAATTATCACAAAGTTATACAAAATTTTAAATAATGCGGATGAGGAAAAAGTAACTTTATACCAAAAACAATGGAACATGGACCTAAATCTTAAATTAACAGCAGAAGACTGGGACATAATCTGGAATTCTCCAAGCAGAACATCTAAAATAGGTTTGATTAACATACAAGCAACAAAAATATTGATGAGATGGTACATACCTCCATTAATCTCTCACAGGATCAAAAATTCATATTCTCCAAATTGTGTTAAGTGCGGCCAGGTAGGCAGTTTCATACATTGTTGGTGGACGTGTCCAAAGATATATAATTTTTGGTCCCAAATAGTTAAAAGTATACAAGAAATAACTTCTATACACCTACCTATGAATCCAGAAGGAATACTATTAGAATTGTGGAAAGCTCCTAACATACAACAAAGCAATACAGATAGTGTTTCTGTGTTGTTATCTGCAGCAAAAAATCTTATAGCCCTAAAATGGATAGAAAAACAAGCCCCTACAGTAAAAAGTTGGTACGAAAAATTATGGGAATATTTTATTTTATCAAAATTGTCTTATACTTTATGTAACACTCCCCTGAATCAATATCAAAAAAGAATTGTTTATGTCTGGTTTCCTATAGTAAGTTATTTAGAAAAACAAAAAGTTATTCCAGAAAACCCTGTTTATCAAAAGTTAATTTATTTTTGAAATAGAGTTGGATTGTTATTATGTTTGATTTAACTATATGAAACGACTATATTGTACTTGAACGTTACTTGGATGTAAAATTTATAAAACTGGAAATAAAATGTTAATTAAAAAAAAAAAAAACCACATAAGGGGGAAATCTCTTCCTCCCGGTCTACATTGTTCATGATTTTATAAATCTTCATCATACCTCCCTTCAGTAACCCTTCATCTAAACTTCAAACCTGTCAACCCTTCTGGAGAGGAAAGGTGATCCAAACTTCGGATCGCTTCTGTTGCCAGGGATTAGCACGTGCCATTATTCAAATGCACTACCCAGCGCCTGTACTCTCAAACTGCGCTTAATAAATTAAGCATGTTATTTCACTTTAATAACCTAAATTCTTATCCTTTTTAATCAATGCATATAATTACAGACCAATTACAGGAGGGAGTGCAGCAGTAGCAAATCTGTCAGACGCTCAGCAGGAAGAGAGACTGCAAATAAGATTGATTTTATTCATTTTTTGTTATTTAATTCCCATGAAGCCTACTCCTGAAATCACTTGGCAGCTCCATAGCATTTCTCCATTGGCAAGGATAATAATTTCATGGTTAATTAATCTATAATAGAGACTGAAAACCCATCAATTTTCTATAGATATGGTTGAAGTTCATACTTTTTTGTTTTCATTTTCTCCCCTGTTAACTAAAAACTGAATGCCAGTTAAATGATATTACTGCTGAAGGGATCATTTTGGGATATCAAAGAGACTACTTTGGAATACTTCTCTAAGGGAGGGAGAAAACAGGTAAAGGGGAGAGAGAAAAGGGGAGGGCAATCCTGTACTGGTACCTTCGTTTATGCAGGGAAATCAATACCTACCAGAGAATTAATCAACATCACTTCTTCTGAAATCAAAAGCAGTTGTGTGAGCAACTTTTCATTCACATAGATGCTGAACCTAATAGTATTGTACCACCTTCAGTAAAGACATGCATCTTCTATGTGTACACACGAGATTTCTTTATATGTGCACTGAGTAATTCAGTGCATCTACAGCTTTTTAAAAAATTCACTTCATTTACACCCTGCCTTTCTCCCCAGTGGGGATCCAAAGTGGCTGACGTTGTTCTCCTCTCCTCTGTTTCATCCTCACAACAATCCTGTGAGGTGGGTTAGGCAGAGAGTGTGTGACTGGCCCAAGGTCACCCAGCAGGCTTCCTTAGCAGAGTGGGGATTTGAACCTGGGTCTCCCAGATACCATTCTGACACTCTTAACCACTATACCTACGTGAGGTTTCACAAACCTCTTGTTTATCCAGGTCCTGGTTTCAATCAGCAAGTGAGCATGCATCTGCTTTTTGCAAACAGATGTACACATGCACATGCAGGATATATGTGCACTGAACACGTGAAGAGGATTCTGATCCCCCGTTGGTACAGCAATATGTGTCACACCCAGGGTCTGAACACCACTCAAGACCAAGTCCAGGGTCACCTCCCCTCTAGACAGCTTCATGGACAGCTGCTCTGAGGCACAATCATTCATGGAATCCAGAAATGTTGACTTTCCCCCATGACCTGAACATATATTTACCCAGTCTGTGGGAGGAACCACATTCAGCTGGTGCTATGCCAATTATACTGGCTACCAACTGAGTACCGGAACCATTTCATGGCGATGGTACTAATCTTTAAAGCCCTGTGCTACCTGGGACCAACATATCTAAGGGACCATCTCTCCCCATAGGTCCTCTAGAGAGCACTGCACTCAGCTGGTCAACATCTGCTGGTTGTCCCCAGCCCAAAGGACATCCGCTTAGCCTCGACCAGGGCCAGGATCTTTTCTGCCCTGGACCCCACCTGGCGGAACGTGCTCCCTACTGAGATCAGGGCTGTTCCACCAGGCCTTTGATTGAGGAAGCAGACACCCGGCCTCCCTTGCTGAAACTGCCCTGTTACATCTGCCAGTGTAAACAAGATGCTTCTGCTGGTACTCTTGCTGCCATCTGTTCAGCACTGCTGGAACCTTATAGATTAATATATAACCTGCCATCTTTTAACAATGGATTTTGTAAATTACTGTTATAATGGTTTTAAGGATTTGCAAACTATTTATTTATTTATTCAAGTTCTATCCTGTCCTCCCTGCAAGTGGGCTTAGGTGGTTTCTAAAATAACAATAAATAGAAATTTAACAGTAAAATTAACATTAAAATCAACCATGCAGCAAACCAGAGCGAGCTTGCCTTGATAACAAAGCTGGGATGGAAGCGTCTCAGAGTGGCGCAGGTAGATAGTTTGCTAGATTAAGAAAATCAGTGCTGTCAGCAGGGGAGGCCAAGATAGATTTGGCTGTCCCATGCCTCAGCTTTCAGTTCTGTTTTACAGACCCTGCAGATTTGTAAGTGATCCCGCAGGGCCCTGATCTCATAAGAACATAAGAGAAGCCAATGTTGGATCAGGCCACTGGCCCATCCAGTTCAACACTCTGTCACACAGTGGCCCAAAACACCAGGTGTCCTCATAAATTCCAGCAGTGGGAGCTTGTTCCTCTAGACAGGGCCCGGGGCTGAAAAAGCCCTGGCCCTGGCTGAGATTAATGGTTGTTTCCCGCCCTGAGCCCGTTTGCGGGAAGGGGACAGGATAGAAATTGAACAAATAAATAAATAATATTTTCCACACCCATGACTGTACAACCTTCTCTGCTGGTCACCTTCCTTCTTCATTTTTCTGTTTCAAAATCACCCTCAGAGTTTTGGTCAGTCTGCCACCAATATGAAACCACACCTGTAACCTGCTTTTTAAGGGGATCTGGAAAAGGGCCTCTGTTGATACGTGTTGATCCCAGACAAACCTCATAGTTGGATTACTGCAACGTGCTATAAATGGAGCTGCCCTCGAAGAGAACCCAGAATTATAACTGGCCCAGAATGTGGCAGCCCAAGTATTGTCAGAGTCTAACAATCGAAAACACATGGTGCCCATTTTGAAACAGCTACACTGGCTGCCAGCCTGTTTCTGAGTTCAATTCAAGGTGTTCTGTAGAATGTAAAGACCCGGGACCACCTCCTTTCCTGTGTCCCAGTGTGCCAACTCTGGACATCAGGTGGCCATCTGTTGGCTATTCCACCACTCAGGGTGGCCGTCTGGCATCAACCAGAGCCCAGGCCTTTTCTATCATGGCTCCTGCCCTGAGGGATGGGCTCCCTGAAAGGGTGAGGAGGTCCACCTCCTTGGAGATGTTCATGCAGTGCTGCAAGGCCTGCCTGTTTGCCAGAGCTTTGGAGGGGGTCTGAATAGCAGGCATTGGGAAGAGATTTAGGGCTTGCTATTTTATTTTTGTTTTAAACTGAAAATGGTTTTAACTATTATTGTAAGCTGCCTTGAACCACGAGGAGAGGTGGGATAGAATGTTTTAATAAAATAAATAAGAAGAGCCCTGCTGGATCAGACCAACAGTCCATCGAGTCCAGCATCCCGTCTCACACAGTGGCCAAACGGAGGGTCTGGAGGGCCAACAACAGGGTAGAGAGGCCAAGACCTTCCCTTGTTGTTGCCTCCTGGCCCTGGGATTCAGAGGATTGGTGCCTCTGATTGGGGAGGTTCCACTCAATCTCCATGGCATAAGAATATTAAGAAGAGCCCTGCTGGATCAGACCAATGGTCTGATAAAGCCACCCACCAGGATCTTGTTGGTTTTTGGACTCAAATCCAGCATTTAGAACCAGCCCTTCCCTTCTGGGGGTAGGCCACTTCAGGAAACAGGCAGAGATGAAGTGACAAACTCAAGCCCTGCTGCACATGCAGAGACTGAGCAATGGCCCCCCTCTCGTTACCTGTAGCCAGCCCCCGGGCATTCCTCAGACAGAGGGCTCTGGGGGGCCTCACCCTCAGGGTCCACAGCCCTGGTCACTTCCCTGGACCGTATCTTGTGTGGCCACTGGGATAATTTTGGTTGAGGGGTTATTACTTCTGTAATTGAATGTTGGTGGTAAATGCAAGGTATAAATCTTTCAAGTATACAAATGTCTTCAAAACTTGTTTTCAAGTATGCAAAGGTGGATCCTCCTATACAACCACTAAACTCCATACCCATCTGTACTCACTTTCTTGGCCTACCTCATTACCTCATTTGGATTACTGTGTACAGTTCTGGTCGCCACACCTCAAAAAAGATATTAAAGCATTGGAAAAAGTGCAGAAAAGGGCAACTAGAATGATAAAAGGGTTGGAACACTTTCCCTATGAAGAAAGGTTGTAGCACTTGGGGCTCTTTAGCTTGGAGAAACAATGGCTGAGGGGTGACATGATCGAGGTTTATAAGATTATGCATGGGATAGAGCAGGTAGAGAAAGAAGTCCTTTTCTCCCTTTCTCACAATACAAGAACACGTGGGCACTGCATGAAATTGCTGAGCCGTCGGGTTACAACAGATAAAAGGAAGTACTTCTTCACTTAAAGAGTGGTTAACACGTGGAATTCACTGCCACAGGAGGTGGTGGTGGCTACAAGCATGGACAGCTTCAAGAGGGAATTAGATAAACATATGGAACAGAGGTCCATCAGTGGCTATTAGCCACAAGGTATAGATAGGAACTCTCAATCAGGGGCAAGTGATGCTCTGTATTCTTGGTGCTTGATGGGGCAGCAACAGTGGGAGGGCTTTTAGTGTCCTGCCCCCACTGCTGGATCCTCTGAGGGCACCTGGTGTTTTTGGCCACTGTGAGAGTGTTGGACTGGATGGGCCACTGGCCTGATCCAACATTGGCTTCTCTTAAGTTCTTATACTGAGAAAAATTCCTGCCTGGGAATGAAGATCACAAGGGGAGGCCTTCCTTACTGTCCAGTCAACCAAAGAAGCTCATTTGGTTGAGCACACCAGAGAGGGACTTTTCAGTGGGAGCCCCACCATTCTGGAACAGCCTCCCCAGGGAGGTTCACCCAGCCCACTCACTTTTCATCTTTAGGAGGCAGCTGAATATGGTTTTCTTGATGACCATATTTGCTTTATTTTACTAGTAGTCCTAAATTATGCTTGTAAATTTTGGATTTCATGTTTTATTTATGTTTTAAGCCACTTTTAGATCTGCAAGGAAGAAACACAGCTAATACATGTTTTAAATAAAAATAAATAGTTTTGATAAACAAACACCCATATTCTGCCCCTCCATGACAGCTACTACTGTCCCGCCGCAGGTCCTCCCAAGACACTGGGAGTTCCTGGTGCCACGGCGAGACTGTTCTCCCCCCCCCCCCCCCCCGAGAGCCACCCAGTTGAGGAAGCCACAACCTAGCCCTCCGTCCCGCAGTCAATGGCCGAGAGGTGGAGGAATGGCGGGAACGCAGCAGGGAAGAGCGGCGGGGATGCCTGCCCCAAAACGGAGCTGATGGCAAAGAGGCCGCTTGAGTGCGGCTGGCCATACATGCCTGGGTCGGCCCCGAGGATGGGGCTGCCCAGACATGCCTGTCCCCGAGGTCCACAAGGACCCGGGCCTGGCCATGGCAACCCATGCCCCAGACACTCACAAGAACCCCTGGGATGGGAACAGCTGCCCAGACGCCACAGGGCCCCACCACAGCCATGCACCAGTGAGGGGGAATGGGTGGGGCTGGATCAGGAGACAGGAAGGGGCGGGGACATACAGGAATATAAGGAATGGGCAGGGAACCAATAGGGAAAGAGCCAGGCTTTGAGTGACAGGGGAAGCCACCAGTGGGGTGGGTGGTCTCTAGGTACCACTGGAGGCTGGCAGTCCAACTCTGGGGTACAGGAGCAGCATCTCAGAGGTTATTTCAAGTAAAGTGGAAGCAGCAGCTTTCATTTTGCAGATGCAGTCATAAAATTAGAAGACAAAAGTGACTCTCTTTAGAGCTCAGATGAGAACATAAAAATGTGGCAAAATGAGGCCATTTGTCTTAATTTCTCTGTCATTAGCATTGTCAAAAGAGTACAGGTAAGCACTAGAGAAGGGCTGGTGTACTCAGTCAGCAGCCACGAGGCCGAAGGCATAGAAATGCTTCCTTAACAGGATGTTCATAAACATAGATTAAAATGAATGTCATGATGAGACTGTGCAACATACTCTTGTTCAGATATGGGCAGGATCTGCCTCCTTCCAAGAACTATTCCCCTAATTCTCTTCAGTCCCTACCCTCCTTTCACCGAGTAGTTGCTCTTTACACCTCCTTGGGACAAACACAGATTCTGCTACTGCCATCTACAGGTGGAAAAGGAAAACTGGCTACAAGTTATTCACAAAGCAAAGCTAAAATGTGTAACTGCTCCCTGTTCAAAACAGCCCAATTAGAGGCCACTCCTTGGAGTTCAGGGCAGCATAGCTGGCTCTCCACAAGGCATGTTATCCTTGAAACAATTAAGTGGCATGGGGAAGAGAGAACAATCGGCCCAGTGTCACCCATGGGGGGGAGGTGGCTCAGTGGAAGAGTCTGCTTGGAATGCAGAAGGTCCCGAGTTCAATCCCCAGCATCTCCAGTGAAAAAAGGACCAGGCAGTAGGTGATGTGAAAGACCTCTGCCTGAGATTGTGGAGAGTCGCTGCCAGTCTGAGTAGACAACACTGGCCTTGATGGGCTGATTCAGCAGAAGGCAGCTTTATGTGTGTGTTCTTTCATGTGTGCCTATTGGTAGGCAAGAGTGCTTTTCTGTAATCCCCTTCCATATAAAATTCATACTTGAAACATACTGGGTTCAGACACCTAGAATGATCAGCTCATAGTTTACTAGAGGATTACAGCAAGGAGAAAAGAAGAGTGGCTATCCCTGGCCGAAGCCCGATATTTATGCCTGAAAAGGATTACAGCCCAAACACACCCCACTCCTAACAATAGGCTATTTACACTCTATTGTTTCCTGATTGGTTTCCTCTAGGATCCCTGTCTCCCTACTGGCCCATTCTAGGATCCTAGCGATCTATTGTTATGTGTCCCAAGCTAAGTCCTTTTGCATGTAAGTTCAGGCTCAATACATAACAATACTGCAAGCATCCTTTTTGGATACGAAAAGCTTTGGTCCAATTGCAGGCTAAAGATGCTTTTTAAACGGGCTCCTCAGGTGACTGACCCTACCATCTCCAGGATGTTGCTTTTTTAAAAAAAGTCAGGCCGGTACATGGGATCCTCCAAGCCTTAGATGTTGGATGTGTGCTGAGTACACCTATTTCTACAAACAAGACTTCTAATAACAGTTTTGAATTTCAGCAGCAATATCCAATTAAGTATAGCTTTATCATATGCCAATATGTATAACAGATTGCCCTTTTAAATGCCCTGCAGTTCGCATCAAACCTTGGTCCTTGACCTGCCCAGAAGATGTATATAACTGCTGGAACAATTTTAACAAGTCACCCAGAACACAAAGATTCCTCTCTGGAGCAAAATGAGAGGAGAGCCTTAAGATGCCTTAGTTGGAAAGGTAAAACAGATGGATGATCATTACAACCTGAAATATTAAGCATTAACTGGAGAGGAAAATGGTCACCACCCAAATATTCTGTTGTCTCCAAAGAATCAATCAAACTAAACAATAAAATAATCAATAACACTGGCCCCACATGATTAATACAAGTAAATTCCCCTTATTATAAACCCACAGGCAATCATTAACAATTGTTGAGTTATTAAATGTAACTGACAGATACATATCACCCCACTTTCTTTTCACATTTCTGTGAACTGATTCTTTCTTTCCAGGTAAAACAAGAAAGCACATTTTACATCTGACGCGTGTAGTTGTCTTTCAGCTTGGAGGATGGTTGGTTGAAGAATATGGGGAGCAAAACACCCTGACTCAAGTGAAATTTAGAAACTACTTTGGGCAGGAAACTATGCTAGGCCACAAAACTACTTTCTGGCAATGAAATTTGATGAATGGATAGTCGGCTATAAGTGCTGTTATTTTTCCCACCCATCTGGCTGACATGATGGCCATCAGAAAGGAAACCTTGGAGAGATTGTCCAATAAGCATGTGGCACAAGGGTGCAGTTAGAAAATTTTGGTTGGTGGGGTGTTGGGAATTTTGAGAGGTCAGGGAGCAGGAGGAGAGGGGGCAGAGGGAGGGAGCGAGAGATATCTCATTGGCAGCCAGCCAGTGGATTCCTCTCCCCCCTTTTGCACTAGGCAACCCCCTCCTCTTGCTGGCTTGCCACCCCCTGCCCATACCTTTGCTGTGGAGGGAGGACCCCCCCCCAAGCCAAGTCATGCAGCGGAGACTTCCTTTGCAGCATCGCTGGAGCTGCACAGGGAGAAAGGTTGTCTATGTGGGCACCAGCTCCCACTTCAGCCTCAGGGTGCCTGCGCCAGGGAAGAGTCCCATGACCCCAGGGGTCTGTTGGAGTGGGAGCGCACAGGAGCGCAGCTCTGGGAGTGAGGAGCCCAGGGGGCGGGCACATGACCAAGCCCCGCCCCCTCCTCGGCTTCCCTGAGCAGTGCAGTGGCGCAGCGCCCCAGGGAAAGCCCTGGTAGGGTCTTTATTGTTTTTAATGTTTTGTTTTAATATTGATAATTTTATCATTGTTCCTTTTATGAGTGTGTGCTGCTTTTCCAGAGACTTGCTCAAGGTGGCATATAAATTTTCTAAGTATGCCATTTTTTATCTGGGCACATGGCACATAAGTACTGGAGAAATTTCACCAACCCTTCAGCAGCTTCCACCCCATCAGTTTGGTGTAGTGGTCAGGAGTTGGACTCTAATCTGGGAGAACCAGGTTTGATTCCCCACTCCTCCACATGCAGCTGCTGGTGTGACCTTGGGCCAGTCACAAGTTCTCTCAGAGCTGTTCTCTCATGAGCAGTTCTCAAAAGACCTCTCTCAGCCCCACCTACCTCACAGAGTGTCTTTTTGTGGGGAGGGGAAGGGGAAGGGATGGGTGGTGCACATGTCCTGGGTATTTCAAGTCTACTTGAAACCTGGTGGTTTCAAGGGAGCAGGAAGAGAATGAGGGTGTGTTCTTTATGCTTATTTTTATTGCACAAAGTATTGGATGGGGAAGGGAATGGAGGAAGAGCAGGTCAGTTTCACTCACCTGTGGAGTGGAGCCTGAGGGGTGGGTGTTGCCTTCTGGTATGTTAGGGGGTGTGGCATATGCAAATGAGTTATGCTAATGAGCTCCTGCACCTCTTTTTCTACAAAATGACCCCTGCATGACCCAATCACATGATCCAGTCACCATGACTCCTCCACTGGTGCAGGCGCACTGAAGAGGCCTGCCTGCCTGATCCACCTGCTCCTTGCCTAGGAGAAGGAAAGCCAGCTGGAACACACTCTCTGCTGCAGAGTGGAGAGCACACTGGCTGGCTGGCCTCCTGCAGGGAGGCAAACAAGTGTGGCTGGCGCTCCTGCCTTTTGGGGTGGAGCGTGGCTCATAACTGAGAAAGCGTGGCTCATAACTGAAATGCCCCATCATAGCTACATCCCTGATGTGGCTAGAAGTTCAAAGGGGGGCTGCATTAACTAGGCTAGAGCCAGTGATAAAGACCATTAGGGAACAATCCTCTTGGAGGATAGAGACTGCTTAAGCCCTTGAGGAACATCTTGGAAGAGCTATGTGAGGGAAAAAATTCTGTTATTTATTTAGTAAATTTCCAACAAAACAAAGTTGCAAAATGCTGATAATATGCATATAAGAGAGGCATCTTCAAAAATACATAACATTGAACATACAATATTATTACTCATTTATGTCTTTGATTCATCCATTTGTACATCTTATTCCAAGTAGCATCAAATAAACCATCTTTTTTACCTTTTTTTAAAAATATATTTTTTATTAATTTTAAATATAAACAACTAACAATAATACCTTCAACACCAACTACAAACATACAACAAATAAATCTATTAAAACATCTAAACAGGTAAAAGAATCACATTAGTCTTAAATACTAATAAAAGACAAAATTCAATTTTTTGGGGGGTAATGCACAAGGTTTTGATGATTTCGAAACATAATCAAAAAAGGGAAACCATTTTTCCCAAAAGTTGTTTTTTGCAGCAGGATTTTCAAGGCACATAAGATGAAGAGCTAATTTGTCCATCACAGCAAAATCCCAAAATTTCATAAACCACTGTCGTATCGTTGGGCATTCTCTTGCCTTCCATTTCTGGGCAATTAAAGTCTTAGCTGCAATTTTTAAAAGTGATGCCAAGTCCTTGGTTTGCTTCGTAGACTTCAAATCTGGCCAAAAATTTAATAACACTGACTCAATCGTGAAAGGAATAGAACAGCTTTAAATAATATTAATAAAATCAACAACTTTTACCCAAAAAACAGCTATATATGGACAATTCCACCAACAATGCTTAAATGTCCCAATCTCACCACAAACCTTCCAACAAGAAGGAATAAAAGATGGGTTAACATGAGATATGCGTACAGGGGTCATGTACCAACAAGAATACAACTTAAAGTTCTGTAATTTGACATTCAAGGCGTTTGTTGAAAATGAGTTAGAAGACCAAACAACTTGCCATTGTGTTTCAGACCACGAAACATTACAGTCTTGATGCCAAGCCTTTTGGATTGAAGACATATGACCCCAGGTGCTTTTAATTATTATTTGATAGATTAATGAAATTAAACCTCTGAATTGATGGGTTTTATCCGACATTCGACTTTCAAACGGGGAGAGCTCTCTAGATATAAAAGGAATAATGTTTGGATTTTAGTAAAATGATTAATTTGTTGATAATACAACCAGGGGATAGCAATTTTATATCTGTTGTCTAACTGTTGTTTAGATAATAATCCTTGTTTATTACATAAGTCTCCTAATCTATATAATCCTTTCTCTTTCCATTTCTCATATATAGGGTTTTTGAAGCCGGGTTGGAACCAAGATTGACCAATAAACACAGTCAGCGGAGAAACATCTGGAGCTAATTGTGGGCGAAATCTGTCCCATATCTTTAAGGTAAGTACCAAATAGGGATTAAAAGGTTCCAAAAAAATCCTTTCTTTTGGAGTATTCCAAATAGTTTGATATAAAGTATTATTACTTAAACCCTCTTGTTCAATTATAGCCCAATTTTTTATTATCTGAGGCTGCGCATAAAAAACTATATTCTTTAATTGTGCTGTGTAATAATAGTTTTCAAGACTAGGTAGGCCTAAACCGCCTAATTTAGTTGGTCTTAATAATAATGAATATTGAACTCTAGGTTTCTTATGTGCCCAAATAAATTTAATAAAAATTGTTTGCCAACGTTTAAATTCTTGCTTTGGAATTGGTAATGGCAGGTTCTGAAATAAATAAAGAAATTTTGGAAAAACAAAAATCTTGATGGTCTCTATTTTTTCCACAAGGGAAAGGTTCAATCTAGCCCAGTCTTCTAAGGAAACTTTAATTTCCTCCTCTAATGTTTTAAAATTACACCTATAAATCTGTTTAATACCTAACGGAAAATAAATACCCAAGTATTTCCATTTGGACTGAACCCACCGAAATGGATATTTCTGGGTCAACTCACTTTTATCGTGAGAGGTCAAATTAAGTGGATAAAGCTCAGATTTATCATAATTTATTGTAAAGCCTGAGACTTTACTAAATATGTTAATATGTCTCTGAAAATAGAATAAAGAGTTAACTGGATCAGTTACATAAAAAACGGTGTCATCTGCAAAAAAACTAGCTTTCCAATTGCATCCTGCTACTTCAATACCTTTAACCTCGGGATCAGACCTAATTGCAAAGGCAAGCGGTTTCAAAGAAATGGCAAATAAAATAGGAGAAAGGGGGCATCCCTGTCTTGTGCCCCTGTAAAGACTTAAATTATCGGATCTAAAATTATTGGTTTTTATTTGGGCTGAGGGGTTTTTATAAATGGCTTGTATCGAATTCAAAAATCTGGGCCCAAAACTCATACGTTGCAATAGCGTCAATAGGTATGGAATTTCTACCTTGTTGAAGGCCTTCTCAGCATCCAACGCCAAAAAAACTGCAGGCTTCTTTTTAGTATTACAATAGTCAATTAGGTTTAAAGTTTTCCTAATATTGTCTGAGATAGCTCTATTAGGTACGAAGCCTGACTGGTCAGGATGAATATAGTGAGCAATAATTTTATTTAAACGGGTCGCTATTAAAGAAGAAAATATTTTAAAATCGTGGTTAAGAATTGCTATTGGCCTATACGAGACCAGATTAAGTTTGTCCTTTCCTTGTTTATGAATCATAACTATTTTAGCCTCTGACCACGAAGGAGGAAAAGCACCTGAACACGTTATATCATTGGTAAGTTCACAAAAGATGGGTAATAAGGGTTCTTTAAATTTTTTATAAAATTCACAGGGCAACCGATCTATGCCAGGAGCTTTATTTGATTTAGTGATTTTTATTATATCATTTAACTCAGAAGTGGTTATTGGCTGGTCCAAAAAATCTTGATGATCATCTGTTAATTTAATATTATAATTAATTGAGTTCAAATAGTTTTGTATGTCCTCTCTTTTGGGATTACCAGATCTATACAAATTCTCAAAAAATTTATAAAAATTAGCATTAATTTCTTTTGATGTAGACCCTATACATCCTTTAGAGTCCCTAGTAGCATAAATTAGGTTTAAGTTTTGCCGGCGTTTTACTCTGTGTTTCAAAAGGGTTAGTGACCTTGGAGTTTTTGTTATGAATTTCTGCTTAAGCAGTAGTAGTTGTTTTTGTACTGCTGTTGTTTCTAGTAAGTCTAATTTTTTCCGTTCTTGATCTAACTTGTATAAAGTTTTCTTACCACCATATTTAATATGACGGGCTTCTAATGCCTTAATTTTTTCTTTAAGTTCTAATATTGTGTTATTTCTTTCTTTCTTATAGAATTCTGATAAGGAGATGAGTTTGCCTCTTATCACCACCTTAAACGCTTCCCAGACCGTTTCTCTTGGGACACCACAATCTGAATTAAAATAAAAATATTCCTGAAATGACTTTTCTATTTCTTTACAAAATAATTCATTTTGCAACAAGGAAGAATTAAGTTTCCATTCCCAACCTTTGCCATCTGACACATCTTTAATAAACATGCAATCTACCCATGAGTGATCCGAAATTTGTCTCAACCCTATTTCAGAGCTCGTTACCTGATTTATAAGTGATTTAGAATACCAAAATAAACCAAAATAAAATCAATTCGGGTGTATATATCATGAACCGGTGAATAATATGTGTACTGCCTGTCACCTTGGTGTAACAATCTCCATATGTCTTCCAGTTGAAAGTAATCAAAAATAGTTTGGAGCTCAGTGAGTTTAAATAAATTTCTCTTCCCTACTTTCTGTTTGTGTGTTTTATCTAATTTGGGGTCCACAATCATGTTTAAATCACAACCAATAATTACCTGGCCCTGCTGAAATATAGACAACCTTTGTAAAGTATCCCTAATAAATTGTATTTGTTCTGCATTCGGTGCATAAATTGAAGCAATAGTAATTGGGAGTACCATCCAGCAAACCTTTTTAAAAAAAAAAAACATTTTTTAATTTTTTTAATTTTCAAAACATTAACATTAACATACATTTTAACAATTAACTATTATTACATATATAAACAAATCAAAATAATTTTTCCTTACAATGACCATTCTCTGCGAATAAAGTTATAATAATTAGTTTGTTGGGTTAGTGTAGTCCTTTCTAATAATAGTTCAATTTTACTCAAAATGGGATGCCAACGTCCATAAAAGGAGTATATGTCTTTATGAGGTTCTTCTTTTGCCAGTCTGTCCAAGATTTTGTCCATTAGCAAATGATCCCACACCTTGGAATACCAGGTGTCTAAAGATGGTGGTTGAGTAGTATTCCAACGTAATGCAATCGCTGTTTTTGCCGCTGATAAAAGTATAGTAAAAGAAATCTGCCTTTTGAATCACTCAAAACCTGCTGACACTGAAAGGGGGTAGATTTAGAAACTAAAATGGCCACACCTCTGGCCTTAAAGGAACCTGGAGCCTGGAAACTCTGGGAAAACCAAGTGGACTTCACCATATTTTTAACCGTTGCTTTTAAGTGAGTTTCCTGGAGGCAAACGAAATTTGGACGTTCTTTGTATAATGTGTTAGTGATTCTTCTTAATTTTATGGGATTTTTAAACCCTCTACAATTCCAAGAAATACATTTGAATTGAGTAGCCATCATAAACTAAAACAGTATACTAAAAAAACAACTAAAATCTTCCAATAGCCTAAGTGGCTAAAGGAAACTTATACTAAGTTCAACTTTCAACACCCTGAATCCCAAAAAAACCCCAAAAAACTTTTATAAAATAATAACAGTACGCTCCACAAGGGAGCTGTTTCTAGACTCTCTTCACCCTATTACTGATGTAGAGAAGGGAGACTAATAATGCTCCCTAACTAGAATCCCTATCCTAAGAGGGGAAATTCGTACCCTAAGGTAAATATATACAGAAGTTGAATCCCAACTCCCTCTCCCTTAAAAAAATTATATACCAGCAGTACTGTTTAAAGTTCTAATACTTTGACTAATTTTATAATACTAAACCTTAGGCTGAGGACAGACTGGCAATCTGGAGCAAGATGAATGCAGAGGAAACTGCTGTGGGGGAAAAACTCCCCGGGGCTGGCCGTTCACACCAGCCGGTGTATTGCGCAACGGTGCCGATACGGAGCGTTCAGACTGCTGCGGAGTGGCCCCACATGGGCCGGCCTCCACAGCTCGTGATAGGGCTGTTTTGGCAATTTGCGCATGTGTGCTCATGCGCAAACTGGCAAAACTCCGCGTTCACACTGCCGCCTCCACTTGCCTCCCGCCTTCTTCCAGTTCACACTGCCTGGAAGCGGGAGGCAAGCACAAGACGGCCCCTGGACACCGGTTTCTCCCGGTGTCCTGTTAAAGCGGATAGATAGCGAGTGGGAGATGGGTAAGTGCGAAACAGAGCTGACGGACAGATGCGCATGTCTGAACGCGCTCCCTTCTTCCACTTCCAATGCGGGGCTGTCCCGCTTTACATTGCCAGTCTGTCCTCAGCCTTAAATAGCTCTATTGTTTTTTGTTTTAAAAGCAAAAAATACTGCCTTCAAATATTAACTCCAAAATGTTATATTTACTATTCATTACTTACAACTGTGAGCAACTGCCTAAAAAGGACTCGAGGTCTAACTCTCATAATCAATATATAGCTTTAAGGGCTCCAAACATTAAATATACTAAGACCTATATACTGGACATTAAAAAGGTATAACATTATTATTAAAACATCATAACTCCAAGTAAAGAATATATGACACTCTAAATAGCCTTAGACACAATTAAAAAGCGTCCAAAAAAAACATATACTTATAACTGTTATTTTAGCCGGGACTAATACTCTTGAAACAAAATGATGGCATTAAATTCCAGTATATACTGGAGCCATCAAGTCCTCGGGTCTAATCAGAACATTTTAAAGGCAGTATTAACAAAAAAGTAAGTAACTCTTATCAATAATATAAACCTTCTGCTATGTATGTCTTAACCTAAAGATTGAATTGACAAAATAATTAGGGACCTACAAGCTATAAAATACATCCTATACCCCATAGCATTATAATGCCCAAAACAAGTGTTAACCTCCAATATAGGTATGTAAGAAATGTTATTCAAGTAGTTAATAACCTAATAACTATATCAAAATTTTATACACTATAACTTTGTATTGTACTTAACAAATATTCTTATTTAAACTCCAGCGTTTACATTTCCACGCAGAACTACCTCTCAGTAAAAGCAAAAGGAGAAATAATCTGCTAGTCATTCAACACCATCTTTGGGTTTGTCTGGATTCATAGAATGTTCTTCTTCTTTAGACAAGTGAATTCCCAAGGTTTGTAGGAGAGAACAGCCAGAAGCAAAATCAAACGCAGATAGTTGGGTGCCGTTTCTATAAACAATTACATCAGAAGCTGGACTCCATCTAAATCTAATTTTGCCTCGAATAGCTTGGAAGTAACAGCTCTCAGTGATCTTCTTTTCTCCAAAGTTTCAGGCGATAAGTCTAGAAGTACTAATATTTTTTTCTCATCAAACAACAGAGATCCTTTAAGTCTGGCTTCTCTAAGCACTCTATCTTGAGACCTTTGGTAAATAAAGATGGCAATAACATCTCTCGGATGGTTTCTGCTCACTCTTGCAATGGTCCCTACTCTGTACGCTTTAGTTATAGCTGGGGCCACACCGTCCTCCATTTTGAGTGCCCTGGTTAGCCAAGAAGAAATGCAGGAGGCCAAATCAGATTTCTCTTCGATGCCCTCCTCCAGCCCCTGAAATTTGAGGTTTAGCATTCTCCACCGGTTTTCCAAGGTTATCAACCTGTTGACTAGAGTTTTCAAAGGACTGGAGGTGTCGAACTTCATCCTGTAGTGTTAATGATAGCTCCGAGGTGTTTTCAGCTAGCTTTGAGGCCTCTTTAAGCTCTCTTGTTAGGTTGTTAAGCTTAGCGTGAACTGGTTGCAAAAGGTCTGCCATGGATTTAGTTAACAATTGATGTAAATCCATTCGCAGCTCTGCCAGGTCTTTCCTGCTAAGTGGAATGTCGTCGTTTTTTGTCTCCCGTCTCTCCTTAGGAGAGCCTGTCGCCATATTGTCAGGCAAATGAGCCTGCACTTCGAGGGAGTCCATCGACTTTTCTGGGAGAAAGAAGGAGTCTACCATCACTGGAGTTGTCACAGATGTTCGTGGCTTATTTCTGGAGGTTCTTCCCATATTTTATATCCAGAATTCGCTGGTAAGAAGTGTTTTTTTGGTGTTTATTGGGAGAGGGGATCGGGAGCTATTTCAAAGGATGCCCGCCACCATGCACCGTCGCTCCGCCCCCGTCTTTTTTACCTTTTAAGATTGTTGTCAGATTATGCATTTCAGCAACATCAAACATTTTTTTTAGGAATACCTGTTCATCTGGAATATTTTCTACTTTCCAATATCTAGCATATATAATCCTAGCAGCCGTAATACCATGCAATAACAAATGTCGGTCACCTTTCTTATATATATTCGGGATTATGTTAAGAAGAAATAGTTTGGGTTTGAATGGTATATTACTTTCTATCATTTCTGAAAGCATCCTCTTAATCATCAACCCATATTTTTTTGTCTTTCCACAAACCCACCACAAATGAAAATAGGTACCAGAGTTTTGCTTACATTTCCAGCATACGTTGGGTATAGATGGGGAATATTTAGATAGTCTGTCCGGTGATAAGTGCCACTTATAAAACATTTTGTAAAAGTTTTCTTTAAATGACATGGCTTAAGTAATCTTAATATTAGTTTTCCAGACCCTATTCCAGCTTTCCAACTCTATACTATAATCTAAATCTTTAGCCTAAGATATCATAACCGTTTTAACCGTTTTGTCTTGCATCTTAAAATTCAAGAAATAACCATAGAGTTTCTTTATAGATTTCACATTGGAATTCAGCCATATCTATATATCTAATAGCCAAGTGCCCCCCCGCGTGCAGATAGCTAATTCCACGCGGGGGGGCACTTGGAGGGCAGAGGGGGGTTCTGCAGGTGGGGGGTGACCCCCCCCCGCCTGCAGAAAAATCCAAAAAGTTAAAAAAAGTTTTCGGGGGATGCTGAAATCCCCTGAAAAGTAAAAAACCATTCCCTGCGCATGCGGGGAACGGACTTACGTGACTGGCGGCAGCGGAGGAGCAGTGGGTGGCTGGGCAGCGACTGGCGGGAACTGCGAGCAAGCTGCTGGCTCAGGAACGGGGGAGGGGGAGGCACCACTGGCTCTGAGAGGGGGAGCAGGGAGGGAGGGAGGGAGGGGAAAGCAGTACGGCGGGCCTCTGGTCTAGCCGGCTCTGAGAGCGGGGGAGGGGGCAGGAGAGGGTGGGAGGTGGCACAGCAGGCCTCAGGACTTGCTGTGCCATGATCCGGTGAATGGGGGAGGGGGTGGAGGGCGGGGACAGAAATCCCGGGCCCAAGTGGCTTAGTGCCACCCGGGCCCAAACAAGAAAGGGACGGGGGCGGGAGAGAGGGAGGCGGCATGGTGGGGGGGGGAGAAACGCCAGGCCCGAGTGGCTTAGCACCACTTGGGCCTGAACAAGAACGGGCCAGGGGACGGAAGGGAGGAAAGCAGTGGGGGGAAGTGGCGCCAGGCCAGCTTCTCCCCCCCGCGAATACTCTTTGGGGGGTGGGAGGGGGCGAGCGGCGGGCCCGGCGAGGCCCACCGGGACTCTTTGGGGGGTGGGGGAAGGGGGCAAGCTCCTCCCCCCCCACGAGTATCGCGGGTCCCCACCTTGTCTTATCTAAACCTGTTGGTTCCCTATAGAAATCTTTTGATTTGTCCATTTTAAATCTTGACTGCAGTTGTAAGGTTTCCCACCAGTATAACAAAACATTCTGTTTTCAAGTTTTTCAGATTGTTGTCCTAGTCAAGTAAGTCCCCATAACTACTCTTCTATAAATGCCTCTAAAGGGGACACCCACATAGGGATTTTCAAGTAAAAAGTGTGCTTTACTTCTTCCCAAACTTTCAGAAGGGAACCTATAATAATGTGGTGTTTTGTCAGGAACTGACAATAGCATCTCTGTACTTTGCTTTCGTTTTCTTTGTTCTTGTGAATTCCTTGCCTGCACCCCTTATCTGTCTCAACCCCCTTCCCCTTATGCAGCTGTAAATGTCACTTTGAAGTATATTGGTTGCTCTGGGTTATGTTACAAATTCTAGGCAGGAGAATGGCGACCCGAATTCCTGCACGTCACCAAAAACAAATGGTCTTCACTCCCATGCATCCCTCCTCCTTCTTTCCGGGCCGGCATATGTTATCTTGTGAAGACCTTGGGCGCTCCTTTATGGCTGCCCGCCTGGAATTGTTGTGCCTAGCTTCACACATGTAGGTCACTCAGATCAAGAAGGGAATTTTTATAACTTTCTCACCTTGCTGTGGGAACCTCAACGGTCCCCTTTCTTTTCCCGCGTTCACCCTCTGATCCTGATTGGCCTAAGGCTGGGATTCAATTGTGACTGGAGAGTATATTAACACTGACTGTCTTTCATTAAGCATCTCTAACAAACATTGAGAACCTGTTTGCAGTATTAGACAATAAAGAACTTTGATTCAACAAAGGTCTGATCTCTTGCTGTCTATTCAGAAGCCTCACATGTTTAAATTGTGCTCTTTCTTGGCCATACCAAAAAAGGCATGCCACCCCATGGACAAGTCGTGCCCTTCAAGGTTCAGAAGTCTTATGTTGCTTAAATTAGTCCATTCTTTTAACCATACCATCCCTGAGGCCTTGTAATACAAATACCAGTCTGGTAAACCCAAGCCACTTCTTTCACACCTATCCTGTAGATCTTTGAGCCTAATTCTTGCTTTCTTAGATTGCCAAATAAAACACGTTGTAATTTTTTCTAGTTCTCTAAAGAAGTTTCTATTCCTCAGTATAGGCAAAGACTGAAAAAGAAAAATTAAATGTAGCAAAATATTCATTTTAATTGCCACTATTTGCCCTATCAGTGATAGCTGGAGGGTTTCCCAATTCCCAAGGTCTTTTTTAATTTCAGTCAGAAGCTTCTTATAATTGTCTTCAAAAAGAGAGCTACACCTATTGGTTAAGGTAATACCTAAATATTTAGTTATTTTACATACTTCAAAACCCATCTTATCTTGTAGCTGCTTTATCACATCTTTTGGACAATTCTTAGTAAATAGTTTCATTTTCTTACTATTTATTTTAAGACCCACGACCTGACCGTATTGTTGTAGTATAAAAAGTAGGTGATCACTCAAAACCAGTGGTTCCTCTAAAATAAAAACAAGATCGTCAGCGAATGCTTGCAACTTAAATTTTTCCCCTTTTACATTAAGCCCTTTAATTTTCCCTTCTTCTTTAATTACATCATTCAAAGTTTCAAGTGCGAAAATAAATAGTAATGGGGAGAGCGGGCAGCCTTGTCTAGTACCTTTCTGTATTTGAAAGCTCTGACTAGAATCTCCGTTAAACAAAACTCTAGCTTCTTGCTTATCATAAATTGTTTTCACAATCAAATACAACTGCTCTCCACAGCCCCAGTGTAGCATTGGGCTAAAATAAACTCCCAGCTAAGATTATCAAGCACTTTCTCTGCATCTGCAAAGAGAAGGGCCATCTGTTTTTCGGGGTGTGCTTCATAAAACTCAAGAGTATTCAAAATAATTTGTATGTTGTGTCTCACTTGTCTTTGAGGTAGGAAACCGGCCTGGTCTTGATGAATTGTTTGAACCAATACCTTTTAAAGTCTATTAGCTACTATGTTGGCATGTATTTTGTAGTCAACATTTAACAGGGAGATAGGTCTATAATTCTTTATATCTGCTACATTTGTTTCTTTTTTAGATATTAAAGTAATTAGTGCCTCTTTCCAGGTATCTGGTAGCCTCTTTTCTTCATAGATATTTTGCATAGTCGTCTTCAAAGGTAATATTATTTGATCTTTGAATGTCCGGTAGAACTCTGATGGGAAGCCATCTGACCCCGGAGATTTCCCTTTCGTTAGTTTTTTAATGGTTTCTGAGATTTCACATATTGTGATGGGTTCATTTAATAGCCTTTTCTGTTCTTCAGTAAATTTTTTCCTCAAGAATTTGTCCAAGTAGAGATTGATAGATTGTTTGTCTTGTTCTTCTTGTTTATACAGTTGCCTGTAGAAGTTTTCTATTATCTCATTGAGATCCTTAGCTATGTAGCACTCTTCATCCTTTTCATTCCTTAATAGTTTTATATAGCTGTCAGTTCTGTCCCTCTTTAGCTTATAAGCCAGCCACCTGGAGGGTTTGTTCGCATTTTCAAAATACAATTGTTTGGTAAAATTTGTTTTTTTCACAATCTCCTGAGATAGTAGGCAGTTTAACAGGTGTTGGGACTTCATTAAGTTAAATTTACCTCTTTCAGAGGAGGGATCTCTCTTCAGAGCGCTTTCATCTTTTAAAATTAAATCTACCAAAGTTTGATATTTCTCCCTATCTTGTTTCTGACATGAAATTTCATGCCTAATCATTCTTCCTCTGGTGAATGCTTTAAAAGCATCCCAAACCACTGCAATATTAATCTCTGACGTAATATTCCGTTTGAAAAAAATCACTCAATTCTTCTTTACACTCTCTGGCAAAGATTTCATTATTTATCATCCAGGTCTTCAAAGTCCACCTTCCAGTTTTAGGCACATCTTGTAAAGTTGACATCAATGGGTTGTGGTCTGCGAATGTTGCAGGTAGGATTTCCACTTCTAAGAAATCTGCTGATATTGGGATTGATGTCCAAATCATATCTATACGGGACCACGATTTACGCCTTGCCAAAAAAAAAGTAAAATCCCTTTTATCGATATTCCTAATCCTCCATGCGTCCACAATTTTAAGCTCTTCTGCTAGGCATATAAAGGCTTTAGGCAATTCATTGCCTCTGTTTAATTTTTGTGTTGAGTTTTTCCTATCCAATTTCCCATTCACCACTGCATTGAAGTCACCTATTATGCATATTTCATCACAGCATTGGTCAGTTAATATTTCTCGGAGAGATTCAAAAAACTTCTCTTGCCCTTGGTTGGGTGCATAGATGTTTGCTATTAATGTTGATTTAAATTGCCTACGAATCTTAACTATCACAATTCTCCCATCTTCAGAGTCGAAAACCAATTCTGGCTGCAAATAAGATTTAACATAGGTAACAACCCACCCACCCCTTTTTAAATTATCAGCAGAGACAAATTTTTCTCCTAACTTTTTATAGTCAAGAAACTTTATGCCATCTTTTCTGATATGGGTTTCCTGTAGGCAGACCATGTCCGGCTTCTGTTTTAAAATTTGGTGGAAAGTTTTCTTTCTCTTTTGAGGGCCATTTAGCCCATTCACATTTATAGATAATATTTTGATTTTTTTCTTATCCATTGTTCTTGTTCTTCTGTTCCTCTTTCCTGTACTGAAGTCTTGTGGTCACACTGGGGGGAGCATATTTTTTATATCTTTTATTTTTACCTTCCCTTGCCATCCCCTTATCTTGATCTGATACTTCTTGTGATTCTTCTTCTGATCCACTTTGATCTTTCTTTTGTAATCCCAACTCTTGTCCATGTTTCTCCAGGAAGTCGTCTACTTTTAATGTTGATGTCATGTTTTGTCTCCTGCCTTTAAAGATAAAGGTTATCCCTTCAGGGAGAAGCCATCTATAAGCAATTTCATTCGTCCTCAACAAGTTTGCCAATATTTGGTACTCTTGTATTTTCAGTCTAACCCTCCAAGGTATATCTCTGAGGATCTGTATCTCCGTTTTCTGTATACTGAGTGGTGTAGATTTTGCTGTTTCCAAGACCTTGTCTCTTGAAGATCTCTTGAGGAATCTAACATGGACCTCTCTAGGCATTTTATTTCTTTTCGTAAATGCTGAGTTCCTTCTGTAAACAAGCTCTATTTCATTGTCTAAAGCCTTTGGTTATTCCAGTCTCAGGAATTCAGTTAAAGCAGTTACCATAACTTCTTTGATATTTTCATCTCTATTCTCCGGAATGCTTTGGAATCTGAGAAAGTAAGCTGCTTTCTCCATTTCCAGTGCTAAGAGAGTTTTCCATTGAGTCACATTTCAGTATAAGATCTTGCATTTGTTGGTCAACTTCATCAAGTTTATTCTCAGTCATCTTAGAGGCCTTATTCAATTTTGTTATTTCGTGTTTATTTTCTAATATCTGTTTTTTGAATTCTTCCATTTGGGTTGGCATTTGTTGTGTAAGAAGGTCCAGCTTAGTTTGTACTGGCTCCATAGCCTTGGCTATTAAGCTTGGTAAAGCATTTTGGACTAATTGATTCATAGCTTCTGCTATACTCTTGTGAATCTGCACATTTAATTCTTTAGTGCTCATTTGGTCTAGACTTGAAGCTGTTGGGGACAGGCCAGAAATTGAACTCTTCCTTGCCCCAGTTGACATTTTGTACTTGATTTATTCAAAAGTTACTAAAGGTTTTAATAGAGTTGCCTAAACTTACCTACCTTAGACTACAATTTATTTTAACTCTCCTATTCTCTGTTCTTTTCTCTATTCCTAATCACTTTAGGCCTACCTAACTTACTTTTAACCTAACCTACACTAAACCTTAATTTATTTTATGTATCTCTATTACTAATCACCTTAATCCTAACTAACTTACCTACACATAACCTTGATTTATCTTACACTAACCTAATTTACCCTTATACTAAACCTACACGTAAGCTAATCTTAGCTAGCCTTAGCTGGCTTGTCTTAGTGTATAATCCTCAAGCAATACACAAATATATATATAGACTAACTATCAATCCTTTAGATCTCAAATCCTATTATAATGATTCATAGGCTACACCACAACCACACTTCAAGGAGTTAAATCCACAAAATAGATCAACTAATTAATATACTTTTCAGAAACGTATATAAAGCCACAAAGGATAGCAAGAACCAGGTTAGTAAACAAAAGGAAACCCGCCCAACCAGGAAGCCAAAAACAAAGAGGCAGATTTACTATAAGGTGAGGGAGACGAGGGAGGCTTATAACCCACCCTATCACTATTTCCCAGGTGTCTTTAAATGGAGCCACTCATTAAAAAGTAACAAAGGTAACAAAATCTTTCTCAAACTTAAAGCTCTAACAGCTTCCTTAGTGTTCTTCCTTTCTTTGGCTCCTCTTCAGTCTTCACTCTTCTTATCTCGTTGGATGATCCTCTCATCTCTCTTTTTCTCACCAGTCCGGCATAAAGCAGTCCGACACAAGAGTCAGACAGTTCCAATCAATCACACAGAGACAAGCAGTTCCATCAAGCACACATAGATCCAGGCAAAACCAGCCGACTCCCAGTCCAATCGATACTTTTAGCCACAGCTAGGCTAGGCTAGCAGATCATTCAATCCTGCCCAGCTGCCGAAATGAGCAACGCTAAAGCACAGTTTTAAGTCCAATACTCCGGAGGATTTTCACAAACTCGCCAACACGCTGATGATATCTCCTAATCCAAGTGAGCTTGCAAAGAGCTCCGCTTGGACACCTTAGAGGCTTGTTGCTCTTTTCCTTTGGTTCGAAGGTAAAAAAGATTTGTGTTACCCTCTCACTCCAAGCAGGGTTTGTAGATGAAGGTGCCTCTCATAGGTTCTTAGGTCACAGCTGAGAATCAGCACTAAGCATGAGTCTTCTTGTCCCAACCCCCTGCCTCGGTCACAGTCTATGTGACAACGCAAGCCGCTGCCCAACATTGCCACTCACAGACAAAGACCTTGTCTGAGACTCCCTCCATGAGCTCTTGGTGAGAATTTAGAGCTCTAAATTCTCATAAGGGGTGAAGAATTCAGCTAGGAGGTGTGGAGAAACGCCAGACACCTCCTGCTGCCGCAGTGACCGGAACCCGATCTGAGCTATGTGAGAAAACTGACTGTCCTTCTGTTTAAAAATGGGAGGCAGAAATAGATGTCCAGTGAAAGAATTAAGGGCATAATGAATGGCTCTTAGTTTCAAAAGATATGGAAGGGTTTTTCAGCCAGAAACCAAGTGTCTCTTACACACCTGTCATTGCTATGGGTGCCACAACCTATCAAAGGAGTGTCATTAGTGACTACAACCTGGGGGAATGGAGAACCAAAATTTGGAGTCGAAAGCCCACCAGCGTATTTTAAATTCAACCTGGGAAAGTTCTTTTTTTATATATATAATTTTTTTTTATTGATTTTACATCTATTTCTACATTATACGCTAAATTCTATACTAAATTACCTTATACAGAAAATGCTGATTAAAATAATCATATTTAGTAGATTAGTCAGTTTGAGAAACAAAAAATCTTGGTTTAACTAGTTACATATGTTACTGCTTCTAAAAATCACATAGCTGATTTGCTGGTACACATAACTTTGGAGCACGCTTATTTTCCATTAACATATACTTAGTGCTCGACATTTAACAACAATACAAAGTTTATTTCTTCTTTTGTCCTCTTCTTTTCTTTTTAGTCTCTTCCATAAGTTTGGGAGCCGCAGCTCCCTTCTCCGAGTCAGAGTTTACTTCTTTGCTTTCTGAGCTATCCAAGCCATATATACTTTCCTGCTGTGCTAGTGAATCGTCTGAGTCTCTCTCTTTTTTCTTTTTCTTGCATTTTTCCAAAAAAGCTTTCGCTTGATCAACAGAGTCAATTTTAACATTCTTTTCTTGATAGCTGAAACACAGTCCCTCTGGAGTATCCATCGGTATATAATTGATTCAGACTGAAGCCAGGTAGTTAAACTTCTGTAGGCTTTTCTTCTTTTTCTTATTTCAAATGGAATGTCCTTTAATACCTTGATGTCTACCTCCTGGATATTCAGCATTGTTCTGTTGGTGGCTTTTAAAACTACATCTCTTGTTGATCTTTTGGAGAATCTTATAATTTCACCTGGCAGGTTTTTCTTTCTGACTAATTCAGGATAGGTCCGATAAACCAAATCCATATCGCTTATTATTTCTTCCGCTTTTATACCTGTCACTGGTGCCAGAGCTTCACTCACTAGCTTTTTAAGATCCTCCCCTTTTTTTTCAGGAACATTCTGAAGTTGAAGGAAGTAACTTGAACGTTCCATCTGCAATTTCAATACATTATCACATTGAAAGGCCTTTTCTTTTTCAATTTTTTGTAGTCTTGAATCATGCTTACTAGTTGTCACCTTAACTTCCAAGAGATCCTGTTTCAGCTTTTCTGTTCATTTACCTTATTCTTTCAGTTCATTTTGCATTAAGTCCATTTTGCTGTTGAGAGTAGTCATCTGGTCCACCAGCGGCCGCAGCAACGCTGAGAACATTGAGCTCATCTCTGTGGTATCGCCCTTTGAACTTGGAGGACCGCTTCCTAGTTTAGGGGAGGGTTTTGGCCGCCCCGTCATTGTTGCAGTTTCGCTTTTATTTACACTTAGATAAGGACCGTAGAAGAAACAATTGTAGTCGCACTAATGTCTCTCAAAAGGTCTTTTCTCCGTGTATGTGATCCCGCCCTCCAGCATTTTTAAAACACTTTTATAGTTGCAGTAACACCGTGGGAAAGTCTCAGCCGCTTCGGTAAGGAGAGGGGGGGAATACGATCATCCCTTTCCCTCCCCGTCGCTTTATTTGCCGTTATATTTTGCAACTCACAGTTTTCACCATTGCGTATCAGGGGTGTTAACTGCTTCTCCGCCAAGCATTTTCTGCTGCTTCTCAGTCACGCTTACGGAGCTCGAAGGCTTCCTCAGCAGGGGAACCTATGGGGGTGATGAGGGGGGTCTCAATCCTGCGGTCGCCACTGTCAGGAGAGTCTCCCCCTCGTGCCACCCCAGGCAGAGCCCCTTTGCTAGGGTCTCTGGGGGTTCAGCACCCATCCAGAACCCCTTCACCCTACCGGGCACGGATCGCCTCTCCCGCATATGCGGAGAGAGGCATCCGCCATTAGCTCGTCTCTTCCGGAAGTCAACCTGGGAAAGTTCTGAGAGTGCACAGATGGATTAAATACATGTAGGAATCAATTTTGAAATGGTTACATCCTAATGGCAAAGAGGACCATTAACGTGGTGGATGCCACAAGACCTAACAGCCTCTGTATGGAGACAGCCCTCTGAACATGGATTAAAGTCAATTGTTTAACAAGATATAGTCACTTGGCAAAAAGACTCAGGCCACAGTGGTTTAAGAAGGATACTGGTATGACTGATGGTGATAAGGACGCTGATAGCCCTGTTGGAATTTGGAATGACATCTAGGCCTGTAAGCCAAAGTGGTGCCTTGAGTGATGCCAAAAAATTGGGCAGTCTGCTGATTTTTCTTTTTCTTTTTTTAAAGCAAATTTTATTAAGTTTTTTTTCCAATTCACATCACATTTCCATCATTTATACCAACATAAACAACAAAGAAAAACTAACTTCACAAACAAACAAATAAATACTTTATGGTGATATTTTTTCCTAAAGCGAGTCTGTTTCTACATTTTTACATTCAACCAATTATACATTCTATTCCACCTTTGGTAATATAGTTCTTCCATCTGATTTAGTAATTTCATATTTAACCTATCCATTTCTGCAACCTCAAAAAAATTTACTTTAACTTCCTCTCTGGATGGGAGCCTATCTCCTTTCCAATTTTTTGCTATCAAAATCCTGGTTAGTGTTATAATATATGTAATAACATATTTATCCTGGCCAATATTTTCTGGTAATATATTCAACAAGAATATTTCCGGTATTAAAGGTAAATTTACTGCAAAGATCTCTACAATTATTCTCTGAACCATCAACCAACACTTTTGAGTCTTCTCACATCTCCACCATAGATGATAAAAAGTTCCTACATTGGTTTTACACTTCCAACAATTTTTAAGATACCTTAGAATAACATTTAGCAATCTTATCTGGAGACC
The DNA here is from genome assembly GCA_029233225.1 of Lepidodactylus listeri. Classification (NCBI taxonomy): domain Eukaryota; kingdom Metazoa; phylum Chordata; class Lepidosauria; order Squamata; family Gekkonidae; genus Lepidodactylus; species Lepidodactylus listeri. The sequence continues at coordinate 95,601,201 of JARCFY010000012.1, forward strand.
AGTGCCATCTATGAAACATCTTAAAGATGTTTTCCTTATATGCCACTGATCTCATATATTTAACCGATTTCCATATTTTACTTCACTCATCAATATCTATTGTATGACCAATATCCTTCATCTATGAGATCATAGATGTTTTCACCCTTTCATCCTGCATAGCAATGTCCAACAACCAGTTATATAATTTCTGAATTAGTCTGTCTTTCGAAGATAACCATATTTTATCCAGTTGTGTAAAACTTTTTTCAAAACCAGTTTTTTTTATCTTCCTCAAATCTTGATTTAAGTTGAATTCTTTCCCACCAGGAAAATTCCATTCCTTGTTTTACCAAAACATTTTCTGATTTCAACTCGTTATTCCTATTTAATAAATTCTCATAGGTTCCTTTGTTATCTGGCGTGAGTAAGGTAGGTTTAACAAAAGCTTCTAAGGGCGATACCCATCTTGGTGTTAGCCTATAAAAATGTTTTTTAATCTGTAACCAAATCTGGATAAGTGCATCTCTGAAAATATGTTCTTTAAAGTTAGTGTGAACTTTCTCTTTTCCATACCATAGGTAGGCATGCCAGCCCATCCTAAGGTCAAATCCTTTTAATTTCAACAGCCTTGTATTTTCCAGCAAGACCCATTCTCTTATCCAGGAGAGAGCTGCAGCATCATAATATAATTGCCAATTAGGTGATGCAAGTCCACCTCTATCTTTGCAATCTTGATGAATTTTCCACTTTACTTGCCTTTTTCTGAGACCATACAGATTTTTAAACTAATTTATCAAAATCTATAAAGAATTGTTGCTTCTTAATAATAAGTAAATTGTGCGCCAGAAACAAAAACCTTGGTAATATATTCATTTTTAACGTTGCCACTCTTCCTGTTAAGGAAAGTTGTATTTTTTTCCAATTCTCTAAATCTTTCCTAACTTCTAACAAAGCTTTATAATTATCTTGAAATAGAGTTTCTGTTTTGTTAGTTAACATTATTCCTAAGTATTGGACTTTATGAGTTACCTCTGTACCAGTAATTCTAACCAGTTCCTGGATCTGCTTCTGTGAACAGTTTTTAACTAAAATCTTTGTTTTTTGTATGTTCATTTTCAACCCTGCTCTTCCACCATATTTTTGAATTTCTTCTAGTAGTGACTTCTGGGGATCTTCAATTATAAATACTAAGTCATCTGCAAAGGCTTGAAGCTTGAATGACTCTCCTTGAATTCGCAAACCTTTGATATCTGTATTGTTCCTTACTGTCTCATTTAGTGATTCTAAAGTAAAGATAAACAATAAGGGCGATAGCGGACACCACTGTCTAGTACCCTTCTGTATTGCAATACTCTGGGTTGTCTCCCCATTTATCAAAATGTTGGCATTCTGTACCATATAAATAGCCTTTATCATTGACAAAAAGGTCTCTCCACAATCCCACATCTCTAATTTCTTTACTAAAAAGGCCCAGCTAACATTATCAAATGCCTTTTCAGCATCCAAAAACATCAGTGCCAATTGCTTACTCGGGTGCATTTCATAATATTCAATTACATTAATAATCTTTCTTATATTACTTTGGATTTGCCTTTTTGGAAGAAACCCCGCTTGATCACTAGATATTATTTGACTAATTACTCTCTTAAACCTTGTAGCCAATATATTTGCAAATATTTTATAGTCTGTGTTTAATAATGAAATCGGCCTATAATTTTGAATCTGAGATGCATCTGAATTAGGCTTGTGCATTAATGTTATTAACGCTTCATTCCAAATGCCTGGGAGAGTTCCTGTTACTCTAATCTTGTGTAGAACCTCCTTGAAAGTGGGCGTTATTTGTTCTTCGAAAATCTGGTACAGTTCCGAGGGAAATCCATCTGGGCCTGGCGTTTTATTTTTCTTCACTTTTTTAATAGCTTCCACTATTTCAAACATTGAGAATGGCTCATTTAATTGTTTGATTTGTATCTTGCTGAACTTCTTATTTTCTTTAAGTAAATATTTTTCAATTTCTTCCAACTTAATAACTGGGTTTTTTTGTATAACTTTTTATAGAAGTTTTCCACTATCTGCTTTAAATCTTGTGATAAAATTTTTTCCTCATTTTCCTCATTTCGTAACTATTGTATCACCTTTTCCCCCTTATCTTTCCTAAGTTTGTAGACGAGCCACCTGGTAGGTTTGTTAACATTTTCAAAATGGAATTGTTTCATGTACTTTAACTTAGTTGCTATTTTCTGGGTTAAAATTAGTTTTAATTGATGTTGATATACGCCAAGTCTAAATTTTACCTTTTCCACATCCTTCATTTTAATCTTTTGTTCCAGAATTTTTTCCCTTAAGTCTTCATATTTTTTCCTCTCCTGTTTTCTTCTCCAGGCCTCTTGACTGATAAACCAACCTCTCATATATGCTTTAAGTGTATCCCAAACTATAGTAATTGGAGTCTCTGGACTAATATTGTCCTTGAAGAAATCTTTAATTTCTAATTTTGTCCTGTCCCTAATTTCTTGATTTTTGACCAAGTTCAAAGTCAAAGTCCATCTTTTTTTTTAACATAAACTTCCAACTGCTATCGTCATCGGACTATGGTCTGCAAAGGTATTAGCTAATATTTCCACTTCCTCAATATTGGCTATTGATGTTATTGATTTCCATACCATGTCTATCCTAGACCATGAATTGTGCCTCGCAGAATAATAGGTAAAGTCCTTTTTATTACTATTTCTTACTCTCCATGCATCGATAATATTCAATCCTTCTTATACCTGGCAATCCAACACTTCTGTTCTAAAATTAAATTAGAATCTCTTTTTACTCAAAAAATGACAGACTTTGAAATCATACTGCAAATGTTTGAAAATAACAATAAAGGGTTGATTTCTACTTTATATAATTTATTATTAGACCTCCAGAACACATCCAGCTTAAAATACCAAAAGGCTTGGAATAAAGAATGCACTCTCAATCTAGACGGGAAGACATGGTCAGACATTTGGACAACAAGAGTAGACTATCCAACACCGATCTCACTGGAACTCCAGAAATATAAACTCATTACCAGATGGTATCTCACCCCTCAAAAAATTTCCTATGGTGCGTCATCTTATTCTCCATTATGTTGGAAGGGCTGCGGAAAAACTGGCACATTTGCACATTGTTGGTGGGAATGTGCAGAAATAAAACAATATTGGAAACAGGTCCAAACAAAAATTAGGGAAATAATTTCCATAGAGATTGAAATCTCTCCGGAATTTTTAATCCTAGGCGTATGGCCTCAAAATATTCAAACGCACAAACATAAAGCAGCTCTAGAAGTAATGATCTTTGCGGCTCGAATGGCAATTGCATCAGTGTGGAAGCAAGTAAACCCCCAAGTATTCAAAACTGGTTGGAAAAATTGTGGGACCAATTTTTGATGGAAAACATTACTCACAGACTGAATGAAGTGTCATTTCGACCTGTCAGAAGTAGATTTCTAGAAAAATGGAATCCAATTTTGAATTACCTCAAAAGGGAAGAGGTGGCACCAGGTGGCTGGGAGGAACTTCAGAAGTGGACATAGGTATGTGCTTTTTCTAATACTGCTTAATGACTCTAATTTTATTTTGTAATGGTGGTAAAATATAAATGATATAGATATTAATGAATATCAGGGGCTAATGTGCATCCACATAGGTATTACGATTCAAGGTAAAGCAACCCAAACTTTACTTTAGAATGGTTATCTCATATAGGTCAAAGAAGGAAACACGTATGAAGACACACAAAATGGTTTTGTTGGAAAAGTTGTGCACTGATTTTTGTAGTTTTGTTAGGTTTTCTAGAAATATATAAAAAGGAAATAATATTATATTGTATTTTACAAATGGTTATTCCAGTTTTGAAAATGTTTGTAATATTGTGTTCAAAAATAAAATAAAAATTGTGAATTAAAAAAAAAAAATTCAATCCTTCCACCACACTAAAGAAGGCTCTGGGCAGTTTGTTTCCCTGATTCTTCTTCTGCCTAAAAATGGCTCTCTTATCCATAATTGGATCTAACACCACGTTGAAATCTCCTACTAAGCATATCTCTTCGTTAAGATACGATACTAACAACTGGTGCAATTGTACAAAAAAGGATTCCTGACTTTGGTTCGGTGCGTAAATATTTACTATGAATATTTTTTTATTACAATTCCTGATAGCTATGGCAATAATTCTTCCATCTATCAAGCTAAACAAAAATTCTGGTTGTAAGTGGTCCTTGGCGTAAACCTTTCTTTTTTCCCTTTAAGTCTGATGCTGCGAAAAGATTTCCTAATTTATTTGTAATCAAATACTTCTCATCCTTTTTTCTAATGTGCGTTCCTTGCATGCAAATAACATCCGGATTCAAATTTCTGAGTTGATAGAAAATTCTGCTTCTTTTTTGAGGGCTGTTTAGTCCATTAACATTAACAGATACAATCTTCATTTTAGGCTTCACCATTTTGATCTTTTTTATTTGTCTTTTCCTTTGCTCTATATTGGAACCTTGTTAAAATGCTTGAGGGGGTCCTTTCCATCTTCTTTTTTCCTTTTTTCTGTTTTTGTCCATCACCATCTCCTACACTTTGTTCCTCTCTATCTTCTGTTCTTTCTTCCTCTCACACTCCTTCCTCTTCTTCCTGCCATCCCAGATTGCTCCCATGCTCCTCTGGAAACTTTTCCACCTTGAAAACCAAATTTAAACTATATCTCTTTCCAAGATAAATAAATAAGACTCCTTCGGGGGACAGCCATCTATACAATATTTCATTCTTTCTCAGCAAGCTTGTCAGGATTGCATAATCTCGCCTCTTTTCCCTCACCCTACATGGTGTTTCTTTCAAGAATTTTACTTCATTTCGATCTATCCAAACTTTTTTTTCATAAGATGCCCTCAGGATTTTATCACGTGTATCCTTCCTACAGAATTTAATATGAACTTCCCTTGGTGTCTTATTTCTTTTAGCATAAGCTGTGTTCCTAATTCTAATTGTTTCTATGTCTTTATCTAGTTCCTCTGCAGTCCCTACCTTCAACTGTGATGAGATCATTCGAACTATTTATTCTCTCAAATTTTTATCTAAAGCTTCTGGTATATTTTGACATCTAAGAAATAGTGCAGCTCTGTCCATTTCCAATAGTATCACTGTCTCTTCCAGTTTGTCATTTTTAGATTTGAGTTCTAAGAGTTCTTCGTCTATCTCTCTCACTTTTTCTTCTGTTTTTTTGTGTGTTTTATTAGTTATTCTCTTGATTTCCTGCCTATTCTCCTCTATCTGCTTCCTGATTTCCTCTGTCTCTAAGACAAGCTTATTTATTTTACAATTTATTGGGTCTGTCTTTGTTTTTATTATGGCAGGTAATGTATTTTCAGCCGCCTCCTTAACTGCATGAGTAACTGACTTCTGTATCAAAACCTTAAGGTCAGCTACAGTAATTTGTGACAGGTTAGCTAAAGTTGCTTTAGTTTGTGCCAAAGTACCCGGTGAAGGAAAGGAGGATTTTCTTCCTGCCCCTGAAGCCATATTTAATTTTAATCTTCCCCCCCCACACACAGCCAAGTTTTTATGAATACTATATTGATAGTATCCCCTTTAAATTTATGTTTCTCAGCCTTCCAGACTGCCTATCTTGGCTCCGTTATCTGGTAATCTTTTCTCCTTTACTCAGTTCAATAATCTTTTCCCCCCTTAACAACTTTCACATTATCCACTTCATTCAGGTCTCCTTCATATTTGTATTCAGCTATATTCAATTGTTAAATTGTTCTTTCTCTTTAAATTCTAGGTCTTCCACCTCTCTTCCTACGTCACCACACAGCATGCCCAGGGCTTCTTGTCTCACGCCTCCACACGTCACTTCATGTTGCTCCAGTCCTGTTTACTGGCATAACACTTTTGTTATAGTCCTCTGTTGCCTTCTGTTTCCATTTACATTTGATTGCACTCAGTAAAGTTGTCCTGTTCCTTAGGTCTTCCTCCTTTTCAATGACATCCCTCTCTTTCTCCTAAGTATGTCACGAAGAGGCCACCATACCTCAGCCACTGAGAGAGAAAGAAAAGAAAAATACAAAATGAGGTCAGTGTAGGGCCAGCTATTTGAGCTCTTATTTCTCTGGCTGCTTATACGTTTTCTAGGCAGCTCTTAAATTCTATGGAGAAAAGGAACACCACCACCTATTTATAAAAGGTTTTAGATTCTTAGCTCTCCCCCCCCAAGAAAAGATATGAAAATAATTAGCTTCGGTTCTTTGGTTGATATTTCTGTAATAGAGTTTCTTTTCTATTGTTGACTCAATGCAGTTCCTTTGGGCTCGGCTATTGCTCGGCCTTGAGCCAAGCTCTCTGATATCTTCCTGCTTCAGAGTAACTTCTACACACAGGGCACTTTGCCTAATGTCCTATGTTTAAGGAGTAAACTCCTTGCAGTTCTGTCTCAATTGACAAAACTTCTCCCATTTGAAAGGGGAGGAAAAGTATCAAAGAAAAGGATAGTTGTGCAGAGCAACTCCTCCACACATTCTCCCTCGTCAAGCCTTCTGCTGGTGTCCGGCAGTCTGCTGATTTTTCTTGATCTGTTGTACAAACGCATCATTATTAGCAGAGAATAATGAAGACCCTTCAAAGGGTAAATCCTCCACTCTGGATCTTGTGTTGGGAGGGAGAGCAGTTGAGCAAACCCTTGCATGTCTCTATAAATCTACTGATGAAGCCATAGTGTGAACTGATGCAAGCATGCCTACTAGTGTTTATTTGTTGTTTAGACAACCTCAGAGCTTTGGTCTGGATCACCTTAGGTAAGGATTTTTTTCCTTTGGGCAGCTGATCAAGATATGGTGAGAGCTTTCCCACAAAAAGAGCTGATATGCTCCCATGATCAACTGGTAATTGGCTACTCTTAGGATGAGGAAGAGGAGTCTTATAACTCAGAGCATGAATTTTTCTGCCCTCATTGTCAGCTGGTGTGGAGCAGGAGCTCATCCTCTGCTTCAGCGAGAGCCCCCCCTCTGCATGTCTTCAGCTATGAGAGAAGGTAAAGCAGGATGGGTAAAGAGAAATGGGCACCCTTCCTGTTGAACTCTCATGGTCCCCATCAGTGTCATCCAAAGATGGATCAGACAGTAGACCTGAACTGGCTATGGAATGACACTCCTCCTCCTCTTCAGCATCAGAGATAGATGTGGGAGGCTGGGTAGGAGGCAAGCAGCAAAATGGCGCTGAAGGCCTGTCCTTAGTCTTGGATGTGGAATGTCTTGGGTCAGGTTGAGATTGATACTGATCCCCACTCTTGTGGAAATCTAAAAGAATGGGTATTGCTGCCATGGTCCTAGAAGAAAAGCTTGAGGCCATGGAGAAGGCAGGACTAAGACCAATGGAACTAATGGCAGATTTGCAGGTAAGTGGATTTGTTCTGGAACCACCTCACCTCACTCGGTGACAGAGCCATTGAGTGCAAACCTAGTGAAGTTATTAGATGAGGATGGGTAGCAATAGAAGAGTCCAGTAGCACCTTAAAGACTAACAAAATTTGTGGTAGGATACGAGCTTTCATGAGTCACTGCTCACTTCTTCAGATACTCAAAGCCCATACCCTACCACAAATTTTGTTAGGCTTTAAGATGGTACAGGACTCCTTTCCAGTGAAGGTGTGCATGGTACAGGTAGTTCAGTCAGATAACAAGAAGGTACTGGATCCAAAGATCTCGTTGGTTCTGTTGAAACTGAGCACCTCAGGTGGTGTTGTTTCACCTTAGGTATGCTTCTTAGGCCAGTTTGTGAGACAGTTTGGTGTAGTGATTAAGTGCATGGACTCTAATCTGGGAGAACCAGGTTTGATTCCCCACTTCTTGCAGCTGCTGGATGACCTTGGGCAGGCCACAGTTCTGTCAGAGCTGTTCTCTCAAGGATAGTTCTGGAAAGAGCTCTCTCAACCCTACCTACTTCACAGTGTTGTGGGGAGGGGAAGGGAAAGGAGTTTGTAAGCTGCTCTGAGACTTTGAGTGAAGGGATGGGATATAAATCCAATCCTTCTTCTTCTCTTCTTCTTAGGCAGCAGTTCCAATGAGGACCTTACAGGTCCCAGCTCTGGGGACCTCAAATTTTCTATGGTTCAGATCTGACCTCGGAACCAACAGAATGGAGATTACTGAGACCAGACAAGAGAGATGATCTGTAGCTGGTTTCGAAGTAGTAATAGGAGCATATTCCACTGGGCAAAAGATTTAGCTGCTGGGTCTACAGAACTTGACAAACTTCTCTCCCACAAGGCAACTTTAAGGTGCAAAGTGCAATCTGTCCAGGCCCTGGGGGTGTCATTGTGGTGGCACAAGATGAACATTTCTTTAAAAGGGACTTCTACGACATTATTTCAGCCAGACACAAGAAGCATGGAAGATCTCAAATAGAGCAAAACTAGAATGTTCTTCACAGAGCAGTAGCAAAGAATGAAGGCAGCAAAAAATGAACTGAAGGAAAGAGGGAGCACCACACTGGGAGCACATGACCATTTGAGTGGGGAAATAGCCTGTAAATAGCTCCATGGGAGAGGGGCTCCCCCTGCTCTGTGGCTAAGGGTATGAGAAGCTCAGATCTCCTCGGTGGCTGGTCTGCGCGCGCACCATCCCAATGTGAGACTGCACAGAATGACAGTGAACACCAGATTATCAACAAGGACTCACTGAGCTATGATCAATGCTATCCACAATGCTTCCATAACTCACTGAGCTATGATCAATGCTTCCTTAACCCCTAAGGTCAGATATTCTGAGTCAGCCTCCCTTATGCACTGTAGGTGGGTTCCTTTTCCGGTTGTTAGCAAGCCTGTAAAATCCCTTTATTACTCTTTTACGCCTTTTGTTAGTGTTGTGTACTAGTCACGAAATGGCGACCGCCATGCGGTCAGAGCACATGGCCCGATTCTACCTGAGCTTCAGCCAGGTAGAACAATAGACAGTCAGATCCAAAACGACCACCAATAGCCAGCCTAGGTCTTCCGCGGGGGACCTGTGAACTACAACTTAAGACCTAAGGCCCTATGAGAACTATGCGCATATGCTAAGCCCCTATCAGGTATTTTGGGTGCGGCCAGAGGTGTGGCTCCGGCCGGCATATAAGCAGGGCCCTGGAGCCCTGGCTGCATGCTTGATCTGACCATCTCCTGAACATGCTGATTCACTAATAAAGTCTTTGCTATGATCATCATACAACTCGCCTCCCGACTCCAGTACTTTCCACTGGCGACGAGGATGGGATCCCGATGAGCGACTCATCAGCCGCGCCGAGCAGTGGAGCTCCGAGCACCGAGCCGCTGGCTCAACAAGCCCCAGAGGACATCGCTCGCAACCTCACTCCTGCCTCGGCAAACATGGCTGCCGCAGCGGGAAACATCCCTCCATTCGACACCTCCAAGCCTGAGCACTGGGACGCATGGGTCAGGCAGCTCGAGTTCCTCCTGACCGTGCACAGAGTCACCAAGGCCACCCTGAAGAGGGCCTGGCTAATGGGCCACTGCGGCATCAAGACAATGCACATCGCGCAGAATATCATAGCACCCCAAGACCTGCTGGACGTCTCATACGACAACCTCAAGAAGCTGCTTGGGAACTACTTCGCGCCAAAACCATCCATGTTGGCGTTCCGGGTCCAGTTCCTCGAACGGAAGCAGCATCCGGGAGAGAATGCTGCCACGTTCCTGGCTGACCTCCGCCGCCTGGCAGTCGGGTGTGAGTTTAAGAACGTGGAGGACAACCTGCTAGGCAGCTTCGTGGCAGGGGTAAGAGAAGCCAAGCTCCGCCGCCGGCTTATCATCACCCCCGAGCCAATCCTCGAGAAGGTACTACAGGCTGCCGTCACGTTCGAGGCGACCTACAAGGACAAGCAGGCATCCAAGGTCCACCGCATCGCCTCCTCCGGGTCTGAGACAGATGAGGACAAAGACATCCACCAGCTACGCCGGCGCATGCAGAAGGGTGAGTCTCAAGGCCGCGCCCGGCACACCACAGCCGCCTCCGCCTCTGCTTCTTCCAACCCCAGCAGGCTGCCCCCAATGTGCGCTAGCTGCGGGGACCCCCACGAGAGACGCTCCTGCCGTTTCCGGGATGCCGTTTGCAGAATGTGCGGGAAGACGGGGCACATCGCCAGGGCCTGCCACTCCCGGAACGCGCGACAGTCCTCCGCGGCCTCCACCGCCCACTACGAGGCAGTTGACAGCACCTCTTCAGCCACCCAGGTACTCCAACTACGAGAGCCCCTCCCCGCAGAAATCCAGGTTAACCTGCGGATCGGGGGCACCCCCTGTTGCATGGAGGTTGATTCCGGGTCTGCCTACTCCATAGTCTCAGCGGCCACTTTTAAAAAACTGTTTCCGCAGCGGAGCCCCCGACTGCGCCGGCCAACTGCCCTCATGTTCCGGGACTTTCAGAAAAACCCGGTCGCCATCAAGGGACTGACGCAGGTCCAGGTGCAATACCAGGGTGTATGCAAATCCCTCGACCTACTAGTGGTGGAGCAGGACCTCAACAGTCTGCTGGGGCGCGCTTGGTTCAAGCCCCTGGGGGTGGGCATGACGGGGGTTCACAAAGTAGAGTTAGCGAATTATGACTCAGTCTGCGCGGAATTCCCGGCCGTTTTTGACGGCACCCTCGGTTCCTACCGGGGTCCTCCAGTCTCCCTGGACCTGGATCCGGCCATACGCCCGATCCGGGTGCCAGCCCGGTGGCCGGCTTTAGGAATGCGGCCCAAGGTGGAGGCAGAACTAGACAAACTCGTGGCTCAAGGCGTGCTGGAGCCAGTTCCCCATGCAAAATGGGAAACCCCTATAGTGACCCCATTGAAGTCTAATGGGGAGGTCCGCATCTGTGCGGACTACAAATGTACTCTGAATCGGGCATTACAGGACCACTCGTACCTGGTACCAGTGATCAGCCATGTGCTAGCGTCCCTAGCGGGAGCCACGATCTTTGGGAAGCTGGACTTGGCTCAAGCCTTTCAACAGCTCCCAGTAGACGAGGCAACCGCAGAAGCTCAAACCATAGTGACACACAAGGGTGCTTTCAAAGTGAAAAGGCTCCAGTTTGGGGTCAGCATTGCCCCTGGTCTGTTTCAGCAACTAATGGACTCTGTTTTAAAAGGCATTCCAGGGGTGAAGCCATTTTTTGACGACGTCTTCATCGCTGCTCCGGACGTCGCCACCTTCAAGACACGCTTACAAGCTGTTCTGCAGCATTTCCAGGACGCCGGTCTCAAGGTGCGAAAGGACAAGCGCACCTTGGGAGTACCTTCAGTAACGTTCCTGGGGTTCCACGTGGACGCACAGGGCATCCACCCCACCAAGGAGAAGGTGAAAGCCATCACGGAGGCGCCGACCCCGACGACAAAAGCGGAGCTCCAGGCATTCTTGGGCCTCCTCAATTTCTACCATGCGTTCTTGCCACACAAGGCGGCAGTCGCCGAGCCCCTCCATAGGTTACTGGACACAGGGGCGAAATGGGCTTTGGGCCGCGACACGACAGGGCTTTCGCAGCAGTTAAGGACTTGTTGATGTCTAACGCGGTCTTGGCACACTTCGACGAGTCTTTGCCGGTGGTCCTTGCATGCGACGCATCTCCATACGGGGTGGGGGCTGTCCTTGGCCATCATCTGCCAAACGGTAGGGAGGTGCCCGTGGCCTACTACTCCCGGACACTGTCAAAGGCGGAGCGGAATTACGCCCAAATAGACAAGGAGGCTCTGGCAATAGTGGCAGGGGTAAAAAAATTCCACGATTACCTCTACGGCCGGGCGTTTACGGTCACCACGGACCATAAGCCGCTTCTTGGGCTGCTCGCCCCACACCGCCAGACGCCCCAGATGCTGTCCCCCTGGGTCCTGCGGTGGTCTATTTTTCTTGCAGGTTACCAGTACGACCTCATCCACCGCCCCGGGAAAGCCATGGGCCATGCCGACGCCCTCAGCCGCTTGCCCCTCCCGGACTGCGACCCCGACCCGGCTCCTGCATTCTACGTGGCCCTCCTCGAAGATCTTCTGGATCGCCCGGTACAGGTACCCGACGTGGCCCGCCACACGGCGCGGGACCGCGTCCTCTCCCGGGTTTCCGACTGGGTGGGGGTGGCCTGACCATCCGGGCCAGGAGTTCGCCGCTTTCACAGCTTGGAAACATGAACTCTCCACCCACAAGGGGTGTTTGCTCTGGGGGTCGAGGGTAGTCATCCCCGAGCCGCTCCACCCGAGGGTACTAGCAGCCCTCCACGAGGCACACCCCGGAATCGTCCGGATGAAAGCCTTGGCCCGCAGCTACGTGTGGTGGCCAGGCATAGACAAGGAGATTGAGGATCAGGTACACAAATGCAGCAAATGCCAAGAGTCGTGGCCCGATCCTCCCCATGCCCCCGTCCGGGCCTGGGAGTCAACTGACAAACCATGGTCGCGACTCCATCTCGACTTCGCTGGGCCGGTCCAGGGGCAGTTGTTCTTTATTGTTGTGGATAGCTACAGTAAGTGGCTGGAGGTAGTCCCTGTGCGGTCTACCTCGACCGAGGCGGCCACGAGAGCCCTGTGGCGCATCTTCGCCACCCACGGAGTGCCAGACTCGCTCGTGACAGACAACGGAATGGCCTTCACATCGGGAGAGTTCCAGTGCTTCACAGACCTGTTCGGCATCTGGCACATCCGCTCGGCACCGTTCCACCCAGCTACCAATGGACAGGCAGAACGGATGGTTCGCACAACCAAAGACGCCATCAAAAGGATGGACACCGGGGACTGGGAGCTGCAGCTAATCAAATTCCTTTTCAGCCAGCACAACACCCCACACACGGGAACGGGTCGCCGCCCAGCGGAGTTGTTGATGGGCCAGCGACTCGGCACCATACTGGATCGTCTCCACCCCGACCGCACCATCGATGCCGACGCGAGGACAGAGCTCCGGCCAGCCACCCAAGGTTTTGCGCCCGAGGACCCCATCTACGCCCGGAACTACGCCCGGGGCCCAGGGTGGATCCCGGCATGGATCATCCGAGCAACTGGCCCGCTCTTGTACGAGGTCGGGATGGAAGAAGGAGCAACCTGGCGGCGCCACATCGATCAGCTCCGGCAGCACACTCCGGATCACACACCAAGTGTTCCCAAGTCAGCACTTCCCGCAGAGCCATCACCAACCCAGCTAGGGGACCCTGATCCAGAGGATGAAACCTCAGAATCCCTACCGGAGGAGCAGCCCATGGATGGAGCGCCAGCCGAGCCGCGGCCCAGCGCTCCCGAAAGCAACCAAGAGGGCACCCTGATCCCAGGGCCTGCCGAGGCCCCGCGACCTGCAACGCCCCGGCACTCGGGCCGCGAACGTCGCCGGCCAGAGTACCTTCAGGACTATGTCTGCCGAGTGGGACCGAACTATGGGGGGAGGGGTGTTGTGTACTAGTCACGAAATGGCGACCGCCATGCGGTCAGAGCACATGGCCCGATTCTACCTGAGCTTCAGCCAGGTAGAACAATAGACAGTCGGATCCAAAATGACCACCAATAGCCAGCCTAGGTCTTCCGCGGGGGACCTATGAACTACAACTTAAGACCTAAGGCCCTATCAGAACTATGCGCATATGCTAAGCCCCTATCAGGTATTTTGGGTGCGGCCAGAGGTGTGGCTCCGGCTGGCATATAAGCAGGGCCCTGGAGCCCTGGCTGCATGCTTGATCTGACCATCTCCTGAACATGCTGATTCACTAATAAAGTCTTTGCTATGATCATCATACAACTTGCCTCCCAACTCCAGTACTTTCCAGTTAGAAATCTACTAGCAGCCAGAAGATGTACAAAATTATCTTTTTTCACTACTAAGTCATACAATGAACTCTTATCATTAAAGATGGACCTTCTCATTTGTTATGCAGCTGAATCACAAGTTAAAGACTGTTTCAATGCATGAGGTCAAAATAAAAATTATTCTTGGCCTTAAGTAGATTTATGCATTGATCACTCTTTGCAGTGGGGTTCAGTTCCCAGCCAGCCTCTGAGCAGCATAGTGAGAAGTATGTATTGTGTCTCTTCACTGTGAGCGGATTGCATGTCTGTGCCCTGCCTGCCTCACCTCACTGTTTTCAATGAGAACTGAGAAAGGAGCCTCCCTCCCTTGCTCCCCATTGTTCACCGGCTGTTGCAATGTGTGTGAAAGCTGAAACTGAGAGCCTCCCCCCCAATAGTTGAAACCCACCTCTGTGCTCTTGCCTCCCCACCCCCATGTGCCCTCTTGGCAGCAAGCTAGTCAAGTCACTCCAGGAAGCAAGCAAACACTTCATTCTGCCTCTCTCTTGATCCAAGCCTTCCAGGAGGCAGCTGGCTGAGTAGAAGCAAACAGCTAACAGCTCCCTCTCTCTCCCTCCATGCATGCCTCCAGCCTTTCTGCTCCATGCTTCTAGCAGCCCTACACTCTGCCAAAAGATCCTTTGTAGTGCAAACACAGCCAGTTCTCCCAGCTCCTCAAATTGCAAAGTGGTCCCAAACACTTGTTTTCCTCAGCTCAGCCTTTTGTAACTGCATGAAATTATATACTGAAACAAAAGCCTCAAGGTAACAGGGAAGGCTAAATGCCAGAGAGTTCCACACGCAAGCAGCTCAAATGGAGCTTAAGGCAAACTTGCCGCCCCCCCCCACCAAGAGAAAAGTATTCCAGTTTTCATCAGCCACTACAGGGCTTTGAGGTGTGCAGCAGTATCTGGTGGCCAAAACTTAGCAATTGCAGGCAAAGGGCCAAATGGTGCGTGCAAGCACCCTCTAGTGGTCAAGGCAGCAATTGCAGGCAAAAATAATTTTGGTGCAATTTACACATTTATGTAAACAGCACAATGCAAAGCCAATGCAACTGTGCTAGTGCAATGGTGCCACCCAATGGGTCTGAACAGTACTGCAGTTTACCATAAAACCATAAAAAGGCACCATCATGAAAGTTTCCTCAGAAAGCATGCCAGAGCCCAATGAAAATGATAACCCTGATCAGATGCCACAAGGAACATCTGGCAGCATGTCTACTTCTGCACAAGTAGATAATACTGAAGTAGGGTCTACACCTCAGACAAAGGAGCGGACAGAGGTTCTGACCTCAAAGATGCATGCACATTTGTCCAATAAAAAGGGAGAATTATACAAGAAGTCAGGGAGGACCTGCTGTAAGATACAGCGATCTGGACACAGTTGCTAACTTCACCAGTTTGGAGAGTGCACACGACTTACACGCACACCTGACAACCCAGTTCATAAAGTGGAAGGTGCACAAGAGGCATATCATTAGCATCATAGATCCACTAAACACAGAAAAAGCCTCGGAGAAGAAGGACCTTCAGGAGGTGAACGGGGCATGGGAAAAAGTTGTTGTGGACACTCATCAGGGCTTGGAGAGGTGCATCGAGGAAGAGGAATTGCATCTACTTGACTCAAACAAAAGTGAGCATGTAACCAGAACTGCCCTCAACCAACCTCTGCTGAATGATGCTTCAATATAAGGCACACCTATGAGGACCTCTTCCACAGCCCCTTTGTCCCGTAGGGGGTCATCCCACCACTGCAGCACTTCTTCCATAGTTTCTTCAACCAAGCACACCAAGTCATCCCATCATTTCTCTCATAGAGGTTCATCCCATCACTTCAGTGCCCCTTCGAGTATCAGTCGTTCTTCTCACAGGTCTGGGGCAGCTGATCTGGACTTGGAAAAAAAACAACCTGGGATCACAGTTTATATTACAGGAAATAACAAACAAACACTGTGATATGCTGACTAACACATTTAGTAAGACCTTTTACAATAATCATATAAATCTTCTGTCACATTATGCTTGCTGCCAGTATAAACACTGAATTGTAGTTTACAATACAATACAATACACAACCTTTATTGGCATACACTGCAAGGACATCAATAAAGAAACAGTAGCAAACAGCTAGCAGTAAACCAAACAGTAGCCGACATGACTGAATGGAACTAATCAGCAAGGATTAAGCCTTATACTCCCTTACCCTTAACTTCCAAACATAAGCTAAAAATTCAGCTACAGACAGAGTAATTGCCTAGAACTTATTGGACAGTAAAATTTTTAGGTCACTGTAGGACAAGTTCCTTGAGGGGGGTAGGTGGGGGCCAATCAAATAGCTACGCATAGTGGAGTAATGGGGGCAGCGTAGAAGGATATGGGCCACTGAGTCAGGTTCACTAGAAAGACAACTACAGGTTCTATCCCTATAAGGGATACCTCTATATCTGCCTGACACAACAGCTGAGGGAAAAAGATTGAATCTTGCTAACATAAAAACCCGCCGATGAAGCGGAGCTATTAGATTGGAAATATAGGGAGCCATGGGGGCTTGGGGGAGGGGAAGATCAAGGAAGCGTGGAGAACAGACTCCAGAACTCCCAGCATTGATTATTTGGGCTTCCATATCCCAAATCCTCCTCCGCACCGCCTGCAAAATAGCTGTTTTGCCACAGTTGTACAAGGAGTCTAAATCTATTCCCATAGTTTTGATTTTATTCACTATAGTTTGTGACCAGGCAGAAATATATGGGTCTGCAAGAAGTTGGACAGAAAGGCTGTTGGGAGGAGAACTAAAATGTAAATGCAACCAATATTTATAGTGGTAATCCACGCCCGGGATTCAATAAGATGGAGGCCCAGTTCCGCACAAAGGGAAAAATATGAAACAGAGTTAGGAAGGCCTAAAATCCTGCGGAAGAAAATAGAGCCTATTCATTCAATTCTTTTGTTAAAGCTTTGGATCCATATGGGTGCCCCATACAATAGCTGAGAGATAATGGACACCTGAAATATCTGAAGAGCTGCCGGAACAAATTGATTACCTTTTCGATAAAAGAAATGGATTAATGCTGCATTCTTGTTCCTAGCAAGGTTAAGAGTGTGGTCTCTATGGGGGCACCAACTTAGATTGTAATGGAACAAACCCCCCAAATATCTAAAAGTTTTGACCTGTTCTATTTCCTTGCTTTCTAATCTCCACTGCTTACACTTCCAGGATTTAGAAAAAACCAGTATTTTTGTTTTGTCAAAATTAATAGAAAGAGAGTTTTGAGTGCAATAGGAATTAAATTCAGATAAAAGGCGCAAAAGGCCTATCCTGGTAAAAGAGAGAATGACTGCATCATCTGCGTAAAGCAGAATAGGAACTGCAAAAGAGTTCAATTTAGGGGGATGGCCATCAATTTTGGCTAAACACTGTGGGAGGTCAGAGATAAAAAGGTTAAAAAGAGAAGGGGCAAGTACACATCCTTGCTTAACCCCCTTAGATACTGGAATTTTCTGGGTAAGGGACCCACTCTTATCGAATCGAATCTGACAATAATTAGACAAGTGCAATTTACGTAGCAAAAACAAAAGACGTTGATCCAGGCCCAAGTTATAAAGTTTATCCCACAGCAAGGATCTATTAACTGAGTCAAAGGCTTTGCGTAAATCAATAAAGGCTGAATAGAGCTTACCATGTGTATGGCGAGAATACTGTGAGAGTCCTGTTCAAAGTAGTCAAGGATCAGATCTCGGTTGGTTAACCACAGTTCTTTATTGCCTATTCCTACATTAGTACAGCGTCTCGGGGTATTGTCAGAGATGAGACAAATAATACAAGCGGGTCTATTATACCATTCCAAGGAGTTTGAATTACCCATAGGTAGCCAATCCCCAGGAGGGAAAATTGGCGGGCTAAAAGGTGTCTTGACCGTTTGGTTCACACAGGAAAAAAGTGAGGTGTTAAGCAGTAAATTTCCCTTCCCAAACCAGACCCCTCCGTTCACATAACAATTCATGGCTCCAAGGTTCTTTAGCATAGATAAGAGATGAGAGCCTTTCCTCCCCTTGAAGTTACTGCCGGGGCAGCTGGAATGCGGAGGCAGGAATGAGAGGCCTCGTTGTTCTCACCCTAGGGGTTGTCACCCTCCCGACCAAGCAAGGAGAAAATACAGGTCCAATACATAAAGACATAACAGAATACATAGTGTGCATGCAAGATTACATTGACAGAATTAACTGATTCTGACACCCTGCCCTCCCCATGATTCCCTTCACCTAGCTTTTTCAGGGAACATTTTATGGAACAGTTTAGTTAACTTGGGGGCATGAACATGTTCAGAACGAATCCATTCATTGTGTTCCGGGCCAAAATCTAACCATCTAACTAAGTAATACAAATGGCCCCTCTTTGTCTTGGAATCCAGGATTTCAGTTATCTCGTAGTGTGGACTCCCCTCCTTCATCAGTGGAGGAGGAACTGGAGGAACTGGATGCCATGCATTCGGCCCAGGATCTTTCTTCAGCAAGCTGAAATGAAACACAGGATGTATAGAACTTAGTGATTTAGGCAGGTCGAGTTCAAAGGAGACATCAGAGATTTTTCGTAGCACTTTAAAGGGTCCAACATATTTCCATCCCAATTTTCTGCTGGGCTGCAGCCCGTGGATATTTTTGGTAGAGAGATAAACTGAGTCCCCGGGTTGAAGGTCCCATCCCGGTGCTCGGCCACGATCAGCATATTTTTTATAGTCCTCCTTGGCATGGTCCAAGGCTTTACCAATCAACGGCCAGGAATCCTGGAGACTGGACCACCAGTTTTTGAAGTCTGAAGGGGGAGCCTGGGGGTCTTCCTTGAGGGTGGGGAGCGGTTTACCTTCAAAACCTCCCACTGCCATGAAAGGTGAGACCCCAGTGGAAGAATGCACTGCATTGTTGTAGCTATATTCTGCAAAGGGTAATAAGTCCACCCAGTTATCTTGGTGGTAGTTGGTGTAGCACCTTAAGAACTGCTCCAGAATTTGATTAGTTCGCTCGGATTGGCCATCGGTTTCTGGATGGTAACCCGAGCTTAAGGCAGGTTCTATGTCCATTAGCTTCAAAAGCTCCCGCCAGAAGGTGGCAACGAATTGACTTCCGCGATCGGACACCACCCTTCTCGGAAAAGCATGTAATTTTATCACCTGGTTAAAGAAGGCTTTAGCCATCCCTTTGGCGGTGGGTAACTGTTTGAAAGGAGTGAAATGGGCTTGTTTGGAAAACGTGTCTACTACTACCCAGATCACTGTTTTTCCTTTTGAGGGGGGCAAATTGGTAATGAAGTCCATGGCTATGTCTTCCCAGGGCCTGGAAGCCGTGGGGAGGGGGTGTAACAATCCCGGGACTTTGCCTCCCCGTTTTTTACACATTAAGCAGGTTTGACATGCCGAGACGAAATCCGAGACGTCTCGACGCATGCGCGGCCACCAGAATTGCCGTTGGATCAGGTTAAGGGTTTTTAGGAATCCAAAGTGCCCGGCAAGCTTGGAAGAGTGACAATTTAGCAGGATTTCTTTGCGTTTGGTTTTTGGCACCACTAATTTGTCCCCACGGAACCAACAATTGTCCTTTCTTTTTTCGCACTCTCCCATTGCTTCCAATTCCTCTATTTCCTCAGGGGCATATTCCCCCCCCCCATTGACAGTCCCCAGTGGTGAGCTCGGTTTTCTGTGCTTTGCTCCTGGTGACAACCACTCCTCCCAGCTGCTGGGGGGAGAACATGGAATCGAATACCTCGTCTTTCAGACTCTCGTGTTGGGGCAATCTGGACAACGCGTCTGCCAGGGAATTAGCCTTCCCAGGAAAATGTTTTAACACAAAGTTAAATTTTGAGAAGAAGTCCGCCCAGCGCAGTTGTTTGGCGTTGAGGGACCGCTGCGTGCGCAAAGCTTCTAAGTTCTTATGATCCGTCCATATTTCGAACGGAGTTTGCGCCCCTTCTAGCCAGTGGCGCCAGGTAGTGAGCGCCAATCTAATGGCCGCAGCTTCCTTGTCCCACACCGACCAATTCCTCTCCGTTTCATTGAACTTCTTCGATATGTACGCTAAGGGGTGTAGTTTCCCTTCAGAGTCCCTTTGTAGGATGGCCCCCCCCATTGCTACATCCGAGGCATCAACATGGATTATAAAGTCTTTAGTCTCATCCGGGTGCGCCAAAATGGGCTCTGAGGTAAAAAGAGTTTTTAAAGCCTCAAATGCCTTCTGACACTCCCCATTCCACGCCAGTTTCTCTCCCGGCTTTCCTGCCTCGGGACCCCTCCCCTTGGTTTTTAACAAGTCCGTTAAGGGAAGGGTGACTTTGGCAAAGTCCTTGATGAAAGTCCGATAGAAGTTACAAAATCCTAACAGGCTCTGCAGCTGCTTTCTCGTTCGCGGAGCCTCCCATTGCACCACCGCTTCCACTTTCCCCGGGTCCATTTCCAACCCCTTCTGAGAAATGCGGTAGCCCAGGAAGTCCACAGACTCGCGGTGAAACTCGCACTTAGACAGTTTCACAAACAGCTGGTTTTTTAGTAATGTTGACAGCACGTCTCGGACCAAAGTCACATGTTCGTTCTTATCAGTGGAATAGATCAAGATATCATCTATGTAACATAACACGCCCTTAAATAGGTGCTTATGCAACACTTCGTTGATCAAACTCATAAAGACCCCGGGCGCGCCACTTAAGCCGAACGGCATCACGAGGTATTCAAACTGCCCCAGGGGGGTGTTAAAAGCAGTCTTGGGTTCATCCCCCTCCCTTATGCGCACCCTGAAGTAGGCATCTCGCAGATCCAACTTGGTGAAAATCTTCCCCTTGGCCGCCTCCGCCAAAAGGTCTTTTATTAACGGGAGGGGGTAAGCATTAGATGTGGAGACTGCGTTAAGCCCCCGATAATCCGTGCACAATCGCAAGCCGCCATCCTTTTTCTTTCGGAACAGCACGGGCGCCGCAAAAGGGGACTTGGCGGGGCGGATAAACCCCCTGGCCAGATTTTTGTCCAAGAACTTCCGCAGTTCTTCTCGCTCCGCCGGGCTCATGGAATACAATTTGCCCTTTGGGAGTTTCTCGCCCGGGAGGAGCTCTATGGCACAGTCCGACAACCGGTGGGGGGGCAACTCGTCCGCCTCGGTCTCACTGAACACTTCCAGTAAGTCTCTATATTCCTTAGGCACCATGGCCGGGACGAGAGCGAGGGCGGCCGCGGGAGACGGCGGGCTGGGGGGCCCGGGACCCCATCCTGGGTCCCAGCGGTGGTTCTGGCAGCGTTCGTCTACCCACGAAATCTTTCCCTCGCTCCATTTTATATAGGGGTCGTGCGCCCCGAGCCAAGGGCTACCCAACACCATAGGGAATTGGGCATTAGGGGTTATGACGAAAGCTCTCTTCTCCCAGTGGTTCCCCGTTCCCAAAATTAAGTTCTCAGTCTCTGCTATGCACTCCTCCTTCATTTCGGACCCATCCATCTGGGTAAATTTCAGGGGTTCCGCTAACGGGGTGACTTTGGGTCCCAGCCCCTCCACTACTAGGGGGCTGATTAGGTCTCGCGCACACCCAGAGTCAATTAAAGCGCGGACCCTCATGTGGGTACCTGATCCTGGGGTCACCACAGTCACTACCATATATAACAAGGGGCCGGGGATGCTCACCGGAGATGGCGCTTCGTTGTGGGGGACCTGCAGTTCTGCGCCGCTCACTGCAGGCCGTTGGAGTTTCCCGACATCTGGGTTTCCATCAGCTCCAGCTCTCCCTGCTCACTCGTTGCCCCTTCCAGCTGCAAAGCCCGGGGTTTCATGGGGGTCTTCCCCCGAGTCGGGGTGCCTGCAGGTCCTGGAGTTGAGGTCTTCGGGCCCTTCCCCCCTCCTCTTGGACACGCCGAGGCGAAGTGCCCACTTTCCCCACACTTCATACACAACCCTTGCCGGAACCTCGAGTCGCGGACGTCTTGTACGTTGGATCGGGGCTTCGCTCGTGGGCCCGCTCTGATAGCGGCGGTTGCGGATGCTCCCATCTTGATTAGGGCGAAACGTTCTTCCATGTCGGTGGCCGCCCTCATCCAGCTAGTCAGCGTGCCCGGGCGGCCTCCCAGCAGCACAGTCTCGTAGATTTCCGGGTTTAGACCCTCCCAATACTTCTCCATGAAGAGTTCCTCCGGCCATCCGTGGATCTTGGCAGCGATGCGCCGGAATTTTTCAGTGTATTCTCTCACTGACGATCTTCCCTGGAACAGCTTCCTCAGCTGATTTCTGGCTTTTTCCTCACCCAGCGGGTCTTCGAACTGGTGCCGAAGAGCCCACATGAAGTTGTTCAAGGAACGCAGCTCAGGGCCAGGGTTGTCGTGCAGGCTCACATACCAGTCGCTGGCGGTGTCTTTCAGTTTGGATCCGATGTAGCCTATGCGATCCTTCTCGGTAGGATACAGGTGGCCCCAACTGTCCAGGAATCTCCCGATCTCGAGCGTGAAGAAACGTAGCTTCTCGGGGTCCCCATCGAAAGTAGTCGTCAGCGGGTCGGAAGGGGGTGGGCGAGCGGCCGGCGCGGCCGGGACTGGGGCCGGTGCGGGGACGGGCCCCGGGACTGGAACCGGGACGACCGGCTGAGCCGGCTGCGCGGGTACAACGGGCGCCTGTGGCTGAGCCGGAACCCCTCCGGGTGCTGGCTGCTGTTGTGGGGCTCCGACTCCTTGACCGAGGAGGGCGCCTTGCATCGCCACCATAGCGTCTCGAAATTGGTGCTGGAGATCGAGGGCCAGCTCGCGGAGCTCGGAGGTGAGTTGTAGCCTCAGGTCTCCCATCATCTGATCCAGCGGGACCGGCTGCTCCTCTCGATACGGATCGGGCCCATACAAATCCAGTGTCTCCTCTTCGGGAGGCTGGCGACGCGGTCCTCCACGGCGGACTGGCTCGCGGTCGTCTCCTAGGTAGCTCGGTCTCCCGCGATCGAGCTGGTCGCCGGTGAGCGGAACTCTCACCCCTTTCCTGTCGTGCACCCACGAAGTCACGGATCGGCCTCCGAAGTGGCTCCAAGTGTACTGGGGGGTCACGCTCTGATGGGTAATCGGGCGGCGCGGGATGTAGTAAGCCCCCTGGCTCGTGGTCACCGGCACCTCGGGACCTCCTCCGCCGCCGCCACCCCCGTTCCCCGGATCCGTCGGGGTAACCGGGGCCTCCTCTGGAGTGGTAGGTTTGAGGGGGACGAGATCGTCTTCTGACATGGTCAGGAACGATTGAATCCCAATCAAGGATCTCTGACAATCTGTGAGAGTCCTGTTCAAAGTAGTCAAGGATCAGATCTCGGTTGGTTAACCACAGTTCTTTATTGCCTATTCCTACATTAGTACAGCGTCTCGGGGTATTGTCAGAGATGAGACAAATAATACAAGCGGGTCTATTATACCATTCCAAGGAGTTTGAATTACCCATAGGTAGCCAATCCCCAGGAGGGAAAATTGGCGGGCTAAAAGGTGTCTTGACCGTTTGGTTCACACAGGAAAAAAGTGAGGTGTTAAGCAGTAAATTTCCCTTCCCAAACCAGACCCCTCCGTTCACATAACAATTCATGGCTCCAAGGTTCTTTAGCATAGATAAGAGATGAGAGCCTTTCCTCCCCTTGAAGTTACTGCCGGGGCAGCTGGAATGCGGAGGCAGGAATGAGAGGCCTCGTTGTTCTCACCCTAGGGGTTGTCACCCTCCCGACCAAGCAAGGAGAAAATACAGGTCCAATACATAAAGACATAACAGAATACATAGTGTGCATGCAAGATTACATTGACAGAATTAACTGATTCTGACAAATACTTCTCAGCTAAAAAGGCTAGGGTAGTACAATGGTCTAAGGTAGAATAATTAGCCATAAAGCCAATTTGCTCACTACCTGGGAGATTGTGATCGACCATCCATTGGGATAATTTTTTAAGCAGATGTTTGGCATAAAGCTTTCCTAAAATGGAGAGCAAGCTTATAGGTCTGTAGTTGTCTATGTTATTAGGATCACTTTTTTTAAAAAAGGGAACTATTACAGAATCACTGAATTGTAACTAGAGGATGATAACTTTGAAGAAACACAGGTAACTGTAACTGATGATCTTCAAGTGGTCATCTATGCAGTCACAAACATGGGTACTGTGCCTGCACATGAACCCAACCTTGAAGCACTACAATAGCTAGCCTCTTGTGTTTGGCACACTCTTCTCCTGCACTCTGGGGAGCAGGCATCGACTACGCATGCCTGGAGTGGGAGAGAGAGTGCCCTCCCACTCAAGCTTCTTCCAGCTGTTGCTAAGTCCCAACAAATACAGGTAAACAAACGAGAGATGCCAGCAGTGGAGAAGGCTAGGTGGGTGGGTGTGACTGCACAAATGACCACTTGAAGATCATCAGCTACAGGTAAGCAACCTGTTTATCTTCTTCATGGTCTCTGTGCAGTCCCACACATGGGTGATTAACAAGCTCCAACACATGGATGGACGGTGCAACATCACATCACAAACAGCAGTGAATGTGTAAATGATGTTAGTGGCCTATCTGAATAGTTTAAGGAATACAGGCATCAGTGGAAGACTGACTGCAGCACCGAATGCCCCAAAATATGCATCTCTCCAAGCTCTGACATTGAGGGCATAATGCATCACAAAGGTGGACTGTGAGTACCAGTTGGTGTCAGATTCTACTTTGTCTATACACTGGCTCTTTGTTTTTACATGTTGCTAAATGTTTCTTTCTAAAATAATCTGACAATGATTTTTTTTTTTTTTGAAATAATTTATTGAGTTTTACATAGTTATTGTTATTACATCAGATTACAACTTATCTATTTAGAGCCATTGCATTATTTTAACCATTCATACAAATTCGCCCAGATTGACGCTGTGTCCACTTTTGCCTGTGGGTTCAAGAGATAACCAAGCTTGTCCATCTCTGCCCAGTTCAACAAAAGCTTGATTAAATCTTCTCGGTTTGGCATATTTGTTGATTTCCATGCCTTTGCCCGTAAGATGCGCGCTGCAGTAATTATATAAGACGTTCGTCTCTGGTTTTCCTTAGATAGTCCGTCTGGAATCAAGTTCAACAAATATATTTCTGGATTTAGCGGAACATCTGTTTCCAAAATCTCAGTCACCATATTTTTGACCATTACCCAATATATCTTAACTTTTTTACACTGCCACCACATGTGCATATACGATCCCCTACCATTCCCGCAAGCCCAACATTTATTGGAAATTGACTTATAACATTTGTGTAACTTTTCCGGGGTCCAGTGCCAGCGGTAAAACATTTTAAATATATTTTCCTTGTAGTTTATGACCTTTAAATACTTAACTGACTTCCAGATCTTTGACCATCTGTCTATATCAATATTTCTACCAAAATCTCTCATCCACTCTATCATTGTTGGTTTAATAACCTCTTCCTGCATTTCTTCATTTAACAGATATTTATAAAGCTTATTTATTAATTTATCATTGGTTTTTAGCCAGATCTCGTCTAACTTATTGGGTTTGGTACTAAAGCCGCTTTTTATGTCTTTTTGGTATCTAGATTGGAGTTGTACGGTTTCCCACCAAGTCAACCGTAATCCCAACTCTTCCTTTAATTGTGTGTCTTTTTTAATTATTCCCTTTTTATCTAATATGTTATTATAGCTTATTAAATTATTGGTGTTGACAAGCGTAGGTTTTACAAAGGCTTCTAACGGGGAGACCCAACCAGGGATTTTTACATAGGACTTATCTTTCAGTTCTAGCCAAATATTCAATAAAGCTGCTCTTAATTTATGTACCCTAAAGTTAGAATGGATCTTATGTTTCCCGTACCACACATACGCATGCCAACCCATATATAAATCATGTCCTTCCAAAACTAGTGTTCTGCGATTTTCTAATACCAGCCAATCTTTTAGCCATACTAACGCAGCTGCTTTCCCATATAGCTCCCAGTTTGGTAATCCTAAACCACCATTATCTTTCTGATCTTGAAGAAGTTTCCATCTGACACGTGGTTTACTTGGCGTCCAGATAAATTTCCTAGTTATTCTATTAACTTCCTTATAAAATTGAGCATTCTTTTTTAGTAAAGGGATTGCTTGAGCCAGAAACAGAAACCTTGGCAAAATATTCATTTTAATGGCTGCTACCCTTCCTAGCCAAGATAAATTCAGATCCTTCCATCTATTTAAATCATCATTAATCTTCTTCAGCAGCACATTATAATTATCTTCTATTAAGGAACTTGTTTTATTAGAGCAAACGACCCCTAAATATTTAATCTTTTTTACTATCTCTATCCCAGATATCTGTTTTATTTTAGATTTCGTCTGTTCTGTACAATTTTTAACTATTATTTTAGTCTTTTGTATATTAATTTTTAGGCCAGCTACCTTTCCATAATCATTGATTACTTCCAACAGCTTTTCCACTGACTCTGCAGGTTCTTCCATTATAAACATCAAGTCATCCGCATAAGCACAGAGTTTATACTCCTGTTCTTTACATTTCAAGCCTTGGATTGCTTTATTCTCTCTAACCTGATCACACAAGAATTCTAGCGCGAAAATAAAAAGCAGCGGAGATAGCGGGCAGCCTTGTCTCGTACCTTTTTCGATATGGAATTCTTGGGAAATGTCACCATTAATCCTTACCCTTGCTAGTTGTTTTTTATATATTGCTTCTATCATTGATCTAAAATAATTCCCTGGGTCGCATTTTTCCAGCATTGTTAACATAAATTTCCAGGATAAATTATCGAAGGCTTTCTCTGCGTCCATAAACATTAGGGCTACCGCCTTATCTGGATGAGCTTCATAATACTCTAATGTATTAATTAGAGTCCTAATGTTTTCCTTAAGTTGTCTTTTTGGAAGAAATCCTACTTGATCAGTCTTAATTGTTTGAGTAAGCACCTTTTTGAACCTATCCGCCAATATACTCGCAAAAATTTTATAGTCCGCGTTCAAAAGTGAAATCGGCCTATAATTGTCAATTAAATCTAGTTTCTCCTTATTCTTTGGAATTAAGGTTATTAAAGCAGAGTTCCATGATTCTGGAACTCTACCTGTCTGATTTATCGATTTTAATAGCTCTTTATATATTATTGAGATTTGTCCTTCAAACTTCTGGTAAAATTCACCCGGCAAACCGTCTGGTCCAGGTGTTTTATTTATTTTTTGTTTTTTAATAGCTTCCACTACTTCAAAGATTGCAATAGGATCACTCAACCTTTTCTTTTGCTCCTCCGTGAATTTCTCAAATTTTAATTTGTTTTTTATATATATTTCCAGCCGTTCTTCATCTTCTTCGTTTTGTTTATATATTGCGCTGAAATATTTTTCAGCTATATCTTTCAGCTCTGCTTGTAAAAATTTATTCTCTCCTTTACTATTCTTTAATGAAATTATTGTTCTTTTAGCCTCTTCTTTTTTCAATCTGTACGCTAACCATCTTGAAGGTTTATTCGCGTTTTCAAAAAAGAATAGCTTATTAAGCTGGACCCTTTTCCCTACTTCTTTACTTAGCAATAAGTTTAATTTATGCTGCTTAAAAAGCAGATTTTGTTTATTCCTATCCCCTTGTGTTTTATGTCTATTTTCCTCCTCTATTTTAATCTGCTTTACCAGATTATTATACTCCCTACTATCTTGTTTATTCTTCCATGCGGTATAACTAATTAACTTACCTCTTACAAAAGCTTTAAACGTATCCCAAACTATACTAACAGAAATATGAGGTGTTAAATTAATTTTAAAAAATTCTTTAATTTCTTCCCTCAATTTATCGACAAAGATGGTATCTTTCAGTAAGTATTTGTTCATTGTCCATCTGGTGTTTTTCTTTGTCTCCCTAAGAGACAACAGTACAGGGTTATGATCAGCAAAGGTCATCGGTAAGATCTCAATGTCATTCATTTCCAGGATCAGAGACCTGGATATCCATGCCATGTCTATCCGTGACCAGGATTTATATCTTGCCGAATAGTATGTATATACATTTTTATCCAAATATTTGGTTCTCCACGCATCTAAGATGTCATGTTCCTCCGCAAGATGATAGAAATTACTTGGCAAAGTTTGACCCTTTTTCTTTGTGTTATTAGTATTTTTTTCTGTCTTTCCTTCTGTCCACCACTGCATTGAAGTCTCCTAAGAGGCAGATATTATTATATTTTGTCTCCCTCAGTCTTTCTGCTAGCTCTTTAAAGAATGGTTGTTGATTTGCATTAGGTGCATAGATGTTTATGATTAAGTATGCTTTTCCCTGTCTTACTATTGATACCACTACAGTTCTCCCATCATTAGATGCATATACTAACTCTGGATGTAAATGTTCCTTTATATAGGTCACCACTCCCCTCTTTTTTTCGTTTAAATCAGCTGCTACAAATGCAAGACCTAATCTCTTATAGTTTATATGTTTCACATGGTCTTTTTTTATATGTGTCTCTTGTAGACACACCACGTCAGCTTTTAGTTTACTTAGTTGGTGGAATATTCGAGATCTTTTTTGTGGGGCATTTAGACCGTTAACATTTAACGATACTAACCTGAAGTCATTAGTCTTCTGCTCCATCTTTCAAATTTTGTCCTTGCTCCTTGGTCTTTGTCTGTTTCCTCGTCTGAATCTGTAGCGGTAAAACGGTGTCAGCCTTTTTCTTCCCTTTCTTTTTCTCTTCTTTCCTTTCCTTTTCTTTTCCCTCTTTCTTCTCCTCACTTTCTCCATCACTTTCCGATTTTGACTCCCTGCCTTCCTCTGTTAAACCAAATTCCGCTCCGTAGTTGTCCAGGAAGTTATCTAATTTAAAGACCGAATCTAACTTGTGCCTTCTCCCCTTGTATTCGAAGGTCAGACCTTCTGGGATGTTCCACCTATAAAGAATGTTGTTTTCCCGCAATAAGTTTGCCAACTGCTGGTATGTCTTCCTTTTCTCTCGAACTCTCCAGGGAATGTCTCTCAGAAATTTGATGTCCTCCCCTTGTAGGCATACTTTATTTTCAAATGCTGCCTTCAAGATTTTATCGTGAATGTTCCTTTTATTAAACCTAATCTGCACTTCTCTTGGGACCTTAAATTTCTTTGCATATGCCGTGTTTCTTCTAAACATAAGATCTATTTCTGACATAATTTCTTGTTCCGATCCCACTTTAAGTTGTTCTGCAATTACTGTGATTAGTTCTTCCTTCCAATCCGTACTTAAATTTTCTGGCACATTCTGGCATCTTATTGTCAGAGCTGCTTTATCCATTTCCAGTCCGATTAGTGCCTCCTCCAGACTTTCATTTTTAGCTTTCATCTCTTGCATGTCAAGATCCAGCTCTCTTACTCTTGAGTAGGTCTGTCTTCCTCCGTTTGCTAGCTTTTGAATGTCTGCTTTATTGGAAGCGACCTGCGTTTTAACTTCGTCAATTTCTGTTTTAAATTGTGATGCGAGGTCATCTATTTTCTTATGAATTGGCTCAAGTTCCTTATGAAGTTCTTTTTGAATGATGGTTGGAAGTCTCTCTTCTACTTTATCCAGTACCGCCGGGAGAGTATTCTCTAGAACCGCCTTGACTGCCGCTGTGACAGAGTCATCGATCATACTTTTAATGTCTTTGTTTGTGAATGTGGGGTTGCTTGAAGCAGGCTTCATTTGGCTCAGATGACTCAAGTTGGATGGGGATGGTAAGGAGCTTTTTCTTATACTGCCAGGGTTGCCAGACGCCATAAACCTTATCTGATCTAAATATAGTATATGCAGTATTGAATCTAATTAGTTTTTACTTTAGCCCAAATCTTTAGGTTTTTTATGGTCTATTCCCTTTATGTAAAACCCCTAAATTAATCTGGCAAATTTCTTGTAGTTTAATATCAAATTTAATCTGAATTAATATATATTATCTATGTCTTAGAATTAATTCCCTTAATAGAACTCCACCCAATTAATCTACTAGAATTATTATGCTTTAATGTAAGTTAGTACTAATTATGATCTAAATTAATGTATCTAAAATATCTACTTGTTTCCCCAACTTTATATGTATTTTAATATAAGATTTTGCTAGGATCAAGGTTATCAAATGTACTTATAATCTACTTAACCACTTTTAAAGAATTTTGCTAAATTATTTCTAATGAGTACCTCTTATCACCAATAAATAACCCCTGTCCAGTATCTTATCTCTTAATTAATTAACCAGCAATTAACCCCTATTCAATCTCATATTTCTTAATTAATTAGCTCCCTAGAAGTCACAATATACAATATATATATATATACAATATACTGGCCCAAGGTCACCCAATTGGCAACAATATAGCCCACCAGATCCCACCAGCTTCACCCCCAAACCACAATCAGCCTTATAAATACAAAATTCCCCCCAGCTTCAGTATCTCCCTTTTAAAGCCCCCCCAATTCTTGTAAATTTCAAACGGTTGACCCAGTTCGTGATGATCTTAGCTCATACAGACAAGCGTCCTCTTTGCCTCCACACTCCTTCTGCGCTTCTATGCCTCCCTTCCTGTCGCGCTGCCCTTCGATCCGCTCCTCTTCAGGCACTCCACCTCTTTAGCAGGGTTCCCTCTTTCTTGCCGCTTCCAGCGTAGACCTGCGCACTCTCCGCACTCTCCTACAGACTCTCCGTTGCGCCTCGTATCCTCGCGTGGACTCCGTACTCCGTACTCTCGCGTCTGCGCCGCTCTCCACAACGCCCAGTTTTGCCTCCTCCCGAGTCGACTCTCGTCCGCAGATCTCTCTCCCCACCAGAAGCTCCACAGGATGAATATCACCGTCGCAGCCAGAACACAAAGGCAGCGAAAGAAAAGAAAAGCTGGTTAGTGCAGCATCTCGCGTCTTTTATCTCCCCCCTCCCCGGTTCTACTTTTTGCTAGTGTTCTACCCCTGGCCGCTTCTGACCGGGGGACTTGCTAATTCCCAAAGCGCCAATTAATGGGCAAATATGCTTCTATATCTCCAAATAAATTAAAGTTAACCCAAACTCAACTTCTGTCTGGGTCTGTCCGGATCCTCCGGTCCTCACTGGCTCCTTTGTGGTTCCCCTCCCTCCTCTTCAGCTCGCAGCCGCAGAAACTCCACGGCGACGGCACTCCTCAAAGGCTCCGCTTAGAGCTAGGAAAAAAGAGAAAAAACTGCCCCGGGAAGGCAGCCGGCCTCCCAAGGCAGCCCCCAAGCTCTCTGCTTCTTTTCACCCTACAAGTGGAAAGAAAGGCAGAATTATTGCCTGGAAGTTTTTGAGGTATAACTCAGCAAACTCCGGAGCTCACACTCCTTGCGTCTGCTGGGCGGAAGGGCGGAACCGGAACTCCATAATCTGACAATGATATGTATGCTGACTGATCTGCAAGTTACTTTCATTTTCTTTGTAGTGCCAAATGCCTGAACGCCCATTTGGTTTATTGCCCCCCTTGATGCAGATAGCTGGTCTGCTTAATGTTACTTCTTTAGGCGGGAGGGTGGTTTCCTGCATACCAAGGCATCACATAAACAAAGGGTTATCTTGTGCCTGTTCCCTCCCCCTCCCCCTCTAGTCTCTCAGGGTGCTATCTGGCCGGTTACAGCCTTGAAGGTTACTTTATTGTCATTGCTTCAATGTTTTGCCTAGGACTTAATACATCTGGGTCACACAGGCCAGGAGGGGAATGTTTATGACTTTTTGCACTCTCGGTGGGAACAAATGGTCGCCATGTCTTCCCGCATTTTCTGTGTATGCTGATTGGTAGAAATTCATTTTGCATTTATGCATGTAGGTATATTAACTCCCCACCCTCTGTAGTTGGCATCTCTAACAAACATCGAGACCTGTTCCAGTATCTGAAATAAAGGACTATGTTTTAATCAACAAAGGCTTGATCATTTGCTGATAGTACAGAAGCCTCACAGATTGTTAGAGATCTTTGGCTTTGGTTCTTCAGTACCTGACCATGTCAGATGACGGGAGTAACCACAACACACCGTTGGAGGTCCTGGTCACCACGGCTCCTATGGGACCTGTGGAGCAACCGGTGCCGGTGACCACGGCTCAGAAATCGGGCCAGGCCCCTCGCACAGGGGCTCGAATTACCTGGCCATCTGCCTCCCCTAGATGCTCTTGGGCTACTTTCGGGGGAGGCATGTCTGAAACGTTTGTGCACGATCAGAAAGGGGCCAGGGTGCACTTCAGTGGCAACTGATAGGAGTTCGGCCGCCCGAGCGTACTGGAGGAGGACCTCTATTCCCGGAGGGGCTCAGGTGCCTGGGGTTTCAGTTTCCAGGAAGATGAGCACCCGCCGCCTCGGGGCACCGAGCCGTCTGGAGCAGACCTGGACCGCATCCTGGACCGGTGTTTGGAGGAGATGCATGACTGCCTCGCAGTGGATTTGCAAGAGGCCGTGCTGGAGATGCAGCAGAACCTGATGGGGGCCCTGGCAGCTGGGGTGATCCCACTCCCTGGTCAGCCTCAGGGGGGTGGGGGACCAGCTGGGGCGCCTCCAGCACCCCCGGCAGGGGGTGCAGGCAGGGTCCTGGCTCAACCTGCCGGCCCTGCTACTCCCCTGGCCAGGGGAGCTCCACAGATCCCGGTCCCCGCGGTCCCCATCCCAGTAGGAGGATTGGTGAGACAAGTGCCCAACGACCCTGTGATGGCAACATTTGATGGAGACCCCGAGAAGCTCCGGTTCTTCATCATTGAGATCGAGTGGTTCCTGGCATCCTGGGGGCACCTCTACCCGATGGAGAGGGACCGAGTGGGCTACATCGGATCCAAACTGCGAGACACCGCGAGCGATTGGTACGTGAGCCTGCACAATCCCTCGGGACCCGAACTGCAGACCGTGGAAAACTTCATGTGGGCCCTGCGCCAGCACTACGAGGACCCGCTGGGAGAAGAGAAAGCCCGGAACCACTTCCGCAAGCTGACCCAGGGGAGAGGCACGGTGCGGGACTACACTGATCGTTTCCGGCGCATAGTCCAGGGGTGGTCTGAAGACCAGTTCGTGGAAAAGTACAGAGAAGGGCTGAGCCATGAGATCTATGAGACGATCCTGAGAAGCGGCTGACCGGTTTCTTTGGCAGCTTGGATGCGGGCAGCGGCTGATGTGGAGGAGCGGTTCACCCTAATCAAGTTGGGGACCTCAGGCGCCCACCCGTCCAAGACCCCCCAGAAGACCGAGGGCAAGTCGGTGTTCCAGAAGCTGCGCGACTCCCGATTCAAGCAGGGGCTGTGTATGAAGTGCGGAGAGAGTGGCCATTTCTCCTCGGCTTGCCCCCAGGGGGGGGGAAATCCCAAAGACCTCCACCCCACTGACCGGAGGGACCCCGCGGGCCCCAAAGACGGCATTTAAGCCCCGGGCATTACAGCTGGAAGGGGCAACATGCGAACAGGGAGAGTTGGAGCTGACCGAAACCCAGCCGTCGGGAAACTTCAATGACCTGCAGTAGCCGGCGCAGAGCTGCAGGTCCCAAACCCCGACACGCCATCGCCGGTGAGCATCCCTGGCCCTTTACTTTACATGGTGGTGACTGTGATGGTGCCCAGCACTGGAACCCATATGTGGATTCAAGCTCCTATAGACTCGGGGTGTGCCAGAGACTTGATTAGCCCCTTAGTAGTGGAGGGATTGGGACCCAAAGTAACCCCCCTGGAGGAGCCTTTACGGTTCACTCAGATGGATGGGTTGGAAATGAAGGAGGCATGTGTAGCAGACTGAGCCTTTGGTTGTGGGAATGGGGGCCCACTGGGAAGAAAGAGCTTTTGTGATCACTCCCAACACCCAATTCCCCGTGGTGCTAGGCAGCCCGTGGCTGAGTGCCCACGACCTGTATATTAAGTGGAGTGATGGGAAGTTCTCATGGGTCGATCCAAAATGTTCCCAGCACATATGGGAGCCTTGCTGGGGAAGAGAGCAACCCAGACCCCCAAACCCGGCAGCACTAGCTCTATCAGTGAGCCCCATCCCCCCGGAGTATAGAGACTTGGGAGAGGTGTTCAGTGAAACAGAGGCGGATGAACTGCCAACCCACCGCCTCACAGACTGTGCTATCGAATTACTCCCCAGGGAGAAATTACCGAAGGGGAAACTGTACTCCATGAGCCCCACCGAGAGAGAGGAGTTGCGGAAGTTCCTGGACAAAAATCTAGAGCGGGGGTTCATCCGCCCAGCCAAATCCCCCTTCGCTGCCCCCGTGCTGTTCCGGAAAAAGAAAGACAGGGGTTTAAGACTGTGCACAGATTATAGAGGTTTGAATGCAGTTTCCGCTTCCAACACCTACCCCCTCCCCTTAATCAAAGACTTGCTAACCGAAGTGGCCAAGGGGAAAAACTTTACAAAATTGGACCTCAGGGATGCGTACTTTAGGGTGCGCACTTGGGAGGGGGATGAGTATAAAATGGCGTTTAACACCCCCCTGGGGCAGTTCGAGTACTTAGTAATGCCCTTTGATTTGAGTGGTGCTCCTGGCATTTTTATGAGTTTAATCAACGAAGTATTGCACAAGCATTTATTTAAAGGGGTGCTCCGCTATCTAGATGATATCTTGATTTATTCAGCTGATAAGGCATCCCACGTGACTTTGGTGAGGGAAGTGTTAAAGACCTTATTGGAGCATCAGTTGTATGCTAAGCTGTCTAAGTGTGAGTTCCACAAACAGGAGGTGGATTTCTTAGGGTACCGCATGTCCCAAAAGGGGCTGGAAATGGATCCAGCCAAAGTAGAGGCAGTCGTACATTGGGAAGCCCCCCGCACTAGAAGGCAGCTCCAGAGTCTATTGGGATTTTGCAACTTTTATTGAACCTTTTTGAAAGACTTTGCCACTATCACCCTGCTGCTTACTGAGCTCTTGAAAACTAGGGGGAGGGGACCCGATGCGGGAAAACCTGGGGAGAGACTGTGTTGGACCCCCCAGTGCCAAGCTGCGTTCGATGAACTGAAGCGGCTGTTCACCTCCGAGCCCATTCTAGCCCACCCAGACGAGACCAAGGAATTTATAATCCATGTGGATGCTTCGGATGTGGCCATGGGGGGGGGGGGCGATCCTGCAAAAGGACTCTAATGAGGTGTTGCACCCCCTAGCCTACATTTCAAAGAAATTTACTGAGACTGAGCGGCACTGGTCGGTGTGGGACAAAGAAGCTGCGGCTATCAAACTAGCCCTCTCCACTTGGAGACACTGGTTAGAGGGGGCGAGAGAGCCATTCGAAATCTGGACTGATCATAAAAACTTGGAGGCTTTGCACACCCAACGTTCCTTGAACGCAAAGCAGCTCCAGTGGGCTGACTTCTCTAAATTCAATTTTGTCCTCAAGCATTTCCCTGGGAAGGCCAATTCCTTAGCAGATGCATTATCTAGATTGCCACAACACGAATCCCAGAGGAAAGAGGTGTTTGACTCTATGTTCTCCCCTCAGCAATTGGGGGGTGCAGTAATAACCCGAAGCCAGAAAAAAACGTCCCCGGGGCCAGAATCATGGACTGTTAAATGCGGGGGGGGGGGGGGCTTATACCGAAGAGGAGATCAAAGAATGGGAGGGGGATGTAGAAGCCACTAAGGGAACTGATGGTTGCTGGTATCATGGTTCCAAAATATTTGGGCCCTCCTCACTAAGAAAAGAAATTCTGTTATCATGTCATGAGTCTAAGCTGTCTGGACATTTCAGATTTTTAAAGACTCTGAATTTAATTCAGAGACAATTTTGGTGGCCTTGAATGCGTAAAGACGTCTCTGATTATGTTACCTCTTGCCAGGTGTGCTTGATGTGCAAACGGGGGGGGGGAGGTACCGGGTTTATTGCAACCTCTCCCCACCCTGTCCCAACCCTGGGAAACTGTGTCCATGGACTTTATTACAAATCTGCCACCCTCTAAAGGGAAGACGGTGATCTGGGTGGTTGTAGATCTATTCTCCAAACAGGCGCATTTTGTCCCATTCAAGCAATTGCCTACAGCAAAAAGCCTAGCCAAGACGTTTTTCAATCACGTGATCAAACTACATACTTTCCCTAGGCGTGTGATTTCCGACAGGGGGAGCCAGTTTGTTGCCAACTTCTGGTAGGAGCTTTTGAGACTTATGGACATTGAACCCGCCCTCAGTTCGGGTTATCATCCAGAGACCGATGGACAATCCAAATGCGTTAATCAAATCCTGAAACAATTCCTCCGTTGCTACACAAACTATAATCAAGACAATTGGGTGGAATTGCTTCCTTTTGCTGAATATAGTTATAATAATTCAGTGCACTCCTCCACAGGAGTTTCACCATTTATGGCTGTGGGGGGGGGGGGGGGGTTGAGGGAAAGCCATTGCCTTCTCTGCCCAGCCCAGATGCGACCAAGGATTCGGATTTTTGCCAATGGTGGTCAAAACTACAGGATTCCTGGCCTCTCCTTGCCAAAACTCTGGAAAAAGCTAAAGCGGATTACAAAAAATATGCTGACAAGGGAAGGGCTGAAGGTTGGGACTTAAAGCCTGGTGACTCGGTTTACCTCTCTACAAAAAATATACATGGCTTACAACCCAGCAGGAAGCTGGGTTGGAAATATGTTGGACCCTACAAGGTGTTAAGGAAAATATCTGAAGTCTCTTTTGAATTAGAATTGCCTAAATCACTGAGCTCTGTACACCCTGTTTTTCATTACAGCCTCCTGAAGAAGTATCCTGGGCAGAATGCATGGCGCCCAGATCCTCCGATTCCTCCTCCTCTGATGAAGGGGGGAGAACCTCATTTTGAAATCTCTGAAATTCTGGACTCTAAGGGCGCGATCATACGCACCCATTTACGACGGAAGTGGTGCGATGAAGCGACGGCGCAAACTGACGGGATCAGATGAGCACATCTGCGAAGCGTCATGTGCCCGGCATAACAACGTCGCGAACGCCCGTTGATGCGCTTCAAAAAGAGACCACTAAAACAGAAGTCCTTTCCAGAAAAGCCGGGAGCAGGCGTGCGTGGGATCGCAGCAGCGCACCTATGTCGTCGCATCCGGCCATCGTCGTGCTTTTGCATAAATGCCGGATGTTTTTCTTCCGAGCTGCGTGAAATGCGTAAGAGCGGAGGTCCGCGCATGCGCAGTAGCGAAAAGTCACCGAAAAGCAAAAGGGGGGCCGTACGGGCGCCAGAGAGCGTCGCCACGCAGCCAAAAAAATCAGTAAAGGGTTAGGGACACGTTTCCCACACCTCCCTCTGCCCCTGATCCTCCTCATATCCACAACAGCCACCAGTACAATGGCCAAGGTGCGTGGCCCTTCCTGGACACAGCCAGAAGTGAGGGACCTCCTAGCATTATGGGGAGATGCCAGGGTCCAATGGACCCTGGGACAGTCCCGCCAGAACATTGAGGTGTTCGCCGAGGTGGCCACGGGCATGGTGGCTAGGGGACATGACCGGGATGCTCACGCTTG
The DNA here is from genome assembly GCA_029233225.1 of Lepidodactylus listeri. Classification (NCBI taxonomy): domain Eukaryota; kingdom Metazoa; phylum Chordata; class Lepidosauria; order Squamata; family Gekkonidae; genus Lepidodactylus; species Lepidodactylus listeri. The sequence continues at coordinate 95,638,363 of JARCFY010000012.1, forward strand.
TTGGCGCAAAACTAAGGACATGCGCCTCAAGTACCGGAAAGTTGTGGCTAACAATTCTAAATCCGGCCAGCCCAAGATCACGTACCCCTATTATGAGGAGTTGCACCGGATCCTGCATAAGAGCAGAGATGTGGACCCCGGCATGGTACTCCAGACTGGCTGGCGCCGGCGAAGACGCCGGGCTCCCCAGGGGCCGAGCACCTCATCAGAAGAGGGAGCCTGTCGTCCCACGGCAGAGGATGTGTTGGAGTCATCCGAGTCCCTGGCCTCGACCAGCAGCCAGACAGGTGAGTGTCTCCAGGGACAGACAACTACACAGACCACAGTGCCAGGGGGAGCCTCGGAGCTGTCCTGAAAGCCACTATCCCCTCCACAAGGGAGGCCCCCCCGGAAGGAGAGCTGGTCTGGCACCCAGTGGGAGAGGGGGCATATGGGGGCTGTGTTCCATAAGCCACGGCTGGTGACTCCCTGTCTGTCCCACGTATAGGTACAGAGTCAGTGGGCCAGACCCAGCAAGGCAGCAGCGACGAGGATGATGATGCTGACGAGGACAGTCTCATGCCGCCTGGCCAAGGTTGGTGAAGGGCATCAGTGGGCGTCAGACTGCACACTGCTCCACTAATGGCGTTGCCGGCCACTGTGGATCACAGTAAAGAGACCCTTTCTTCCTAGGGACACGAGAGCTGGCCTCGGATGCGGACATGGAAGAGGAGGAGGAGGGGAGGGGGAGGAGGAGGAGGAGGAACCCATGGAGGCCTCCGGCCGCCACCCTGACCGTGAGTCACACCATGTGATAGGCTAGGGCATGGGCTACTTTGGTGTCTGGGTGGGGCAGAGCCGGCTGGTGTGAGGTGGATGGGTCTGGTGTTCACTGGCCATACTCCCACAGGCCTGCCACCAGGCATCACCATGGGAGACCTGACCCCCACAGAGAGAGCAGCCCTGTGCAAGACAAAGAAGAAGCGGCTCTCTGCCCTACAGAGTGTTGGGGAGCACCTGGCCACCCAGGCTCGGGAAGACAACAGAGAAGCCATGGCAGAAGACTGGCAGATGCATGACAAGCTGATTGCCGAAATGCGGGCTGGCCGAGAGGAGGAGCAGGCAGCATACACCGCCATGCAGGCCACTATGGAGGCATCCAACACAGAAATGGCTCATCTGACAGACGTTGTCTCTGCCCTAGTGGACATCTTGCAAGCCTGGGCTGTGGCACCAGAGCCACAGCGGCCCGACCCCAGTGGCATGGCCACGCAGGTAGGCCGGGGCCGGGGTCGAGGCTGTGGGCGGGCACGGCAGAAGCTGGGAGCATCATAGGGATACTGCTCCTGGGCAACCAGCAGAGGCCTCCCGGGGAGGGGGATATGAGGGGGGGGAGGACAACAGTACTGCAGTAGTGGAAAACTATAACAAACTTTAATAAAAACTTTAACAACCCCAACAACAAAACTCCCAAACAGTTCCCCCCCCCAGTCTGAGTAGCTCCCTGACTCCCCTGCACCCTCCAGGGCGCGGTGCCCTGCAATCGGTGCTCCCTCCACCTCCTCGTCGGCAGAGGAGGCCAAGAGGATTGCTCCCTCAGCCGCAGCCCCTGCCACCCCCCGTAGTCCAGCATCTGGCCCCCACTCTGCAGCCTCAGCCAGCCCCCCTCCTTGTCCAGGCCCTCCCCTTCCAGGGCTGGAGGCTCGTCATCTGAGTCCCGGACCCTGCGCTGCCGGCGTCGCAGAACACGGTGTGGGCGGGGGGGAAGGCTCTGGAGACGTGCCTTCTGCCTCCTAGGCTGCCACCGCATCATCCAGCCAGATCTGGTGCAGCAGCCTCTCCATCTGCCGCATCCCACGCTGGATGAAGGAGAGCCTGTATCCGTAGCGACCGACTGCGGAGAGATATGGGAGGGGGGTCGCATCAGTGGCCACATGGCCAGCTGCCGGCCCACAACGACATCTGGCTGGCAGATGAGCTGCCATCTCGTGGGTGCATACAGGAGCCTCAGCCGCTCACCTCCATCTACAGTCCCCCCGGCCGTATCCCTGGAGCATTCCCAGCAGTGTACTCATGGGTGTCGATGACATTTTTCATCTGACCCTCCAGGGTGGCCAGCCGCTCGGAGGTGGTGCCGGCGGAGGGTCCTGGCTGAGCAGGTGAGGGAGGCTGCTCTGCTGTGGGAAGATGATGGGGGGTCAGGACCGAATTGCCAGTGGGTGAGTGTGTTCCCAGGGGAGGCGCCCAGACCTACCTGCATCAGTCTTCAGGGCGGAGCTGATGACCACTGGTCCCGGTCCAGTGGCCGTGGCTGCCACCTGCATGGGCTCCCCTGCAAGTGAAAGGAGGGTGGGGTTGTGAACCCCAGAGGAAATTACTGTGGTGGACAAAACAGGAGTTCGAGGACGCCACTGCCCTCATGTCTGCATGTGTCGGCTGCAAGGTCCCCCTGCATGCTGACGTGCAGCAGCCGCTCCATCCTGCAGTCGGCTGGGAGCTGACAGGCGTGGGTGGTGTCTGACCCAACCACATCCACCCATTCCATGTGCCAGGCGACCCCTTGCGCCACCTTGGCGCAAAGGTGAGGGAACTGCCCCATGTGGTTGTGGCTGGCCCCCCAGGCACCGCCAGACAGCCACGCCCAGGATGCACTCACCCGAGTCCCCGGACCGCACACTCCCCGCCTGTGGTTCTGGGGAGCTCACCACCACGGGCCCTGCAGGCAGAGGTGCATAGCAGCCCTCAGGAGCTGGGTGTGGGCCCCATCTGTGCTGGCCACCTAGGGGCCAGGGTCACCGGGGCCATGGCAGCCATCCCATCCTCCACCGCCAATGTGCACTCCCCCTGACACTGGGGAGCCACCACCACATGCACCCTGCGAGCCATGACACCTGGCAGACCCATGCAGGGAGCCTGTGCAGACAGGCCTACAGAATACTCACCATGTGCTGCAGGGTGGTGCCGGCTGCCGTCCCCGGATCCTTGGCCCTCGACCTCAGGAGTCCCCGGCCGCTGTCTCTTTGCACGCGGACACCCTGTGAAATGACAGCAATGAGGGGGGGCACTTGGCAACTGGCAGGAGGGGGAGGGCGGTACTTATGGTATGGCGTCCGGTACTTCCATCCAGGCCGCCCAGCCTGCTCCCAGAGATTCCGGAGCAGTTCGAAATGGGGAGGGCAGTGTCCTCGAGGCGGGAGACCATCCCAGTCCTCCAGCGCCTCGAAGAATGCCGCCTTCTCCCATTTGAACTTTGCCCGGCACTGCTGTGCCAAGCGCCGGAACCCCTGGGCTGCCAGGCGGCTGGCAGCCTGCTCAAAGAGGGACAGGGTCTCCTCGTGGGTCGAGGGCATGACCCTGGACCCAGCCTTTAGCTCATACAGTGCCTCCAACAGGCACTCGACTTCCTCAGGCAGCCACAGCACGCCCTTTGTGGGGAAAGCCATGCTGCCTGAATAAGGAGGCCTCGGCGTTCTGCGCATGTGCTGACACGTGACCCCTTTTGTCTGCCGTTCAAGCGAGGATCCGCAAAAGCAAAGGAACGAGGCTTCGCACCTCCAGGGGGGGAAGGGATGGTGGATGTTTATGGAAGAGCGGTTGTTTGAACATGTGGTTCCCACGGAGCTACGAGGAAACGTGTGGCCGTTGCTCCACATCCGATGGCCCGGCGATGCAGCTTGTTAGGTGGGCGCGGAATCGCACCCGTGAACGGGTGAGCCTCTGCCAGTTCGCGGCTTTGCATCTTCATGCTAGCAGCAGAACACACTTCGGGCCCTCCGTTTTCAGGACGCACTTCTCAGCTAATGCCCACCCTCCCACTATGTGTGTGCCAGAGGAGGTGACAGGCACCAGGGCCAGCTCTCTGGTTTGCAGGCAGAGCCAGGGGGGCCCCTCTCCATCTGGCCCCGTAGCATAGCTGTCCGTGCATTCCAAATGTGCTGTCTGTGCTTCTGAGGGGGACCACCTGGGGCCACCCCGCCTGACAGCTCATGGGTCCGGACCAGGGGGGAACTGCCATAGGGGAGATGCCATGCCATACCCGTACTCCTCTGCGTGACAGCCCCATGACTTCCATCACCCGCCCTCCATTTTCCCTACAAAAGGAGACGGACTAGCACATAGACATCTGGACAGAAACCGCTTTATTTGAGGGAGGGCAGAACTCCACTACAATCTTGTTGCAAAACCCCCAGGGACAGGGAGCGGAGCACGCCGCTGCATTGGCAGGGAGAGGGACCTAGGGGATCCCCGCGCGTTGACAGAACCATGTAGTGAGGGCCTCCCACACCACCCGGCCCGCAGCTGCCTGCCTCTCATCCACATCCATCTGTGGCCGCCTCTGCTCGGCCTCGTCCCAGCCCTCCTCGAAGTCCCTCTCTTCTCCCTCCTCTAGCGCTTCAGGAACTTCGTGGCCACGGTCCTCGCAGAGGTTGTGCAGAACCACGCAGGCAGCCACGGCATACTTCACATTATCCAGCTGCAGCGGCACCTGTAGAAGCAGACACCACCATCATGCCTTCAAACGGCCAAAGTCATGCTCCACAACATTGTGCACTCGCGCATGCACCTTATTGAAATGCCGCTGCCTGGGGGTCGTGTGGCCTTTGTAGGGCACCATCAGCCACCGACGCAGGGGATAGGCCGCATCCCCCAGGATCAGTGGGGGCACCTCAACTCCCTCAATGGTGCGGGTGGGATTTCCCGGCACAAATTGGCCCGCATCCATGGCATCCACGATGTTGGAGCTGCACAACACGTGTGCATCATGGCTCCAGCCACTATGGCCCACCATGGCATCCACAAACCGAGTGGCATGGTCAACGGTGCCCTGCAGCAGCACTGAGCAGTAGTGCTTTTGATTCATATAGTTCTCTGCCTGGTCCACAGGGATCGTGGTCCAGATATGGCATCCATCAATGGCGGCAACACACTGCGGAAAGCCCCAGGCGGAAAACGCTCGCATGTCCTGTGGGCAAGGTAACAGGCAAATTGTGTACACAGGTCCTTGCCTGTTCCAAAGCATGCCTCGCGGGGTCTCCCTGTGGCCCCCTCCCCTTGCGACTGCACATTGCTCCCCATGTCCTTGTGCACTCATCCTTTCTGGGTTCCGTAGGTACACCACTCGATGATACAGCTCCTCCGTAATGGCACACGTGATCTCCACAACAATGGCCGCCATGGTGGATCGGGCAAGACCAACCAAACTGCATGCCAACGGTTCTGTAGGACATGGTGTTGGCCATCCACCACACAGCCACTGCCACACACTCCTCCACTGGCATGGGAACCCGCATCACTGTCGTCTCCCTTTGGAGTCTGTCCCGCAGCCTGTCCACCAACCAGGTGAATGTGGCCCTGTGGACATACCGCATCACCTCGGGGTCAGTCTCCAGCACAACATGTCATGAGACCCACACCCCCTCCTCCTCTCCCCCTGCCACCACAGACCCGAGCTGTGGGGTTCAGGTAGCCCTGAGGTACAGTGCCAAAGGACTCCTGCCATATGCAGGACTGTGCCATGCTGAGTACGGGGCTGCCATGGACAGGTGCTCCGTTCTGCCACCCCTGTGTGTCTGTGGGCCACACTACCCCCCCTGCCCCCTCTCTGCACATCACCTGGACATTCTGAAGTGCTTCACCCACTCTTCTTCTCCCCAGACGTGGGTGACAAATGTCTGAAATAAAGGACTACATCTCACATCTCACATGAAATAAAGGCCACATCTCACATAACTGCCAGTCCGTTGTCTCCTGAGGCCATGTCTCATTGTCTCCCCCTGATGCCACAGTTGTCGTTGATGCTGGCTCAGGATCTGCACGGCCTCACACGCAGCCAGGACGGCTGTCCCAACAAGCTCTTCCTCAGTTTCCATGGTTAGCTGTGGCGACCGTGTCCTCGTCTCCCTGTGACCTCAACACTGCTGTCCGCGGTACTGCTACAGCTGCAGCCGTTCGAGCGAGGACGCAGCCTGTGCGCATGCTCGGAGGTCTACGCGAACGCAACTCTGTGCATGCACATCATTCCGTCTAATGCGCAAACGGGATGCCGGAAGGTCATATGCTGTTTACAGTGCCAGTTCGTATGATCGCACGACGTCGTCTCTGAGCCCGCTCTCTTTGGAACGCTTGAATGACACTGTATGATCACGCACTGACGTTGGCCGTCTGATTCTGTGACGTACAATGGGATCGCATTAACGCGCCTTTTTATGCAGCAACGCAACGCAGGTACGCTCCCCGTCCGCTTTATCGCACTTGTGTGGACGGGCCCAAAAGTTTGCAGGGGTCGAGTCTACTATCTGGTTAAGTGGGTAGATTTTGGCCCCAAATTGAATGAATGGGTCCTTGCTGATAACGTTCATGCTCCTAAGTTAGTCCGCCTCTTTCATAAGCGCTTCCCTGATAAGCCTGGGGGGAAAGTTTAGTTTTAAGGGGGCAGAATGTCAGATTCTACTTTGTCTATACACTGGCTCTTTGTTTTTACATGTTGCTAAATGTTTCTTTCTAAAAGAATCTGACAATGATATGTATGCTGACTGATCTGCAAGTTACTTCCATTTTCTTTGTAGTGCCAAATGCCTGAATGCCCATTTGGTTTATTGCCCCCCTTGATGCAGATAGCTGGTCTGCTTAATGTTACTTCTTTAGGCGGGAGGGTGGTTTCCTGCATACCAAGGCATCACATAAACAAAGGGTTATCTTGTGCCTGTTCCCTCCCCCTCCCACTCTAGTCTCTCAGGGTGCTATCTGGCCGGTTACAGCCTTGAAGGTTACTTTATTGTCATTGCTTCAATGTTTTGCCTAGGACTTAATACATCTGGGTCACACAGGCCAGGAGGGGAATGTTTATGACTTTTTGCACTCTCGGTGGGAACAAATGGTCGCCATGTCTTCCCGCATTTTCTGTGTATGCTGATTGGTAGAAATTCATTTTGCATTTATGCTTGTAGGTATATTAACCCCCCACCCTCTGTAGTTGGCATCTCTAACAAACATTGAGACCTGTTGCAGTATCTGAAATAAAGGACTATGTTTTAATCAACAAAGGCCTGATCATTTGCTGATAGTACAGAAGCCTCACAGTTGGCAGCAATGCAAATATCCCTCAGAGGAACACCTTTGAGAAGGGCTGATGACAGCCCTGGTGGCAGGAGCCTTCAGCAACAGGTAAGGGCTGCTTTGTGAGTTCATAGCAGAGTGTAATAATGGAAGTTACCCACTTTGCAAGCCACTGGAGGGAGAGTTTTGTGTCCCTGATGAGGCTTGCTGTAAGCCATGAACAAATGAGGATCTTTCTGAAATGAACAAGTTCTGGAAAGGTAAACGGATAATGCCCTGCAGACATCTAAGGTGTGGAGTGCTCTCTGATCATCATTGGTGGAGTTAGCAAAAAATGTTGGTTGAGAAAGGTGGAAAGGAGAGACAACTTTTGGGAGGAATGTAGGCTCAGAATCTAGGACTATCTACAGGTAAGTAGCTTGAAATAGCTGTAGAAGCCTGGAAAACCAAGGTTGCCTCGGCCACCGGGGCGTCACAAGGATGCACTCCAAGTGGTTGTGAATGAGTTTCTGAATCATTATGGTGATAAGTGGGAACAGAGGAAACATGTAATGCACCTGGTCTACTGGTGCAAGAAGACATCCCCCCATGAGAACCCAATCGGGGGGCCTTGGCTGTAGAATGTTGTGTACTTTGTATTGTCCTCCACTGCAAAGCCATTTATCTGGGGATGGCCAAAACTGCAGAAGATGGGCTGTAGATATTTGAGATGCAACAACCACTTGTGTTTGATGGATTGTGTCCAACTGAGAATATCTGCTTGGTAGTTCTGGGTACCTAGAAAATGAACAGCGATGAAACGGAGGTTCTGAATTCTGCACCAGTGCCAAAGGGTCAGAGCTCTCCCACAAAGCTTTGCAGATCCCCACCCTGCTTGTAGATACAATAAACAGTTGCAATGTTGTCCAAGGTGGCCTGGACATGCAGGCCTTGCAGAGATGGGAGGAAGGAGTGGAGGACACGGTGAATCACCAGGAGCTCCAGGCAATTGATGTGCAAAGTCTGGTCCAGCATGGACACCTAGCCCTGTGCTGTAAGCACCCCACACTGGGCTCCCCAACCACATAGGGAGGCATTGGTAGTGAGGACAATGTCCTGAGGTGACAACTGGAAGGGCACCCTGCAGAGCAGTTTGTCCTCTAGAGTCCACCACTGGAGAGTTGTGACGACTTTGGGTGGAACTGTAAGGAGGACAATTTGATGGTGGAAGAGAAGTTTGAAGGCATGGATGAACCAAAGTTGGAGAGGGCACATATGGAGTCTGGCAAAGGGTACCACAAAGGTGGTGGCAGCCATGAAGCCCAGGAGGCATTACTATCACAGCAGGCCATGTAGTTGATGAGATGATGTTCAGTGCCAGGGAGTGGAGATGTAATGCCCTGTCTGCTGGAAGAAAGGCACGGTGTTGAATGGTGAATACCCGGGCCCATATTAATTGTAGGTCTTGGACAGGGAGCAGGTGAGATTTCAGGAGGTTCATGCAAAGACCTTGAGAGGCCAAGAGGTGTAGAGTGGTGGAAATGTCTTGGTGGATTTGCTGGGGAGATTGGGAGATGATTAGCCAATAGTCAATGTAGGGGGAAACGGTGATTCCCCATTGTCTGAGATGTAGCAACTACCACTCTGCATTTTGTAAATACTCTTGGTGCCATGGAGAAACTGAAGGGAAGCACCTGATCCTAGCAGTGATGGGAGCCCCCTGTGGACCTTAGGAAACAACAATGTTGTGGACAAATGGTGATGTGGAAGTAGGCACCTTGGAGATACTAGCCAAGCATCCTCAGGAATTGTAGAGGATGGCTTGCATCTGAAATTTCTTGCAAGGGATACAATGGTTGAGTTGCCACAAGTCCATTATGGGGTGCCTGCCCCGGCTCACTTTGGCACAATGAAGTAGCGGGAGTAGAACCCCTGGTGATGTTGAGTCTGGGGGATAAACTCTATAGCTCCCTTGGCAAGGAGGGCTTGAACCTCGTTGTGTAGAAAGCAGGATGGGGGCATCACCACAAAACAAAAGAAACTCTGTGGCATACACCACTTGAACAATGGTGAAGACCCAGGTGTCCGTGGTGACAAATTCCCAGAGATGGAGCCTCATGCCCAGAGGTGGGGTGATGGCTGGAGGAGAGGGAATCAAGTCAAAGTGACTGCTTGGACTGAGGTGTCAGTTTCTTAGAGAAAGGAGGCTTGGGCTTCTGCTGGTAGGGTTGTTTAGCAGCAGACCCTCCTAGATCAGGGGTGGGCAAATGGCGGCCCGCGGGCCACATGCGGCCCGTCACAGAGTTTTTTGCAGTCCACCAAGACATGAAGATTAACAAGAGTAAATATAGATGCTCTTTGACAGACATTAACTTGCAGGCTGTGATGAGAATCTCAACAAGCAATCTCACTCTTGATTTCAAAAAAATTGTAAAAAAGTGTGATAGGGTACATTTGTCTCATTAAACTGATTCTAAAATTAAATGTGCTTGCAGCTATAGATGATATGAAATTAGCACAATAAATAAATGGAATAAAACTACCATTATTTTATTTAATTTATATTTATTGATTTTTATGATACAATTTATACCTTTTCTGAAATGCAAAGTTAAGTAGTGAATGCAATCATTTTAAAAGGTGCGGCCCTCCGCTAACCTCCGCTCCCACAAAGTGGCCCCCAAGCCAAAACAATTGCCCACCCCTGTCCTAGATAAAAACAATACATTAAAATCTGACAAGATCTTACTTGCACAGAAACTAAAATTGACCTGGTGGGAAAATTTACAACTAAAATCTAGAAATGATAAGGACAACATAGTGGGTTTTTACAGGACAAAAAAATAAACTGGAGAAGATTTGGTTGTCTACAAATGATAAAATGATCCAGAAACTATACAATTTCTTGTTAGAGGAGTATATGCAGGATGAGACTGCTAAAACAACAATGGTTGCATGGATGCAGGGGATAGGACATACTACTGATTTAGAGCAATGGTCTAAAATTTGAAGAGTAATAAAATTCATGTGAGCCACATCCTATAAGAAAAATATTTAGAAATGTTTCACAGATGATACTGGTCACCCGATAGATTAGCTAAATGTTATACAAATACATCAAATAAATGCTGGAAATGTAAATCCAATGTGGGAACATTCTATCACATGTGGTGGAGATGTGGAAAAACATATAAATTTTGGCTTAAAATTCATAAGAAAAACTTTTTGCCCTTTTTCAACTGTCATCCACATTGGTGAGGAGCTCATCAGTAGTCACATGGAATAAACCCTCACCATCAAAGGGCAGGTCCTCCACCTTCAACTTGATGTTGGGTTGTAGGGAGCTGGAATGGAGGCATGTCTTCTGAATATGATGGAAGTGACCAGTGCCTTAGAGTAGCAAGAAACAACATGGCACAAAGTGTTAATCTGCTGTTTTGCCAGCCAGGACATCTTGTTGAGAACGGTAGTGGCAGTCTTCAGGGAGGTCTCCGGTAACTCTGGGACCAAAGTGGAAACCTTGGTTAGCCAGTGGAAAGAATAAGCTGAGAAATATGCCAGATAGTTATGCATCTTGGCTATTGTTGTTGTGACAGAATACATCTTGCACCCTGAGGTGTCCAGCTTCCGACCTTCATGGTCCAAAGGGGCAGGAGGATGAGCCAGCTTGGACTTGGTTGCTAAATGAACTATTACAGAGTTGGGGGCTGGATAAGAAAAAAGAAACTTCAAATTGAAGGGCTGGATTTGGTAGAGAGATTCAAAGCATCTTGGTTTGTCCCATGCTTCTCAGAGAGCTTCCAGGTGTATGGGGAGCATAGGCAATAAAGATGCTGGTGGAAGGTCAGATTTTACAAGTTTGTGTATGAGATCAGTCACCATCAAGGCACCACTGGTGAGCTGAATATTCAGGGCAGCCACTATGTGTGTCACCAACTTAAGATATGACTTGGAACCTTCAGACGGGGACAGTGAACAAGGGTGGACAATGTTGGAGAGTATCATCAGCGTCCGAGTCCAAACCATTGGTGCCTATATCTGATAGTTCCAAGGTAGAAGCAGGGGGTCTCAGGGGCTCACCCAGTATGACAGGAGGTTCTATGGTGGGAGCGGCAGCAACTGTTGATTGAGACCACAGAGCAATCGAGGACCCAGGAGGGACAGAAGTCGAGGAGGCAGGGAGGTCAGGAGGCAGGCGTACGGGAACAGGAGAAGTAGTAGAGCTGAGAAGCTAGGGCTTTGGGAAGCAAGGAGCATGAGTAAAAAAATCTTCCAGACGATGCAGTGAAGGAAGCCTTGGGTATAGGTCCCAGGGTTGATGGGAGAATTGGGATGGAGACTGAGAGCAATGGTGTTTGAAATAATGATTGGCATAGTACCGATGTGGTGAAGGTGATCTTGAATCCAACAAATACCTTTGGTGTTCTCTAAAGGGCACTGGGTAGGAAGCCAGGGCATAGCAAAAATGTTGCTGGCTTCGGGACTGAGAGCAGCTACGGGACGGTCAGGACCAAGGCAAAAGGTGTGGCAGTTCATGGGTCTGAAAGGAAGGTCTTTCCCAAGGAGCAGGATCAGATTTGAGGAATTCCAAAGGCAGATAGCTGCATACAGAAGGCAAACAGGATGGAATGTGTGTCAAACTCAGGCATCATTTACCATGTATTTCTCCTCTGTCTGCCTAGTATCTCTGTCTCCAATTGCTGATATTTGTAACAGTGCCATATTTCATTCCTGCTGGGAATTGGGGGGGAATGTGTGAGTGTGTGCATGGTGCTGCTTTGCTGAGAGTAACGCTAGCTTGTAACTTTGTCTAAGCGGGGCCTCCCCATCGTGGGAAGTATGCATGTTGACCTTGAGTACCACACACTTCTAGGTAATGTAACTGAATGCTCGCACATGTTGGAAGAAGGGGGAAGAGTGCATTGTAGATTTTGGTGGGCTGGATGATGGGGTGTGATTGGACTGGGTACCGGGGAGGGCTTGTTTGAATTAGGTATAATTCAGAAACTGGCAACAAATGGGTCCAGTCCGACAGAGAAATGCCTATGCTTGAACATAGGCGTCAACTTCAGGGGGCTGGGGGGCTCAGGCCTCTGCCAAAATTTTACAGAAAGGACTCAGCTTCCCTGGGGGGCAACCAGTGCAGGTAGGCTTTAAAGTGCAGGCAGCCAGTTCAGGGCGCCCTTTCGCTCCCCCCCCCCACTTTCTGTGTCGATCCTTTGCCCTGCATCATATGCACACCCTGCCATGGCAGAGAGGCAAGTAGGGAAGTGGTTCCCACCACACAACTCCAGGGCGAAGAAGGCGCCTTCTCCCATCTCCGTGCAGGGGGAATGGATGCAGGTGAAAGGGCCACGAAAATAAAAAAGGAGCTGCTCCTGTTTTTACACGTATTCCGCCCAGGTTCCTGGAATGTAAATTGTCACGGGGGGGGGGGGGGGACAGGAGGAGAGACACTGAAGAGTGTTTACAAAGGAGAGGGGTAGTAGAGGAGAGTGGGCCGGCCTGCCTGGGTGGAAGTGGGAACATTTCAACGCTTGCAAGCCTGGCAGGGATGCTGTCACTTGAGTGGAATCTTCCTTCCTATCGTTTTTCTGCCTCTCTTTCTGTCTCTTTTCTACCTCTCCCTTCCTTCCTTTCTCTCTTTGTGTTCTCTCTCTGTCTTTTCTTTCTCTTTCTACCTTTCTCTCTGTCTCTCTTTCTCTCTGTTTCTGTCTTTCTTGCTTTCTCTCTCTGTTTTTCTCAGTCCATTTTTTTCTTTTAGTGCATAATACTTTCAGCTCTCCCACACAATGCCACTTCTGTTACCTCTTCCAGATCATTCCTTAAAGTCCATCTTTTCTATGAATTGTTTGGAACAACTGTCTAATTCCCATTTTCTGCTGAAATGGACCATTGCTACTTCAGACTAAACTGCATATTTTTCCTCTTTAACCTTGTCTGGTCTTCCTTCCTTCCTTCCTTTCAAAATGAGATTATATTTAAATAGTTTCTATAATTTTTTTTTAATTTGATTGCTCACAATTTTAAAACTAGCTTCACAGCCAACACTGTTAACTCTGTAGGGTTTTCAAGGCAAGAGACATTCAAAGGTGGTTTGCCATTGCCTGCCTCTGCATACCAACTCTGGGCTTCCTTTATGGTCTCCCATCCAACTACAGACCAGAGCTGTCTGTTGGAAAAGAAAGTATAGTCCTTAACCCTGGCTGTCTCCACCCACTTTCAATGTAGCAGTGTAGTCAGACTGCAAAGCCTCTGTTGAGCTCCAATTTAAATTTTTTGGGGAAAGTGTGTCTCTATTTTATTTTACTTGGGTCTATCCTTGATTGAGAACAGTTTTTTTTCATGTGGGGGGCTGCTTCAACCACTCCTAAGCTCTTCTTTCAATTTTAATTTCATTTTTAAATGGTAAGCCCATCTGCATGAACAAGGGGAGAGAAGAGCACCCCAAACACCAGAGGTTAGCTCTTATAGTTCTCCGAGGTCAGTTTCGGGCACAGGAAGAGAACCTGAGGAGAGAGACTGCCAAGCTACAGATGGAGGCTGCCTAGGTACAGGCGGAAAGGAATGAATGGGAGGCAATGTTAGAAACACTCTGAAAGAAAGCTGAGGCAGTGGAAATGACTGCTCAGGCCTAAGGTCCTAGAGAATAGGCTCTAGATTCAGACTCTGGACTAGCAGAGCTGGAGGATCAAGATGTGTCCCAATGAGTATTGTCCTGCATGGAAAAACAGAGGGTCTTCATCCACAACCTCAACAGGAACAAGATCACCCACGAGCTGCAGCCCCTTCAGGTACTCAGCTCTGCCACAATAGAGTTCAAATGAAAGGCGCCGTCTTAGAACCAAACAGCAGTAGCCTCTGGCAGCTACACCACAGGAACCAGTGCTCCAGCCAACTGCTCCAGCTCTTGCACCAGGATACACACCATCAGCACCCCTTATAAATGGATTTTACCCAAAGGACTTGTATTCAACTATGAAGAGAAAAAGGAAAAAAATGTCTCTGTTAAAAAAGCAAATACATTTTTGGAATTGCAACAAAGCCCAGCAGAAGATAAAAAGACAGCAGAGGAGGAAGAAGAAGAGGAAGAAGAAGAAGGCATCATACATGATGCGGAAAGCTCCAAAAGCAGTGAGTAGTACTTCAGAGGAGATTCTGAATCTGAAAAAGGGGCGGCTGCCCCAAGGCATCTGGCGGTCAAATGGGACTTTGATAAACCAAAACGAAGAGAAAAGGGAAATAACACTTTGTTTAGCTTGAGAGTTTAAGAAATTTAAACTAACACTTATTTGATTTAATCTATGCAATGCCAGCTTAAAAGAGAAAACATAAAAATCATGCTCCATTATATTAACTTTAATTTTAAGGAAGCTTTGTTTAATCAAATTAGAAAAGCAATCTTATGATCCTTGTTTAGCTATATTTTAGTGTATTGTTTAGTGTTGTAGTGTTTTTAGTATTGTAGTATGTATAGAAAAGCGATATTTTTTTTTCAAAAACGAAGTTGTGAGTCTAAGGTCCACGTGGCTAAAGAATATCAGGCCGGTATCAAGTGCCATTAGTTTAGCAGTGACAAGCACTCCACTGCCTTGCGTCTGGACCCCAGTCCTCCGCAGCCACTCATGTCTAGCTCACCTACAGCAAAGACCCCAGTTGAAACAATGGGTCAGAACATACCTACAACATGTCAAGATGAGCCCATCGGTGTTCACTGCACTCAGGTCTGTGATGCCAAGGACAGCCAAAGATCCTGTCACCAAATATGTCTGGCCAAGGTTTCTCCTGCAGGCCACCCAGAAAAGGCAGCAAATGTACGCCATTTAGATGGGCAAAGTAATCCAGTCCTTGGCCTTTGGAGCTCTTCAAATTACAAGGAGAGGAGACGCAATACATCCTCAAGAAATGTGCTGGGGTCCAACACACGGTAGGGAGAAGAGCCGTTGGGTTACAGATTGATTCACTGGACAGAACCCAGTTCTCTCTGTCACCACTGTAGGAGGGCAACACTCTGATGAATGATTGTGACCAGATTCCCACATCAGAAGTCACACTCTACCACCCCCATTTAAAACCCATCGTAAGTCAACTTCTCTTCCTGGATCCTGCCTCACAAATCTAACTTCTGTTGGGAACAGACATCTCTGATCTGCTGGCATGCCACAGGCTGTTCATGGGACCCCGTAGAATCCCACATGTCCAGAGGTGAGAGCCAGGATGGGTCAATCGTGGGGAATGTGTGCATAGTCACTTGCAGATGCCAAAACAGACAAGCGTCCTCACCACAATTGTTTTGGATAATGGGCCTTACTCTTGATCCGTGTCTGGATCACTTCATGCTAAGTGAAAAGGACTCTGTCTTGGGAGCTACAGTGTTCCAAATGACCAAGGACAACAAAGAGCCCGTTGTCTATAGAGGTCAAACAGTTCCTGCATGTGAAGGAAAAGAAACTCCGGCAGAACGACTCTGGAAGTTAGGTTGCTCTGCTCCCTTTCCCTATGCTGCAATTACCTAACAACCACAAACAGGCCCTACCTCAACTCAACATCTTGTGCAGGAAGCCCAAGATTAAGATCCATTTTGTAGATTTCATGGACAAAATACTACAGACAGAGAACTTGTGCCTCCACTGAAAGAGAGTGAGGAATGTTGGTACCTCCCATTCTTCAGAGTATACCATCCACAAAAGCCTGGTCAGATCAGAGTGATCTTCGACTCCAGTGCCAAATTCCAATGTTTTTCGCTGAACAAGGTCCTTCTTGTGGGGCTGGACCTGACGAACAGTCTGCTTAGCCGCTTCAGGAAGGAAGCTGTAGCAGATGTTTTACTCCTTCCTCATCAGAGAAAATCACCACAACTACTTGCAGTTCTTATGGTTCAGCAATGAGCAACATAGCCAGCAAATCACTGAATATTGCATGAGGGAACACATCTTTGGAAATGGACCATTTCCCGCGATGGCCAACTATGAGTTACACCAACAGGAGAAAGGAAGCCTGGACACAAGGCAGTTCATGGAACAGAACTTCTACATAGATGACAGGTTGAAGTCCATACCCTGAAGAGCATGAACAAACGAGATCAAAGGAAGTTGTGCAAAATGCTATATAATCTCGTTTCATCCATGGACTTCATCCGAACAGGAACATCTTGTATAAAAACATTAAATATCTTTCCTATTATATAAAGCCGTTTTCAAGATTCCATGGGGCAAGATTCCACGGGGCGCCAAAATCAGTTGGCTGGACGGACTGCCACTCAAAAGGGGGTCCCTGGCCACTGGCTTTCTCCCTGCTTTGCCTCAGTGCCGCCCACAGAGCCACCGGCCAGCGTCTCAGCCTCAGTCTGGAGGGAGCCAGCGAAGGGGAAGGACTGATTGAGTGCTGGGTCCACTCTTCTCCTCCGCCCACTGCCAGGTGGATCTAACTGTCCTCTCAGTGGCCTGCTTCTGTCAGTGAAAAGACAATGGGCTTACAGCATAACCCCCTCCCCCGCACACTGCTAGCGTGCCCAGAATAAACTGTCAGAATAAACTGTCAGAAACAGGGGGCATTTCAAACAGCACCCCGTAGCGCTTCAGGACCGGTACAAGAACTGAAGAACGCTTGGGAGGAGGTTTCAAGATAAACCGGCTCAGGAACGCTTCCCCAACGGGAGAGGCACATTTCTGTGTGAAAGGGCCAATATGTTCCGTAAGGGAACCGGTACTAATACAGTTCTGTGTTAAATGCCTGACAGAAACCGTTACTGAAGAGTTCCTGAAACAGAATATATTGGCTGTGTGAAATTCCTCAGGCTTTCTCATGCTTAGCTCCACCATGGCTGGCTGGCTAATGAGGTGGGCCAGCAACCATCAAACCATTCCCTTCAACCCCCTGATGGGTGGCTGACTTTCCCCCTAGGGTTGCCAATCTCCAGGTGGGACCTGGAGATCTCCCGCTGTTACAATTGATCTCCAGATGACAGAGATCAGTTCCCCTGGAGAAAATGGCTGCTTTGGAGGGTAGACCTTATGGCAGGGGTGGCCAACCTGTGGCTCGGGAGCCACATGCGGCTCTTTCACACATATTTTGCGGCTCCTGGCAGGGCGGCTGGGGAAGCAAAGGGGAGGCATGCTTTTTCTCTCTTTCTCCCTTCCTTCCTTCCCTCCTCCCTCCCATCTATTTGCTTTCCTAGTTTCTCTCTCTCTCTTTCTTATAACTGGTTTTCCTCGTTTGTTTTTATTTTTGGCAGTCCCATTTAACGTTAATAAAAAGCAAATTTGCATATTTTTAAAAATAAAAACGTGTGTGTGATATTTGTTCCTGTCTTGCGGCTCTCAGACATCTCTATGTGGCTCTTACGTTTATTCTATGTGGCTCTTACGTTAAGCAAGGTTGGCCACCCCTGCCTTATGGCATTATAGCTTGCTGAGTCCTTCCATCCCCCTCCAAAAAAATGCTGCCCTCCACAGGATACACCCTCCAAATCTCCAGGTATTTCCATCATAGGGTTGCCAGGTCTGGGTTGGAAAATCCCTGGGTGGATCCGGGAGAGGGTGGGATTTGGGGAGGGGAGGGGCCTCAGCATGGTACAATGCCATAGAGTTCACCCTCCAAAGCAGCGAGTTTCTCCAGGGGAGCTGATCTCTGTCAGCTGGAGATCCATTGTAAAAACGGGAGATCCCCAGGCCCCACCTGGAGGTTGGGAACCCTATTCCATCATCAGAGCCGGCAACTTTCCCCTCAGTGCCCGTTGCTAGCCAACCAATCTTGCTTCTCTGAAAGCCCCTTTCCACACCTATGTTGGCCTTTGAGAGAAAACTCATTGGGGCAAGCTGAACAGAATGCCATAGAGGCCACCCTCCAAAGCAGTCATTTTCTCCAAGGGAGGGGGGAAGATCTGTTGTCTGGAGTTCAATTGTAATACCTGGCGATCTTCAGGCTCCACCTGGAGGTTGGCTACCCTAGGCGTAGCAGTCAGTGCTTCAGAGCAGGATTTGCTAAACCCAGGTTGTTGCTGAGTGGGTGATTTCGGGCCAGTCACAGACTTTAAGCCTAACCTACCTCACAGGATTGTTGTGCAAGTCAAAAAGGGGGAGAGGAGAATGATGTCAGTTGCTTCGGTCCCCATTGCAGAGAAAGACTACTTTTCCTCCAGGGGAAGTATGGTTGCCAATCTCCAGGCGAGGGCTGGAAATCACTCAGAATTACAAGTGCTCTCCAGATGGCAGAGATCAGTTCCCCTGGAGAAAATGGTAGACTCTACTTCTTTATACCCTGCTGAGATGGACCCTTTATGACAGCCAATGTGACATAGCAGTCAAGGCTTCAGAGCACAGTGGAGGCTGCGGGGGGGGAATGGAAACTTGAAGAGCAAGGTTGATGATTGGCTGGGAAGGAGATAGGGTTGCCAACTTGAGAGATGGAGCCTGGAGACAGGTTTGAGGAGGAGTGGGACCTCAGACAGGTACAATGCCATAGACTCCACCCTCCAAGCCAGCGAGTCTCTCATGGGGAACCATTGTTGCCAGTCTCAAGGGGAGGAATGGAGATCACGCTAAATTACAACTGCTCTTCAGATGGCAGAGATCTTCCCCTGGAGAAAATGGTGGACTCTGTGTCATTATACCCTGCTGAGCTTGCCACAGCAAATTGAAACTGAGTGCCCAAGGCTGGGGCACTTTCCCAGAGCCTCTTTCTAGAGCCCGTTGTATTTATTTCCACAACGGGTCTTATTCCTAGTAATAAATAAGACACTTAGGGGAGCATGTATCCAATCTAAAAATCCAATACACTTTACAACGTATTGTAATACATGCTCCCCTAAGGGTCTTAAGGCCTTCAATGATTTTTCTTGCTTTCTGTGATACTTTTTGTAGATTTGCTTTGCTGTAAGTAGTTTCATGGCTAGGTACCTTTAAATGTGTTTGAGCATTAGGCTTTGTATTTATATGGGATATCATGTACACCTGTTAAGGCTAATTATGAACCCCTCATTGTAGCCTTTACCGGAAATGTCTATACTTCTGTTGGTAAGATACTCTTTATAGAATTTTTGTATAATTTGTCAAGAAAATGTTTTAAAGTGTTTTTGCATATTGTAAACCTTTTGTGTATTATCTTGCAGACTATAGTACTATTCATCAGATGATGCTTTGATATTAATGCCCTTGTGTATGCATCATGCAACCTATCAAGTATGTATGGAATTTTATATGGTTCGTATCTCCATAGATCTTGCATGATTATATTTAATGTTTTTATACAAGATGTTCCTGTTCAGATGAAGTCCATGGATGAAACAAGAGATTTTATTCTGGAAAACCTCGTTGAAAACCTTGTTGAAAACTTTACTGAAAGAACTGAACATACAGTCCTTATTATAATATTTATTGTTTGTTTTTCACATTACATAGCGTTTTGCACAACTTTCTTTGATCTTGTTTGTTCATGAAGTCCATACCTACCACAGCAGAAGCCAAAGATTTGTTAAAAAGGATGCAGCAGATGCTGGCAGTAGCTAACCTCAAGCTGCACAAAATCGCATCCAACAGCACACAGGCGTTGGAGGCATTTGATCCAGAAGATCATGCCAAAGGCTTGAAGGATCTAGAACTGGGTGGCAACATCCCCCTGCTCCAATGCAGCCTTGGACTGAGTTGGGACCTGAAGAGGGACACTTTTGCTTTCCAAGCACCAGCTCAAGAAAAGCAGTTTACCAGATGGGGTATTTTGTCAATGGTGAATAGCCATGTTTAATCCCTTGGGGTTTGCAACATCAGTGACCATCCAAGGGAAGCCCCTATTACATACACTCTCTCTGGAACCAAAGACTGGGATGAACCTCTTCCTCTTGACCAGAGGCAAGACTGGGAAGCATGGAGAAACTTCCTTAACAGTCTGCAAGGTACCTATCACACACCTACGTTCCAATCTCACCTATTAGTGCCTCCTGCAGAAAGCTGCACATTTTCTGACACAACAACCAAGGTGACAGCAGCAGCCGCATACATTAGGGTCACTGGTAGGGAAAGCCACATCTACATGGGCTTCATTCTGGGAAAGACCAAATAGTAGGGGGGTGCTGGTTTGGGGAGCCCTTATGAGGGGGTGGGGGTGGTCCCCCCTGAAGGTGCCTTCAGGCCAAAGCCTGGCACATCTGAGTTTGGGCAAGTGATGCTTGGTGTTCTTGGTGCTTGGGGGGGCAACAGTGTGTGTGTGGGGGGCTTCTAATGTCCTGCCCCCACTGGTGGACCTCCTGATGGCACCTGGTGTTTTTGGCCACTGTGTGACACAGAGTGTCCAACATCGGCTTCTCTTATTTTCTTATGCAGCAGCACAACAGGGACACATCATCTGAAGACTGGAACTGTGTGGTGCTGTGCTAGCTGTGGAACTGGCAGAAATGATAGAGACAGAAATGGATCTCAGGTTTGAGGCCACAACTTTCTATACAGATAGCAAAATGGTTCTAGGTTGTGTACACAATCAGGGCCAGAGATTCTACGTGTATGTGAGCAACAGAGTGGAGCGCATCAGGCGGTCCTTGTGTCCTGAACACTGGTGATACATTCTCATAGATCAGAATCCAACAGACCATGCGACGCGGTCCATCCCGGCATCCTAGCTAGCAGAGTCAACCTGGTTAAATGGCCCTGAATTCCTCCTACACCCAGATAACACTTCACAGTGTGAGAAGGAACACTATGAGCTCTTAGCCCCAGATCAGGACACCGACGGTCAACCTCAAGTCATCTGTATGAAATGGAAACCAAGACAGTGTGCCACCTGGAAGCATGGCATTTCAATCGCTACTCCAAATGGACACCACTTATTCTAGGAATAATACATCCACTTTGCACGTCACCAGGATACTAAGCCAACCTCACCAGACTAAGGACACCAGGCAGAGAAGCTAATCCTACATAGTGTCCTACCTGGAGGACTTCAAGTGTATCAAGAATGAGAAAGCAATACCAAAGACCAACACCCTCCTCAAGTTGAGCCCCTACCTCGATGATGATGAGCTACTCAGGATAGCAGGTGCTTGAATATGGCTGATGTGGATCCAGCAGTGAAGAATCCAATCAACTTTCCAGCTCAGCAACACATCACCACCTTGTTGGTGCAACACCACCACAAACAGCTCCGTCATCAGGGACATCACTTTACAGAAGCAGCTATCAAAGCAGCAGGCATGGATCATCAGAGCAAAAGTATGCATTGCTGAAATTATCCAAAACTGTGTGTGGTGTTGCAAGCTTAAGGAGCAACAGAAGATGATGTACCTACCACTGGACTGGCTCAGCACTGAGCCCCCATTTACCAACGTAGGTCTCAATGTGTTTGGACCCTGGAGCGTGGTGACACACAAAACTAGGAGAGGGCAGGCCAACAGCAAGTGCTGGCCAGTGGTCTTTTTGTGTCTGAGCATCTGGGCCATCCACAATGAGGTAATTGAGTCTATGGACACTTCCAGCTTGATAAATGCACTCAGAAGATTCCTTGTCATACGTGGACCCATTGAGCTACTCAGGTCTGACCATGGCATGAATGTCATAGGAGTCTATAGACAGCTAGGAAGCACTGACCTCGACTCAGCACTTGGCAACTACCTAGGTGCTCAGAACAGCACGTGGATATTCAGTCCTCCTGTGTCTCACATGGGAGGAGCATGGGAGTGCAGAATTTTAGACTCTATGTTGGTGAGAACACCTTCTCCCACCCATGAGACTTTGACTACTCACCTAGCAGAAGTATCTGCCATCATCAATGCCAGACCTATGGTTCATTAGCGTTGTCTTGTGCAGTCCCACATGGGAACTGCGCAGCCGCAGGCCAGCCACTGGAAGAATTCTTCATAGCATAAAAATAGAGTGGGAGGAGCCCCTCCCAACAGACATCGATGTACTGTTTCCCCAACAGTCACCTGATCTGGGGGAGGGGCTCCACACACTCCCTCAGTTCTCTTTTAGCCACTGCTTGAGAAGAACATTTCTTCACAGTATTCTTAGTGATATTATTTCTGTCAGTATGACTTTGTTTTTAAAAAAAGTACCGATTGTTGCTCAAAAATGACAAAAATGGATGATCACATAGTTTGTCTGCTGTGTCTTGGGGAACAACACAATGTAACTAATTGTTCTGTTTGTCAAAAGTTTACTCATAAAACACGATCTGACAGGGCGGCAAGACTGAAGGCCACACTGTGGCAGAAAGCATTAGCATAGGGCTGCCAAGTCCAACTTGGGAAATATCTGGGGACTTTGGGGGTGGAGCCAGGAGACTTTGGGGGTGGAGCCAGGAGAAAGGAAGTGACATCATTTTGTGATGTCACATCCTGTGATGTTGCTTCCACATGCTGACACATGAACTCATGAAGTTTCCTAATACTGAATCAGGCCATTGGTCCATCAAGGTCAGTATTGACTACTCAGACTGGTAGTGGCTCTCCAGGGTCTCAGGCTGAGATCTTTAATGTCACCTATTACCTGATCCTTTTTTAGCTGAAGAGGCTGATACCTCCTGCATGTCAAGCAGATGCTCTATCACTGAGCAACGGCCCTACTGAATCCTTCCTCATCTCGGCAGAATATGAAGCACTAAGTGCTACACAAGTGCTAAATATGATTTTCATATCATAAGAACAGGAGAGAAGCCACAGTGGATCAGCCCATCCAGTACAGCCCATCCAATACAACACTCTGTGTCACAACAGTGGCCAAAAATACCAGGTGCCCTCAGGAGGTCCAGCAGCGGGGCCAGAACTCCAGAAGCCCTCCCACTGTTGCCCCCCAAGCACCAAGAATGCAGAGCCTCACTGCCCCAGACAAAGGGTTCCATTTAGACCTTGTGGCTCATAATAGCCACTGATAGACCTCTGCTGGATGGGGACAGAGAGAGAGAGAGAGAGAGAGAGACAGACAGACAGACAGAAAAAAGAAAGAAAGAGGGAGAGAGAGAGAAGGGGAAAAAACTGGCAGAGGCACTTACTTCCATTTAGACCTTGTGGCTATAATAGCCACTGATAGACCTCTGCTGGATGGGGACAGAGAGAGAGAGAGACAGACAGACAGACAGACAGACAGAAAAAAGAAAGAGGGAGAGAGAATGAAAAGAGCTGGAAGAGAAACTCACCTTGCCAGCCACATGCAAAAGCAGCTCCTTCAGTCCCTCCTTAATCTCTGGGCGGACCTGTCTTGCTGTGGAAGAAGCTCTCTTGCTGACTTCTTAAAGGGGAAATGTCTGGCGAGGCTTTTTACTGCAGGGCAGGCTCTCTGCAGACATTTCCCTTTTAAGGCAGCCATTTTGTCCCCCCGGTGGCCAACTTTGGAAAAGCGGGAGATAAGCACTAAAAATCAGTGTTTCCCCCCCCCACCGGGGGACTTGGCAGGCCTACATTAGCAGCTTCTGATATCCCAGCAGTAATGTCATCTGTCCAGGAGAAGTCGGCTTCTTCAATTGAACCTCCACCCTCTTTAAATAGAAGTGTGAAGGCACCTTCTGTCGCCTCATTTAGATCTGTGCCTCAGTCAACCACAGCTGTAAAGAGGGTGGCAAATCAAACCTCGGTTCCGGAAACAGCACAGTCAGTACCTCCTGCAAAAAAGTGTAAGGAGAAGGAAAAGCACACTGAGAAGGTGCATGATCATTCTCTTATAATGGAGGAATGGAGGGGCCAACTTGAAATGCCCGTTCCAAGCAGAGATGTGGGGTCAGGTACCCCATCACCAATCATTATGTCACCAATAGCTATGCCGGAACAGAGAAAGAGATGAGCTTTGAATTCCCCGATTTCAGCTGCTGGCTGCATACATCATCATTGCTCGCCATCCAGGGGAGATCGGGAGCATGTGTTAGTTACACACCGCCAAGCTACTCACTCTGAGGGGCGTGACAGGAGAGGGTGATCCCCTGTGTCAGAACTGATGCTAGAGGGGCAGGATTATTCCCCTCTTGATTGGTAACCTCCATACCACTCCGTTCCATTTACATATGGAGAAGTTGACAACAGATCTTTGGTGAGTGTGTTGGTCCATTCAGAAACTTCCCAGATCTAGCAGTTGGAGATCAAGATACATTTCCCCCTGAAGAGGATCTAAGGATTTCTACTGATCAGATGCTAAAAATAGCACAAGCTCTGGATTTAGAAGCGATTCCAATAGAGGCAAAGCCAAAAGGGAAAATAATGGGAAAGCTTTACCCTAATAACCCACAATTGGTGTGTTTCCCTCTTATTGAGGAAATAGTAGACATTACTAAAGAGGCGTGGAAAAAGCCTTCCTCTCTTCCGGCTACATTAAGGAGAGTGGAGAATCTATACAAGATCCATCCTGGCAACTGCCAGTTTTTGTTCACACATCCTATCCCATCATCAATGATAGCGGAGGAGATGCAGGGCAGGTATAGAAGTCAACAACATACCACCCCAGCTGACAAAGAAGGTAGAAAAGTTAATGTCCCCAGCAGGAAGTTTTATGCAACTGCTGCGCCTAAAGATTGCTAATTATCAGGCCATTATGTCAGCTTACCAGATGTTTGTGAATGAGAGACTTTCAGTGTTTATTGAAAAGCTACCTGATGAGGAGCACTTCCTAGCTAGGGTATTGCACGGGGAGGCTTTGAAACTCAGTAAGCAACAGTTGAATGCTAGTAAACATGCTGCTGAAACATCAGCTATGGGTCTTGCATTTTCTATCGCAATGCGCAGACATGCTTGGATGAGGTCTATGGTACTGCCACAGGACACGCGAAACCGTATTGAAGATCTTCCATTCAAGGGCAATTCATTGTTTTCTGAATCAACACATGAATTTCTTCAACAAATGAAGAAGAATAAACAAACAGCCTGATCTTTTGGTGTATCAGGACAAGGTTTGCAACCATATCGTCCTCATTATCCACCACAATACCAACAAGGTTATAATCAGCAATGTCCATATACCAATCGTAATCAGTACCCGTATCCTCAGCAACAATCCTATGCCCAGGGTGCCCAAGCATCTCAACATTGCCCCTATGCAAGACAAAAGGCATCTCAGCACCCTCAACAACATCAGGCAAGGGATCAGGGGCAACAGTAAAAACAGTAGTTTTGACTGGGACTGGGTACTACTGAGCCTATTTGGGGGATTATTTTGCAAATATATTATGATGAATGGAACAAGATCACTAGTGATTCTTGGGTATTATCTGTTATTTCAAAGGGTTATTTTCTGGAATTTAAGGATATGCCTAAATTACATTTTCCTCCTCAAGTATGCTCACATCCTGATCCTAGATTAATAGTTCAGTTACAGGTTCTGTTGGATAAAGGGGCTGTATCTGTCGTAAATCCTAATCAGTCTCGGTTGGGATTCTATTCACATTTTTTCTTTGGATTTACGTGATCTTAATACTTTCCTAAACATCCAAAAATTTAAAATGCTGCCCTTGGGATTGATGACACAGTTTCTCCAAACAGGAGATTGGTTTGTGGTCCTGGACCTCCAGGACTCATATTTTCATATTCATATAAATGAGTGCCACAGGGCGTACCTGAGGTTTACAGTGGGAGAAAATATTTATCAGTATAATGTGCTCCCATTTGGTTTGGCTACAGCACCAAGGGTATTTACTAAATGCCTAGCAGTTGTGGTAGCATCTCTCAGAATGAAAGGTTGTGCAGTCTACCCGTATCTGATGACTGGTTATTTGTAGCCCCTACAGCTGAACAGCTACAAGCACACGTCACACTGGCAGTTGTTCTGAGTCAGCCTCCCTCATTGGTTGTGAGTGGGTTCCCTTTCCAGTTGTTAGCAAGCCTGCAAAATCTTTATTACTCTTTTCCATCTTTTCAGCTGAGTCCAACTTGAATTATATCATTTTGTTTCATAAATAAGGAGGTGGCTGCATTCCATTGTTAATATCCTGGCAATAGTGGTGACTGGCCACTCAAGTAAGAGGATCATCAGATCGTGATTCTTGAAACGGTCACTACTGAATGTCCATCAAGTTTTTGGATCCATTCCAGCTGATGTTGTATTGTCTTTAGTTTAATATAGTCCTTGTTAGTGAATAGCTAAATGATGTGGAAATAACCTGAAGAAGTTTGGCATGTCATGAACTTTAATTTTCACTACAGAGGACTTCTAAGGATTTGTTATATTATTTTGAGATGGACTCAATGCAACTTTGAATTGCCATGCATCTTTTAAACATATTAAGTTTATCATTCTATTCTAGAATGGAGATACAGTTAAAGAAACTTGAAACTGCTACAAGGTCATAGCTACATTATTACTGTTTGCCCAGTGTTATCCTTATGGACTAGGTTGTATCAATCTTGTAATTTGGGGAAAATAAATAGTGTGGCAGGGGAAAAGGAGATGCCCCTCATGGGTCCCCCACTTGTATTCCTTTTTTATACAGCAAATTCTTTCAGTGTTGTTTATTAGTTTTATTTCTCTAAAGAATAATTTGTTTTGGATTTCATTAAATCAGCCTTTCATATTTATTATCTTAGCTCCAGTGGAATGGCAGAAGGAGAAGGGTAGGGCAAAGGCTACTTACATAACTTCAAAGACAGTTTAGCACCTACTAGGTTATAGTACAGAAGAACTGTTAATTTATTTGCAGCATTTCATTTAAAGCCCCAGGTGACAGCATTGTGGGACTCAGAAGGACAACAAAACAGTACATTTCAGGCAGGTGGGATCTGAAAGACCTATAATCCTTACAAATGGTGGTGGCATAAAGGAATGAAAATATAAAGAAAAAAGGAGAACCATCACATCTGGTAAGGCTAGGGTGGTCTAAATGCACATCATATTCTCTGGAATTACAACAAGGCTCAAATAATTTCTCACCTACGCCATGGCAGAAATTCCTTAACATAACACAAACGCTTTAACAGCTCCGTATGCATGAAAGCCAATGCTCAGATTGTTTACAAAAGTTAAGAAGCAGTTCTTGTTCCAGATGACAGATTTTAAACTGATTAGCCTCCCCAAGATGTGGGATTATGTTGAGATGGATTTCTCATCAAAGTCTTCAATAATTTATTTATTAAATTACTTATTACTTAGGCCACTCATATGCTGGCTCTCTAGTGAATGTGCTTGAAGTGGTTTACAAAATGATAAAACCATGAGACAGCACCAAATCATTAAAAAAATAACAAATTATTAAAAACTCAGCCAGAGCACAAGAACAGCACAAAACATCTAGTAGACTAAAATGATTCTCATAAAACTGTTCTCAAGCTAGAGTCACACTATAAAAATGATTTTAAAAGATCTACCCTTTATTTAAAAGGAAATAAATGCTTTGGCTTGGTGCTGAAAAGAAAGCAGATTAGGTGTCAGGTAAGCCTCAAGGGGAAGAGAATTCCACTGGCAAGATGCCACAACCAAAAAACCTCATCTCTGGTTGCCACCTCCCTCTCCAGGGGCACAGACAGCAGGGCTTATGAGGAGGCTCTTAACGGAACAGCTGGCAGTACAGGAGAAGGCAGTCTTTCAACTGTCCTTGCCCAAACTGTCTAGGCAGGGCCTTCTAGGTAATAACCAGCACTTTGAATTATGCCCAGAAACAGATGGGCAGCCACTGCATAGATTTTAACACAAGAGTTGTACAATCCATTGATTGCCTGGTTGCAATAATTTAGACCAACTGAAGTTCCAGATAGTTTTCAAAGGCAGCCCCAAAGCACACCACACATTACAGTAATCCAACCTAGATGCAGCTTGAAAATGCAGCATATATTTACATTTAAATTTTTTTAGATATTTTATTAGAAACATAAATAAACAACCATAGTCAAAGAGTATAACAATAGTAACAGATATATATAAAAGCTCAAGAATTACAATATAATATGCCTGAGTGAAGAATAAGTATGTATACAACCAGCAGTAATTCCAATCAGGTACTTATGAAGTCATCTAGAACATTTTAGACATTAGAGTTTAAATGAAAGACATTACTGAGAAAAAATAATGTTGCTTACCATTACCATGGAACTGCATTACTACACAGAGAAGAGGGAGAAAAACCTTCATATACACGGAATTGTTTGATTATACTAGTTGGATTCAAGCCCATTTATGGATTTGTGACCAATCAGCAGAAACAAAACAATGTTGAGACAAGAATTCTAAAATGGGAGACTATTTGTCTTCAAAAGTGGAGTGTTTTGGTTGAGTAAGATTCACATTCAATTTGCCAGTGACAAGATCCCTGAGATAGTGATCCCATAATTTGCAGAACCATACAATAACAGTGGGAGGTTTGCTATCTTTCCAGTAAGAGGCAATCAAAGTTTTGACAGCAAGCAACAGAATATCTGCAGTAGTCTTATGGTACCTGATTGGGAGTCCTTCTGGCCAATGATCAAGAAAAAGAGTTTCCAGGGTGAGAGGAACCTCTATTGTAGTGATTGATTTAATGTGAGAGAGGATCTTAGTCCAGAAATGGTGACTATGTTTGTACTTCCACCAACAGTGGGTGAACGTACCAATTTGATGACAGCCTTTCCGACAATGAGGGGATTGTGAAGGGAAGAAGACTGCAAGTTTGTGAGGGGTAGCATACCAACGTGTCATGATTTTAAAATACAGCTGAGGACTTAAAATTGGTAGAATTCCACAGATAAGTCCAGACTTCCCCATCGAGGGGAGCATCCTTCTGCCATGCAAGTTGATAGGAGAGACGTTTGGGGAGGTCATCCTTCAAAAGTAAAGAGCAGAAATTAAATTTGTAAAATAAATTCCAAATCAGTCATGGGTTTTGTAAAGAGGGAGGGCAGATTAAGCTGGGTAAACATATGATTCAGTTGCATATAAAGAAACAATGGAACCAGGTGACCCACTTTCCATTCAATGATAGTTTTCTCTAGAATTCCCTTTTTTGAGGAAATGTCTTTTGGAAGAAGAAGAAGAGAAGAAGAAGCAGAAGAGATTAGATTTATACCCCGCCCTTCACTCACTTGGAGTCTCAGAGCGGCTTACATACTCCTTTCCCTTCCCCTCCCCACAACAGACACCCTGGGAGGTAGGTGGGGCTGAGAGAGCTTTTTCCCAAGCTGTCCTTGAGGGAACAGCTGGTACAGAGCTATGGCTTGCCCAAGGCCATCCAGCCAGGTGCAAGTGGAGGAGAGGGGAATCAACCCGGTTCTCCCAGATTAGAGTCCGCGCACCTAACCACTACACCAAACTGGCACCAAACTTTTAGGCATGTTATGTTATGCTGTCTCCAGTGTTTGAATAGTTCCAGATCATTTCCAGAAGGAAACCAAGGTTGATTTATAAATGTAGTCTGACAAGAAATTTCAGGGAGAACTTTACCTTTAAGTTTCCAAAGTTATACAGATGGGGAAATCAAGTCATACTGATTTAGTTCTCGAGGCCACAAGTGTCTGCCTGCCTAGATCAGCTCCTCTAATGGGTGAGGATGTAAGTAGCATTATAAAGCTGAACCCAATCAGGGTGAGAGGAAGTGCACAACATCTTGACTACATTAAATAACATTTTTGTTATCCAACTCTTCATGGCCCCATTGACCACATCAGGCCCTCCTGTCCTCCGTCATCCTCCGGAGTTTGCTCAACTTCATGTTTGTTGCATCCATAACACTTTCTAACCATCTCATCCTTTGTCATCCCCTTCTTTTACCTTCACTCATCCCAGCATCAGGGTCTTCTCCAGGGAGTGCTCCCTTCTCATTGCGTGGCCAAAGTATTTGAGCTTCAGCTTCAGTATCTGGCCTTCCAGGGAACAGTCAGGGTTGATTTATTTTAGGGTTGACTGATTTGATCTCCTTGCAGTCCAAGGGACAATTCAAGAGTCTCCTCCAGCACCATAATTCAAAAGAATTTATTCTTTGGTGCTCGGCCTTCCTTATAGTCCAACTCTCACAGCCATACATTACTGCTGGGAATACCATTGCTTTGACCATATGGACTTTTGTTGGCAGGGTGCTTAGGTTTGCCATTGCTTTCCTCCAAAGGAGCAGGTGTCTTTTAATTTCATAGCTGCAGTCACCATCTACAGTGATCTTGGATCCCAGGAACGTGAAGTCTGTCACTGCTTCCATGACTTCTATTTGCCAAGGAGTGATGGGGCCAAATGCTATGATCTTAGGTTTTTTGATGTTGAGTTTCAAGCCAACTTTTGTGCTCTCCTCTCTCACCCATAGCAAGAGTCTCTTCAGGTCCTCTTCACTTTCTGCCATTAGAGTGGTATCATCTGCATATCTGAGGTTGTTGATGTTTTTCCCGGCAATCTTAATTCTGGCTTGTGATTCATCTAGGCCAGCGTTTTGCATGATGTATGTCCCAGTTCCCACTGGGAGCTCCCAGGGGTGGGAAACCTTGGTGATGGAGGAGCAGTGTGGTACCCTCCCTCCACTAAGCAACTTACCCAAGGGAGGGAGGTGGCGTGGAGAAGACAGAGCAGCGACAAAGAGATGGCTGGAGGTTGCAGCAGCCTGCCAAGGAGAAGGTAGGGACGTGGATGCAGACAACGACAGGGAGAGCAAACCACAGCAGCAGGACATGGCTGCGGGATGAGCAAGGCCCCGCTGGAGGCAGGGGCTCTGGGGGCCGGCTGGGGCCATCGGAGGAGGAGCTGCAGGGGGATCAAAAGGGCACAGGGAGCAATGGCCAAGCAGAGCAAGTGGAGAGGTGAGGCCTGGGCCTCTGGCAGGCATCCTGTGGGTGGGGCCTGAGTGGGCAGCCTCAGTGTCTCCTGCTTTAAGCAGAGGCAGGGCCAGCAGGGAGGTGGTGCAGAGGGCATTAGGGGGTAATAAAAAGGGAAGAGTGGAGACGGCCGAGAAGAAAGACGACTGGGCTGGCTGGGGCTGGTGAAAGCAAGACAGAGAGGGAGAGTGAGCAGAAAGCCCGAAATTGGCTGGAGTTGCAGCCAGAAGGCCAGGTTCCCAGGACGGGAAGAGCAGTGAAGTAATCCTCTGTAGAACCCATCTTCTGAGGCCTTTGCTCCCTCTTTGTCTTAAAGACCCCCCTCGACCCTTCAGACCCAACCAAGGGGTAAAGGTGGACCAAGGGCAGACTAGAAGCGGTTCCTGAAGGTCGGCTCCTTGCTCAGGTGGAACAGCAACAGGAGAGCAGTCGTCAGCGGACACCAAAGGCCACGACAATGTACTCTGCATATAAATGAAGCAGGGTGACAGTATCCATCCTTGTCACACCCCTTTTCCTATGCTAAGCCAATCTGTTGTTCCATATTCAGTTCTAACTGTTGCTTCTTGACCCTTATACAGGTTTCTCAGGAGACATGTGAGGTGGTCTGGTACTTCCATCTCTTTAAGGACTTGCCATAGTTTGTTGTGAATCACACAATCAAAGGCTTTAGAGTAGTCAGTGAAGGAGATGTTTTGGTACTCCGTTGCTTTCTCCATAATCCAGTGAATGTTGGCAATTTGATTTCTAGTTCCTCTAACTCTTCAAAACCCAGCTTGTACTTTTGGCAGTTCTCTATCCACATACTGCTGAAGCCTAGCTTGTAGGATCTTGAGCATGACCTTGCTAGCATGTGAAATGAGTGCAATTGTGCAATAGTTTGAACATTCCTTGGCATGGCCCTTCTTTGGGATTGGAATGTAAACTGACCTTTTCCAAACCTGTGGCCACTGTTGCGTTTTCCAAATTTGCTGGCATATGTAATGCAGCTACCTTAACAGCATAATCTTTTAGGACTTTGAATAGCTCAGCTGGGATACCTTCATCTCTACTAGCTTTATTGTTAGTAATGCTTTCTAAGACCCATTTGATGTCGCACTCCAGGATGTCTGGCTTGAGGTCAGTGATCACATTGTCGTGGTTGTCAAGGACATTGAGGTTCTTCTTGAATAGTTCTTCTGTGTATTCTTGCCATCTCTTCCTAATCTCTTCTGCTTCTGTTAGGTCCCTACCGTTTTTGTCCATTATCATGGCCAGCTTTGTACAGAACGTTCCCTTGATTTCTCCAATTTTCTTGAAGAGATCTCTAGTCCTTCCCATTCTGTTGTTTTCCTCTATTGCTTTGCATTGTTCATTTAGGAAAGCCTCCTTATCTCTCCTTGCTGCTCTCTGGAAATCTGCATTTAGTTGGGTAAATCTTTCCTTTTCACTTTGCCTTTCGCTTTCCTTCTTTCCTCTACTATTTGTAAAACCTCATCAGACAGCCACTTCGCTTTCTTGCCTTTTTTTCTTTGGGATGGTGCTGATTACTGCCTCCTGTACGATGTCTCAAACATCCATTCATAGTTCTTTAGGCACCCTGTCTTATCAGATCTAGTCCCTTAAACCTATTCTTCACCTCCACTGTATATTCTTAAGGGATGTGATCTAGGTCAAACCTGAATGGCCTAGTGGTTTCCCCAACTTTCTTCAGTTTAAGCCTGAATTTTGTAATGAGTAACTCATGATCTGAGCCACAGGCAGCTCCAGGTTTTGTTTTTACTGACTGTATAGAGCTTCTCCATCTTTGACTGCAAATTATATAATCAATCTGATTTTGGTGTTGCCCATCTGGTGATGTCCATGTGTAGAGTTGTCTCTTAGGTTGTTGGAAGAGGGTGTTTGCTATGACCAGCATGTTCTCTTGACAGAACTCTGTTAGCCTTTGCCCGGCTTCATTCATTTATTCTCTAAGGCCAAACTTGTCCATTATTCTGGTTACCTTTTGACTTCCTACTTTAGCATTCCAGTCCACTATGATGATACGGACATCTTTTTTTGGTGTTAGTTCTAGGTGGTGTAGTAGGTCTTCATAGAACTGGTCCATTTCAGCCTCTTCTGCGTCACTGGTTGGGGCATAGACTTGGATTACTGTGATGCTGAATGGTTTGCCTTGGATTCGGGCCGAGATCATTCTGTTGTTTTTGAGTTTGTATCCCATTATTTTCTTTCTTACTTTCTTGTTGACTATAAAGGCCACAACATTTTTTCTATAGGGTTCTTGACAACAGTAGTAGATATAATGGTCTTCTGAGTTAAATTTGCCCATTCCCGTCCACTTTAGTTCACTGATTCCCAAGATGTCGATGTTCAATCTTATCACCTCATTTTTGACCACATCCAACTTACTTTGATTCATAGATCTTACATTCCAGGTTCCTATGCAGTTTTGTTCTTTGCAGTTTTGGACTTTCCTTTCACCATCAGACATATCCACAGCCGAGCATCCTTTTGGCTTTGGCCCAGCTGCTTCACTCTTTCTGGGGTTATTTGTACTTGCCCTCTGCTCTTCCCCAGTAGCATATTGGACACCTTCTGACCTGAGGGGCTCATCTTCCTGTCGGCTATAGAAACTTCCAGCTGTAAGCACAATGACCTGTCAGATCTGGATGATCTATGTGACAGGTAACAATGAGTCATGTGACTGAGCTAAGTGGATTTGTACAAGGACATGTATGGACTTGCTCTGGAAGAATGACATTGATGGATGGATGCACAATGACTCAGCAGCTTTCTTATTGGCTAATGAGTAGCTCAATTCTGTATATATTTGACTGTGTACAGCAGTGGTTCTCAACCTTCCTAATGCCGTGACCTTTTAATACAGTTCCTCATGTTGTGGTGACCCCCAACCATAAAATTATTTGTTGTGTTGTCCAAATGGTTTTGACAAAACCAATAATAACATTATTTTCTGTCCCATCTACACAAAATCTTGCCTGAACCAATATCTTATGTCCAACCATTATTCCCATACTGGATTGGAATCAATTCCTAAAGGTTAGGTTCCCATGGCAATCAGCTTGCCTTCCTGCAGAACTAGTATGCTAAATATGAATTTTTAGGCTTGCCAACCTGCAGGTGGGGTCTGGAGATCTCCTGGAATTACAACTGAGCTCCAAACTACAGAGATCAGATCAATGGCTGCTTTGGAAAATGGAATCCATGGCATTATGCCTTGCTTAGGACCCTCCTTCCCCCAAACCCCACCCTGCTCAGGCTCCACTCCCAAAACTCCAGGGATTTCCTCAACCTGGAGTTGGCAACCCTACTTCACTGGCAGAAGAACCCTAGGTTTGTGGATTCACTGGACTCTTTCTCTGCAGATGTCCCCTAAAGTACCCCAAGCAACAGAAGTGTTCTGCCAAACAACAATGGAGAGAGAGAGAGAGAGAGAGAAAGGTAGGTAGGTAGGTAGGTAGGGGGAAAGAGAGAGAGAGAAAATGGAAGGAAGGAAGGAAGGTGGGGGGGAGAGCCTGTTGCAGCCTTTCCTGGGCTCTGGGCTTTGGTGTGGAGCCCAGGAAAGGCAGTGGGGGCGACAGGCTGTTGCAGCCCAGGAAAGATGGCAGTGGGGGTGAGGGGGTGGCTGGAGCCTCCTTTCCTGGGCTCCCCACTGAAGCGCAGAGCCCAGGAAAGACCGGGGGTGACTGGAGCCTCCTTTCCTGGGCTCCCTGCCAAAGCGCAGAGCCCAGGAAAGACCGGGGGCAGCTGGAGCCTTCTTTCCTGGGCTCCCCACTGAAGTGTGGAGCCCAGGAAAGACAGCGGTGGGGGCAGGGGAAGCGGCCATTGCCTTACCTGCTGGCTTCTTCCTCCTTGTGGCCCTACTGAGGGCTGCAGGAAGCAGGGGGTGGGGCTCCAGCCCCAACCAACCCATTCTTTGCCCTTAAAGGGAAAGCTCCCTTTGAGGGCAAAGAGCCAGGAGGCCAGACCTTGCACTCGATTGAGCGTGGGGCCCTTTCCTGCTGGCAGAGAGAGGTGGGGCAGGCTCGGGTGCCAGCCAGTGATCCCTGTAAAAGGGTCGTTTGACCCCAAAAGGGGTCGTGACCCACAGGTTGAGAACCACTGGTGTACATCAGGATTTATCCTTCACTGTAAATAAACTGTATATACACTGAGCTGGTATTGTGCAGTTGGTGTGGTCTTATGGACTGGAGTCTCCTGAGCTGGTGCTGTGCAGTCAAACACTTCACACACACCGACAGGGTTATCGGCCCAGTGCATTGCACTGAACTCTGCAGGCTCTGAATGAGACTGGACTGTTGGTGAGCAGGAGATGAGACAGGATGGCTGCTGTCACTGTTGGTGCTGAAACCGTAGCTTCAGAGGACCATTTTGCCATAAGCAGCTCCGGTGAGTAATTTAGTATATGATTTGAATTTTATGTCTACATGTTCAACACGACGAGTTGTGTATTTGTTGAGGTGTTGTTGTGGTCTTTTGTATGTCGGGAATACCTGCAGAACTGTGCGTACCCGTATTATTGAACATAGGTGTTGCATGAGAAATGCTCGCTTAGAATCACCTTTGGTTCAACGTTTTCTGACTCAGCATCATGCTCCTAATGATTTTAAGTTTGTCATCCTGGAAGTCCTTAAGCGCCGCTCTTACATTGCCATGGATATCCGTAAAAGGCTCTTACAAAGGGAGGCTTTTTGGATCTTTCGTTTAAATACTCTCCAGCCACCCGGGCTAAACCAGTCATTAGAATTAGGCTGCTTTTTATAAACTCATAAAGAAAATGTATTCAATTCCTTTGCCCCTTTTTGGGTTGTCCCCCTTTAAAACTGTAGGCTCAGTTGCTGCTATATTAACCACTCCCTTTGGACTTCCCTTAAGGCATGCTGGCCACATGAGAGTAGTTCCATTGTAGGATCAGTAGCCCATCTATACTTTTTTTCTCTGGTTAATGGTAAGTATTTTGCATTCAGTATCTGGGCAGTATATATGACTTTGTAATGAATTAAGTGCTTTCTGACCCACTGTTCCTTGGTTTTTTGTTCCATTTTTTTAAAAAATAGGATGAAGCAATTTCTGCTCAATAGTAGTTATGCTTATTACATAAACATGGAGTTTCCTCATCTCAGTGAAACTGGTGAAATTAATATGTAGTATTCATGAATCTAATATAAGGTATGTTTGTAAATTTTTGCAATTTTTGAAGTTTTTGTCTCATATATTTTTGTGAATGTTTAATTGGTCATTAATGATGTTTTTCATTTTAAGTTTTCTGACAAAGATTTATCGAAATGAAGAACACAATCTGGAGTCTTCGTTGGATTCAGCTGGATTCAGCTGTGTTATTCATACTTTTGGCTTTAATAGCTGCTGTTAATAAGTTTCATTGATGTCTGTAAAATAGAGTGATAATGATGTGAATGACCAGAAGGCCTTAGCTGCAATTATCCTGGGTGTGGCAGATGACCAACTTGTTCACATTGTCGCTAAGACCACTGCAAAGAGTGCATGGGAAAGTCTGAGGGCTGTATATGTGCGCCAGACAGCAGGTTCCCTGACAGCCATCACCCGGAGGGTGTATAGGACAGTGCTGAAGCCGGGAGGGTCAGTCAGAACACATTTAAACATTCTGGCCAATTGCTTTCAGCAGCTGGAACAGTGGGGGAAGGCTGTGGTGGAGGAAGATAGAGTTTACATCATTTTGAGCTCTCTTCCCAAACAATTTAACATGCTAGTGACTGCTTTAATGTCTGTGAAAGGTCCAAGACTTACATTAGCATATGTTAATAGATGGCTGCTTGAGGAGGAGGCAAGATATGAAGATTTCAAGGCTGCTTCAACTCAGTCTTGGAAGCAGTCCAGCCTGGAGGTGTCTGGCGGTGCCAGCTGCAGTGGAGCCAGCAGAGCTGAGAGCAAGCAGCGTGGATTACAGCAACAAGTCACTTTGAAAGTCCAACGGTGCTTCGGCTGTGGGGCAACTACTCATCTAAGGAAGACCTGTCCGGAGGCAAAGAAGAGGCATGGAACTATGATCCAGAGGCCTGCATCAAGCCAGAATGCAAAGCTAGTTGTCACAGTGGCTGCTTCTGTGTGTGGAGTATGGATTTTGGACTCTGGAGCATCACAAAACTTTTGCCAGGACAGGAGCCTGTTGCAGGATGAACGTCCATCCCGTTTGAAGCATGTGAGCCTTGCCGACGGGAACAACTCCCCTGTACTGTGCGAATGTTTCCTTTCCCACTTTAGGATTTACATTTAAGGATGTTCTTTGTGTGCCTACCTTGGAGAACAATTTGTTGAGCATTAAAGCTCTGGACAGAGCAGGTTTTACTGTGTGTTTGCAAACAAAGCCTGTAAGATCACCAGAGATGGTGAAACCTTGGCGGTGGGTAAGTTGCTTAACAATGTTTATGTGCTAGAAAATCAGCATGTTGAGGCTAGATCTGTGATAAACAATAGTTCTCATGACAGGTGCATTCACTTGTTACACTGCAGGCTCGGGCATGCGAACTTTAACACCATAAATAAGACACTAGCACTGTTGGGTAAAGAAACAGTGCAAGATTGTAACAAATACCTTGACTGTCAAGTATGTAAGAGTGTCAAGTCAAATACATACCCTGTAGCAAACAAAAGTGACAGAGTGTCTAACAAACCTTTAGCTTTGGTACATGCAGATGTCATAGGGCCTTATGCAAAGAGCCACTCACAGAATCATTTTGCCTGACTTGTAGTGGACAATTATTCCAGATTTGCCTGGATTTTCACTCTTAAAAAGAAGGCAGACGTATTCCAAACGTTTAAATACTGGGCTCGGAGAATGCAAAAACAGGTCATGACTTGTGTGCATTACAGACAGACATGGGTGGCAAGTTCATGTCAAATGAATTTAACCACTGGTTAAAGACCCAGGGGGTGGCACATCACATAGGAAATGTCTCTACACCACAAGAGAAAGGAGTAGCAGGATGCAGGGCAGGCATGTTGCAAACAATGATGCATGCAATGCTAGCAGACGCGGGTCTACCAATAACATACTGGGCAGAAGCAATCACCACTGCATGCTATGTATCCAACAGAGTGTAATCAAAAGCAATAAATGATGTTCCCTACAGAGTACTCTACAACAAGGATCCCAGTCTGGGATACCTAAGAGTGTTTGGGACAAAGGCCTGGGTAAACATTCCTCTAAACCAGAGAAGGAAAGGAGACAGATCAAAAAAGCTCCTGTTTCTTGGGTACCAGACAGGCATGAAAGCCTA
This sequence comes from Lepidodactylus listeri, assembly GCA_029233225.1. Classification (NCBI taxonomy): domain Eukaryota; kingdom Metazoa; phylum Chordata; class Lepidosauria; order Squamata; family Gekkonidae; genus Lepidodactylus; species Lepidodactylus listeri. The sequence continues at coordinate 95,676,292 of JARCFY010000012.1, forward strand.
CAGGTTTGCCAATCAACATTTAGCGTTAAGTTTTAGTAGGTCTGCAAACTTTCATGAGAATACCAACTGGCACAAAATACATGGGACAGAAGGGGCCATCACAGGTGTTATTTCCTTTGACTGAAAGCACTGAAACAATTGTGAAACAGGAGGACTCTTCTAAGAGTGTGCTGAGTACCTCTGAGTCAGTACAAAGTGATAGGCCGGTGCCCAGAGTGTCAGAAAGAACCACAAAAGGAGTACCTCCCGTTTGTTACAGTAAAGAGACCAAAACGGCTGTAAATCATGTTTTTGTAAGAGAGCTGAAAAGCTAAGAGGAAATGTTATCTCTGCAAGGGAGGGAGAGACAGTGTTGGTTGGATGCCATGAAAGAGGAATACAAGTCTCTGTCTCAGAATAAAGTGTTTGATTTAACTGAGTTGCCGACAGAGAAAAATGTGATAGGGTGTAGCTGGTTGTTTAAATTAAAATCACTCCCAAATGGAGAGGTACAGCATAAAGCAAGGTTGGTAGCAAAAGGTTATTCTCAAGTTTGGGGAGAAGATTATGACCAGGTATTTCCACCAACAGTTAGAGCTGAAACGGTAAGAACTGCATTATGCAAAACAGGAATTGCTGGCATGAAAGTGCACCACTTTGATTTCACTACAGCTTACTTACATGCACCTATAACAGAGGAATTATACATGGAACAGGTACCAGGGTTCCAGGAGCAAAACAATAAGCTAGTACTAAGACTGAACAAGGCACTATAGGGTTTGAGACAGAGTGCAAGGGTTTGGAACCAATGTTTAGTGACTGCCTTAACAGGCATGGGTTTCAAGCAGGGAATTGCAGATCCGTGTATGTTCAGCCTGGCTGCTCTTCTATATTACTAATATTTGGGGGAATATTAGCTCTTAACATTTGCAGCAGGCATTGTGGATCTCCACCTGTGTCTGACGGTGTTCAAATAAAGAGTGCATTCCCGGAATCGTGTAGAGATATCCAATTTGCTGAGGTCAATTTTGATAGTTCTCAAGGAGATCTGGGGTTTGAGTAAAACTGTCTTTTTGATTGAATTTCAGGATGTGTGAGCCCACCACCAGATTGGCAGCTACCTTAAACGGCTCTACATCCTGGATGAGAGGGTCAATGTGAGAGTTCTGCTCAAAGTAGTCAAGGATCAGATCTTGGTTGGTTAACCACAGTTCTTTATTTCCAATCTCTACATTAGTACAGCATCTCGGATTATTGTCAGAGATGAGACAAATTATACAAGCGGGTCTATTATACCATTCCAAGGAGTTTGAATTACCCATAGATAGCCAATCCCCTTAAGGGAAAATTGGCGGGCTAAAAGGTGTCCTGACCGTTTGGTTCTCACAGGAAAAGAGTGAGGTGTTAAGCAGTAAATTTCCTCTCCCAAACCAGACCCCTCAGATGTTACCAGTTCACATAACAATCAATGGCTTCAAGGTTTTTGCATGTGATAAGAGATGAGAGGCATCCTCCCTTGAAGTTCCTGCCGGAGCAGCTGGAATGCGGAGGCAGGGATGTGAGGCCTCCTTGTTCTCGCAAATCATTGGTGTCACCCTCCCGGTCTGGACAAGCATTATTACATTACGGTTACATAGAATCTCAATACATGACAGATACATAGGAAAGCTAAAAGCATATATGCAAGGTAAAGGGGAGGAGGCCTGACTAATATATTGTCTGAATTAGCAGATTCTGACACCCTGCCCTTTTCATAATTAACTTCACCTAGCTTTATCAGGAAACATTTTGTGGAACAATTTCACCAGTTTGGGGGCATGAACATGTTCTGAGCGAATCCATTCATTGTGTTCCGGGCCGAAATCAAGCCATTTAACTAAATAATATAATCGACCTCTCCGCATCTTGGAATCGAGGATTTCAGTTATCTCGAAGTGAGGGGCCCCCTCCTTCATCAGTGGAGGAGGAACTGGAGGAACTGGATGCCAGGCATTCGGCCCAGGATCTTTCTTCAGGAGGCTGAAATGAAAAACAGGGTGCACAGAACTCAGTGATTTAGGCAGTTCCAGTTCAAAGGACACATCCGATATTTTACGTAACACCTTATAGGGTCCAACATATTTCCATCCCAGTTTCCTGCTGGGCTGCAAACCATGGATATTTTTCGTGGAGAGGTAGACAGAATCCCCTGGCTGGAGATCCCAGCCTGCCGCTCGTCCTCGGTCCGCATATTTTTTATAATCCTCTTTTGCCTGGTCCAGTGCTTTGGCTATCAATGGCCAGGAGTCTTGCAAGGCAGTCCACCAACTTTTAAAATCCGATGGGGAAGCATTGGGTTCATTCTCAATGGTAGGCAATGGTTTCCCTTCAAAAAACCCCACCGCCATGAAAGGAGAGACTCCCGTGGAAGAATGCACAGCGTTGTTGTAACTATATTCTGCGAATGGCAACAACTCCACCCAATTGTCTTGATGATAATTGGTGTAGCATCTTAAAAATTGTTCCAGAATTTGATTAGTTCGTTCGGATTGGCCATCGGTTTCTGGGTGGTAACCCGAACTCAGTGCTGGTTCTATGTCCATCATTTTTAGGAGCTCCCGCCAGAAGTTGGCAACGAATTGACTGCCTCTGTCGGATACCACTCTTTTCGGAAAAGCGTGTAATTTTATCACGTGGTTAAAGAAAGCTTTGGCCATTCCCTTGGTGGTGGGCAATTGCTTGAAGGGGGTGAAATGAGCTTGCTTTGAAAACGTGTCTACCACCACCCAAATAACCGTCTTCCCTCGGGAGGGGGGTAGATTCGTGATAAAATCCATAGCTATGGCCTCCCAGGGGCGAGAAGGGGTGGGTAAAGGGTGCAATAGTCCAGGAACCTTCCCCCCCCCCGTTTTTTGCACATTAAGCAAGTTTGGCAAGCCGAGACGAAATCGGAGACGTCTCGGCACATGCGCGGCCACCAGAATTAACGCTGGATTAAATTAAGCGTTTTTAGGAATCCAAAATGCCCTGCTAGTTTAGAAGAGTGGCAGGCCAACAATATATCTTTACGTTTGGCCCGTGGCACCACTAGTTTGTCTCCATGGAGCCAGCACTGATCTTCTCTCTTTGAGCATTCCCCTAAAGCCTCCAATTCTTCCACTTCCTCGGGAGCATAATCCCCCCCCCAATCACAAGTCCCGATATCCAACTGCGTTTTCTTGAGTTGGCTCCGAGTGACTACTGCCCCACCCAATTGCTGGGGGGAGAACATGGAATCAAATACCTCTTCCTTTACACTCTCATGTTGGGGCAATCTGGATAGCGCGTCTGCCAAGGAGTTGGCCTTCCCAGGGAAATGTTTAAGTACAAAATTAAACTTGGAGAAAAAGTCTGCCCACTGCAGTTGTTTGGCATTGAGGGATCTCTGTGTGCGCAACGCCTCCAGGTTCTTATGATCAGTCCAAATTTCGAAGGGGGCTTGCGCGCCCTCCAGCCAATGCCGCCACGTAGTGAGCGCCAATCTAATAGCCGCCGCTTCTTTGTCCCAAACCGACCAATTTCTCTCTGTGTCATTAAATTTTTTTGAGATGTAAGCCAGGGGGTGTAACTTCCCGTCCAGCCCGCTTTGTAATATGGCCCCCCCATGGCTACATCCGACGCGTCTACGTGGATTATAAACTCTTTGGTCTCATCGGGGTGGGCTAGGATGGGCTCGGAAGTGAAGAGAGTTTTTAAGGTTTCGAACGCCCTTTGGCACTCCCCATTCCAGGCAATCCTCTCTCCTGGCTTTCCCGCCTCGGGCCCCCTCCCCTTAGTTTTCAGTAAGTCCGTTAGGGGGAGAGTGACCGTCGCAAAGTCTCTTATGAAGGTTCGATAGAAGTTACAAAATCCTAACAGGCTCTGTAATTGTTTCCTCGTTCGCGGAGCCTCCCATTGCACCACCGCCTCCACTTTGGCTGGGTCCATTTCCAGTCCCCTTTGAGAGATGCAATAGCCTAGGAAGTCTACTGACTCACGATGGAACTCACACTTTGATAACTTAACATAGAGCTGGTTTTGCAGCAGGGTAGAAAGTACTTCCCGGACTAGTTTTACATGCTCTTTCTTATCAGTAGAATAGACCAAGATATCATCTATGTAACATAACACCCCTTTAAACAAGTGCTTGTGCAATACTTCATTGATCAAACTCATAAAGACCCCGGGCGCGCCACTTAAGCCGAACGGCATCACTAGGTACTCAAATTGTCCCAGGGGTGTATTAAAAGCAGTCTTGGATTCATCCCCCTCCCTGATGCGCACCCTGAAGTAGGCATCACGCAGATCCAGTTTGGTAAATACCTTCCCTTTAGCTGCTTCCGTCAATAAGTCCTTTATTAAAGGGAGGGGGTAGGCGTTAGTAGTGGAGACGGCATTCAGTCCCCTATAGTCTGTGCACAGTCTTAAACCCCCGTCTTTCTTCTTCCGGAATAACACCGGGGCGGCAAAAGGGGACTTGGCTGGTCGGATGAAGCCGCGCGCCAAGTTTTTGTCCAGGAACTTTCGCAGCTCTTCTCGCTCTAAAGGGCTCATAGAATACAGTTTCCCTTTAGGGAGTTTCTCCCCCGGGAGTAGCTCGATGGCACAGTCCGACAATCGATGGGGGGGTAACTCATCCGCCTCGGTCTCGCTGAATACCTCCAACAAGTCTCTATACTCCTTGGGCACCAGGGTGGGGGTAAGAGCAAGCGCGGTGGGTGGGGGAGGAGAGGTCGGTGGTCCTGGACCCCACTCCAAGTCCCATTTATGCGCGAGGCAGCGGTCATCTACCCAAGAGATCTTCCCTTCACTCCATTTAATGTATGGGTCATGCGAACTGAGCCAGGGGCTTCCCAACACCATGGGGAACTGGGCATTTGGGGTAATGACGAAAGCTCGCTTCTCCCAATGTTCCCCCGTCCCCAAAATCAGGCTCTCGGTTTCCGCTACGCACTCTTCCGTCATCTCCGACCCATCCATCTGAGTAAACTTTAGAGGTTCCGCCAGCGGGGTAACCTTTGGTCCCAACCCCTCCACCACCAAAGGGCTAATTAAGTCCCGAGCACACCCAGAGTCAATTAAAGCGCGGACCCGCATGTGGGTGCCCGATCCCGGGGTCACCACAGTCACTACCATATATAACAGGGGGCCAGGGATGCTCACCGGAGATGGCGCTTCTTGGCGGGGGACCTGCAGTTCTGCGCCGCTCACTGCAGGCCGTTGGAGTTTCCCGACATCTGCGTTTCCATCAGTTCCAGCTCCCCTTGTTCGTTTGTAGCTCCCTCCAGTTGCAACGCCTGGGGTTTGATCGGTGTCTTCCCACGGCTAGGGGTGCTCCCCGCCACCGGTGTCGAGGTCTTCAGCCCCTTCCCTCCTCCTCTTGGGCACGCTGAGGCAAAGTGGCCACTCTCCCCACATTTCATGCACAGCCCTTGCCGAAACCGGGCATCTCGGATGTCTTGCACGCTGGGCCGTGGCTTCGCTCTCGGCGCTGCTTTGCTGGCCGCCGTGGCCGAGGATCCCATCTTGATCAGGGTAAATCTCTCTTCCATGTCGGTTGCGGCCCTCATCCAGGTGGCCAACGTGCCCGGGCGGCCCCCCAGCAACACCGTCTCGTAGATCTCCGGGTTGAGGCCCTCCCAGTACTTCTCCATGAAGAGTTCCTCTGGCCAACCGTGGATCTTAGCCGCGATGCGCCGGAACTTGTCGGTGTAATCCCTCACCGTGGATCTCCCCTGGAACAACTTCCGCAGTTGATTCCGGGCCTTTTCCTCGCCCAGAGGGTCCTCAAATTGATGACGAAGGGCCCACATGAAGTTGTTCAACGAACGCAGCTCAGGTCCTGGGGCATCGTGCAGGCTCACATACCAATCGCTGGCGGTGTCTTTCAGCTTGGACCCGATGTAGCCAATCCGTTCTCTCTCGGTGGGATAGAGGTGGCCCCAGCTGTCCAGGAACCTCTCTATCTCCAACATGAAAAAACGCAGCTTCTCGGGGTCCCCATCGAAAGTAGTCGTCAGAGGATCGGAGGGGGCTGGGCGGATGGCTGGGGCGGCCGGAGCCGGGGCCGGTGCCGGGGCGGGACCTGGCACCGGAGGCAGAACGACCGGCGGGGCTGGCTGCACCGGAGGGGTGGGCACCTGAGGCTGAATCGGGGCCCCTCCAGGTGCTGCTGGCGGTTGCTGAACTCCTATCCCCTGACCGGGGAGGGCTCCTTGCACGCCCCTCATAGCGTCGCGAAATTGGTGCTGGAGATCGAGGGCCAATTCTCGTAGTTCTGCGGTGAGTTGGAGCCGTAGCTCTCCCATCATCTGGTCCAGTTGGGGCATCTGTTCCCCTCGGTACGGATCGGGCCCATACGGACCTGTCTCTCCTTCGAAGGGCGGGCGACGCGGCTCTCCTCGGTAGATCGGCTCGCAGTCGTCTCCCAGGTAGCTCGGTCTCCCGCGATCGAGCGGGTCGCCAGGGAACGAAACCCGTGCCCCTTTCCGGTCGTGCACCCACGAATCCACGGTCCCACGACCGAACTGGCTCCAAGCGTACTTGGGGGTCACGCTCTGACGAGGAGGTAGGCGCGGGATGTAGTGAGCCCCCTGAATCGTAGTCACCGGCATGTCTGGGGCCCCTCCGCCGCCTCCACCACCGTTCCCCGGGTCCGTCGGGGTAGCGGGGACATCTTCGGGTGTAGGGATGGGGACCATGTCGTCGTCTGACATGGTCAGGAACGGCTAAGTCCCAGTCACAGATCTCTGACAATCTGTGAGAGTTCTGCTCAAAGTAGTCAAGGATCAGATCTTGGTTGGTTAACCACAGTTCTTTATTTCCAATCTCTACATTAGTACAGCATCTCGGATTATTGTCAGAGATGAGACAAATTATACAAGCGGGTCTATTATACCATTCCAAGGAGTTTGAATTACCCATAGATAGCCAATCCCCTTAAGGGAAAATTGGCGGGCTAAAAGGTGTCCTGACCGTTTGGTTCTCACAGGAAAAGAGTGAGGTGTTAAGCAGTAAATTTCCTCTCCCAAACCAGACCCCTCAGATGTTACCAGTTCACATAACAATCAATGGCTTCAAGGTTTTTGCATGTGATAAGAGATGAGAGGCATCCTCCCTTGAAGTTCCTGCCGGAGCAGCTGGAATGCGGAGGCAGGGATGTGAGGCCTCCTTGTTCTCGCAAATCATTGGTGTCACCCTCCCGGTCTGGACAAGCATTATTACATTACGGTTACATAGAATCTCAATACATGACAGATACATAGGAAAGCTAAAAGCATATATGCAAGGTAAAGGGGAGGAGGCCTGACTAATATATTGTCTGAATTAGCAGATTCTGACAGTCAAACACCAAGATGCTACTGAGGTCAGCCCCCATCGCAATGGAGTAGTTTCCCTTTATGTGCTGTGTGTGGATGATTAAAGTCCCTAGCAATCAAAATGTGACTCTCTTTCCCCTGGAAATGCAGGGGGTGCCGGTCAAACCAACCATCCAGTCTGGGGGACCCTGTACAGAGTCGCTTGCAACCTTAAGATGCCATGTCAGAGGTTTCCACCGCATTGTCTGAAACTCCTATTCTGTCCCCAAAGGATTAATAAGAACTGTGGGGAAGAACAAGGTGCCATTCCAGAGCTCATGTGTCCCTATGGAGATGACAATCTTCAGAGTATCGCCAGTGCTCCAGACAGCAGCTGAGACGAAAGCTGTGTCACAAGTGGGATCCAAGTTAACAATATCTTCTGGATTCGGGGTGGTAGGAAAGTAACTGATTGTGGGTTAGGTCAGAGGTATTACTCTGCAAATAAAGGTAACCCCTGATTTAGTTCTATCCGTAGCAGAATAACAAAGATTGTCTGCTAGTTTTGTGTGATCATGAATACAGTTGAGCCTTGCCATGGTGCAGTTCTTAGAATCTCTGCAAAATTTTAAAATATAGGCTCTCTGTCCAGGCTGAAAACCCTTAACATATCTGCACACATGGAACGTTAAATGGTTGTTGGGTGAGCGGCTTCCTGCACAACTCCAAGCCATGAAGGTCGGGTTTTGACCAAGGTAGGGTTGGATGTTTGGATGAGTGGCATAGGAAAGTATGTGGCCGAACAGGAGTGCAAGGATTAAATACATTCTCACCTTGCCTTAGGCATTGTCAGATCGTCCCGGGAGTCTGTAGAAGGAAAAGGATTAAGGTACAACTTAAAAAACAAAACAGGGGTCTGGAGCGAACACTGAGGTCGACATACATGCTAGCCCGTCTCAGTATGGCCATGGGGACCCATAGAATAAAAGGAAACATGTACTAACATTGTTGGTTCTGCCTCTTTGATTAGAGTGGAGAATTAGTTGTTTAAATAAGAACTGAAAAGTGTGCGCTTGTGTGTAAGTTCGCAGGTCGAGCTCATGAATCAAAAGGCAAAAAGAGTCTGGAGCATTTGACAGCAGCTTAAGTTAAAGAAAAATGAGAAGTGAAGGGAGGCTGAACGCATCGACCTCTCCAGTCGGGGCACGAACTGCCAGCTACTGTGTCTCTAACTCAGTGCCTCAGACCTCGAGTGGAATATAAAACCCCCCAATAAACATGGAAAATAAAGCAATCGCTGTGGTGGTGTGTCTGGGCGAAGTGAGGGGTTGTGATAACATAGTGGAGACTTTGAAATAGAGGCTACAAGAGTCCCAAAGACTATGAGAAGAATCTGGGGAGGCTATTAAGCTACAGGAAACACATTACAAACCTATATGGAGACCACACATAGCGTTTCAGTACAGCCCATAAGGACCACGCTCGTGCAGAATCCAGCACGTTCCTGCAAGATGACTCATATAGAAAGTTCAGACCTCTGGGGGGGGTTAAAAGGAGTGTTCAGTGGAGTACAGATCCACTTCCCCCCCATGCTTCTTCTTATGGATGCAGGCAAAGAATAAGCATAATTTAAAGGGCCATGAACGTCTCAGCAAGAGAAAAACAAGTGGTCCCTGCCATGGGGTCTGAGAGAGAGATCTGCCAGATCGGAGAAACTGGGCAAGCAGGCTGCAGTGCTACTCCTCCGGGATCAGGGGGTGCAGCTACCGCCTGGCCCTTCCAGGGCTTGAGCTGCGAAGAGTGGAAAAACTTTTCCCAAGTGGCGCCATGTTTGCGCAGGATGGTTACATTGTACACAGCCAGGCTGATGCGAGCCACGACCAGTACGGGGCCCTCCCATTTAGCAGCCAGGGCATGACCGGTCTTTGTAAACTTCCAATACAGAACTTGTTGACCTGGTTCCTACACCTGGGGATTCTTGACCCAACCTAGTTTCTTGTCCACAGCAAGTTGATTCTGCCCCAGTGCCTGGGCAACATGCAGATGGATGGAAAGAATTTCCCGCAAGAGGGCAGACACCCATTCATCAGTGACAACCACTGGTTCAAGATCTGAGAGTAAATTTGTGTTCAGCCAGAAGGCCTTGGGCCATCAGCATCTTCCTACCCGTCATGACCATGTGGGGAGAGTAGCTGTGTGCAGCAGTTGTCCCACGGAGAGCCATGAGAATGATGGGGAGCTTTTCATCCCAGTTCCTCCCGGAGGCTTTCACCACCTTGCGGAGGGCTTCCTTCAGTGTTCTGTTCATGCGCTCAATGGCCCCAGAGGATTGGGGGTGGCTGGCGATGTGAAACAGTTGTTGGATGCCTAGTGCTTTGCAGAGCTCCTGCATGACTGTGCCAAGAAAGTGACTCCCTAAATCGCTGTCCATTACCCTACAAACACCAAAACAAGCAAATACATTGTTGAACAAGAGCTTGGCCACAGTGGAGGCTGTGTTGTCCTTACAAGGAAACGCTTTGACCCACTTTGAAAAGGGATCAATGACAGTGAGGCAGTATTTGTTGCCTCGAGCAGTTCTGGGCAGGGGGCCGATGAAATCAATCTGCACACAAGCCCGTGGTCCCTCTATACGCTGGTGCTGGATAGGGGCCCAAGGTCCATGGGTGTCAGCATTCATGATAGCACAGGAGAGATAATTATCCACCCACTGTGCAACAGTTTGGCGCATACCCGGCCACCAACCGACCTCGCGCACCCACTCCAGAGTGGCATCCTTACCTTGATGACCTTGCTTGTGCACAAAGTGGATGAGATCCGTCCGGACCTCCACAGGGACAACCTAGTGACGGGCACCCATGGGGTCCAGTGCCCAAACTACCCCTTCCTGTTCTACAATGGAATATTTCCTGATTGGGTCCTTTCCCTTATGCAGGAGATCCATGGCATCTGAGTCATTTTTCTGCAACTCGCCAAGATCTACCAACACAGGGGGTGGAGGGAGCGCTTCGCTGCGCTTGACTGCTGCAAGTAATGACAGATTGTATAGGGTACTCAGAATGTTCAGGAGGTGTGGTCAGAAACGCCGCCTGTTTAGCCAGGTGATCAGCAAAGTCATTCCAGTAAGTGACCTTGCTATTATCTTTCTGGTAGCTCCATACATGGGAGACCTGTGTGGGGACCGTGCATTGGTGCAGCATCTGGACAATCGAAAGCCACAAACCAAGATGTGTGATAGGTCTACCGTCGGAGGTTTTCCACTCCTGCTGTTTCCAATGAGGGAGCGAACTGGTGGCCGCTTTAGCAGTCCAGTCGAAATCCGTGAAAACAGCTACAGGGGATTCCGGTGGCTCAAATGCCAGTACTGCCTTCAGTGCAGAAACCTCAGTGGCTTGGCTCGAGTGGGGCATACAGGACTTTGCAGAACATGTCTGTCTCCCACCCTCATGGCGCCAAAACCAGTTCTGGGGACCCCATCAACAAAGAAAGAGGAGCCATCGCAGAACCAGCAGCTGAATCCCTGCTGCCAGGCTTCCTCTAAGGGTACTCCCCAAGTAGCCAGCCAAAGCTCATGCAAAATCTCAGGCAGTGGACACTCATGCTCCTCTCCCTGAACTAAAAGGCCACATGGTGTGGGGGGGTTCCTTCTGTTCCCGTTTATATTCTACCCCTTTGTTGACCAGAGCTAAAGTCCACTGGGCTATCCTAGCATTGGAATCCTGTCCATCCTGGATCTTACCAGACAAAATGTACTTAAGAGGAGTATGCGTGGTTTGTACGATAACCTTGGAACCTTCTATCATGAATTCCCAGTGAGTAAGACACCACACCAGGGCTAAGCACACCTTTTCACATGGGGAGAACTTCATTTCTATTGGGGAGAGATTTCGAGAGGCATAAGCAATGACTCGCATGGCACCCGTTTGATGCTGGAGCAGGGTGGCACCAATGCTCCTCTCAGAGGTGGCTAGTTGGACATAGAAAGGTATATGGGGGTCCGGATGAGCTTAGGCTGGCATGGAAGCCAGTTCCTGCTTGAGGACAGCAAAAGCGTGTTGCTTCTCCAGGCCCCAATTCCATGGGACATTTTTCTTAAGTAGAGCATACAGAGGACGAGCTTTGTCTGCAAAAGATTCAATGAAATCCCTGGAGAAGTTAAAAGTTCCTAGCAGGGCACGCAGTCATAGGTGTCTAAGCTGGTGAGTTGCCGGCAAGAGGCAGCAGAGTTAATGGCTGCAAGATCAGTGCCAGTTGCACTCGCTCAGGCTAGGGGGGTGAGATCTTCTCCATCAGCATCACTGTACATAGTGGCCACATTAGTGAGCCACTGCACTGCATTTTCTTTAGTTAAAGGTCCTAGTTGGGAGGCTATAGCTTTAACCTCATCTGGCCTCCACCCATGGGTTTCCAACACCATTTTCTGAGCCCCTTGACCCCATGTTTCTACTTTCTTTGTCGTAATTGGCTCAACAGGATTGGGCTCGGGTTCAGCAGCAGTGGGTTCAGTCCAGTCAGGGTTATATGCATGGACCGTGGCTATTTCTTGTGGCAGGGGTTGCGAAGGTAGAGGAGAAGATGGAACGGTCTCCTCAGGGATGTCTATCATTCCGGCCAGATGAACGGTAGAAATCACTGCCCACTGCAAGCCGAGTTGGTCTTGCAACTGTTTAATCTTCTTGTGACAACTATCATGGCTAATAGATTCTCTCTTTATCTGGTTCTGTTCGACTAGATACTGGGCAGCCTGTGTGGCTTGGGACAATTGGTCCAGAGTGTCTGCAAGCTGCGCTTCTGCCCTCCCAGCCTTACCAGTGACTGAGTCCAATTTCATTGTTACTTCTTGAAGAGAGAGAGTGAGCTGCTGCTTATCCATTAACAGGCTCACATTCTCTGCTTTCAAGCATTCCAGTTCTGCCTGCCATTTCTCAGCAAATTCAACTGATTGTTCCTCATATTTGAGTTCCAATTCAGCCAGACTCTCGCATTTAGAGTCCAGCAGGTCCAGTTTTTCTTGTTCCAGAGCTACGATTTTTTCTTTACTGTGATCTAATTCTGACCAGATCTCTGCTGCATCCTGTAAAGCTGTGTACAGTGCCCAGGATCCGTACCTATCTTTCTGTGCTGCGCTAGGCTTCTTTCGGTTACAGTACTCCTGGAAGGCGTCACACACCACCTTCAAGGGATCGGGCCCTTTAAAAGCACCATCGGCCCATGGGGTGGCACCCTTTTTGACTAACCACTTTTCCAGTTTCGGGGTAGTGGTTTTCTTATTGCAATACATTTTTCCTTTTGCTCACTTAAATTCAGTCCTTAGCTTAGAGGAAAGCGCTCCTTCACGCTCCACAAATATTTCATTGCAATGGGGGGACCTTATGAACTCTTCCTCGGCTTTGCATCAAACAGAGGAAGAGGTCCTTTACCAGTCCTGGGTCACAGCGAAAACATCCCACGGACTATTTCTGCTGTTCAGCCAACAGAATAGACCACTGGGAAGTCCACTTGCATGCCTCCCGATTCACTGATCAAGAGGGGGGAAAGACAAAGAAAATGGGGAGGGAGGAGTGCTGTTCCCATGTCCTCAGACTATGGCACACTCAGAGCCCTGTTGCATCATAGGAGACTCTTGGGTTTTTGAGCTGAGGGGATCAGGCTCACACTCGGGGTTACCTACTAAACCCTGAGAAAATTTCCAGGCACCTTCTGTCCGTAACTGGGACCCCTCAATAGACCCAGGAGAGTTTTTGACCACAAAGGGCTTGGTTGACCCTCAACCAGATGATTTTAAGAACCGCCGGTTCCCACAATGGATAATCTTCAAACCAAAGGTTTTGGAGTCTCACACTCTACCTGGATCACCTCCAACCAATGATAGCAAGAAGGAAAATGGGAGTGCGGGCTGGCTTCACCAAGCCCTGTGATCACTGTTTAAAGGCCAGAATGCTATGATCCACTCCAAAGTGATTGTGCCTTTCCCAGGCATGGTGCGCAACTTACTGCAGCGCTCCAAAATGGCACTCAAAAGGATGAGACCCTAGATCTAGGCATCTCCCTCAAACATCAGGTCCTTGGATCTGAGGAATGAACTCTTGGGAAAAGGGGGGGGCCTGTCATGGCGGTGTGTATGTGCAGTGTGGTGCAGGGAGTCTAACCCTAGCATCCTATCCTGCAAAACCTCAAATGCCCAACCCACGATAGACAGCCACAGACAGGATGGCCGAGGAAGGAGGAGCGCAGAAAAGGGGGGGGGAAGAAACCAACCAGGGCAGATTTGCTCTCTATAGCCACATGTACAGGGCATCAATTACACTCACAATACAGTTTGAATCTACCCCAGGAAGCTTGGAGAAGTGTCATCCACTAAGTCTGAGCTTCTGAATACACCTGTGTCGACTCGCGTGCATTCAGACATGCAGGGTGTTGCCCGCATTCTCCACCAATCTGTTAGCCTGGCTGCTCTTTTATATTATTAATATTTGGGGGAATATTAGCTTTTAACAATTTGCAGCAGGTGTTGCGGATCTCCACCTGTGTCTACAGAGGCTGCGCCTCACCGGGGCTTCCCAGGAACTGACACGTGACTCAAGTTAAGAGTTATAAAGATAAATTGTTTACTAAAAAAAGGATAAATGATTCATAGGCAATATTACACAATCATACAGAGTTACACAGATCTAGGAAATTAGGTAGAATTACAGAGACGTTTGCATGAGCAGAATTGATGGTGTCTGTCGAGGGTGATAATTACCTCTATAGGAATCTAGCAAAATCCATCTGGAAAAAGTGGGGAAGATGTCTTCAGACAAAGGACAAAGGATTGTGGTTCTGAACCAGCAGAAGCCACGTGGTGAACCCAAGTGGTGCACCCAAGGGTCCAGGAGGGAGGATGGAGAGACAAACAAGGGAGAGGAGGAAAATCTGACTTGTGACTCTTGGGGAGAAGTATTTATTGGGGGGGTGTTCCTGGGAGGTTGGCAAGGTAGGAGACCTTCCCAGGAACACCTAAGATGGTCCGTTCTCTGTCCCTAGCCACTAAGAGGGTCCTATGGGAGTGGTCAATATTTAGATCTACCTGATGGTCAGGACAGGATGTTGATGTCAGCTGTATCTGGCATGGTCTTCTAGATGAAAGCGGGCCCCGGGCGGCAGAACTGGTCCATCAGGAAGCATCCCGCTATTTTCGCACCCTCATGTGAAGTCCTTTGATGTGCTAAATGGAAGGGGACTTGTAGGAGGGGGGTTCAAGCCTGTGTACATGTATGAAGCTTGTACCTTCATGAAGTTAGTGGTATGTGTCCCTAGCCATAAAGCCTCACATGGCTCTGTGTGTGTGTGTCTTTGTGCTTTGTGACAACCTCTAGGCTGGAGGTGGTAACCTCAGAAAATGGTGCTTTAACCCTTCATTGGAAGCATCTGCTATCATTTTCTCACTGGTCACCTTGTGCACTATTTTAACTCACATAATTGGCAGCATAGTCCATACACTGCTCTCATAGATAACCAGAAAAGTCCAAAAGACTTGCTCTGGCTTACAAAGCCCATAGCGTAAACACACCCATGACCACAGGTTATCCTAAGGAACATGATGACAAAATGTTCACTAACAAATCTGTTTCAATCTTTAGTGGGATCACTACAGTACATTACTTGTTGGTCCAGACTGGACATATGTATAGCAGGACACTTATTAAGTCAGCAGTGTGCCAGTCCAAGGATGAAAGACTGGGTAGCAGCAAAAAGGATCCTAAGATATCTTAAAGGTACAGCTATGCAGAAACTAGTGTTAGGTGCCAAAGATAGTTCACCGCTAGTAGCGTATAGTGATTCTAGTTGGGGAGACAGAGCAGATGGGAAATTTACATCAGGACATGCGGTTTTCGTGCATGGAGCCTTGGTAATGTGATCTGTAAAGCAACATTATGTCTCAAGCAGCTCATGTGAGGCAGAGTTTTCTGCGCTCAGTGAGTGTATCACACAATTAGAATGGTTGTACCAGCTCACAAAAGATTTAAAATTTCACTGTTCATTGCTGTTGCAAATGTATTGTGATAACACCGCAGCACAACTTCTAGCAAGTGATCAGACTATAAGGACTAGAAGCAAACACATAACTATAAGGTATCAAAATGTCAGAGAGGCAGTTAACAGGTTTACAGGGATACAGCACTGTAACTCTGAATCAAATGTTACTGATATGTTTAACAAATATTTGACTGCAGAAAAGTTTGAAAAACTCAAACTGGCATTGTGCTTTTTAGACTGTGTTTAGGAGGAGTGTCGGCTATAGAGACTCCCAGCTGTAAGCACAATGAGCTGTCAGATCTGGATGATCTATGTGACAGGTAACAATGAGTCATGTGACTAAGTGGATTTGTACAAGGACAT